>CM053592.1:136913379-136923379 GCA_028646515.1 Pseudochirops corinnae
CTTTTCCCCCTGAACTAGGTAAATGATATGTTTGATTAAAGTAAGCTTGTTAACCCATTTTGAGTTGCTTTCCTTTAGAAAAGCAGATCTAAGAACCTGTGCTAGTAGCCGCCCTAGGCATGCTAGGGTGCTTGCTGTTACAGCTGGTCAGAACCACAAAGTAGCAGCAACTGAGGCAGAAGACCCTTACAGATGGGATGACCAAGTCTCCACATCCTCTCTAAACCCTCCTTCTCTATGTTCCAACACAGGCATCGCCTCATCCCAGCCATCTCAAAAGCATCTTTCCATTCCAATCTTGAAAAGCCCTCTGCTCACAGACCCCCTACTACAATGCAAACAAGACCACATATGTGTAACAACTGTTTTTACTTTTACATCTTTTGGTTATGTTTAATTTCATTTTTAAACTTATAAAAATCTATTTTCTCTTTTCCATCCTCCAGTGGGGGAAAAAAAAAACCAAAAAGCAGAAACAAAAGTCTTGTAAACATCCTCTCTCTGGACCCCAAGTTTCCATCATCTGTTTGCAATAGTTACGAGTCTTCTTCATTATCATTCTTTCCCAGGGTCCTTTTTAATTGCTTGTCTAGCAGTACTCCCTCCTTTAACCAGCTCAGTCCACGATCATCATCCCAGATAAACAGTACTCAATTTCTAGATTTTTGTCACATTCATTATCAAAGGATTGCTGGGGAGGGAATGGGAGAAAGTATCCACAGTGCTTTCCTCAAGCCACTAGTTCTGCTAATGGGTTTTATATATCTTTGGACCTAAATGATTTTTTGACCTAGCCTATCTTATAAGTTCCTAGCCACTGTAATAGGATAGTCAGGGGAAAAGGATATACTTTGCAAAGGGGAATAAGAGATGAGCTTTAAGGAGTCTGCTGGAGAGGGGAAGGAGGAAGGAGACAAAGCTCTGGGCTTTAGTGAATTTGGAGGTTAAGATAATTTACTGAGTGGTCTACGGCAAAATAACTTTCATTTACATGGGGTTTAAGGTTTACAAAACATTTCCTCCACATATGAACCCCATGAAGTAAATAGTCTAAAACTTCGCCAAATGCATGAAGGATAAGGATCCCCCAAAGTAAAAACTTTCTCCACTGACACACATAGAGACATATATATGAATAAGTACATCTTAGAAAATAGTCTGGGGCACATAGAGCTGAAATGACTTTCCAAGCGGGGTGTGGATGGCAGGGCATGGCTAATACAAGGCAGAGATTTTGAGGCTAGGCCACCTTAACTCCAAGTCTTTCTAGTATTTCATATTTGCATACAGACCTCACTTTCTCTCTGGAAAGAGGGGGCATGAGAAGGGTAATAACAAGGGAAGGAGAGACAGAAACAAAGGGAAGATAGTAAAGAGTAAAGGAGGGAGGAAAGAAGGAAGGGAAAGGAGGGGAAGAAGGGAGGAAAGAGAAGAAGGAGAAGGGAGGGAAGAGAAGGGGAGATGGAAGGAAGGAAGGAAGGAAGGAAGGAGGGAAGGATAGAAAAGTGGGGGGATCTGTAGGTTGTTCATTCAACTGCCTTCAATTTCCAACATTCCCATCCCCATTTTAGTGGCCCACTCGAAGTCATAGGTCTAGGGAGTGCTGGAACTAGAACTCAAGTCTGTCGTTAACTCCCAAGTTCAGAAGATCTTTCCCCTCCTCTTCTGAACACTTGCCAGTGACTCCTATCCTAACCTCTGGGGAACCAAGACTCTGAGAAAGGAGTTAACAGGATACCTTACACAACAGTTCCTCAAGGGGCTCCCTTGTTTACGTTCCTTGGATCAGGGCTGGTTTACAGGATCCCTCCGGACTCCCTGGGGTCCCAAGAGAACAAGATCTGTTCCACAGTAAACACACTCTTCCCCACTGAGGCTGAATAAGAGTCATTCCCCCTCTCTCCCCCCACCAACAGATAATCCTCCAAAGAGGTTGCAAAGAACCTTCCCACCACAGAGCATCCTAGCCAGGAGGAATTCTCATTGTGCCAAGGAAAAAACGTAAGCTGCATTCACCCGAGGCCAAAAAGTGTTTGATATTTATCCCAAGCCCATTATTCTCATGGCTGTAAGGTACCAGGGCTGGCCATGCCTTTTTTTTTTTTAAATCACTCCAGTTCACCTGTATGCTCATTCTCTCCATCACAATCTCTGTGTCACACACGCAGGAAAATGTGAACATTTTTGTATCATTTATTAAAGTGGAATGCAGTGTAATTTTCCCCCCAGACCTGTGATTTTATTAGTACAGGGAAGTCCCAACAAGGAAATTCTCTCTTCCAGATCAGCTCTGCAACAGCTTTGCAACTCAGGGTTTGAGTGTTACCTGGAGCATTGAGAAGTGAGGTGATTTGCCCAGGGCCACACAGAGGTAAGATCTGAACCAGATCATCCTGCTTCCAGGGCCAGCCTCCATCTGCTACATCAAGCCTTCTTCTTGGTATTATGATAGCACACAGTGAAGCAGTACTTTATGGTTATAAATAGAATCAAGTGTATCTCATTTGATCCTCCAAGTAACTCAGTAACAGTGGGTAGATCAAGTATTATTATCACATCACAGAGATGAAGAAACCAAGGTTCAGGGAGGTGGGCAGGACAATGCTTGTGTGTATAATCTATGATTATCAGCATTGGACAGCAATAGATGATGTTGCTGCATCTTGCAACATTCTCTCAGATTAGAACTAATGCTGTTAATTAAATTCCACTTAAAAGTAAATGCATTAACTATATAAGGAAAAAGAATATCAGAAGCTCCCAACTCATATGTGTTGTAAAGGGAAATTATTGGATTTAGAATCCAGGGATGTGGGTATATAATTGATATATTGCCTTCTCAAGGGTAGGGAAGGAAGGAGAGAATTTGGAACTCAAACTTAAAAAAAAAAAGAATGTTAAAAGAATGTTAAAAAATTTAACTATAATTGGGAAATGCTTAACAAAATAAAATATATTAGAACAAAAAAAAAAAAGAAGGGATACAGGTTTGACTCCCAGCTCCAGGGCAGATGGTGTGGGACAGCAGAAATACGCCTGACTTGGAATCAGAGAACCAGGGTTCAAATTATGACTGAACCTGGGTTCAAATCATGATTTGGCTCCTTTAGTCACATAGACTAAAGTGTGTGATCTCGGGGATATCACAGCCTTAATTTCTCAATCTGTAAAATAAAACTGTTTGAATAGAGAATCTCTAAATTCCTTTCTAGCTCAAGACCTCTGATTCACTAATCATTAGTATGTATGACTCTGGCCACACTTTCTTTCACTGGGCCTCCACTTCCTCACTGATAAAATCAGGGAGTTGGACTAGATATCCCTGCTCTAAAACCTATGATCCTGAGACCTACTGGGATCATTTCTAGGAAGACACATGTGAAATGGAAGTACATTTGGTACAGGGTCAAAATCTGCCTCCCTTCCGTAGAAAGAATGTCAATGCTGACATCCATCAGGCTATTCAACCAGGTGCTCACTCCAGGTCAACTCCAGGGAAGAGGGCTGGTGACATGTCATCTCCCTTCAGTATTCTGAGAAGGGATATGTTCACGGACATCACTAGATACTTGGTGTCTCACTGAGTTAGAGACAATAGTAACAAACACACCATGTGTTAGGCTGAGCTACCCATGTGAATGGCTTCTCAATGCCCCTCAAGCCACGTATTACTGAGTTAAGTCACTAACCCCACCCCCTTTATTGGTCAATCATTAGGATATTATCATGGCACACAGGCTCCTAACGAATGCTTGTTGATTGAATGAATGATCTGTCATCACAGAATTAGAACTAGAAGGAAAGTTAGAGATCACATGGCACCATCTTCTCCCTGCCATGATCATTTAGCCTTCATTTCTGGAGGCCCATGGATAGGGATCTTACTAATACCTGAGGCACCCTTGGTTCTAATTCTTAGGAAACTGTTCATTGCATCAAGTCAACATGGGCCTCCTTGGAAATTTCACCCAGTGGTACCAGTTCTGCATTCTAAGACTGGCCAGGTAGAACAAATCTAATCCTTCCATATCACAACTGTTAAAATATTTGACGATAATTTCCTTCAAAACTCAGTTCAGGCAGGGAAACATTTTCTGATCGCTACCACCATCGCCTTACCAGAGTGTAGAGCTTTCGTCTTCCCAAATTATTTTGCATTTATTTTGTATATACTTGGAGATGTATATACTGTCTCTTTCTACTGACTGTAAACTCCTTGAAGGCAGGGATTATTTCCTTTTTTAAATCCCCAATGCCTAGTACAGTGCCTGGCACTGTTTAGTCTTTATTCAGTTATGTCTGACTCTTCCTGACCCCATTTTGGTATTTTCTTGACAAAGATACTGGAGTAGTTTGTCATTTCCTTCTCCAGCTCATTTTTTAGATGAGGAAACTGAGGCAAGCAGGGTTAAGTGACATACCCAAAGTCACATAACTAGTAAGTATATGAGGCCAGATTTTCACTCAGGAAGTGGAGTCTTCCTGACTTCAGGCCGGACACTCTATCCACATTGCCACCTAGCTGTCCCATCCTAAGTACTAAATACATGCTTGTTAATTGGTTGAAAATGTCCCCTTGTCTTCTCTTCAGGCTAAACATTCCCAATTTCTTTAATGAATCTTTGTATGACAAGATCTCTCATGCTTTCATCATCCTTGTCACCCTCTTCCGGATTTGCTCCAGTCTGTCAATGTCCCTCCTAAAGCCCTGATAACTGAGTAAAATACACTTGACCAGGTGTAAAACACACCAGTTCAACCAGGGGAGCAATATCACCTCCTTCATTCTAGATACTAGATGTTCTTCTCTTTTTTTAAAAAATTAACTTTTGTTTATTTTTAGTTTACATCATTCATTTCCACAAGATTTTGAGTTACAAATTTTCTCCCCATCTTTCCCCTACCCACCACCCCAAAATAGCGATCCCACTGCATACCCCCTCCCCCAATCTGTTCTCTCCTATGTCCTTGCCCATCGCCCCTCTGACTTTCTGGTAGGGCAAGATGGATCTCCCTGCCCCAGTGCCTGTATATCTTAGTTCCCAGTTGCATATAATTAATAATAATAATATATATATATATATATACATATATTTTTTTTAACATTTGATTATGGAACTTTAAATTTTAGATTCTTTCCCTTCCTCCCTTGTCACCCACCATCCACTGGAAAGACAAGCAATTCAATACAGGCTGTACATGTGTAGTTACGCAGAACATCTCCACAATGGACATATTGTGAAAGACTGACTATATTTCCCTCCTTCCTATCCCGCCCTCCTCCTTGTTCTATTCTCTACTTTGTCCCTGTCCCTTTACAGAAGTGTGTGCTTCTAACAACCCTCCCCCCCAACCTGCCCTCTCCTCCATCCTCCCCCCTCTCATCCCCATTCCCCCTTCTCTCCTATAGGGCAAGATGCTAAATTTAGAGTGTTACATGTTCTTCTCTTAATGCAGCTTAAGATGACCTTAGATTTTTTTTTTTTGGCAATTATTTTACATTTCTGACTCATGTTGAACTTGTAGTTCACTAAAATTTCCAGATATTTTTCATATTAACTCTTCTTTTTTCCTTTCCTTTGGCATACTTTATTGTTTAATTAATTTTAAAAAATTTAGGACTTTACATTTATCCCTAATAAATTGGGCAGCTAGGTGATGTGGTGAAAGAGCTCTGGAAATGGAATGAAATCTAGCCTCAGACTCTTCCTAGCTGTATGACCCTGGACAAGTCACCTAACCCTTGTCATCTCAGTTTCTTCATCTATAAAATGAGAATAATCACAGCACCTACCTCCCAGGGTTGTTGTGAGGGTAAATTGAGATATCTGTAAAGGGATATGAAAACCTTAAAGTGTCAAATAAATGCTACTTATTATTGTTAATAATAATAATAAATAAATGTCAGTTTAATTTACAACCAGTTTTCTGGAGCTCCTACTGCATACCATGAGGTGCACAAGAAATACAGACCCATATTGTAAATTGATGAGACTACCTTTAAAAACCTAAAAATACTTTAATGATAAACTAGTCATAAGTCATAATGAAATGATAAGTTGGCATAAGGTCATCTAAAAGAGGAAGATCCATTAGCACATGTTTTATTGAACAAATGAATCCATTAAAGCACAGTACTTTCCCATTTAAAGCCATATCAGGTTGCTTTTTCAGTCCAGTTGTGAGATATTAGTTAGATGCTACTGGTTGGTCTTTAGATGTGTGAATTAAACAGGTAAAGCATTTTGCCAACCTGAAAACATTACATAAATATTAGTGATTATTGTCATCAATTATCGTCTAAACTGATTCTTCTCTGCATTCTGGAAATATGTTTGGCAGGGTTCAAATGTGTGCTCACCTGAAGGGAAGAATGCCCTCCATGACTTTTTTCAAGGTCCTTTCCAACCCCTAAGATCTTGCTGTTGAATGTTTTGTCCAGTAACCTAAGCAATCAAATTACTTCTTGTCATTTCATGATGCTGGCTATAAATGTTACATAATCAGAGAATTTTATAGTTGGAAAGGATCATTTATTCCAGTCCCTGGCTTGGTGAAAGATGCTCCACTATGACATTGCTGATAAATAATCCTTTACAAGTAATGGGAAGCTCACAATTTGTAAAGCAAATTATTTCCCTTTCTAATTGCTAGGAAGTTTTTCCTTACAATCATGTGACACCTGCCTCCCTGAAATGTCTCTTCATAAAGGTCAGTTCTTCCCCATGAAGCCAAACAATGCAAATCTAGTCCCTCTTTCCACATCCTGGAGATTGCACCAGGGTACTCTAAATCTTCAGTCATCCACAGAGAAGAGGGGACCAGAAGAAAACTTCCGAAACCATCTGGTTCATTCTCTTGTTCCTGGGAAAGGTTCCCCAACCACATTTTATTCTTAAAATCCATTGTTCTAGTATTTGAAGCATGACTCAGGAAAGAAAAGAAAAGAAAAAAAAAAGACCCTGCTCCTTTTCTCTGGATCAATGCCAAATGTGATCAAAATGAAATATTGATCATCCCTGGCAAGCACATTAAAAGCTTGCTACAGAAAATTCCCTGAGGGCCTTCCTATCTTAATGTCAGTGTGCATTGAGCAAGAGAAGGCCATACTAACATTAACGGTACACCATCAAATCTGTCTAACATTTTGTGAAAACTTAAAGGTTTTCATGCATCAACATGTTTTCATTTTTTTTCTTTGCTCTCGAGTGTTTATGTTAAGGACAAGGATCCTATCTTCTGTAAACTCTGCTTCTCACAAACACAATGCTCCCCACACAGTTTCTGCTGAAGTGAGTTGGTGCCTCTCATGTAGTTAAGTACTTAATAAATGCATGTTGAAATGAACAATGATGATGAACTTACTTAGATACTGGGAGATTTTAAGTCCCCGGAAGGCAGGCGGGATCATGGCTAGATTTGATGTGAACTTGCCATCAAGCTAGTCTAAACTAGCTGTGTGACCTCTGAGGGAAGTAATCTCTCTGGGCCTCACTTACTCATCTCTAAAATAAGTTTAATGAAACTTCTCCCAAGCACCATTCAGAGAGTTGTTGGAAGGATGAGATGACATAGAAGACTGCTTTGAGAAGTCACAGGGATGACACAAAAGTGGTTGTAAACTTGGGTAAGTCCCTGGGCTTTCGTTTTCTCGTCTGCAAGTTGAGAAGAATAATAATATTGCCCGCCTCACAGGGGAGTTATGAAGGACAAATGAGTTAAAGAGTAAAGTATGTTAAAAAGTTAAAAGAAGCATACAAACATCAAATAAAATTACTATGAATTTATTATAACCCATACAAAAAGTGTCTTCATTGTTGCCATGAAATCAAAGATAACATTCAAAACCCTCCACAATTTAATATCATGTTAACCTTTCTCATGCCATCCAGTCAATACCCACTTATTAAGCACCCTTTATAGAAGAAGCACTGTGCTAAGCACTAGGAATACAAAGAAAGGCAAAAGATAGTCCCTTCACGAAAAGAGCTCAGAGTCTAATGGGAAGACACCACTCAAACAATTATGAAAAAACAAGATATGTACAGGATAAATCGGAGATTATCGGCAGAGAAAAGACACCAAATACTTTATTCTCCTGTCAAAGTAGATGACTCTCTGTCCCAACCCTATACCTGGAGGCATCTGAGCCATCCCATAGATAATTCCTAATACTACTAGAATTCTTTACCAGGCCCTTTGGAATTTCTACCCATATTTTAAAGCTCAAATAAAATACAACTTTTTCAAAGAAGTCTCCCCAAATCATTCAATCAGTAAATCTCACACTATTTACTTGGCTTTCCATCTCTCTGATTTATTTACCATCACATACTATTTTGCATCACATAACAAGCATTCATAAGCAACCACTATAGGCCAGGTGCTGGGAAAAACAAGATAAAAGTGAAATGATTCTTTCCATTAAGCATCTTACATACTGCTGAGGGAGACTTCATTTAAATGAAAAGCAAAATCCAAGTTAACCCTGGGGATAATGCACCAGAAACCAGAGGGAGCAGGAAAGGCACCTTGTAGAAAGGAATGCTTGAATATTTAGCATGAGTCATGATTGGGGGAAAGTCAGGAGAAAGACACAGAGAAAGTCACAGGAATAACATTTTTGAGGAAGAGTTAGCAGGCCATCTTGGCTATATCCAAAAGTACACAGAAGTAAGGGATTTTTAATAAGGCTGGAAATGTTGGGGAGACAATTTCAAGTATGAGGGACAACCAACAAAAACATTTGGAATCAAGAGATGGAATTTCATGTGGAGGTCAAGTAGTTTGCAGAGTATGTGGAGGGAGTAGGGGCAGAGCAGGTCATAAAGGGCTTTGAACACCAGACAGAGAACTTTAATATCTAAACCAACAAGTAACAGGAGTCATTAGAGTTCATTGAATAGGAGAATGATATGGTCATTTAGCAGTGTAGTACCCTAAGCTCTAACACTTGTTCACTGTGGAATTTTGAGCAAATTGTGTCATCTTTCTAAGCCTCAGTTTCATTATCCATAAAAAGGGAGTACTAATACCATCTGTCCTACCTACCTTTTGGTTATGAGGAAAAAATGAGATAGGCCTTAGAGCCCCAGTCTAAACAAATGAAGCAACTGAAACCTAGAGCGGAAATTCTGAACTTTTTTATGTCCTCAATCCCTCAGGCAGCTGGTGAAGTCTATGAACTCTTTCTCAGAATGTTTTGGGTTTTTTTTAAAGACTGGGTCCCCCTATTTTGACTAGGATAGAAATATAGCAATTAATAGTGATTGACACAGAAGCTTTAATCCATTCAGGTTTGGGTTTTGTTGGGTTTTTCTTTAAACCTGTACTCGTTCTCCCTTCCTTAGGCAAAGCTTTCACTCCTTCAGGGGTTACCATATTGATATAGATCTTAGTGTGAACATGTGATCAGTTTTAGCCCTACTGTAGCTGAGAACTCCTAAACTCAGTCAGTCCACCCAGTCAGCCTTCCCCAATAGCAAAGATTACAGGAATACACTACTAAGCCCAGTCAATGTTTTTAAATAATTGAAGGAAATAATAAATTTCAATTAGAAGTTTGTAAAAATGAAAACATAATTTTTTTTTTCCATCTAAGCTCAAGGACCTACTGAAATCTATCCACTTCTTGGTGGGGAATGGGAGAGGAGGAATGGGGTCCATGGACCTGAGGTTTAAAACCACTGGAGAGAGAGTAAAGTGAATTGTCCAAGATTATCCAAGCAGTAAGTGCAGGATCTGAGATTCAGACCCAGAGCCTCTAACTAGAAATCTACTGCTCATCTGACTGCACTGTATCACACCCCTTGCACTACAGGAATATTAGCTAAATATATTATTACTACTCACCTTCTATTAACATCTCCCCCTCTCTGCCCTTATGCAAAATGGCAAAGGAGCAGACTACCTATCCAAAGTCTGCACAAAGAGAATGAAGGTGATTGCTATTAGTGGTTCCCACCAGGAAGAAGGTACATGCTCCTTGCTATTCTGTTGT
>CM053592.1:136928379-136990433 GCA_028646515.1 Pseudochirops corinnae
TTGTCTGGTTCCATATTTAGAAAAGACTTGGAGGGTAGGGGGTTGGAAAAGGAGGTTGGAGCTGTGAGTGGCAGGAGGTGATTTACAGTCTTCTGCAACTGCTTTCTGAAACCTTAAAAGAGGGCCTCTCTGCCTTGGGCTATAGTCGGCTGGCTGCCATGCCAGGCTCTGTCTCTTTTCCCTGGGACTGCCCTCTAAGTCATAAGGGGAGCAAAGGACTCCAAGAGACACTCTTCCGCAGTAGAGCCTGAGACCAGGCTCTGCCACTGGCAAATTGCCCTTAGTGAGCTCCAAGACCCAGATCAGGTTACCAGCACACTCCTGTTACCCACGATTCAACTCAGTTCAGTTCAACTGAACAAATAACCATTAAGTACCTACAAGTGTAAGACACTGTCTCTGTCTCTCCTTCCTTCTCCATGAGTGTCTTATTGTTACTTTATCTCTCTCTCTTTTCCTTGAATACTAAGAGTGAAGTCCAAACACTCAAAATTCACTAGCACCAAAAATAAGGAGTTCTTCAATTTCACTTAATTCCCTCTTGTGTCAGATGCCTTAGAGCAAGTGATTCTCAATCTTCCTAATGCCCTGACCCTTTAATACAGTTCCTCATGTTGTGGTGACCCCCAACCATAAAATTATTTTCATTGCTACTTCATAACTGTAATTTTGCTACTGTTATGAATCATAATGTAAATATCTGTTACGCAGGATGTATTTAAATTGAACATAACCCACAGGTTGAGAACTGCTGCCTTACAGGGAACCTCAATACAGCCTTCATTCTGGCTCTTGCCAAAGAAGTCCCAATGTCCAACCCTGCCCCACCTTCACAAAAAACAGAAGTCTGAAATTCTGATTTACACAGCACCTCTTGTGACTAGAATACCTCCATCCTGGTCCAGGTCAAATACTAACAAATTTGTACACTTTCTGAATGACTGATATATTTCAAAGGCTTATTTTAATAACTCTCTAAAGCATTCTCAAACAGGCAGAGAATAAGTAGCTTCCCCTCCCCCCCCCCAGCCGAAGTCTCTACTCTTCCTTGATAATACCCAAGACAAGACATTCCCATCAAAAGCATGTAAGTTCCTGAAGGGGCAAGGTTATTTTGTTTTTGTCGTGATATCTTCAGTGCCTAGAGAGGAAGGCATGGTATAATGGACAGACTGCTAAATGCTTAACCACCTGGGTTTTCCACATCCCCTTAATGCCAGACACAGTGTTATAACAATGTCCTGTCCTTGAACAAAACTTAAGGACCCACATAAGCAGAATCAAGTCAAGAACACAATGACCATGAATATGAAAAAAGACTTCAGAAAACCACTCAAAGTAAGACAACACAGAACTAGTACCAGAAAGCATCAATATTCTGATGACAGGCTAAGAGACTGATGTGAAAAATAAAGCAGGCACCAGTGCAGAGAAGCTTTAGGTCTAGCTACCAGGGTAACTACCTCGACAGGAACCCAGCAGCATCACCAAGGAAATCAACAACAAAGGGAAAACTACAGAAAAGGCTTAGAATGGAGGTGTGGGGATAGGATGTGGAGTGTAGGGGGGAGATCAAAGTCTAATTCAAAATCCATATTTATTTTAAATACATGATTTGGGATACTTCCCCAAAATAGCCCATGGATTTAATCACTCACAATCATAATAAGAAACAAGAGCAAAGTCATACTAAAATGCACAGATCACTTGGTTATCAGCATGTGGGTCTGTTCATTAAATACTTTTATTCAATGACTTGTATTCTAAGTTAACAAGATACAAGAAGGCTCTGGCCACCTCTTATGTACCATTTCCTCCTTTTAAGCTCCAGAGGTTCAGTCTCGACGAAGAGTCCCTGAAACCACTCAGCCAAGGGGTGAAAGACAAGTGATAGTCAGGCACCCTTACCTCCAACCCCATCTTCAGAGTCAACTTCATAGATGCTTTCACCTTCCATATTCTCCACGAGAGCCAGGTAAGGTGTGAAATTTCCCGGTGATGACCTGTTCAGGCTCCAGAAGAAAGTTGAATCCACCCACTCTGCATCCAGCAAGTAGTATCTTTCAAACAAAATGTGAAAACAAAGCCATTGGATAATTTCGGCCAAACATGGGAAAAATTCCCACCACCCCCACCAAAAAGAAGAAAAAATGGTCAGGGAATTTCGTCATTAATCAGTTCTCTATTTGATGACCAATATCTTTGACTTCAGCATCCTTTGATGGTTTCAAGACATGGATGGATATTGGCAACGGAGAAAGAATTCCACTGTAGTTTATGGGCACATTCCATCACCCATTGGCGAAGATTCCGGAATGAATTGTAATAGACAATCAAAGATCACAATGTCTCTAGAACACACAGATAGACGGAAAGATAAAAACAGGGGGAACCTGAGAGAGTAAATCCAGTGTCCCTCTCCAATAACTGTCCTGAATTGAGTGGGACATATTCCTACGAGTGTTCTGGGGTGGATCATAAAGGGCAATCCATGTTTGTAACCTCCTCATCCAGTATTTTTGGCTTTGCTTAATGTTGGGGGTCATTTTCTTGGCATGTAGGCAGTTTTCAGGAGGCCCTGTATTTGAATGAGAAGCTTTCTCACTCAGAGTGAGGAAGAAATCCTGAAGTAAATGAAGGTGGCTGGATAAAAGGGAGTTTAGGTGAGTTGAAGATCTTCAAGGATGGTTTCACGAAGAAGTACATTTGTCTCAAAGGGCCAGTAGGATTTTTAAGGGTTTTTTTCCTAGACCAAAAAAAAAAAGTAATCTGTGATGAACACAAAAAACAAAGAGCAGGCCACTGGCTCTAGAGCTACAATGAACATTAGAGATTGAGCCTGATCCACTTGTTTCACAGAGAAAAACACTGTGGTCCAAAGAGGTAAAATGACTTACCCAAGGTCATCAGGTAGTAAATCGGAGACCCTGGATTCGAACCTTGGACCTTAGACTACAGATTCAGTGCTCCCACTAAACCACATGACTTTTCAATGAGAAGTCAGTCCTGTTTCATAAAACAAAAAACACCTTGAGAGGGAGGTCCAGGAAAAATCACTCCACATGAGCAACTAAAATGTGTCTTCTGACATCATTCCCTGCTGTGCAGGAAAAGATAAATAAGAGTGACAGGGAGATTGTTTTCAAAGCATTCCCTATTTACTTCTCCTTGATCATCTGGGCATATTTGACTTGAATTGAGAAAAAAGGGGGATAGAATGTGAGCCTCAGTCTCAGAAACAAGGAAGAGAGGGGAGAGAGAAAAAAGGGAAGAAGGAGAAAGGTGGGGGGGAGAGACAGAGAGAGACAGAGACAGAGACAAAGAGAGACAGAGAAACAGAGACAGAGAGAAAGAGACCCCATCAAATGAACAACGTAGGCTCACAGGATCATCCATTTAGAGCTCAAATGGACACCTTGGAGTTCAGCTAGTCCAATCCGTTATTTTACTGTCAGGAAACCAAGGCCCACAAGGTTATGTGGCTTGCCCAAGGTCATACCAGAGACAGAGCCAGAATTCTAAAGTCACATACTATGACTTCAAAACCAGTGCCCTTTCTATCTATCACACCAAGTTTGCCTTTTAGTTGCCTTCACAATAGCCTGTATTTTGTTGTGCCGTGAGTTAACTGACGTCCTACTTCCTTTTACAGAACGTGAAATAAGGGCACAGTGATTGGCAGTATTGTTCTCCCTTTCAGGTCTATGATAATAGAAGGGAAATTCTTCTCTTTGTGTCCACCTGAACTTGAGTCAACTCATAACACTCCACTGCTGCTCACAGGCAAGGGCTGAGGTTATGGCCCAATTTGCCAAGAGCAGCTTATGTGACCCTTCAATTGGGTCAGTTTTTCCCCAGTTGCCTCTCTTTTCCTAACTGGCTAAAGAATATAACACTTTAATAACTCTGTATTTTTTTAAGCCTAAGCCACCCTGTACAAAAATAAATCAGCTGATTTCCAGATCTTCACTGGCTTTAAGCGTTCCATCCTGCTCCAATTTGTGTCCACTTTCCTCCAGTTGGCTTGATGTTTTCAACAAAGGAACACATCAAGTATGGATGCTGTTATGGAAAAGTAGGGATGACACTGCAAATTCCAGAGCACAGTTTGTAGGGAGAACTCTTAAGTGTCTCCTGTACCATGCAAGCACGTGACCCTCACCAGCACTAATCCTTGTACCCAGAAGGAACTTAGTAAATGTCTTTTGAATTGACGTCATCCAAAGGGCACTTTCAATAGGTGCTGTAGTTTTCTGAGCCTTCAGATTCTCTCTGCTTCAATGCTTGAAAACATCCATGGTTTTACTTGTGTGAATCCTTCCTCCAACCCACACAGAAAGCCTTCCATGCCTTAGGAAATGGTTTTCATCAACTGCCGAAGTAATAAAAAATATATGTCGCCCAGTGGTCAATTGTCTGACGAGGCAGCATTGCAATAATATGCTGGATTTTAAGAACAGGGAAATGAGTCTTGCATTAGGTCACTTCTTTCTGTGATCAGTTCTTTGCCTTATGATGCTATTCTGACTATCCCTACTACTTTGATATAAAAGTCACCATAAAAATAAGATTCCCAGTATTTGAGCATAATAGCATCTGAATGAACTTAGCAAAAGTTTAACCAGAGAATTCAAGGTAAAAAAAAAAGTTAATTTCTTAGCCCTTACTTTTTTCTACTATTTCTACCTTAGTGTTACATGAAATTAGGTATGTAATTCTACAAATTAGTGTCTTGAAGACCTCTTGTGTCAGGGAACTCATTATATACCAATGCAATCAATTCCATTGTTAAAATTGTCAGAAAGTTTCTTCTTATATTAAGCTGAAATCTCTCTGCAATTTCTACTGATTTGATTTCTCAATGCCAATCTCAGGCAGAATATGCCTAATTCCTCTCCTTCATGCTAATAAGCTTTCAAAGCATTCAAGGAGTGATCAGGTTCTGTTCTGGTCTCCCTGCTCCAAGTGCTCATGTAACATGATCTTATGTTTTTACTTAAGAGTCAAACTTAACTTTAAAAGTTAGTTTAGAAGAAACACACTAATGAATGTTCACATACATAAACATTAAGGGTACATAAAGTTTCACAGAGAATTTTCTTGCAGATTTCCACCAATGCCTTTTTGTTTCAAAGTATTAAAAAATTTTTTCAGACTAATTGTCATATTGATGGAAGACTAATTCCAGAAAATGGCAGCCATTCACTATCTGACAGATGCATTTACTGAAAGAGAATTTCTAGATTCATGGTTTTTTACACTGGCTGCTTCAAAAATCAGAGATAAAGGGATAATAAAAACAACAACAACAACAACAATAATAATAATGGCAGCCCACATTTACATAGCACTTATAATGTGCCAAGCACTGTGCTAAGTGCTTTACAATTATTATTTTATTCGATCCTCGACAACCCTGGGAGATGGGCGCTGCTATTAGCCCCATTTTACAACTGAAGAAACTGATAGAAGTTTAAGTAACTTGTCCATGGTTGCATAGTTAATAAATGACAGAGGCTGGATTTGAATGCAGGTCTTCGTGACTCCAAGCCCAGTGCTTGATCCATTGCACAACTTAGTTGCCCCTGTTGATGATGATGGTGATGCTTACAATGACAAATATGACTGGAACTGCTAATAGAACTTCAAGAGTCATAACATCATAAGACTGGGGTTTGAAAACCACCTTGGAGTACATATAACCTAACCTTGCATGTTTCTCAGAGCAAGGAAGTGACTTGCCTGAGGTCACACGAAAAGGGAACAGCAAAGCTGAAACCTGCATCTTCCCCTCCTGACTTCCATCGCAATGATCTTTCTATACATGTTAGTAGTTGAGTCAAATGTGTTGTTTCCAGAAAATTTTGCCATTTGTAATCTAGAAAACTACTGATGCGAGCATTTGCAAAAAGATTCCATGCACAGCCCAGGAAAAGAATAAGGCTACTCTTGGGTGTCTAACTCCCAGTTTGAACCCTAACAGCTGAGTCCTTGAATCTCAGAAAACTCTTCTTGAAAAGACCACAATATTTGAGCACATAGCATTTAAAATCCTGCTAGCCTGGGAAATGCTTTACTCTTTGATAGTGCATGTTAGAGATGCTGCCAGGGAATCAGAAAGTCCTAGAGTTACAGCTAGAAGTGACCTCGGAGTTCATCTAGTCCAGGTTACTCATTTAACAGATAAGGTAAACGTAACCCAGAGAGGGGAAGGCGCTTGCCCAGGGTTGTCTCTGAAAATGCAAGAACCAGGATTGGAACCAAGGTCCTCCGATGCCAAACCCAGCACTCTACACAGCAGCCTTTTTGTGGACTCTTTCTTACTATCAAATACTCATATCAATAGTTTTCTTTAATTTGAGAATAATATGCTTGGTCATTTTTGATGAGCCCTCTGTAGAGTTAAGTAACTCAAACGCTATGTGTTTAGCGTCAGAAAGATAGCTGACACCATACTGTGCAAGGTCAGGGCAATTCACAGTGGGCAGTATTGTATGGACAAACTCCCGCTGGGAAACATTTTCTGCTTAGGTTGAGTACAATAGCCTAATAGTGCTACTGCTATCCTGAGAACAAAAGGCCAGGCCATATAATTAATAGCGACAACAACCATGGCTTTGTGCTTTACAAAGTACTTTCCTTCAGGTAGTACAAATATTGTTACATGCCTTTGACAGATGATGAAACTGTGCTTTGGAGACAGTAAAGTATCCAAGGCCACACAGCCAGTATCTGTGATGATTTGAAGCCTGTTCTCCTAGCTCCAAGGCCGCAATATATACAATGTGAGTGACATACCACAGGACCCACCTGTCATGTGACTCAACGTTACAATGAAGAACCTCAGTGGTCATCTCATCCAGCCCACACTCCAAAGGAATGGCCACCATAACATAAGTGACAAGAGCTCATTGTCTAGCCTGGGCTTAAAGACAAGAAATTGACAATGCCTTCCCTCATAGCCTTCTCCCCAACTCTCCAACCCATAGCTCATCATTCCAACCCTTCTTTATAGAGGAGGGGAGGGAAGAAAGGAGAACCACAGTTCCCTATGTGCACGGGTTTGCAATGAAAAAAGAGGACGTTTCTAAAGAAAGGTAAAGGAGGAATAAGGGAAGAGAAACACGGAGGCAGCAAGATCAAGAGACTTCCTCATACAGACATCTATTTGGCTCTGCTTTTCCAAAGGGATGCTAGGAATATTGATAAACTCCAATTTGACAGGATCATAGATTTAGAGTGAAAAGGAATGTTAAAGGCCATCTAATCAAAGGAGCAAAGATTTAGAGCTGGATGGAGCTTCAGAGATCATCTGGTCCAACTCCTTCATTGTACAGATGAGGAAACAAGAGTTCCACAAAAGTGAAGAGACTAGTCCAAGGTTACAGAGATAATAAGTAGCAAAGGTAGGATCCAAACTCAGCTCCTCTGAGTTTAAATGTAGCACCTTTTCCACTGCATCACACATAATGTTTCACATTTTACTTACCAAAAGTTTTACAGGCATTATCTCCTTCGATTCTACCAACAGTCTTGTGAAACAGGTGAGGTAAGTATTATCATCCTTACTTTGTAGAGGAAGAAACTGCGGCTCAGAAAGGATGAGTCAAAGATCACAAATTCTATAAGATTAGGACTTCTAAGCATGTGACTCCAAATCCAGGTTACTTTCCACTACAAAAGGAATGGACACAACATGGGGTCCTCTCTTAGGAGCAGCCCAGGACACCAGAACATAAAAGTTTGCTTTCTTCTCCTTCTAAGCAAAAGTATGACTGGCAGGATACTGAAGGAAGGGAGGGAGAAATTCATTTACATACGCTGACTGGAAAAACACAATGCCTGTGCCCCCTTGGACTTAAAAGAAGATAACTCTTCTGTCTATATTGTGCTTCAGAACTTAAGAGCAAAGAATTTATGTGTGCATATATATATGTATTTTTATATATAAAGACACATGTGTATTTAAATATCTGTGTGCTGTGTGTATTACATATATACATGTACGTATGTATTGCAGATATGTATGTAGATAAAGATATACAATGTTTCTGTCCTGATTCTTTGGCAAGGAAATTTGTACAACACTTCTGAAAGTTCACGGATCTTAGGCTCAAAGGTTTAGAGCTAGATGAAACCTCAGAGGTTACTAACTCTCTCTGAGACTGTAGATAACCTCTTCATTTACAGCTGAGGAAACTAAGGACTAGGGAAAGGAAGTGACTTACCCAAGGTCACAAAAGCAATAAATACTAGAGGTAGAATTGGAACCCAGATCCTCTGACTCCAAAGTGAGCACTCTTTATATTATACCAAAATATCTCCTTAGGGTACTTCTTTTGGGGGAAAATGTATTTATTTATTTATTACAAACTTAATAAGCATCAACACATACAAACATTTCAACAGGCACATTAAAAACAAACCAAAAAACTGCATATGAAAATGGGAGTCTGTTATACACAATTTGTCTTTTTCCTTCATTATCTATAGTTTGGTTTTTGTTTTTGCTAATTTGTGTTACCTTCTGAATCTCCTTTTGCTCTCTCCTGTTTCTTAATAATTCATTAATATTTTCTTTTTCTTCTCACTCAACCTGTAACTGTCTTTTCCAATAAATGGAAAAATTCTCTCCTGTGACAAATAAATTTAGTTATGTAATACAAATCCATACATTGTCTCTCTCTGAAAATCTATGTCTCTTTCTGTTGTCTTGAGTTTATCACTTCTCTGTCAGCAAGTGGGAAGGAGGATGGAGGCATCATTCATCATTGCACTAGTCATACTTCTTGAACCATTCGAAGTTGTTTGTCTTTACAATGTTGTTGATGTTTCATAAACTGTTCTCCCGGTTCTGTTCCTTCATTCTGCATTAGAAACAGGCCCTCCCAAGTTTTCTTTGAATTGGTCCCTTTTGTTATTTTTTATGGTGAAATAATATTCCAATACATTTATATGCCATAATCTGTTTAGCCATTCCTCAATTGATGGGCACTGGACCCATCTTGTATCCAGTTCTTTGCTATATCAAAAGTGGGTTGCTATTACTATTTTATGACAAATGAGGGTTTTTTTTCCCTTCTTTGATATCTCTGAAGTATAAGACTAGTAGTATTATCACTGGCTTTCTATGGTTAAGTAATCTTTGGATATAATACCAAATTGCTTTCCAAAATGGTTGGACCACTTCACAGCCCTATTTAGAGTCTATCAGTGTGCCTGTCTTCCTAAAGCCCCTCTAAAATTTCTCATCTTTGCCAATCCACTGGGTATGACGGGAGAACCTCAGAGTACTTTCAACTCACATTTCTCTTATTATTAGTGACCTGGAATGATTTTCAATGGACTACTGGCAGCTTGACTTCCCTCTTTCTGAAAACTGTCTTTCCATATCCTTTGACCAACTGTCTATCAAAAAATAGCTCCTTTTCTTATAAACTTCAAATCCTAACTCAGACTCTTATTGGCTCTCTGACCCTGAGCAACTCATTTAACCTCTGGTTGCCTCACTTTTCTCATCTGTAAAATGGAGATAATAACTGTATCTACCTCCCTGGGCTGCTGTTAGGGGGGAAAAATGAGATATATTTGTAAGGTGCTTTGCAAATTTTAAAATGCACCATAAATGCTAGCTAGTATTATTAATAGCTATCAGTATTTGAATCAGTCTCCAGTTTATTTGGATATCAGGCATTTGTCAGAGAAATATTTTCCCCCAGTTATCTATTTCCCTTCTAAATCTAATAATAATAATTTTGTTTATTGGAACAGAAACATTTTACCTGATGTAAATAAAACTGTCCAGTTTATCCCCTGTGATTCCCTCTATCTCTTTTTCACTCAAGAATTCTTTTCCCTTCCACAGTTGTGAGAGGAAACTAGGGTAGTTCTAATGAGCATTTATTTAAAATTGATTCACAGAAGTAGACAACTTATTGTATAGCAAAGATATAAAGATAAGCAGGTATTTCATATGCAACAAGATTATAGATTCTCCCACCACCATCCTTCTTTGCAACCTAAGAATCATTCTTGACTCTTCCCTCTCCCTCAATCCCCATATCCAGTCAGTTACCAAATCTTGCTGTTTCTACTCCATAACATCTCTCACATCTAGTGCCTTCTCTCTATTCACACGGTGTTTAATCCTACTTCCAGCCCTAATTACCTTACCCAAATGCTTATAAGTCTTCTAAATGATCTCCTTGCTCCATTATGTCCTTTCCTGAATCTATCCTCTACCTAACTGCCAAATTGATATTCTTAAACCACAAATCTGACTTGTAAAACTCCCCTATAACAATCTTCAATGGCTCCCTATTACCTTAATGGGAAATATAAACTCCTGTTTGACACTTAAGATCCTTCATAATCTGGTTCTAGCCTCTCTTTTAAGCCTAGTTATATGCAACTATTTTTCTAACATTCAGCTAATCTGGTCATCTTGCTTTTTCTCAAACTCTACCTCTATCCCAATGCCCATATCCTTGCTGAGAATGTGCCTCCTCATCTCTACCTAGAATCCCCAGCTTTCTTCAAATTTGTGAGCTCAAGCATTCTTTCCAATACCAAGCTTTTCTAATCTCCATAGCTGCTAGTGCCTCACCCACCAAAATTACCTGGCATCTACTTTCTATACAGAAAATATTACACATTTTATGTGTACATGTTGTCTTCCTCTGCTCCTTGAGTGCAGAGTCTAGCCCATTATTTTGTCTCTGCCTCCCTACTACCTAACACTGTGCCTAAAATACAATAAGCATGTCATTGATTACACTTATTAGCCATGTGACCTTAGACAAGCCACATAACCCCAACTGCCCTGCCTGCCCTCCTCCAAAAAAAAAATTTCATTGATGCTTGTTGATTGATTGCTTCACACATTCTTCATTCCAGCCAAACCAGCTTACTAGTTATTCTCTGTATAAAACATTTCATCTTCTGCTTGTGTACCTAGAATACTCTTCTTCATGTCTGCCTTGTACAATCCCTCACTTCTTTCAAAGCACAGCTCCAGAGCTTCCTTCTACAGAAAACTACTTCTGGTGCCCACAGTTATTAGCACTCTCTCCCTCCTAAAATTAATTCATTTTCTTCTTTGTGTCCATATAGCAACCTGAAATAGAAAGTAAGCTCCCTGAGGGTAAGGAACACTAATCTATCAGAAAACAGCACTTGCTTTTGAAAACAGCTTTTGGTTTTGCCTTTGTATCCCCAGGGGGCATATGCCCTGGTATAGTTCCTATCATAAAGAAAGCACTAAATAAGATGGAATTAAACAAGGAAGACTAGACCACATCAAAAATAAAAAAAGAATACAACTTTATACACAGCAATTTTGTAATGGTTTAAGAATTCCTTCTCTAAAACTGCCTCTGAAATGCCAAAGTTCTTTATGCTCAAAGACTCCCTCAGTAATTTATTCCCAGCCTCAGACCACACCTGTTCTTTGTCCTGTAAATCTTTTGATGGCCTTTGGCCAAAACAAATCCAATCTGACCAGATCTATAGCACTTACTGTCTGGACTACTCCTGTGGCAATTACTCAAGTGCTGCTGCCTGGTGATGGCTCATCTGCTGTTGTCTCCAGATCTTATCCCTTGTGTTATTATTTATATTTTCACAGGTGTATATCTTTTTTCCCTTCATCTAGATTATAAACTCCTTGAGAGTTTGAATTCCTTTGCCCGCCCCAGCGCACTTAGCCCAGAGCAGCACATAGAACATTAGAGAAAATGAGAATGTTGGAGATGAAGGGCATCTCAGAGATTCTCAGAGTCCTACCCCCTCATTTTACTGTTGAGAAAACTGAGACCCAGGCAGAGAAGGTGACTTACCCAATCAATCAATCAGCTTTTATGAAATACCTAGTTAGTACCAGACACTATGCTAAGCACTAAATATATAAACACAAATGAAACATCCCCCACCTTCAAAGAGTTTACATAGAATTGGACAATACAACATATAAATCTACAAGTACATACAAAAGGAATTTGAGGTAATTTTGGTGGGGATCACCCTACTGCCTAAAGAGATCAGAAAAGGCTTCATATGGAGAGTGGCATGTAAGCTGAGTATTGAAGGGAACGAGGAATCCTGAGAGCAGGAGGTGAAGAAGGGGTGCATTCTGGGAAGGTGGTACTGACAGTGCAAAGGCAAGGAGACAGGAGACCGAATATTGTGTGTGAAGGCAGAAAAAAAGGCCAGTTTGGCCAGACTACAGAATGCAGGAAGGGAGTAATGTATAACCAGGCTAGAAAGATGGGTCAGGGCCGGTATGTAAAGACCTTTAAAAACTAAAGTGAGGATTTTATATTTGATTTTAAAGAAAATTGAGAGATGCTTTATTTTATTTGAGTTGAGGAGTGTGATGTGGTCCTACTTCCCTTTAGGAAAATCACTTTGGTACTTAGGGGAAGGATAGAATGGGAAAGACTAGTCAAGGAGACCAATTAAGAAGCTATTGTACCATTTCAGGTGAAAGGTGATGAGTGTCTGAATTAGAGTGGTGGTCCTAGGAATAGACAGAAAGGGACAAACACAAGAAATGTGAAGGGAGAAACAACAAGATCTGGTCACTGACTGAATCTGTGGGGTGCGAGAGAGAGAGGTGAAGGATAACTGAGGTTCCAAACCTGCACACCTGGAAGTATACTGATGCCCTTGACAGAAGCAGGAAGTCACATGAGGTTTGAGAAAGGTCATATAGTTGTGTGTTCACATCGTATCATGCTGCTTCTTAGAAGCTCAATAAATATTTGACTGGCTGATCAATCATACAGCTCTATTCTGGGAAATCACTGATCATTCGTGTGAGGTAAATTAACCTTTCTGGGGCATTACTCCGTATCCTTGAAGAGTTGAATCATCTCATGCTGCTAAATAAAGATATAGACCCTTCCTAAAACTGGAAGGAGTCTTAAGAGATTAGCTAGGTCCATTCCCTCACTCTAAAGATCAGAAAACAGGACCTGAATAGGAGTGGCTACATGGCACAGTGAATAGAGCACCAGCACTGGAGTCAGGAGGACCTGAGTTCAAATCTGGCCTCAGACACTTAACACAAAACTAGCCATGTGACCTTGGGCAAGTCACTTAACCCCCACTGTCCTCCAAAAAAAAAAGGGAGGGGGAAAAAAAAAAAAGAAAACAGGCCCAGAGAAGGAAAATAAGTTGTCCAAGTTTAGCTAATTAGTAGCAGAATGAGGATTAGAACACTTATCTCCTAATTCCTAGGCCAGGCCTTTCATTACTACACCATGATTGAACGGCAGACTATTATAGCTGGAAAAGACCATGGCCAACTAAGGTACTTGTCCAAAATCAGGCAGACAGACTCAGACAGAGGTGGACCCAGAATGTTCTCAAAGATGACATGAGAGAAGCAATTGGTAAATCTTAAAGTGCTTTATGAATGTATTATTATTCTTCAATCATTACTATTTCCATGATCATTTCCCTACTGCCAGATCAAGTCAAAGCAACTTTTGCTGCATGGGAGCCCCACTGTTTCATGGGTACTCTATGAAACAGGCATCTAACATGGAGGTCAATTTGCCTTGGGTAGAATCATGAAAAAGGCAAAATGCATCTTCACTGCCTTTTCATCTCTTTCTATATTCCCCATTTGCCTTTTACTGCTTCTGGCCCTTCTTCAAGCACTGATTACTCTCCTGCTTTTCCCACGTGCCCCGAGCCATACATCGTGGCACATCATCTTGTCTGGACTGCCCTATTTTAGGAACACTATAAGTTCCAACAAATCTCTTCCAATTAAAAAAAAAATTCCACACTTTCAGTGTCAGGTTCTTAGGCTTCATGGTAAAGTAAATCAATTTGGGAGAGCTAGATTTTGGCTCTGGCTCTGCTACTAACCAGTTCTGATACCTTGAGGAAGTTCCTTCTCCTCCTTTCCTCTTCTTCTAACAATCAAGTGACAACACTGGTATAGATGATTTCCAAGATTTTTTCCAACTCTAAATTCAATGAGTCTACAAATTAACCCACTGGTGGAATATCCTGTTAATCCTATCTCTACACTCTCCTGCCCCCTGTAGTCCTGACCTCCTTACTAGAAAAAAATAGTTGACATGCCTTGTCTCATGTTGTTCCATTGTCTTTCATCTCATTAATGAAAGAAATGGCAAGGAAAGGAAAGGGATAGTGTGTGTATGAGTCCCATCCTCTGGGTCAGTTTCATCAAAAAGTAGTAGGATGGCTTCTGGACCTAGTGAAAAAACATGAGATTATTATCTCGATTTTAGTTTCTTCCTCTGGAAGAAAAAGGAGGAATGATTAAGGTCGCTTAAGTGCTACCATTCTATGTTATTTAGCTCCTTTCCTGTCTGGAATTCCATATCCTGTTTTTAGGAAGCTACCAGCTCCAACATTCTAGGTGTAAGGAGTGCTGACATTCTGTTATCTGAATTATGCAGGGCTTTTATCCACTATAGCCAAAGACTGTGTGGCCACAATAAACACAGATTTTATTTCCTTCTAACTAAGACATTCTTTCATTCCAAATTAAATACAATTTTCCATTTCTAATCTTATTTTTCACAGTGATTTGGAGAAAAAATTATTGAGAAAATTAAAAAACACAGTTAACGATCAGTCTGAACAAGCTGGTCCATGGCTGAAAGGTGATAATGGATAGCAAGATTACCTGCCGGAGAAATGGTTTAGGACCATACTGAAGAAAATCCATTTTCTTTGTGTAATGGCCAACTCTAAGAAATAAATTCAAAAATAAGTAAGCAGCCACATAAAATAAAACGAATTTTGGCCCAGAAGATTCAGTATTCCCATCCACTGAACATCATTACAAATAACTTGATATTCCTGGACAGCTTTAACTAGTGTTCTAAATTAAAATCACTGCTCAACATATAGTCCAGATAGTGTTTCTCATTTTCTGCAATAATAAAGCCCCGATAGGTATGGAAAGCCTTATTTATGGGCAGCTTTATCCCTTATAACCAAGCCAATGAAATGTAGTTGTACGTGAAGGCATGGAAATCAATTCTTGAAGTAAGAATGAGTCTGCTATACCTTAGAGTTAGGTAATAAACAAGCATCTGAATCTCTAACTACAAAAACATCTGAAGTGTCAGGAAGATAAACAACACAACTGTATGTGTAGTCTCAGGTGTGCAGGTTCAGATATGACTAGAAGTGCAAACTTTAAGATCTATAATCAAATGACCAAAAGAGATAAGATTTGTAAAATAATAGGGCCTGAAACATAGGAGACACAGCAGATATTTGTTTCTTCCTTTTTTTCTCTTTTCCTCTCCTCCCCTCCCATCAAGAATTGAACATGTAGAATGTTCAAGTTAGACAGAACCGAAAAAATAACTCAGTTATGTGGAAAAATCGGGATGCTAACACACTGCTTGTGGAACTGTGAACTGATCCATCCATTTTGGAGAGCAATCGGGAACTATGCCCAAAGACTCATAAAACCCTGTATTCCCTTTGATCCAGCAACACCACTATTAGATCTGTTTCCTAAGGCAAACAGGGAAAAAGAAAAAGAACCTATGTGCTCTAAAATATTGATAGAAGCTGTCTTTGTGGTGACAAAAGATCAAAGTTCAGATCCCAGCTCTGACTCCTTACTAGCTGTCTGACCTTGGACATGTCCCTTCATTTCTCTGATCCTCAGTTATTTTCTCAGCTGTCAAATGGAGACCACAAGAGCTATCCCACTTAGTCCTAGAGGTTATTACACCAATGTGACCTAAGAACGCATTAGTGATCAAAGGATATAAACGTTTTTCAAAAGAAGAAGTGCAAACTAGAAGCAGCAATAGGAAAAAAATGCTCTAAATCCATGATAATAAAAAGAGCACAAATTAAGACAGTCCTGAGATTTCATATAACATGTCAAACTGACAAAGATTTTTAAAGGATTAAGACTGCATCAGTTAGGGGAAAAACAGACATTCAACAACAAAAGCCTGTTGGTATAGAGCTGTGGACTGGTCCAATCACTCTGTGAAAACGGAATGATGCAAAAGAAAAAGAAAAAAATCACTAAACTGTCCATACAAACAGATTCCATTGTTGGACATGGTAAAGAGGATACATAAATACATATATATATATATGTACATATGTTATATGAATCTATATACATATGTATTCACAGTAGTGTTTTATAAAAGACCATTGATTACAGAAATGGCTGAATAAACTATGATTCATATGGCTCACTGTACCATGAGAAACGATGAATGGGACTAATTCAGAGAAACATGAGAAGACTTGCATAAACTGATGCATAGTGAAGTAAGCAGATCCAGATATAAAATACACATCATGATTACAATAGCAATAACAAAAAAAAAATCATTAAAAGGTACCCAAACCCAATATTATAACAATCCCAGAGAACACAGGATTAAATAGCTTTCCCTCTTCTTGTTAGAAAGGGATGGATTGTTGATGGCACAATGCTAAATATGTAGTTACCTGTGATTGTTTGCTTTAGGTCTTTAAATATGTATGCCATCCCTACAATGTCCCCTCTATGCCTGTTTTAACTAGTGGAACTCATGTCAATTCTTGAGTACTCGTTCCAAATGCCAACTTTTTCACAAAGTCTTTCCTGGTAGCTCCAAACCATATTGATCTCCTTACCCCTCATGCAGAATTGAAATTTCTAATTGATATCTTAATAATACATCATTTTGATACATGTCATATAACATACATAATAGTAAATGCCACCTTGAATTAATTCTATTAATATTTATCCATTGAACTGTACTATACAACTAGATCTGATAGAGAATTCAGGAGGTAATACTATAGAAGAACCTTGGTCTCTGCCCTTAACAAAATTCATAATCCACTGGTTTGCCAACAGATTAGACTGAAGACAATTACAAATGTACTGCAGGGAAAATTGTCGACTTGAGAAGCATAGTGTGATGGGTAAAGCTGCTTCTTTGTTACGGTACAAAACATCCTTAGGCTTCTCAGGAAGTTTGCCTATTCAAACACTTCAGGTAAGAATATTTTCTCCAATTACCGGGGAGGGGGGGCAGGGAGGGAGAGCCTGGGCTTTTAGACAGGAATTCAGCATAACCTTATAACTAAAATGGCTGACTGTGCAATTAACAGTCTTCTACTTTACTGTGGAGTATTCTCTAAGTGATTTTAAATCACTCTGATCCTTGATATCTCCATTTAGACAATGAAAACAATACAACTAGCTCCATAATGCTACTGGCCTCCATAAGCAGGTCCCTCCTTCTTCATCTAACCTTATTTCTGACTGCTCTCCTCCATGTCATTTCGGCCTCTTTCTCCCAGAGTTGGCAAACAGTACTTGTGTAGTGAATGGATTTGATGGAAAATAGAACCCAAGCCTTCCCTTTACGTGCCTATAAGTAATGAATGACTGCACATCCTTTTTAAACCCCTTCCTCAAAATGTAATGTATTTCCAGGGAAACAGAAGGCAGAAAGGAGAGTTTTAAAAATGTATCCTATTTGAATCGTCACAATGGACAAGAGGGATGTGTCTTCCTAAGCCTCACCCCAACCCTAGTTAGGCTCTATCCATTGAGGAGAAAGAGCTGACACCTTAGAGATCTCGTAGACTCTGCTCATTTTATAACCAAAGCTTTGGGTAAACTTGTACCTGAGGTCACTGGGGAAGGAGTAACAAGGTCACAGTTTCTACTCAAGTCCAATGACTCTAGATTTGGTGCCATTCCCAACCTAACCATCTCTTCTCAGGCAACACACGTGGTTTGAATCAGCTGATGGCACAGTGGATAGAGCATTGGGTTAATTATAGGAAGTATTGGAAGGCAGATTTCAGTCCAGTTTAATGAAAAACTCCCGAATGCTTAGAACTGTTCAAAAATAGAGTGGGATGCTTTGGTAGATACTGGGTCACCTGTCACCAGAGCTTCCTGACAACCATTTCTCAGGCATGTTGCAGAGGAGATTCCTTCAGAGGTCAAGAGTGGACTATATGACCTCTGAGGTCTTATCCAACTCTGGACAATCTATGATACTGATAAAATATTTTGTAAAATATTAGCAGTTATAATGATACTGGCATAGGGCAGACTATACCTCACATGTCTCTATCAAAGGTCACATGTAAAAATTACCATTTGAGAGCAATCCCATTTAATACTGTAGAAGAAGACTAATATATCAGGTAACAATCAATTCAACAAACAGTAATTTCTTACTATGTTTGAGCCACTGTGATAGGTGCTGGGGCTACAAAAATGAAACTATTTAAAAAAGAAATGTCACTGACCTCACAGAGATTATAACTGAACAGGGACATAGATGCATGATACCAGATAGAACGTGATGCATCAGAGGAGAGATTCACTCTGTGGAGAATGTGAATAGGGACCAATCACTTTTAGTTAGGGATATAAGAGACTTCCCAACAGAGGTGGCACCTAAGCTGAACCAAGGGAGAGAAGACTTTTAACAGGTGAAAATGAGGAGGATCAGCCTACTTGGATCACGTGCATGTTGGTACCACCTCTGAAACTTAAGAGTCTGAAAGAGTTGCATAGAATACTGACTAGCTAAGTGACTTGCCCAGGAACACAGTAGGAATATGTCAGGAGGAGGACTTGAACCCAGATCTTCCTGGCCCCAAGACATTATCCACTATATGAGGTTTCCTGTCACTAGCTAAAAGAGAGCTATAAAGGTCAGGCTAAAGCATTTGCATTTAACCTAGAGGCACAGGGAGCCACAGAATAAAAACCATCTATGAAAACATTTTTTAATTGAAACTTGCAGCCCAGAGTACATTTCACCTTCCTCTCACAGAGGCCAAAAGAAGCAAATAGCACTTTTCTTTTTCTCTCAGAAACAGATGGAACAGACCTAGAGTGTTGCAGAAAGCAGATCTTAAGCAAAGTGTGAAATCATGTTGGATAGATTGGCTTTAAACTAGAGTTGCACAATGGTTCAGTGTGCCCAGATCAGCAGAAATGACTAATTACTCTCATCCAAAGCTTAAAAAGATAAAAAAATTAGATTTATTACAAATGCAGGGATGAATGTGCACTCTTGTAGAAATGACTGGCTCTGCAGTTTGTGACACCTAGTGATTTATGGCACCATGTTTACAAGGCATTTTTCATTTGAAGTTTTTAATACACTGAACGAGAAATGGATTTAAAAGTAAATTAGCAATCAGACTTTACGTGACTATAATTACATAAAATGCATTCATATTGCACCATATTGTTTACCAAATATTAATTTCACAAAAACCCTATAAGTAGAAAATGCAAATGTTATTATCTCCAGTTTACAGATAAAGAAACTGAGGCCAAGGGAGATGAAGTGACTTGGCCTTAGTCACATTGCTAGCAGGTAACAAAGTCTGGACTTGATTCAGACTCAGACCACCCTCATATAAAAAAGCACCACTCTCAAATGCCTCCCATTTGGGACAGTAATTTAGCTCTTCCCAACCTTTATGAACTTCTATGTCACTTAACGTCTATGGACCTCATGTCCATATTAGGGATCCAAGTGACTGTGAAGGTCCATTTCAACCCTAGATGCTACGTACTATTTCCTAAGCCTTGTGATGCTCTAATAATCAAGAAGTGATCTAGGCTGGTGGCCAAGAAGGCTGCCCAGAAGCTCTTACTAAGAAATCCAGGAATGACTTTCCCAGGGACTTGCCTTGGAGTAGCATTAGGAGAAGATGGCCATTTTCTGGAACTCTTCCCTCTTGTAGGTGAGCCAAAGTAGCCATCTGGCTAGTCATGAAAGCATGGTAAGTTTGACACTCAATGGTCCTTTCCTTTATTCCTCTTGACAGGAAAGCAAAGCAGCTGAGCTATATTGGCAGGAGGGATTGAAGCTGATAGACACAGCAAAAGGTCACTAACCCACTCTATGGCTGTTATAAGGTATCAGATAAAAGCAGGGAGAATCAGAGCTTCTGAGCTCAAATTTCTGACCTTACCCCCAGTATATGACTACATAGCTAAGTGTGTGCATAGGAGGAAGAGGAAGAATGTCAGGAAGGATTTCCTCATGGTATAGAAGGGTGACTTTAAAGGCTCTGGTGACTCAAGAATTCCTTACACATCGGTTTATTGTTGTGTGTGTGTGTGTGTGTGTGTGTGTGTGTGTGTGTTCGTGTGTGTGTGTTTTCCTATTCCCACTCTGAGTAGGGGTTACATTAGATGCCCTCTAGGTTCTTTCCAACTCTAAAACTACACAAAAAGGCTCTATAATTTGTTAGAAAGTTGAGAGCCGCCCATGTAAAAAAATGACATCCATGAAAATGTTTTGTATAACTACACATGTATAACCTATATTGAATTGCTTGTCTTCCCAGTGGGTGTGGGTGAGGAAGGAAGAAGGTAAAGGCTTTGGAACTCAAAGTTTCAAAAAACAAATGTTAATGGATGTTACATGCAACTGGGAAATAAGATATACAGGCTCTGGGGTATAGAAATTCATCTGCCCTACTAGAAAGTTGGGGTGGGGGAGCATATAAGAGAGAACAGATTGGGGGAAAGGGTATTCAGTAGACTCACTATTTGGGGGTGGGATAGGGGAAAGATGGAGAGAAAAAATTTGTAACTCAAAATCTTGTGGAAATGAATGTTGAAAACTAAAAATAAATAAATTAGAAAAAATGACATCCATGTAAAAAGGACAAGGTCTTCTGTTCCACATTTTTGTATTTGCAGGACCTAAGACAGTATCCCACAGGTACATGGCACTTATTCCTGTACACAGGTTGCCATTGGAGCTGTTATTAATTATTACATGACTATAACTGGACTTTGCTAAATCTTTTTGTATCTCCCTGATGGCTGCTTAAAATCTGTTTCAGTTTCTCTTGACCGTATGCCCTCTGGAAAGGATGAAGGGGTTATAACTTTCTGATTAGCTCTGATCTGATTCTGAAATGATTCGTCTGCTCCAAATAAGGGGTTTGCTCCTCATGGTGAGCCCCCTTTGGCTCACCCCCAAGTGAGGTTAAGAGCAAACTGGAACATGGTAGGGACGGGATAGGAAAATCAAAATTAGGCCTTCTCTTTCAAGTCATGTAGCTGATGCTGTTTTCCCAATCTGCATTTGGATGTCTGGTATGATGGTGCCTGTACAGGCAAAGGACAAGCCCCCAAAGACTACCAAAAGACACAAATGGTACTTACTTTAGTAGCACATATATTAAAATTGAAACAATACAGAGAAGACTGGCAAGACACAAATGATATCATGTGAAAGACTTCCTCTGGTCAGACTGTATAAATCAATGAGCACCTTTCCTAGAGATACCTGTTCAACATTTTAAGGGTTCCTGATTTTGCAGATGAATGCTCTCCCAACTGATAGAGACCACTCCTATCCGGCCTGATGGATGATCTTCACGATTGGCCCCAAGCAAAAAGAAAAAAAAATCAACATTTCAACCCTCTGGGATGGAACCTCTTTGTCCTCATCTATCCTGAGACTACACATGTGGCTGGCAGGAGGCTCCAGATTCAAAATCTTCCCATCTTTCCAGCACTGTGCTATAGAAGAAGAAACACTGAGTTAGGAGGCAGAAAACCAATTTGAAGCCTGGCTCTGCCACTGACTTACTAAACAGGAGACCAAGAGCAAATTACTCAGCCTCTCCCAATACTAGTTTATTTGTCTCTACTTAATTTTCACTACCTATCTCACAGGGTTATTGTAAAGAAAGCACATTTGATAACCCAAAGTACTAAGAATCACAAATTATCAGAATTATGTGATATCTTAGAGTTTAATTCAACAAATAAGTACCTACTATGTGTGAAGTGCTCTATCTAGAGAAGGGAATACACCTGACCTAAGAATCAAGAAGACACAGGTTCAAGTAAGTCCAAGCTCTGGGATGTCCTAGCTTTGTAGCCCTGGCTGGCACCTTCTCGAGACTCAGATGACACGTTAGTCAAGTAACTTAACCTTCCTGAGCCTCAGATCATCATTTGTAAAATTAGGAAGCTTAGACTGGACCGTCTCTTTGATTCCTTCTGACTCCGATCTAGGGTCAACGAGATCTCATGTTCAAAACATGTCTATAAATGTTTACAAATAGTATGAACTGTTCAACTCAATTATCTAAGGCATTACAAGCAAGAATGTATTAAGTGCAGGAAAGGGGCAGCTATGTGGGCATTTGGGCCTGAAGTCAGGAAGACCCAAATTCAAATGTGACCTCAGATACTTAGTAGCTGTGATCCTGGGCACTTAAGCCTGTTTGCCTCAGTTTCTTCATCTGTCAAATGAGTTGGAGAAGGAAATGCCAAACCACTCCAGCATATATGCCCAGAAAACCCCAAAGAGGGTCACAAAGAGTCAGATATGACTGAAAAACAAGTAACAGATATTGTGTTAGGTGAGGTGGGCAGGGAGGTGAGGGAATTAGCGAGGGGTGGGGGTGGGAAGGAGGGATGGGAATCAAACAGTTCCTTCTACAGAGCTTATATTCTATCAGGGAAGAAAACGTGAAACTCTTTGTGAATTTTAAAGTCTTACCCAAATGTTATAAATTGATATTTTGTATCTATCGCTATAAAGCACAGAGTTTATTTTGTATCTACCTCAGTGTAGGTGTGTACAAACTCATCCACTGCAGATACAAGGGGAGAGACATACTAGATAACCTTGGAGAGGGAGATACTCTTCACTAAGGGGTTGATGGGAGTGGGGAGGCTGGGAAAAAGTCTCATTCAGAAAGTGTTACTTGATTTAAGTCTTAAAGGAAGTGAGGCTTCCAAAAGGCTGAGATCATAAAATCATAGATTTAAAGTTGGAAGGCAATTTAGAAGTCATCCAGTTTAACCACTCATTTTACAGATAAGGGTACAAGGCTCAGAGAGCTTACCTAGAGTCACACAGCTGGTAAGTGTCTGAGGCACGATGAGAACTCAGGCATTCCTCACCATAGACTAGTGCCTGTCTATTATATATCACACGATTCCAAAGGGGAGAGAGGGAGATTATCAGCACAAAAGCACAGAGACTTAAGATGAGGTATCATGTGTGATAAACAGTAAGGAATCCAGGATGACTGGATTGGAGGAGTAATGGGCAAGAAGGCTAGGTAAAAAGTGTTAGAAGGCAATAAAGACAGGCTAGGGGCTAGTAGTGAGGAGAGAAGAGTTTATATTTGGTCCTAGAGCTAATAGGAAACCAGTGAAGTTCACTGAGCTGTGGGAGGTGACAGGAAACTGTCTTTGGCAGCTATATGGAGAAATGATTGGAGCAGGAAGATATGGGCAACTCACGAATACTATAAATTACAGGGCGGTTGCCTACCTGCATTGGTAGAGAGAGTCTCCTTACCAGGAGTTCCCTATAAAATCACAGGTCTGATTATATAAAGAATGTATATGGGTCAGCTAGGTGGCACAGAGAATAGAGCACGACTTGAGTTCAAATCTGGCCTCAGACACTTAGCACAAAAACTAGCTGTGTGACCTTGGGCAAGTCATTTAACCCCAACTGCCCTCCCAAAAAAATGTATACGGCACTGTACCAAGTTGTTGTTTGTCCTTCATTCTCAAAGAGGACAGGGACATCAGGGAGGTGATGCTGTGACATGCAAGTGATTTGGATTTAAGTAAGGGAGGGTTATGCAAAGTCACCAGCCTCACTTTCAAGGGCAGGTAATACAAAGGCAATGTGAGACAATTTTTGCCCTCCGGCAGCTTCCATTCTATTAGAGGACAGGAAATATAACATGCACATAAATACAAGTAAGAGGTATCTAAAAAGTAATTTCATAAGGCAAAAAACAATATTAACAACTGGAGGTCAGAGAAAGGCCTCATTTTATAGGTGGGGAAAACGAGTCCCAAAAGAAAGAAGGGGCTGGCCCAGAATAACCACTAGCCAATGGTGGCGGTGGCCATCATTGTCATCACCATCATTACAGCTTACATTTATATAACATTTTATAACACTATTTCGTTTTATCCTCACAACAACCCTGGAAGGTAGGTAAGCTACTTTGCCAGACTGAGGCAGACAGAGGTCAATGATTTGGCCAGGGTCACATGGGGTAAATGTTCGAGGCAGCAGATGAACTCAGGTTTTCCTGAGTCTAGATCTAGTACTCTATCCACTGTACCCGTGTTGTTTAGTCATTTTCCAGTCAACTCCAAATCTCCATGACCCATTTTGAGGTCTTCTTGGTAACAATACTAGAGTGGTTTGCCATTTCCCTCTCCAGCTCGTTTTACAGCTGAGGACTTGAGGCAAACAGGGGTAAGTGACTTTCCCAGGGTCACCCAGCTATATGAAATATCTAAGGCCAGATCTGAACTCGGGTCCTCCTGACTCTAGTGCCAGTGCCCTCCCCACTGCCCCCCACTTAGCTGCTAAAACTAGTGGCCACATCTCCTGACTCAGTCCGGAATTCTCCTTCCATTGATGGATGCTGCCTTCATCCAGATGTTTAGATATTGCTTCATAGTCTCTACTCTCCTCCAAAGGATTTCTAAAATACCACATAATTTCAATAAATTACATTTAATAAATATTTCTTAAGTGCCTCCTGTGTACCAGGCACTCTGCTAAGTGCTGGGGATACATAAAGAGGCAAAAGATGGCCCTTGCCTTTAAGGAGCTTATAGTCTAATGAGGGAAACAACATGCAAGCATATTAAATATATACTAAGCAAGCTATATATGGGATAAAGGAAATAACAGAGTGAAGGCATTCAAAATAAGAGGGGTTGGGGAAGATTTCCTGTAGGAGGTAGGGTTTTAGTTGGGACTTCAAAGAAGCCAGGGAGAGCAGTAGTGGCAACAGAGTAGGGAGAGCATTCTAGACATGGGAGACAGCCAGAGAGAATGCCCAGAGCCAAGAGATGGAGCATAGTGGTCATGGAATAGCCAGGAGGCCAGGGTCACTGGATCAAAGAATACATATTGGGTGGGGTAGCTAGGTGGCACAGTGAACAGAGCACCAGCCCTGGAGTCAGGAGGACCTGAGTTCAAATCCAGCCTCAGACACAACACAAAACTAGCTTGTGACCTTGGGCAAGTCACTTAACCCCAATTGCCCTACCTTCTACCCTCCAAAAACAAAAAAGCAAAAAAAAAAAAGAATACATATTGGGGAATAAGGTGTAAGAAGATGGAAAAGTAGGAGAGGGGTAGGTTATAAAGGCTTTGAATGCCAAACAGAGCATTTTTCATTTGTTCCTGGAGGCAACAGAGAGCCATGGGAACTTATTGGGGGTGGGAAGAGTAGGAGCAGGTTTGACATGATCAGACTTGGGTTTCAGAAAAGCACTTTATTAGCTGAATGGAGAATGGATTGGAGTCAGCAGAGGGTTAAGGTAAGCAGACCCACCAGGAGGATATAAGAGTTTGAGGTGGTGTCTTCACTAGAGTAATGGCAGCATCAGAGGAGAGATGTTGGAAAGGTGAAACTGGCAGGCCTTGGCAAAAGCTTGGATATGGGGCGTGAGGATCAAGAGTGCAAGATCAACCTTGGTTGAAAGTCCAGGGGACAGCAGTTCTCAACCCATGGGTTATGTTCAATTTGTAACAATGAAAATACATCCTGCATATCAGATAGATTCATAACAGTAGCAAAATTACAGTTATGAAGTAACAACGAAAATAATTTCACGGTTGGGGGTCACCACAACATGAGGAACTGTATTAAAGGGTCATGGCATTAGGAAGGTTGAGAACCACAGGACCAGGAGGATGGTATTGCCCTCCATAATAATAGGGGGGACAGAAGAGAGGGAGGAATTTGGGGGAAAGATAATGAATTATGTTTTGGACATATTTTTAAGATGTTTATTGGACATCCAGTTTGAGAAGTCATAAGAGCACTTAGAGATGTGAGATTAGTGATAAGCAAGGAAATTGTGACAGAAAAGGTAGATTTGAGAATCATCAGCATAAAGATGGAAATTAAATCCATGGGAACTGGTGAGATCACCAAGTGAAGTAGTGGAGAGGGAGAAGACAAGAGAGAAGCCTGAGGGACATGTATGATTAGAAGGCATTATTCAGAGGAGGATCCCACAAAGCAGAGAATAGTGAAGTAGTCAGGTTAGAGGAAAACCATGAGATAGTTGTGTCTGAAAACCAAGAGAGAAGAGAACATCAAACAGGAATGATCAACAGTGTCAAAGTGTCAAATAACATATGGATCCTGGAAGGGGGCAGGGGGAAATATTAGTAGAAGCTGCATGGCAACCCAATAGATACATTTTAGGGGAGATTACTGGCAGGTATGGGTTGGAATAGTTGCCTTCTAAAGTCCTTTCAACTCCAAGTTTCTCCAATTCTGTAACAAGTGATGGCAGGCAGCTCTCAAATGCAAAAACAAAAATCCCTTTGACTTCCTGAGGAATCAACTCTTTCACAAGAAAGGATTCTGGGCTTTTGTCTTTTTCTTCTGAGATCCCTCATGCCAACTTTTGATTTAAAAGTCAGTGGTTGTCTTCCTGTCTAGCCACCTATGCCTCAGAGGGCAGAGAGTGGAGCAGACACTGGCAGCAGCATCCATTTAGCTCTAGAGAGATTAGAAACAAGGAGCTAATTATCCTGTTTGTTCAAAAGGCTCAGGACAGAGAAGTAAGAGTTAGTCAGAAGTCATTGAATTGGGACGGAAGTTGGAAGCTGGTCCTTTGACCCTGAAACCCTCAAAAGACCTGAATACAAGTCTGCTTTTTCAGAGAGCATTGGTCTGAGTGCCAGGAGACTAGGCTTCCAGTCTCAGCTCAATAGAGAGAAAGGATAGTCAATGGCAGAGGGAACCTTGGAAGCTGAGAAGGTTAGATATTTTTAGTTGGAGGGGGAAGTGTGATGAACGAACTAGGTGTACCTACCTATCATTCCCAGGCTAAAAGTGCAACACCTACTCCTAGACAGATCCCCTACTGATTTACATGAAAGTTTTGACCCTGCTCCATTTCCAATCTGGACTGCTTTGTTCTCTCTTGAGGCAGCCTGATAGCCAGAGGCTCACTATTGCATACTGGTACTAGACAGTGTAGACTTAGCTCTACTATAGCTCAGAACTCCAAAGCTCAAGTGATTCACCAGTCTCGACCCTCCCTGATAGCAGAGATTATAGGAGTGTGTCACCATGACCAGTCAGAGGTTGGAAGCCACTACAAAGACCCGAGCAAGAGAAAAATACAAGGCCCCATGAAAACATGGTGGCAATCCTGGGTTCTGAAAGACAATGCCAAGGCAATTCCCATACCAGGAGGTCCCATACTGCAGTGGAAAAGAGTTGAGTTAAAGACCTTCTGTTGAATGATAGTAAGGAAGAAAAGGCATTTGGTCTGATTGTTAAGAATCTTGGGATATAATCCTAGATCTACAATTATCCTAAGTCTCTTTGATGTTCCTTAACTTTATCAGAATTCTTTATTTCATTTCATTTTATTTATTACTGTAACTTAAATGCACAATAGGAAAAGAAAAAGAAACATTATAAACTTAAATATTGAAACTTAGATACAAAATAAGAAAAGGAAAAAAAGCATGTCATGTGCACAGCAGAATGTAAGAATCAGAATTCTTTAACTGTGCTCTTCCTAAAGACCAGGGCTACTTGACTCCAGTGATAACTTTCATATTTGTCTTTTAGGAAACATTTTCCCAACAAATAAAACATTTTGATATACTAAGCTATCTGAAAGATAACAACATAGCAAGATCCATAACACAAATGGTGCAAAATTCCTTTGAGAATGAATGTTAGCTCCTGTTTACAGCTCCTCATTTACACTTACAGCTTTGGAGGCTGTGCTATGAATGGAAAATTATTGCCCTAATGATAGCACTAAACACCAAAACAACATCATTCCATCGGTACTAGGTGTGGATGAAATCAAATCGAGTGAGGGGCCTAGTGAGGCAGAAGATCCTCAGCCCATTACAGTATATCTTTGCCCTTCTCCTCCAGCCCATGTTAACCTCCTCTGGATTCCTACAGCATTTGAGGAAGTGCCATACAATTTAGCATGTGAACATTTATCCTCTATTTTTTTTGCCTTGTGTATTCTGTCTTCTTGGCTATCTTATAAACTCCCTTGAGTGAGATGGGCAATTCCTTTGTCTACCTTAGGACCTGGCAAAGGGCTGGGCATACTGCAGATTGCATTACATAAGTAAAACCAAGATAGTGATATATGGGGGCGTGTGTGTGTGTGTGTATACACATATATATGTATGTATGTATATATATGTATGTATATATGTATATACATATAAATATATATGTATATAGATAAATGCTACCATACATAGTAGCATCATAGAAGCAGAGATTTAGATCTGAAAGAAATAGGCACTTGAGGGCATGAAGGCAGATGAGGGCACAGGCAACACCATTTGCAATGTAAAGGAAATTCCTGAGATGCTCCATGGCTCTGGGAAAGCCCTGAAGTGAGTGGTGGCTGACTACATCTGCACTTCCACTAGGCTAGGGTATTTAGGAGATCCAGATAATGGGAAGAAGGATGACTTGCACTTGGTTTTGAGACTGGACATGTTAAAGGGAAAGAGAGACAGTTTGCTATTGGATATAGCAGCAAGGTAGTGCAGTGGCTAAAGTGCTGGGTCTGAATTCAGGAAAAACTGAGTTCAAATCCAGCGTCAGACACTTACTGTGTAACTCTGAGAAAGTCACTTAATCCCAGTTTGCCTTGATTTCCTCATCAGTAAAATGAAGATGATAATAGCACTTACCTTCCAGCGTTGTTGTGAAGAACAAATGAAATAGTAATTGTGAAGTGCCTAGCACAGTGCCTAATACAAAGCAAGTACTGCATAAATGTGTTTACACACGCTCACACACACATATATACATGTACATACATGTATATGTATGCCACACAATACAGGCATAACAAGAAAGGGACCTAAATCTTCCCCTATTGCCTGAAATCCCTCTAAAATGGCACCATAGAACTCAATAATGTGAAAGGTCCAAGACACCCGAAATAGGTATTCTAGAGTGTGGAATTCAGCCCAGTATTCTTCCCAACACAACCCACAAGGGATTGGTAGAAACTCAACAGCTCCAATTGAAAGTCCTCTCTCCTAAGTTGAGGCTTGATAAATATTCTCGACCTTTATTGCATCTATTTTTTCCCCTAGCTATAACAGTCTTTTACCAAGCTAAATAGCCCTTCTTTCTATGTGGTGTTTACACTCCTGAGATCAAACTGGGTCAATATTTCTGTAACACTGATAAATCAGCTGGAGGGGAGTTCTATTTAGGATGCAGACCTTGAAACCAGCAAGGGCCAAGGTAGTCATTTGTATACAGTGGGTCTGAGAGAATACTAATAGCTCACAGTCCTATAACCCATTCCAGCTTACAGTGCAAAGAGGTATGGACGGCAGTTTGAGGTAGGTAATGAAAATATTAGTATCCCTATTTTAAAGATGTCAATAATAACTGGGATTTTTATGGCACTTTAGAGGCTCCAAAGTGCTTCACATGACATTATGTCAGTCTCAGAACTACCTTGTCAGATCTTATTAGCCCCATTGTTACAAATGGGTAAAATGAGACTCAGAGGTTACCCTGCACAGAAGTTATCATCACCTTCTAGAACTAGAACACAATAGTTTTGAAAATAAGACCAGAGCTATATCATCTTGTCCAGGTAAAATTAATGTGAATTTAGTTAACTTAACCAAGAGTCAGTGGTGAGAACAACAGACTCTGACCAGAGTTCGCATCCTGCCCCAGACATGTACTAGCTGAGGGATCCTGGGCAAGCCACTTAGACTGTCTCAGCCTTGGTTTGCTTGTTAGGTCAAATGGGGATAATAACTGTCCCTACCTAACAAGGTTGTGAGGATATAGCACTCTACCTTGACCTTGAAGTGGTACTGAAATGTGAGCTATCATTAGCTATGTTAATTAAAATAGTCTAGATGGGACAAGATTACCATAAAGTTAGGTGCTGAAAGGCATTCCACAATGAGTCACAGAGTTGTAACTTGGAATATTTGTGTCTGGGACAAATACCACAAACCATGCCTCCTATAGCAAGTGAAACAAAGCGTGCCCTCAGTTGGTGACAGTGGCATCCTGGTATTGCCAGCCTTAAACTACTAAAAGAGAGAGAAACTCATTCCAGCTGGCAATGTGATAGCTTCCTTTTCAGACTAATTACCCTTGCTAACTCAGTACTAAGTTTTGTTGTTTCTAGGCCACTGAAGTACCATAAGCACTAGCAGCATCCTCTAAGAAGCTGGCACCAAAGGACAAAGCTCCAATTGTCCTATCCCAGTTAAAAGTCTGCTAACCTGATTAAGTGATAAGAAGGTAATGCTCTACAAGACACATTGTTCAGTCATTTCAGTCACGTCCAACTCCCTGTAATCCCATTTGGGGTTTTCTTGGCAGAGATACTAGAGTGGTTTGCCATTTCCTTCTCTATCTCATTTTACAGATGAAGAAACTGAGGCAAACAAGGTTAAATGACTTGCCCAGGGTCACACAGCTAGTATTTTAACTCAGGAAGAGTAGTCTTCCTGACTCCAGGCCTAGTACCCTACCCACTGTGCCACCCAGCTGTCCTGGTTTATCCCTAGGTAACTTTCCTCCCTCCCTTCCCCAAGTACAACCAAGCAAGACATGCGAGTTGGCTCCTACCTCAGAGGGAAGAACAGGACAGGTCTTGCCTACTTAAACTTGGCCAGGTTAATAAGAGGAATCTGACTTTTGAAGATGCAGAAATCTCCAGCTTTTCAGTTTCTCTGACTCATGAACTGGAGAGCATGAAAGGATAGAAGTAACAGGACTGGGAACATAAAATACTTTTCCATGAATTGTTAATGCACTTTATCCCATTTGGCCAGCTCAAACAGCGAGTGACCCAAAGGGAAATGTAAAGATGCAAGGTAGGTGTGTAAATGGATGCAGTACTTTCAGTGATGGCATGTGTGTAAGAAGGGGCTTAAAACATATCATTAAAGACATACCTCATTGGAAAAGTATATGAGTGAGAGTGAGGGATACAAGATGGACAGCCTTAGTGTTGTAATTAGCCCCCATCAAATATTAAAAGAACTGGAGGAAGGAAAGCCTTCAATACTGTGAAAAATTTATGGAAAGATGTAGACAAGAATAGCACGGGATATGAAAACACAAATGCACTGGGACCTGGCACAAGGCCGCCTCTTAAAAATTCAACATGGTGGGTATTATACCATGATGAGCCAGTCAATCTCTGGTTTTGGTATTTTTCTTTTCAACAGTGCCTGCACCAATGAAAGTACAGATCCATGGAAGTATCTTAAATTGCAACAATTAGTTCTAGGCTTTTGTTGAGATGTTGTTGTGATTTATAATTTTAGTTCAATTTTGTATAAACATTTACATCATTGTATAAAGATTTAATTTGTATAAACATTCACATAGTTGGATTGTATTTACATGCTCACTCCTTAGGTCTTAGGAATCCCAAAGATTCAGAAGCAGGCAGCATATTCTAATATATAGCTCAAGTTTCCAATAGAATTTCAGCTTGCAATCCCAACAGCTGACTGTTGAGATTAAATCCTGACATACTGTGACTGATGTATCCAGTCCCATCAGCTCTAACAAGATTAGAGTCACGTCTAAAAATCTGCCTTCTCAGTTTTCAACCTATTTTACTAGACAGCTCTTAACATTGCAAAGACTTTCCAATTCACAGTCATTCTTTAAAAAAAAAATGACATTAGCTAGTATTTAAAACAATTCTTTAATATTTGCAAAGTACTTTACAAGAATTACCTCATTTGATCCTCACAACCACTCTTAGCAATAGGTCATATTACTGTCCCCATATTGCAGATAAGGAAACTGAGGCAAACAGAAGTTAAGTGACTTGCCCAGGGTCACGCAGTCACAAGCGTTTTTGAGGCCAATTCTAAACTCAACTCTTCCTAACTTCAGGTCCAAGAAAATAAATAAAGCTTTCCTAATTGGTCAACTTAAAAATAAAGAAGCTATCTGACACCAACATAGACAAGAGGCAATCACACAAGGCTTTTACTTTATTTATGTTACTTCTCACACTAAGGTACAATGAAGATAAAAGTCAGTACATCCTCAGACAGGTCGTCTTAAAAGAAATACAAAGTCTTGAAGATAGAAGGAGTTCGAGGAGCCATCTAGTCCAACAAGACCTTGAATTTCTACCAGGTCTAACAAGGAGGGATGCAGACTTTACTGAAGTGCTGGGAAGAGGAGAAAGAAAATGCCCCCAGTGGCCTTCCAATCGCAGAATGGACATTCTTGCTGGGAAAAAGTTCTTCCTTAGATTGAAGGGAAATCTGCCTCCCCACAAGTTCCACCCTTTGATTCTGCCTTCTGGAGCCAAGAAAATAAGTCTAATTCTCCCACCGGACAGATTCCTAAGTACCTAAAACAACCCTGCCTTGTCCTTCTTAAATTGTCTTTTTTTCCCAGACTAAACATCTTCAAGTTCTCCAACCAATCCTCATAAGGCATGGTCTCCAATCCTCTTTTTATCCTAATCACCATCCTCCACATACCTTCTAGTTTGTCAAAGTCCTTCCTAAAACGTGGTGCCTAGAACTTATTTTTGGTAGGGTATGCCTGGGAAAAATGGATTACAGAACTATCAGTTTACTTGTTTTACCCAAAGAGCTTTAGTTTCTCTTTTGTGGTAAGTTATTCTAACCATCATTAATCTCAAAAGGTTCATTTTTTTCCCAAGGAAAAATGTAATCATTATGTGAAATGGCTCCTGAAAAAAAAAGAAAATATACAAGAGTTCTTGGGAAAACCCATTCAGTCCAACTAAAATCTTTATTTGGTCTCTACTAGAAGTAGGAATCCCTGTGGTAGTTAGGCTGGGCCTGAAGTCAAGAAGACTCATCTTCCTGAATTCAAATTTGGCTTCAGATACTTCCTATCTGTGTGACTCTGGACAAGTCACTTTATTCTGTTTGCCTTAGTTTCCTCATCTGCAAAGAGAGCTGGAGAAGGAAATGGCAAAACACTCCAGTATCTTTGCCAAGAAAACCCAAAAGAGGTCACGAAAGAGTCAGACATGAGTGAACCACAAAAATGTCTACATCCCTTTAATATGACACGACCGAAAACAACTGAACAACAACAACCCACACCCACACCCAATGTGAGTGAGGGGCTTGTGGAAAAAAATATAAGCTTGTGATCCAGTTGGCAACAACTCACATTTCTGTTGAGCTCTCCTAAATATTTATAGAAGAAATGTGACACACAAGATAGAGCTAGAAAAGCTAAGAAGAGCTGGGTTCAAGACTCACCTCTGAGGAAAAGAACCCACATGTACGAAATTATTTATAGCAGCTCTTTTTGTGGTGGCCAAGAACTGGAAATTGAGGGGATGTCCATCAACTGGGGAATGGCTGAACAAGTTATGGTATATGAATGTAATGGAATACTATTGTGTTATAAGAAATAAACAGGCAGGATATCAGAAAAACCTGGAAAGACTTACATGAACTGATGCAGAGCAGAACCAGGAGAACATTGTACACAGTAACAGCCACTATATTCGATGACTGACTTTAACAGACTTAGCCCTTCTCGGCAATTCAGAGACCTAAAACAATTCCAAAGGACTCATGAAGGAAAATGCCATCCATATACAGAGAAAGAACTATGGAGTCTGAATGCAGAGTGAAACAAACTATTTTCTTTTTTCTGTTTGTTTTATTTTGCATTCTTTCTCATGGTTTCTCCCATTCATTATAATTCTTCTATACAACACGACTAATGTGAAAATAGTAATGTTTAATAGGAATGTATAAGTAGAAGCCATATCAAATTGAGTCCCGTTTTGGGGAGGGAGGAGAAGAGAGAGGGGGAGAAAATGTAAAACTTACGGAAGTGAATGTTGAAAACTAAAAATAAATAAATTTTCTTTAAAAAGGAAAAAGATGGGGGCGGAGTCAAGATGGCACCGTAGAAACAGGAAAAGGAAGAAGACTCACTTCTGATGTGTACTGGCTCAGTGACCCTGGGCAAGGCATTTAACCATTAAGTACCCTAGAGTATTGTCTAAGGCAAAGAAGGTGCCAACATTCAAATATTTACGGGTTAACATGTGTAGGATAATGGAGGTTTTGCAAATTATTTTATGTTATGCCATTCAACTTTCACAAAAAACTCTGTGAGTTAAATGACAGAGAGACTGCTATCACCATTTCCTGATAAAGAAACTAAGGTTTCTAGAGGACAGGGACTTTTTTGGCCTTCTTTGCATCCCCAGCATTCAGCACAGTGCCAGGCACACATAAACACTTGACAAATGCCTGTTTGCTGACTGACATCTTCTTTTTACAAATGTGGAGCCTGAGACCCAGAGAGGGTAAGTGACTTGCCCAAAACCCCACAAGTAGTAAGTGGCAGAGCTAGGATTTGAACTCAGGTTCTGAGACTCCAAATGCAGCATTCCAAATGCTTCAGATTGTGAGCAGTTTTTACATTTATACCTTGAGAGCAAACAGCTGTTTAAAAAAAAACCTCCAGCTAGAAAAGATATTGGGAAAAGATCACACCTCTTAGTTCAGAGAAAGGATAATTATCTTAAAATATCCCCCAATTACATCTCATTCAGCACCTCATCACAATTAGCTTCATAAAATGATTTTCCACAACTTCTGTCTCCCAGTGTCCTGTCTGGTGAATAGCACAGAGCTGAGCTGTATGTGAATATATATGTGAGTCAAGGAGCTCCCTAGGGAACCCCCTCCATTAAAATGATTTCTAAGGTGAATGAATATGGTAAACAACTCTGCTCTACCTCCTTAGCATAGCCACCCTCCAGGGAAATATCCCTAAATCAGATCTGCTAATAGGAGCAACAACATTAAAGATATTTTTGCAGAATTCAACTAGCATTCCCATCTGTTTCTTAGATCCAGATGTAGCATTGGGTTATTCTATCAGTACAGATATATCTTGGTAGGCAAGCTATGCCCCAACTGGAAAAAGAGGAAGAAAGTGGGCTGGACTGCATTTGAGAAATTATGCAACACTTTCTATGATCCCAAGCTGTTCCATACCTCCAGAGCACATATGTTTAATATGTTCTTCCAACAATGCTACATAGCTATGAATCATGGAAACCATAATCTCAGGAAGAATCGAAATTGCAACTGACCCAAAGGACAATGGAAAAGCTCATGATGAATGTAGGCAGCATACCACCAATGATTTGCATGTGGAAACTGGCTTAAAAGATAAGAAGGGCATATATGGTAGGAAAAGAAGAACAGATCCTGGGGTGACAGCAATGGCTAATAGATGGACAACCCAAGTCTATTGTTGGTATCCCCAAAATATTAGGAAGACTAGAGGAAAGAATTCAACATCATTGGGGGATCCACTGTGGAGGGTTTATAAAAAGATATATATACATATATATATTATATATATATAAAGATATATGGAAAGGCTATGTAAAAAAAAAAAGCAAGAAAACCTTCATGCACAATGCTGGGTTCTTAGCAGGTACTCATTCAATCAACAATGTTAAAGCTATTGAGGTGGCTAAGTACATTATAATCATGAGGACCTCAGGGAGACCCAGAGATTGTTGATTTTTCTGACTGTTCTATACATGTATACAAGGTCCCATAAAACAATCCACTGACCACAAAGGCCAGACTTTTCACTTTTCTTACAACTTTTCTTGACAGGACATCAATTAGTCCTTTCCAAATCCCCAATCACCATTAAATGCACTCCCAGATAAGTTTACCTTGGCAAGGCCTCTGACAGCTATAAAGCAGTTGATAAATACCATCCCACTGACCCTTATAACAAATTTCTGCTAAGTATGAGTAGAATTAGCCCCATTTTAAATATGAGAAAACTGAAAGGTCAGGAGGAACATATGAGTGACTCATCTAATGTCATAAGACTGACAAGTGATAGGAGCTTTGTCTCAGACCTAATTCTTCTAAACCAAAGCATATTATCTTTCCCTAATACAGCATATACTATCCTGCTCCTAGACCTCAATGTCCACAAATCTGCAGTAATATTTTTTAACTCTATTATACCAGCAACCCCCTCCAAACACATACTTAGGACAGAACCATATAATCTTGGAGTAAGAAAGGACCTCAGAGGTAATCCAGTCACAGACTCACAGAATATCAAAGTTGAAAGAAACTTCAGAGAGCATGTAGTCCAACTCATGAAGAAGAGGAATTTTCTCTACAATATTCCCAGCAGCCCATTTCACTTCTATACAGGTCTGACTGTTAGGAAGCAAAGATCGAGAAAATCTAATGACTCAAATCAACTCAAAATCTACCCTTCTACCCCTTTCACCAGCTGCTGGTTCCTAGTTCTGCCCCCATTACTACCACCACCACCTACAACCAAACACGCATCAAAGTTTCTTTTAGCAGATTCTTTGATTTCACAGCATTCAGTTCTGACATCCTACTAGCAACCCCAAACAGGATCAGGTCCAACTTGTTCAAGCACTATCTCAAGCAGGAATGCCCCCCCTATAACATCTCTGACAAGTGGTCATCGAGACTTTCTTTGAATAACTCCAGTATCAAGGAACTCCCTACCTCCTGACCTCAACCACAACAACAGAATTTCTTCCTGGCTAGCCCCTGTACCTTCTTTCAGCAAATGAAGCAGTTCTGTGCAGTGCTGGAGTATTTGCATATAATACAAAGCCAGTATCCCCACACACCTTTTTCCACTTACCAACACTGGCCAAATTTTTTTCCTCTCCCCCTAAGAGCCCAGTTTTTTTAAAGACCTGAAAAAGAGCTGCTCTTTGTACAGGTTTCCATGGGAATCCACTTGAAATAACTACTTAATGGCCCTTTTTTGTTGTTGTTGTTGCCTGGCCTTTGATGCATGGGAAGGGCTTGGGTTGAAGATAACAGAACAAAGTTGAGAACCAACAGAATACATGTTACACAACGGAAAATTTAGAAAAATACTTCCAACTGCCACCACACAGAATGGTGAATAAATTACGAATGCTTCAGGGCAGACTTAACCTTTACTCTACTCATTTAGGGCACGAGCTTATTAGACAATTTACTCAGAAATTCACCAAAAGAAAAAGAAGAGATAAAGAGAAAATTGACAAGAACAACTCTTTAAAGTGACAATCAGGCCCTCGATGAAACCCTCCTTTTCCAGGGATATAGTTGTGTTTGTAGACACACACGTATGTGGAATCTTAATTTCCAAATGTTAAGAGAGAATGACATACAACATTCAACCAGCTTCCAACCTCTTGGCTGATTTCTTATACCACTGACAAATCATCTTTCTAACACACAGGGTCTGCTCAAGTGAAGTTCACAGCTCAAAAAACATTTGGTGGGTCCATTCGGCCCTGTTGCTGTTGCTGTTTGTCTTTGTTCTCAAAGAGGACCATGACATCAGGGAGGTGATGCCAAGATGTGCAAGTGAATTGGATTTAAGTGAGGCAGGGCTGTGCAAAGCCACCAGTCTCACTTTATCCTCCAGAGCCATCTAGGCCCAGTGGCCAGACAAAGATCAGGACGACTGGAGATGGCCCTGGGTACAGTGAGGGACCTTGGCCTTTCAAGTCAACATCTTTAACAGGCCCTTCTGCCTACTAAAATATGAACTCATTAGCCTGGATTATTTTAAAAAGCCTTCAACAGGTCTCCTGTTTCCAGATCGTATTCTCAACAATTTCTCTTTCTTATGGCTGCCAAAATGACTTCTCCAATGCATGGATCTTTCCATGTGGCTCACCTACTCAATGCTTATAAGACAAAATTCAGAATCCTCACCATGGCAGCGGCAAACCTCCTCAGAGGCAGCAATATACAGACTGCATGTGCTCACAACACTCCCCAAATGGGTCCCACCTTATATTAAAATGTAACTGGGAGATATTTTTAAAAATAATATGCAATATAACACGGATAATATGTTTTCCAAGTCAATATGGGGAATGCATGTGTACAGTTTAGTGGCCCTGCTTCTTAGCTTGATACTACCACTCTAACCCAGTCATGTTACAGATGAGGAAACTGGAGCCTACAGGAGATGCAGTGATTTACCTAGGGTCACACAGGTATTTAGCATATGATATGGGAAATGATGCCAAGACTTCCCAAGGCCAAGTTTGGTCTAGAGGTCTTTTCTTCTTTTCATTCCCCTAGTTCTGGTTTAAGGATTCTCCCTTGCTATCAAAAGCAGTCTGACATGCCAAATTTGAGCCAATATTCACAAGAAGTATTATGGTGTAAAACATTTGGTATCAGGAACCTGGGATTGGATCCTGGCTCCAAACCATGGTCATGGGCATTTAAAGCATTTAATAGTGGAGCAGCTAGGTGGCATAGTGAATAGAGTACTGGCCCTGGCCTCAGGCAGACCTAAATTCTAATCTGACCTCAGACACTTGACACTTACTAGCTGTGTGTCCTTGGGCAAGTCACTTAACTCCAATTGCTTTGCCTTCCCCCCTCCAAAAAAAAAGAATCATTTAATAGCTCTGAGCCTTAGTTTCTTGGTCCATAAAAGGGAATCATAATATTTGCCTGATCTACTTCACAGGGAGATTATGAGGAAAGCACTTTGTGAGCCTTAAAGAATTATGTAAATGGAGGTTTTACATTTAAAGGCAATCCCAAAAAAGAGGTTCCTGTGGCCACTGAAACAGGTAAATTATTTTCTTTTTATTGATAATACTCAATAAACATTTACTAGGTGGCTCATCTGTTTAAGGGACTATGCTAGATGGTACATCATGAAAACTTGAAAATCAAGGGCTCATAACAACTCCCATTTCTACAGAACCTGAAAGGTTATAAAATACTTTCTTTACAATCACCATGCAGGATTATAATGCCCATTTCAGAGACAGGAAATTGAGGAGCACAGAATTACAGTGATGTTCCCAGTTAGTGAGCTGCTGAGGACAGAATTATAGATTTGCTTGGAGCTGTCTCTAAGTGTGGTAGAATTTGGGAAGAGAAATCAGAATTAACTCTCAGTGGCTTAAAAATCAAGGGAACCAGATATTCTTTATAAGTTAAAGGCAATCCTATGTTTGCTAGGCCTGGACCTGAAAAGGGGGAAGAGATAGGGCTCAATTTCATTTGGGAAACTATGATGTACTTGCAAGACTACCAAAGGAGCAAAAGTCCATCTCTTTAACACTGGTGTTTTCTTGGAGATACTGCAAGGCTGTGATTCCTGGAATAGCATAGTCATGGAAGACCAAATCTAGAAACCACTCGAAAATCAATGATGAGGTGAAAACCATACATGCCTCCTTTGATGGCCAGCACATGAAAACTTGTGTAAAAAACACCTTGTGAGATCGGAAAAAGGAGGTTGGCCAGATATGACAAGAATAAGACAATATACGGACAGCCCAACTAATACATTGGTGCCCCCTGCAAGCAAATCAGGTAGATTCTGTACAGAGGATTTGTGGGGAAATATGGATAAAATCTTTACAGGACCAGAAGGTATAGAGTAGAGAAATTCACACTATGAATTATGACAGGAATTCTTATCCTAGGGAAATCTCCAATCTTTCAAAGCAATAAAGTAGCTCTCCCCTAGTTAATATTCATTCTTGATACATCTTTAAGGTTAAGCCAGTCCCTATATCTTCCTCTCTCACTTCCTCCCCCTCCTTTTTCCTCCCATTTTTATCTCTTGTTCTCACTCTCTGCTCAGAGAATTTGATTTACTGGCTAAAGGTTCTAGTTTCTTCTCTTTGACCTGCACTATTCCTGGCTGGTCTTGCTCTCTCCTCCTGATCAGTTTTGTTTAATCTGACTATACTCATCTCCTCTTTAGATACAACCCCCTTTTCCCCAAAACCTTCTAACCACAACCTACCCCTATACCTAACATCACTACACCAACAAACATTTGTCAAGCCCCTATTACAAGAATCCCTCCAGTAAGTACACAGGGATTGCACCCTTGTGAAACAAGCCACAGACATTAAGGTAGTGCCTTGCATCCAGTACATATCTGCACATATGGCTTATGCCCCTACTAGGTTATAACCTCCTTGGAGAGAAGAATCCCGCCTTTTTTGTCTTTGGTATTCCCCTGGTGCTTGACATCATAAGTGCCCAGTAAATATTTGTCCAACTGATATCTGACCACTTTCCTTATAATTGCTGATCTTATTTTCTTTTAACCTAAAAACTGTTCAGAAAAGAAGGTGAGAAGGCTCCAGAGATCATTCTGCGAAGCACCTTTCAAAGGTTTCCAGAGTAACCACCCCAGGAAAAAAAAAGTGTGAACATATTCTCAAGACACATTTTACAGTGTTAAGCTCTTCTAACAAAACTGGAAGGAAAAAAAAAGCAGAATATGGCTTTGAGCAATCCTTGCTCCCACTTATCTCCCACATTCCATGTGACAGCCTCTCTCCCCATCCCACCAAGAAGGCTTCAATACTAAATCTACACTAGCAAGAAAAATGGGAGGATGGGCAGTTCTCATCCACAATATGACTGCTCCAATTCTAATTAAGTATAGACTCATGATGGGTTTAGAGCTACGGGGAACTTCCAGTTCTCCAGTCATATTACTGAGGCCCAGAGAGGTTAAGTTGCCTTCCCGAGATCACACAGGTGATGTAAGTGGCAGAGGCAAGCTTCGGGGCCTTTGGCTCCCAAAACAACATCAATGGTCCCTGTCTGTCACATCTCAGGTCTGGATCTCACTGTTCCAAATAAGGAAGTGTCTCCCGAACTAATTTACTATGGAACTCTTTATGGCTTGAAACAAACAGAACTCATGAATGCCTGCCCCAGAAATGTGGGGATTTGGAACAAACTAAGGGGAAAGGGAGGTTTTGGAAACCTGGGAAGAAAATAGAAGACTTTGAGCTGCTTTCTTAAGTTCTTGGGGCTGAAGTTTCTTATCTCACATCCTCGAACTCCCCCTCAAAGGCCGTCTCTTCCTCTTTTGGCTAAAAAAGAATCCCTTCTAAAGACCAGACTAGTGGCATTCCAGTGATGGGGAACTAATATTCCCCTATCACGAAACATCCCATTTCACTGTCTGACAGCTATAATTCATAGGGAGCTTCTCTTGCTATCAAGCAAAAACCTGAATCTCTACAATTCAAACTGATTGTGCCTGCCTGGTGTTGTCCTCTCCAGCCAAGCAGGCCAAGTCTGATTCTTCTTCCACATGATAGCCCTTCAGATACCTGCCAACATTTCTCATCCTTTCCCATCAGAAGTACTTAGGCATGCAATTTCCTACCTAATAATTCATTTGTAGTATTTTTTTTTCTTCTTGAGGGGAAAATATTACTAGACAATATCACTAGGCAAGAGGATAGAGAGTCTGCCTTGGGGGCCAGAGCAATCTGGGATCAAGTCCCACTGGTGACACAAACTGGCTATATGACCCTGAATAAATCACTTAACACCTCAATACTCTAGAAAACTCTTACACTGTATACAGAGAAGGACCTACATCGGAAGAGGGAGTTTCCCCATGTGGGAGTACTGCATTCCAATGAAGCATAAGTGCAACTTTGGTCTCTGAAATTTCTCACAGACCTCCTTTTCTCACTGTCATTCCTAACCCTTTCTCTCAAGGTTTCCATGGGATAAAGTTTGGACAGAGCAGTTTTGGGACAATTTCTGTAGTACCACCTGTTATTTCAAGTGCTTGGGGAAACACCCTATGAAAGATAAACATGCTAAGAGTTTTATGCGAGAATCTCAGTGAAAAAATACAATCCTTAATAAAAAGTGATTTAATTACATGGAGTTTGAGGGGGAAGGGGCATCATTTTCCTTTCTCCTAAAAATGGCTCCTCAAGAGGAAATGGCATTTAATTTGGGTGGCCTATCATAGTGAAAAGAGAACTTAATTGGGTATCAAAAGCGTTTGAACCTCAGTTCTGCCATCTACTACCCGTGTGACATTATATAAATCAGTTCCCTTCTGTGAGGCTCAGTTTCCTAATCTGTAGAATTAAGGGGATGAATTAGATAACCTCCAAGACCTCTTCCAGATCTAAGATACTGTGGCTCTGTGGCTTCCAACTGACAGGAATCTTGCTGTTCTAGGTGCAGAAATGACACACACTCACAAAGAAGACATCTAGAATGGGCAGTTAGCTGAAATCCTGGATGTGTTTAGTTCAAAAACTGCTTTGGGGGCAGCTAGGTGGTGCAGTAAATAGAGTACCAGCCCTGGAGCCAGGAGGACCTGAGTTCAAATCCAGCCTCAGACACTTAACACTTACTAGCTATGTGACCTTGGGCAAGTCACTTAACCCCAATTGCCTTGCCTTCCCCCCTCCCAAAAAATTGCTTTAAAAACCATCAACCTACTCAGAATAGCTTCTGAAGAAAGGGCATTGACCAAGAACTTCTAGGGGCGATTCTTCAGAGCTCCTTAGTCACTCAATAAGTGAATCAATAAACATTTATTAAGTACCTACTATATGCCAGGTACTGCACTAAGTGCCAGGGATACAAAAAGCACCAAAAGATGGTCCCTGCCCTGAAAGAGCTCACAACTCAATGGGGGAGACAACAAGCAACCAACCATGTTTGAGTAAGCCATTGCCAGGATAAATAGGAAATAACTGAGAGGGAAGAAATTAGAATTAAGGGGGAATGGGAAAAACCTTCCTATAGAAGATGAAATTTTAGTTGGGAAGTCAGCAGTTAGAAATGAAAAAGGAGAGCATTTCAGGCATGGGGGACAACCAGAGAGAATGCCCAGAGCCATGAGATGCAGTATCTCATATGCAGAACGGCCAAGAGGCCAGTGTTGCTGGGCCAAAGAGTATGTGCTGGGGAGTAAGGTGTGAGACTGGAAAGGTAAAGGGGGCTAGATTATGAAAGGTTTAGTTTAGAGAGTAGAGCAGGTGACCTGGTCAGATCTGTGCTTTAGGAAGGTCACTTTTGACTGAAGAGAGGATGGACTGGAGTGGAGAGAGATGTGAGGCAGGCAGACTCAGCATAAGGTTATTGCACAGGCTTGGGGTAATGAGGGGCCTGGACCAGAATTGTGGCAGTATCAAAGGAAAGAGGCAGGCATATCTGAAAGATGTTTCAAAGGCAAAATTGACAGGCTTTGGCAACAGATTGGATATGGAGAGTGAGAAACACTGAGAAGTCATGGCTGACTCCTACATTGTGAGCCTGAGGGACTGGAAAGATGGTGTTGGCCTTGACAGTAGGAGAGAAGAAGGGTAGATGGGAGATCACTGAGGTGGAAAGACACGGAGTTTGGTTTTGGACAAGTTGAGTTTAAGATGGACATGCAGCAGGAGATATGTGAAGGCAGCTACAGGTAAATAGAGGTTGGGGAAGGTTAGGTAGAGTTGAGAACTGTCAGCATAGAGACAGGAATTCAATCCATGAGAGCTAATTGAGCTAACTTCCTTAAAGTTCCCAATGACTGAATCAGTCAGTCGATGAGCATTTATTAAGTCCCTGCTACATGCCAGACACTGTGCTAAGTTCTGGGGATACAAAGAAAAGCAAAAGACAGTCCCTATTATCAAGGAGCTCACAGTCTAACGGGGGAGACAACATGAAAATAATTAGTACAAACATTCTATTTATGGGATAAACTGGAGATAATTAATAGAAGGAAGGCGCTAGCACTGAGGGGGATCAGGAAAGGCTTCTCATTCAAAAGAGCAGAAACAGCCATCAGTTCAAAATCATAGTACTAACTTATACTCATGGAGCATCTGATGGTTGGCAACATCCTTTCCCATGAAGTAAGTTCTTTGGGAAGCACCATCCACATTGAAGAGAGGAGCATGTATCCTGATAGAGAACAAATGGCTGTATCACAATCATGCAACACAGGAAGGTTCAGACAAACCCAGAGAGGCCTTTCTCCCCCTCCTGAGGCTTCCTGCTAAACCAAGCTGCCCTCTGGTGCCTCTGAGATCACATCTTCCACAAGGTGGCCTGGAGAAGACAGTTTAGAAAAGTCACCCTGTCCTTGCACTGAGTGTCATCTGCCTGGGAAGTGGGGACCAGGCAGATCAGTCAAGGCTCCAATTCCCATTGCTCTACCCAGCTCACAGCTCACAACCTGCAACAACTCTCTCTAATGACCTAGTCATGGGAAAATTAATGCTGATCCCTGAAACTGATTAAGTCTGCTATTCAAGGGAGATGTATTGTCGCTGTTGTTATTGTTATTAATAATACTAACAGCTAACATTTATATAGCGCCTAATGGTTTGGAAGCACAGTGGCCATTAGCCTAACTGTAAAGACTGCAAACCACTTTGACCACAACCAAGGTTTAACAGGGCAGTCACCGCCATTCCTATTCTCTGGATTACCCCCATTTTGCAGATGATGAAACTGAGGGACTGAGACAGGTTAAGGTACTTGACTAAGGTTACACAGCTAATAAGTATCTGTGGCAGGGTACAAGCTCAGGTCTTTCTGACTCCAAGGCCAATGCCCTATAAAGCACTTTCACAACCCTAAAGGGCTGAGCACATAAGGCATTAACTATTCCCATTTTTAGAGGAGTAAATTCAGTACCATTCCTAGTCTCAGAACTACAATCAAACCCAAATTTCTCCCATTCCAACCTTAACTGCTGGTTGAGCACCACCCAGGGGGTTTGAGAGTGAGGAGAAGGATGATGTGTTTCTTCACTCAATTCTCCAGTAGACCTTCTATCCTCAGCCTGGGCAACTGCTCCCACAGCGCTCCAAGCTGCTCCTTGGCTGAAAGCGACAGCTTCAGTGCAAGGACCCCAATTCATCTCCCCCAGATGGATGCCGAGCTGTCAAAGTAGTTCCTGTCTCTCTGCTCACTCTAATTCATCCTGTCAGTGGCACACATGGCTGGCTCATGTGAAAGACACCCTGCTATGGTCCTCGCTCCTTAAAGGCTCACCTCCCTCCTGGACCAAACAATGTGGCTCATGCTAACATGCAGAGGGAACAGAAACTTCTAAGAACCAAACAGTAAACCTACACATCCCAGGCTAGCAAGCCTTATGAATCACACAACACAGAAAGAGAAAGAGTAACAATATCAGCAAGCATTTCTGTCCTGTGGCTCATATGAGCCTAAGAGGGAGGCATTGCCATTATCTTGAAGGGCTTGGGGACTTTCTCAAAGTCACACAGTCAGTGACTGGGGCAGGATTCAAATTCGGCACCTCCATCCAGATGCCTAAAAGTAACAGTGGCAAACAAAACCTCAAAATGGTAACTCTGTGGACTTGGAATCAGTCTGGCCAGTCTGCCACTGGCTTGCTCTGTGACTTCAGACAAACCACTTTACTCTGCGGAGACTCAGTTTCCTCTTCTACAAAAAGAAGGGGCTGGACAAGATCCCTTACAGTGCTGACCATCTCAGTCCCCTATTGCATGGATTTGTTCTGCATTAACTTGCATTTCTATAGTGCTGTTCTGACACCGCTTCTTACAAGAGTACCTAGCACACAGTGTTTAATGAACGCTTGCTGGCTGATTGATTTCTTGGGGTAGGACAAATATTATTGTCTTCACTTAATAAATAAGGAAACTTAGGGTCACTCAGCTAGAAAGCAATGCAGGAAGGACCTGACTCTTGGTCCAGCACTCTTTTTAATATACTATCCAGCCCCTGAGAAGAGATTCTAGGTTTGAACTTCCATCTAGCACTAACACCATATGTGATTAAGCAGATGTGGAACATATGTAATGACTGGACTTCATGGTACTACAGAATTTAGAACTACAAGAAGATTTGCAGATCTCATCCAACCCATTCATCTTACAGAAAGGGGATAAGCAACTTGCTCAAAGCCATTCAAAGTAGCAAAGTCAAAATTCAATCCCAGACCTCTTGACTCCAAATCCAGTGCCTCATTTATTCAATTCAATAAATAATTAATAAGTGCCTATACGTGCTAGATATGTGATAAGCAAAAAGATGCAAAAGACAGTCCCTGTCCTCAAGGAGCTTACAGTCTACTGGGGGAGATGACATGCAATTTAATATATACAAGGCAGGCAATACACAGGATAAATGGGAAATAGTGAAAAGAGGAAATGAGCTTGAGAAACTCTGGAAGTAAATTCATCATGGGCCCAAACATTTATAGGATGCCCTAAGTCTTTGAGGTTTGGCGGCAACTGTTTCTTTTCTAGGAATACCTACTAGCAATTGAGAGAATCAGAAAAGGTTTCACATAGAAGGTGGTGTGCTTAAATGATGTCTTGAAGGAAGAGAGAGATTCTTTGGGGAAAGGGTAGGTAATGAGGAGGGAGACAGTGCAAAAGCAGAGATGGGGAGATGGAGTAAGCGCAGTTTGGCTGGGCCACAGAGTCCAATAGGGATACAATGAACTAAGATTGGCTGTGGCCAGGTTTTGAAGGACTTTAAAAGCAAAACAGCTACCTACAGAGAAGAGAATCAGACCAGTTTGGGAACAGAGGGGACAAAGTTCCTGATCAGATCAGAGTTGGATCAGGTCCGTGAGCATGGATTTGCTTATATTTGTAGGCCCAGCATTTAGTACATTGCCTGGTACATAATAATCACTTGATAAATGCTTGTTTCCTTCCTTCTATGAGTAGCTGCTGAAAGAGGTAGGGAGACGGAATCTTTATACATGAAGGCAGCAATAAATCTGGTGGTGACCTGGATTCTAACTTCAGATTCTGTGATGAGCAAAACATGGCTTCCTTAGACCATCAACTGAACTGTGTCTTTTGGTAAGATGAACAGAATCCAACAACCTATTTCCAGAAACCAATTTCCATCCTCTTAGAAATTTAGAGTCTGAACCGAATGAGTGGCCCATGATACAAGGTTTAAAACGGGCACAAGGAGCAATGAGTACTTTATGAAGGAAAAGAGAATTAGACAAATTAAGCTGATGGTTTGTCCAGATCTTCCTCTGGGTTGGAGAATATAAATCAACCCTTTGAACATACTGCCAAATTGCCTTAGGGAATAAGCAACGTGAATAATGCATTTGGGCAGCTCCCAATCCACATTCCAGTTATACTATTAAAATATGTACCTATCTGGAAGGAGAAAAGTTACACTGTAAAATTATTCAAAGTTATAAAATATTCATGAAGTACGTATATGGATACAATGCCATTCTTGCCAGGAGTTCAGAATATTTCCAGATGGTCAATGCTCAGTCCAGGGAGATGAGTAAAGAGGCCAGTTCTACAACTTCTACTTCTGAACATGGCCAAGTTTTGGAGTTTCTCCCTATCTTACTCTCTCCAGTTTGAAAAGATTGAAAGGGTCCTTAGAAAAACAAAACCTTAGAGCTACAAGGGATTTACAGCAGTCAATTTAATTCAACTCAGTTTAACGTAAGGGCCTGTGTGACAGGTAATGGGCTAGGAAGTGGACATACAAAGACAAAAATGAAGCTTTCCACCCTCAAGAGCTTACAAGGAATTGACTGGGAAGAAAGGGGACAACATATACACCAATAAAGATTGCAAAACATCTACAAACATATACAAGTTAATTTTGTGGGAGGAAAGGAAGAACTAACAAGTAGTGAGATCAAGAAAAGCATCAGTATTTGAGCTAAGCCTTAGAACACAGACATTCAAAGTTAGCAAGGATCCTGGAACATGAAATATTTGAGCTAGAAGGAGTCTAACAGAGATCGAAGAGAGCCCCTAGTCCATTTTGCATATGAGAAAACTGAGACTCAAAGAGTTGAAATGATTTACAGTTAATCATTGGCAAAGCCATGACCAGAATCCCTGTCTCCTGATTCCCTGGGCTGGGCTCTCCCCTAGTCGCAGAGAGGAAGAGATAGCGCAAGCCAGGTTACGATGCTATTTCATGGTTGTGGTTTTTATTCACGTTCCCCTCTGCCACTACAAAATCAACTGCTTAATATATATATTTTTTTAAATGCATTAAAATCTAATATGCCTCTTAAAACCATAGGCGAAAAATGAAAAAGAAAAAAAAAAAGGTGCCTCAACAGTGACAGCTTTTGTTTGGGTTCAGTTTAGTTGCCTTGGAGAATAGATTCTCTGGGTTATAAATGCAATTGAATTTTTTTATAGAAAAGGTGTTACAGTGCTGATAGGTTTTTATAGCACTCCTGTTTACAAAGACAAAATGCAATTAATTCCAAGCCATCTACACCCATACTTTCTCAGGCCTCATTCTCCCCAGAATCATCATTACAAGCAACTTTCTAGGAAGCTGGGGAAGAAGGGGCAGTAAATAATTCCCTTTCCTGAAATCTCCTTTTTTTTCTCTTTTCAGACTCAATTCTGGCAGTACTATATAGTAGATCAAATAGAGATTTGGAGTCAGGACACCCTGCTTCGAATCCCAGCTCAGTTCCCAAGCAGCTGCCTCAGGCAACTTGCTGGGGCAAGGTACTTCTCTCCTATGTGCTTCAGTTTTACCTTCTGTATAAAACGATGGTATTGGAATGGATTATAACTTGGGCCCCTTCTAAGTCTGAATCCTAAGATCCCATGCTCCTCAATGCCATCTTTCTATTCATCATCCTCTGTAAGCCTTGAAAATTGAAGTTGTTGGGAGAAAAGTGGGCCCTGTCCTGGAATAATGGTGATAATAGTTCATATTTATAAACTGTGCTGTACTTGGTGATTTCTCAGAGCTAGATAAGGAAGCTAGGTGGCACAATGAATAGACTGCTGGACTTGAGGTTAGGAAGATCTGAATTTAAATCTAGCCTCAAACACTGTGTGACTCTGAGCAAGTCACCTAACCTAACTTTGCCTCAGTTTCCTCAACATGACTCAACAAGACTGTTATGAAGATCAAATAATTTAACATATATAAAGTGTTTTTGCAAATCCTTAAAGTCCTGTGTAAATGCTAGCCATTATTATCCCCAAAGCCCAGTATGATTGATTATTAGAGCAGAGATAGTTATCCCAGTTTTACAAATGAGACCATTGAGGTTGAGAAAGGTGAACTAGTATGAGGCAGAGAAAGGGCTTAGTTGATTGGAATTCATACTTGAGTTGGAATCACAGGATGTTGATTGTTCTACCTCCAACACTCAGCAGCTGGGTGGTAGAAAACAAGCTGTCTAGTCACTATGCCTAGGTTTCTTTATCTATATAATCAGGATAATGCCATTTGGAGCACTGCCTGCAGAGGTTCTTTGGGGGAGAGCATTTAGCAAAACAGGAAGCATTACAGAAAAGTGACTGGTCAATAGACAAAATTCAAACCCAACTCATTGGTCTCCAGAGCTCTTTCCTTTGTTCCACATTGGCCTCTCAGCATGGAATGGATACTCTATGTACCTAGTTCTTCAGAACAGGTAGAGTACATTACCTTGTGCCTGGTTGTCAGCTGTTTCCTGGTCAACATTACTGAGGATCTCACCTTTATGCCTTCAATTCAATTCTAGGCATGAATCAGAGTTAGAGGGGGATCCGGGAATAACTTAGTCACTGATAGATGATCAATCTGCCTTTTCAAGAACACCCATAATAGAAGGCTCACTACCTTACGAGGCAGTCAGTTCTATTACTGTGTGCCAGGCCTTGTACTGGAGGCAGCTAGGTGACTCAGTGGACAGAGTTCTGGGTCTGGAGTCAGGAAGAACTGAGTTCAAATCTGGCCACAGACACTCAATAGCTGTGTGAGCCTGGGCAAGTCACTTAACTTCTATTTGCCTCAATCCACTGGAGAAAGAAATGGCAAACCACTCCAGTATATTTGTCAAGAAAACCCCACTAACAGTATGTTCCACAGAGTCATGAAGAATCAGACACAAATGAACAACAAAGTAGGCTCTGTACTGATTGTGAACAATATGATAATGAAATCATCGCTGTCCTCTTGGAAGTTTAAATCCAATTAGGTGAAAAGAAAAGCATAGAAATAATAACATAAATTTGAGAGTTCATACAACGCTATGACAAATTTGAGGGGTGAAGATTACTTCAGGTCACATACCACCTATTCTAGGAAATCTTCCTTGGCTGCCCCAATCTAAAGTGACCTATCCCTCTAGAATCCTATGGGACTTGGGAACTACATCACACATGCACAGGAAAAGATAAAGAGAAAAAGTAAGGACCTTGCCCCTCCTTGTCTTTTTCTGTGCATGTCTCTACATGACTGCCAGTTCCAAAAACACTGGGGACATGTCTTATATTTCCCTATATCTCACATATTACTCATCTTTGTCCCTTGCACAAAGTAGATTTGCCAAGAAGGGAAGAAATGTAAATACACATATGCATACATATGCATACACACACACACACACACACACACACACACACACACACATAAAGGCTAGACACATGAAGTGGCACCAGATTATTAATACCAGGCTAAGAAGTTTGTACTTCATCCTATGGACATCAAGGAGCCACGGACATGATCAGGTCTGTGCATGAGGAAGTTTAATCTGGCACTTGTGTGAAGGGTTTATTGATAATAGCTAGCATTTATGCAGTGCTTTAAGGTTTGAAAAGTGCTTTGCAAATATTGTTTCATTTTGTCCTTCACAATAATCCTGGGAGATGGGTGCTAACATTATTCCCATAAGAAAACTGAGGCAAACAGAGATAATGGGACTTGGACCAAATTGCTTGGCTAGTAAATGTCTGAGGCAGGATTTGAATTCAGGTCTTTCTGAGTCCAGGTTCAGCCACCTTTCTGCACAGAAAGGAGGGAAGATTTTAGAGAGAGGAAGACCAGTTAAAGGGCTGTTTCAATAGTCCAAGTAAGAAGTGATTAAGGCCTGAATTGAAGAAGTGATAATATGAATAGAAAAGACAGTATAGTTGCATGAGATCAGGTGTAGGCAGTGTTCAGCAATAACTGAGTGTGAGACACAAGGGAGAAGGAAGGGTTGAAGATAATCCAGAAGAACAGAGCCCAGGGTCATTAAGAGAGTGATGATACCATGAACAGGAATCAGGAATTTGAGATCAGAATCAGGTTTGGGGGAGAAGGGGAGATAATGGTTTCCATTTTGTGCATGTGGAGTTTGAGGCACCAATGGGCAACCCAAAGGGATGGATACAGGACACTAGAGGTCAGGCGAAACACCGATGCTGGGAAGATGCCTGAGAGTCATTTGCTTCAAGATGATCGTTAAAGCCATGGGAGTGTGTGAGGCTCTCAAGAGAACAAAAGGAGAGAAAGAAGAAAAAAGGGTCCGGTTCAGAGCTTTGGGGACCAGCTACACCAGCTACTAGAAGAGAAATAGAAATCAAATCAACAGAAATCAAGATCAAAAAGGAAGGCCTAGAATCATAAGATCATAACTTTAGAGCTCAGAGATACCTTAAAAGGCATCAAGTCAAAATCCGTCATTTTATAGATGAGCAGACTGAGATTAAGAGGTTAAAGTGACACGTCCAGGCTCACACAGTCAGTCAGGATCTGAGGGGAGGATCTGAAACCATTTCTTCTCTGACCACCAAGTTTAGGAGCTCTGTCCACTATACCATGCAGCCACTTTAAGAAGTGGTCAAGCCCACAGGAGGAGAACCAGGAGAAATCAGTGTCACTGAAGCCCAGGGAAGAGATAAAATCAAGAAGAAGGGAATAGTAAATGAAATAAAATGCTCAGGAAAAGTCTTGAAAAGTGAGGCCAGAGAAAGGCTTATTATTGGTTCTTGCGGTTATCATTAAGACCAGAATGGGTAACAGTTTTAAGAGAACCACCACTAGTTCAAAGTAGTTCCCTTTCATTTCTAAATCTGCATTTCTATGATCCAATCCAATCATTCCCAGATCAGGCACCTTAATCCCAACTGGGATTCAGACTGTTAAATTGTTCATATCTCTAGCTTCCATACATAATCCTTCAGTCCCCCAACTATGTAAAATTATAGACCTGGAGAGATAGTGATAGAAAATAACTCTGCTGAAAGAAAAAAAGGATACAGAATATAGTAACAGCCACAAGATCATATTTCCCAGAGCTCTGATCCGCCAATTTTTAAGTACTTTAAGGTTATACCATAATCCCTGGAAATATATTTTAATAAAATATATTCTATATGTAGGCATCTATCCTCATCATAAAACTGGGGTGGACAGGGAGGAAAGACGAGGGTCTGGGGAACAGTATAGAAAGGCTCTCTACCAGGTTGCCTCCTCCATTGTTCAAAGTGCTGTGGACTTCCAGAAACGTCATGTACCCTTGTTTAAACATGAGTGAAAAATCAGTTAGAAGCCAAATATAAATAAACAGCTTTAGTGCTGTGTGCTATTAGGGATTCTTTGCTTTGTGTACATACACATGAAAGTGCCCGTGTGAGCATGATGAAATGTTTGGAGTAAGATGATCTCAGAAGTCCCTTCCAACTCTGACATTCTCTAGTCTACAGCCCCTCCCCTGACATTCTATGAGCTACTTTCTCAGGAACTTTCCAGTTGTAACATTCTATCTGGGAAGGTCTCTTCTGGCTCTGATATTTTTTAAATTCCAAATATAATAAAACTTCAAAGAAAAAAAAGACTAGTACTTTTTCATCCCAATGAGTACTCTCCATTTCAAAGTTGTCTCCTTGGGAGGCTGTGCACTTATCCTAATCATACTGATCTATTCTAATCATACTAATAATACATAAGGATCGGTAGCAAAGATCCCTTTGCTATGATATAGGTAGCAGCCAATCTTAGGAGGTTGGTTGTCTTTGCTACTGACCTCATAGGATTTGCTACCTATATCATAGGGCTGTTCTAAGGAAAGTTATTTGTAAATCTTAATATAGTGGAGAAATGGAAGTCATTATTTGCATATTCTTATTGCTTATGACATGTCCAGTCTCCTCTTGGGAAATGGCCTGCAGAACTTTTGGCACAATCTTTTTTAATCTCCTCAGTGATGGCAAATCTTTGTTGTTTGAGGCCAGATTTGATTTCTGGGAAGCAGCCAAAAGTCATTCAGATAAGTGCTAAGAGGATATAAATAATTCTCAAAAGAAAAATTGCAAACTATAAATAACCATATGAAAGATTATTCCAAATCAATCTAAATCCAAATCAATAATAAGAGAAATGCAAATAAAGCAACTCTAAAGTTTCAGTTTATATTCAAAAGATTGGTGAAGACAGTAAATGTCTGAAAAAGCCAGTGTTAGGTTGAGGGAAGACAGTCTAACTAATAAATAAATCAGTGGAGCCATGAAATGATTCAACCTTTTGGAAAACAATTTGGGGTTATGAAAGAAGTGACCAAAACATCCATATCCCTTTGACCCAGATACTCCAGTTCTAGACAGACAGATAGATATAGATGTGTATATGTGTATGTATCTATATATATGTGTACACACACACACACACACACGCACACACATGAAATCAAGTACAGAAAGAAAGAAGCATCCCCAAAATATTCACAAAATCCTTATTGTGCTTACAAAGAACTAGACACAAAGTGGGCATCCACTGCCTGGAGAATAGCTGAACTAAGTTTGGTACTAAATATAATGGAATATTATTGTACTGTAAAAAATGACCAGTATGAGGAATTCATAGAGCCATGGGAAAACTTGTATGAAGTGCTACAGAGTAAAGTAGACAGAACCAAAAAGAAATGCAAAATACACAACAATAAAAAGAACAAAAAAAAATGCCTGAATTCTGAATAATCAGAATGACTAAGCTGGACCAATAACAAGAAATAAGGAAGTGCTCCTTGTTCCTTTTATTGGAGAGGTGAGAGGCCATTTGCGTAAAAAAAAAAAAAAAAAAGTACATTGTCAGACTTGATTTTGCTGATTTTTTTTTTCATTTTTATAAGGAAAAGTCACTGGAGCATGGGGGTATATTTGGAAATGAGTGTAATGTATTTTTAAGCCATCAATAATAATACTTTTAATTTTAAAAGTCATTTAAAGCCAAGTCCAGTAAATAAAATACGTGATTCACCTGAGGAACAGCAATTGCTGGTCAAAATAAGATATGAATACAAAGTAGTAAGACAGGTGAGTAACCTGATTACATACAGTGCCACTGTCACAAGGGTATATATCACCTCCTACTTTGAAGAGGATATTGCTCACGTGCAAGTATAACTTCTAGTAGGCTTTGGGGGAAGGAAAGAATATTCTGAGGAGGGAGAACCAACCTCATAACTTTAGAGTGGCTTTAAGTATGTCTCCTTTAAGAATATCTCCCTTATTTTTACATCTGAAACTGTAACAACACCATCACCAATCCAATGACTTAGACCAGTGGTTCTCAACCTTCCTAATGCCACGACCCTTTAATACCTGTATGTGGGCGTATCTGCATGTGGGTGGACCCACCTGGATACAGGAGCAGTGTCTTGGTTCCTAAGACCATCGGAAATAATGTGTTTTCTGATAGTCTTAGGTGACCCTGTTTGACCCCCAATGAGGTCAAGACCCACAGGTTGAGAACCACTGATTAGAGAAATCACCTCTGACCACATGGCAGACCTCCACCCCACAGCCTGAGCAGGGAATAGACACGGCTGATTCTGATGGAAATCAGAAGGCTGGTAACATCAATCACCTCTCCTGCCTTCCTATAGCACACAGGTGATCCTAGGTTTGCAAAGGGCAGACAGACCTGTGGAAGGCAGCTCCTAAACTGCTGAAAAACCTTTGAGTATAGAGCTTGCTGGACAACGTTTATTTGATCAAAGGACTCTCTTTCCCCAGCTTCTAGATTGCCTTGAAGAGCCGTATCACCAGAAGGCTGGCCACAAAGTAATTAATTTTCTCATCCATAACACCCTTCTAAGATCATACACCAAGCCATGGAGAGGTTGTGTTTGGCATCCAGGGAGGAAACACACTGATGAAATTGCAGATTGCAGTGATTGTCAGAAACCTCAATTGAATTGAATTGCTGAATTTTGTTAAAATTTATATCATTTTTCTATGAAGACAAAAGATCTGTGCAAACAGAGATGGAGAAATACACAGCAAAGTATTCCCTAAGAACAACCAAATTCCCAAATAAGACAGGAAAGAGGAACATGGGAGTCACTCAAACCCTGGCAGAAGTCACGAGTGTGAGCCGAAATCTTTCCATGGCTGAAAAGGGGAAAAAAACTGTGACAAACTCAGCCATAATTGTCAGATTACTCTAGAGACATGCTGTACAGGAGAATTATTTTCCTGTGCAACACCGACTGAAATGATTATACTCAGTAAATCACTGTTTCAAGTTAACAGTAAAAGGCACTGGATTTCACATAAAGAAGGTTTGGATTCAAGGCTTGGCTGAAATACTGTGGCAACTTCTCTGAGCCTTGATTTCTTTCCCTATAAAAACAGGGACAATAACACCTGCCTATCTCATAGGTTCATTGGGAACATTAACTGAGACAATGATATTGCAATGGTTTTGTGACCATGAAGGGATAGAGAGACCTGTAATTTCACCAATATAGGAATTTCTCAGTTGAGGAAAACATATCTACTGAAGCGACTTGGCACCTTCTTTGCAACTAAGGGTCTTAGAGTTGCCTAGAGCCACAACAGGTTAAGGGACCAGCCTAGAATCACCCAGCCTGTCAGATGAGGAATTTGAACCCAAGTCCTCCTGGCTCTAAAGATAGCTCAATATCCATGTTGTGTTAGTAACCATAAAGATACAACATAAATTCAACTTGTTTGTTTGTTTTTTAATTTCTAGAGCTTCACTTCCTAGCACAGTGTCTTGTACTGTACATAGTCACTGAGTAAATGTTTGCTGATTGAATAAATGGTGTCTCATCCATGAGATACTGAGGTGACCATGGTCTCTCAAAATCTAGGACAGGCAGAACAATTACGTTAGTTATCTTTATTTGTTTGTTTAGGCTTAGCACCTAGGACAGGGCTAGGTATAATCAGTGCTCAACTAATACTTGTCAAATAGTGAACATTCCATCCCATTTAATTCTTTGACTTTGTCCAACACCTGAAAGCTAGCTGTAAATGGACAAGTTACCTCAACTCTCTGAGACTCAGTATATTCATCTGTCAAATATGAATAATGATACTTAATGGTACTAACCTTTCAAGGCTGTTACAAGAAACATACTCTGTAAACTTCAAAGTTGTAGTCACATGTACATGGCTTTTGTCATTGCTACTATTGATAAAGAACTCTTCCCCCAAGTTCCTGAAAGCACTTCATGAACTTACCTTACTAAGAGTATTGTGGGGATGAACCTGCAGCTAAAACCACCATAGACAGAGATCAGCCTGGGTCTAGTGGGCCAAGGTCACAACGAAATTAGGTTGTCAGAACACAAAATAAGCAGTGGCCAAGCACCAGAACTTCATCTACTGTGCTCCTCCCATGCCTGAGTTTCAAATTACTGTAATTCTAGTCCTGCAGTGAATCTCAGGGCAGTCTTTTCATCTCCCAAAACTTTCCTTTCCACACCCAGAAACAGGAATAATAACACATGTCCAACCTACCTCAAAGGGCTGTAATAAAATAATGAGATCATCTATGGGAAATCCCTCTGTTAACATAAAGGGAAGGAGTGAGTATAAGATGCAACTGAGTATTGTTGTCATATACTTTTTGGGGAGCCAGACTTATGATTTCATCGGTATAGGAAGCTTTCTGTCAGGAAAAATAGGATTTTTTATGAAATTTTAGGAAATTTTCTCTACTATTGAAGATGGACACTGGTCCTGTAATTTATAGCAGGAGAGAAGAGCCTAGGGCACTGAGAGATGTAGCACACTGGCTAAAGATCCTGCCTCAGAGTCAGGAAGACTCTGGGTTCAAATCCTCCCTTTGACACATCTTGGCTGGGTGAGCCAAAGCAAGTCACGTCAAGTACATTATAACACATTTAGCCTTAAGGCTAAAGGAATGACAGAACAACACAATGATGGATAATCTCTTCATGGCTGTAATAGAGATACTTTTCTCTCTTTCTGCTATAAAATATTCAGTGTTATTTTATCATGTTTCCCACCAAGTCCTGATGTCAGTACCACATTCTTCACCCTCTAAATGCTATAGTCATTCATCGCAATCAGTGATGAATTGCTGGAAACAATGAAGATCTAGGGGTTTGCTTGGGAAACACAATGGAGTAGAAGGCGTGTTTCCCTTTCATGATGATGCATGTGCTGCCTGAACTGTTCCCACAGTGAAGGATGACAACTATTTGGCTCTCACTGTGTTCTCCAATTTTACAATATTTAATGTTCCTGGACTGTCAGTTTCAATTAGAAAGGAATCAACCGAATTTCCCTGGTCAATGTTTAAAACATGGCTTTTGTCTCATTGGTCAGATAGCCTGTGTGAGCTTAAACATCAAGTGCTTTAAATAATTAATAATTACCATCGGCCAAGGTAAAGGGTGCTGCTCTTGGCCCTGACAGAGGCACATGATAAATTTCTTTGATGATTTGTCATTTAGCATGCTGGGGTGAATAGGCCTTGTGTGAACTGCCCCAAATTCTCCTTATCTTTTTATCCTTTCATGGGACTAAGGTGGGAGGGATCTTAGAAGCCATCTATTCTAATGTGCACAACTTACATCTAAGGAAAAAGAAAGCCAGGGAGGTGATTTGTCTAAGGCCTTGCAGTCCTAAGAAGCAAAGCTCCTTTCATTCAATCCTCTCAAGGTCCTGGCTTGTCCTCTCAACCTTCCTCTCCTCCAGTCTGAGAGGAATATCTGGTCTTCTTTGTTGCTAATGCCAATCCTCAACCCTCAATCCCACCGTCTCCTCTCTCTTCCATAACCTTCCTTCATCAATTATCCCTTCTTTATTTATCTCCTTTTGATCTCTTCCTCTACTCTGCCTACAAATATATAAACAGTCTTATCCCAAAAGAAAAAGAACAAGAAACCTTCCCTAGTCCCAGCTGCTCCTTCAAATTAGAATCCTACCTCTCCCCTTCATTCAACTACAAAACTCTCAAAGTGCAATCTACATTGGCTGCCTCCATTTCCTCATCACCTATTCCCTTCACGACATCTTTCAATGTGCCCTCCATCTCCACTACCAATCTCTACAACCTCTTTACTGAGAAATCCAATTGCCTTTTTCCCATTCTCATTCGCACTGCTCTCTTCAGAATGTGAGCTACCTCTTTGATACTGTCTCCTTCCACAGTTTCAGACACTTAGTTCTTTTCCTACGTCCCTAATCCTTCCTTTCTATCTGTCCTGTTGGATCCTCAGCCTCCTATGACCCTTCCAATAAAGGTGTGCCTGAAGGTATCTTTCTACCCTTTTTCCCTTAGCAAGCTCCCCTACTCCCCAAGGTTTGGATTCTTACTTTTATGATGGAAGCATTGTATAGTGGATAGAGTGCTGTATTGGGAATCAAAAGACTTGTGTTCAAGTCCTGGCTTGTGTGACTTAACTACTTATGTGACTTTTGACAAGTCACTAACTCTCCAGGCCTTAGTTCCTCATTTGTAAAGTGACTGGGCAAGACCAGGAGTGGGGCACTTGCAGCCTTGAGGCCGCATGTGGCTTTCTGGATCCTTGGGTGTGGCCTTTTGTAATGGTAATGGTAATTTGAAGATCTCCCTGCTCTGAAGATATACCCTGACTCCTAATAGGCTGAATGTAATCACAAGGAGCCTATGGTGGGAGGGATTTGCAGAAGGGTAAAGCTGAGCCCACAGGAAACTGGGAGTCAAGGCAGTTAGAGATGGAGGGAGTAGAGGACACATAGGAGGGAGACATTTAGGCTCGTGAGTAAATATTGGTTGTTTGCCTTCAGCTGTAACAGCTAGGCTTATGTTGCTTTCTGGAAAGTCTAAAGGATGGTCTGGCTCTCTGCTACATTGTGGTATATTAACTTCTATGTTGCTATTTTGGATTTGTTTTCCTGGTGTTGGGATTTGATTTTCTGGTGTCAGAATAAATGTTTTGCTTCTGTCTTCTATATGGAGAGTCAGTTATATTTTGCAATTGAGCACTATGCTGGCATATTTACAGTCACCATTGGTACTGTGAATATTGTGTTAGTGCTACACCTTTTGACTGAGTCCAAGTTTTACATAATAAATTCTTTTTATTAAGGTGAGACCTCCACGAACTATAACAATCCTATCATCTCTTAGTCTACCATGTCACAACTTCCAAATTGTTTCTACATTCTTGGCTTCTCCCCAGAACACCGTGCTTGTAACTGTGTGCTAGATAGCTCTACCTGGTTATCCTGCCAACTCCTCCAACCAAATCTATTTAAATTTTAATTCACCATCTTTTCCTCGATCCTGTCTCTCTTTCAACTTCTCTTTTTCTATTGACTATACTGCCATCCTTCCCAGGCATCCAGACAAATAACCTTGAAGACCTCTCCCTCACCCCATATATCTAATTAGGGGCCAAATTCTATTGACTCTAGTCTCTATGACTCTATCATCCCTTCCTCTTCACTAGAGTTCAAGTTCATATCTCTTCTTGTCTAGACTATTGTAATGCTCTCCTAACTGGCCTTCCTTCTTCCAATCTACCCCTTTTCCAATCCAGACCTCCTTCTGACAGTATTTTTTCGAAATGAACTATTCAGTCACTCCACTAATGAAAAACATTTAGGGATTCTCTAATTACCCTATTAAAGCTCACACACATAATAAACAGTGTCCAAAAAATCTCAATGTGGGTAAAAGAGCTAAAGCTTAAATTTTAAGCTAGTAAAGCTTAAGACTGCACTGAGACTTTTGGGACACCCAGTACATTTATAAGTCTCAAAGCATGAAGTGATCTGTGTAAAGAAGAGAGACTAAAGAAAGAGTAATGCAATGTGATGTTGTGGAACGAACATTGGACTAGGAGTCTATCAAATGAAGTTCCAACTTCTGACCCTGGCTTTGGAGTTTGGCTTGAACTTATGTAAGTTTAGCTTCTTCTAATCTCCTTAACATACTCTATATTCCGATCAAACTAGACTAGACTAGACTACTTTTTGTCCCTTTTTTTATCCTTTGCTCTCCTATCTTTACCTTAATGCAAATCATCCCCCTTTCTCCATAATGGATTCCCAGCTGTCTACTGATGTTTCTTCAAGGTCTAGTTCAGAGGCCACCTCTGTCATGAACTGTCCCCTGATCTCCCTAGGTCCTCCTCACATCCTTCTTAAAGTTTGCCTGAATCTCTCCTTTGCCTTTATCCTGCCTACCCTTTTAGTGTATATTATATATGAGATATAATATATAATCACTTCATATATAATATATTACATATACTATGAAATACATTATACTTATTACACATTCTATTATAGTCATAGTTACTTCTGTAATTAGAGTTATCACCAATAGACTATAAGAAGCTTGAGAGAAAAACCAGTGTCACAATCATCTCTGCATCTCCAGAGCCAGGCACTGCGCCTTCCTCACACTAGGTATTAATAACTATTTGCTGAATGAAGGAATGTCCCCCCTGTAAGGCTCAATTTCCTCCCCTGGAAAATGAGGGGGTTGGACACGATGATTTCTAAAGCACCGATCTAACTCAACATTTTAAGATTCTATGAATATGGTAATTTCAGAGACTTCCCCTGATTATTACTGTTAATGACAACAAAAAGAATAGTCCCTTTTATATAGTCCTTTAAGGTTATAAAATGCTTTACATACACTAATTATGCCACTGGATCCTTACAACAACCCTGTCATTATCCTCATTTCACAAACAGGTTGCCAAGGCTGAGAAATGCATCACCTAGGGCCGGACCTGCTTGTTTACTGATGATGAAACAGGCTAGGACAGAGGGAAAGACAGTCACAGGGAGTGAAAATCAGTTCCAGGTCTCCTGACTCCTAGTGAGTGTTTGTTCCACAACATCACACTGCATTACTCTTTCTTTAGTCTCTCTTCTCTCCACAGATCACTTCATGCTTTGAGCCTTATAAATGTACTGGGTGTCCCAAAAGTCTCAGTGCAGTCTCAAGCTTTACTAGCTTAAAATTTAAGCTTTAGCACTTTTACCCACATTGAGATTTTTTGGACACTGTTTATTATGTGTGTGAGCTTTAATAGGGTAAAGCTGCACTAAGTCTTTTGGGACAACCTGTATATTATCTGCTATACTTATGCTCCCAGAAGGAAGAAGCTGTCATCAGCAATATAGTCATCAGTAAAATATGTTTTTGATGGTTTTAGACTCCCTCTTTGGGGCCCTTCTTTCCCTAATCTTCTACAAAAGCACCCTCCTGATGTCTCCATTCTCTCTCATATATTAAAATCTGCAAACCAGGAAGAGTCTAATAAGCTCATTTCTAATTGAGTGTTGGTGACTGAAAATATCTTCAAGTGTTATTGACTCCCTGGAGATTTGCTTTAAAAGAACAACTCCTAGAAGAACAAAACTCTATTGAGGGAACTTTAGGCATTAGCCAGGAGGAGAAAAAGGTGGTCAGGTGGAAAGTAAGTCCCTGAGATCAGCCCATGGCCAGGGACTACTCTATCTAAGCATAGAAGTAGTCATACCAATAGGTCATCCATTAAAAAAAATCAAGCTTCAATTATCCATAAAAATAGGAGATAATAATGATAACCAATAGTTTGTGTGTATTTCACTGTTAAGGTTGCACATCCATTACCTGATGTGGCCACCCTCTAACTTAGAGCAGAGCTCATCATCTCCCTCTTCTAACTGAGGAAACTGAAGATCAGAGAGCTGAAATGAAAAGAAATAGACAGATGGACAGAGACAGAGAGAGACATGGAGACCGAGACATGGGAAAAGAGAGAAACAGAGAAAGAGAAAAAGAAACAGACGGACAATGTTCTCCCTCCTCTGCTTCCTGACTTCCCCAACTTCTTTAATTCTTAACTAAAATTTCATCTTGTGCAGGAAGCTGTTCCCAACCCCGCTTCATTCCAGTGCCTTCCCTCTCTTGATTATTTCCTACCGATCCTGTATATAACTTGCCTGTACATATCTGTTAGCTTGTTGTCTTCCCCGTTAAATTATAAACTCCTTAAGGGTAGGGACCATTTTTTGCCTCTTTTTGTATCTCTAGCAGTTGGCGTAATGCCTGGCACATAGTAGATGCTTAACAAATGTTTATTGGATGATTACTGACTCAGAATGAGAGTCAGATTGAGAGAGAGAGAGAGAGAGAGAGAGAGAGAGAGAGAGA
>CM053592.1:136990933-137039614 GCA_028646515.1 Pseudochirops corinnae
AGAGAGAGAGAGAGAGAGAGAGAAAGAGAGAGAGGGAGAGAGGGAGAGAGAAAGAGAGAGAGGGAGAGAGGGAGAGAGGGAGGGAGGGAGAGGCAGAGCCAGTGGAAGAAAGAGAGAAGAGATGGGGAGGAAGGAAGAGAGAGAAGGAGGGAAAAAAGTTAGCAACACTGTGGCAATCCTGTAAATTATCTTCAGGATTCCCTGTGTACCATAGGATCATGGATCTAGAGCTGGAAAGCTCTTTAGTTCATCTCCTGATTTTATCAATCAGGAAAGTAAAACCCAGAGCTGTTAAGTGATTTGTCCAAGGGTACACAGCTAGTATCACAAGCAGAAGTAGAAGCCATACCTTCTAGTTCAGAAGTTGTTTTTGTTTCTTTTTTTTTTGTTTTTGGTTTTGGTTTTTTTTCTTTTGGAGGGGGAAGGCACAGCAAATGGGGTTAAGTGACTTGCCCAAGGTCACAAGGCTAGTAAGTGTTAAGTGTCTGAGGCTGGATTTGAACTCAGGTTCTCCTGACTCCAGGGCTGGTGCTCTATTCACTGCACCACCTAGCCAGCCCTTGTTTCATTTTTAAGAGTGGAAAAAAACCCAGGACTTAGAAACAAATAATTTAGGTTCCAATAATTTGTTGCCATTTACTAAGCTAAGTAACCCTGAGCAAATCACTTGCCCTTGCTCAGTTTCCTCATCTGGAAAATGACGGTGTTGACACCTGCACTACCCACCCTACAAAGCTGTTGGGAAGAGTTTTGTGCTATTGAAATGTGAATTGGTATTGTAAAAAAATTCACCAAGAGACCTATATGGTGGCCTGGTCAAAGAAACTAAGACCTAAGACGATGTGACAGCTTTGGTAAAAAGTCTTTACAATCCACAGGCTCCAAACTGACCAAGTCCAGACTCCCCAAGATCCAGTACCCAAGAGATCTGAAAGCTCTTTGTTTTGGCTCAATGGTACCATTCATCTTAGCAGCCCAGATGACAATAAAACCCAACAGTCTACAGAAGAATGGGGGAAAGAGCGGTCATACCCAGTGCTATCGGGAGCAGGACCTATTAGAGTCTCAGGTGCCCAGTTTATTTAACAAAGGTCTTAGTTCACAGGACTTTCTCCGACTGTACTTCTGACAACTCCTACCCCAGAACAGCACAAAAAGAAAGAGGGAGTGGGCCAAACAGTTAAACAGAGAATGAGGAACTAGGGATATTAACACCAGAGACAAGGGGCCTTAGAGGACAAGACTACTGCCTTTAAATATCAGAAAAATACTTGTGTGGAAGCAAAATTTAGCTAGTTCTGCATGGTCCCAAGCAGTGAGAACTAAGAATCATGAGTAGAAATTATAAGGAAGAAAAAAATGTTTTTAAATAAAAATTTAAAAAATTAAGAAAGAAATAATAAGGAGGTGGATTTCAGGTCAACCTAAGAAACAACTTCCTCAGGTGTCCCTGTCAGTGAATGAGTAAACCTTTCTTTATGTCTGCAGTGCTTGGCACAGTATCTGGCTTGGTAAATGCCCACTGACTTGACAAATTTATAAGAGTTGACTTGGAAAATCATTAAAGTTTCTATCAACTTCTGGGATTTTGTGATCCTAGGAGAAAGACCAAAGATTCCCACACCCAACTGATCAAGATCCATCGACAGCCTGGTTTCATGGGAAGAACTTTGGAATTGAGTCACAAGATCTCAGTTTGAATTCTAGATCTGTTTACTTACTAGCTGTGTGACCCAGAACAAACCTCTTAATCTCTCTGTGTCACGGTCACATCTACAAAATGAAATTCATAATACTTGCACTACCAACTGCATGAGACTGTTGTGAGTAAAGTGTTTTCAGAAATATTCAAACCTTAAGTTACTGTGTGACTTGACACAGTGCCTAATGCATAGTAGGGCTTAATAAATGCTTACCATTTATTATATAAAATTATATAAATATAAATTATTTATTATATATATTACATAAGTATTTATTATATAGATACATGATTTATTCTTATTATCCTACACCCTGTTGTCCCTGTCTCATAGTCCTTTCTTCTACATATGCTAAGGTTTATGTGGATTTTCAAAGAGGTGAGAGGAAGAGTATGGCAGCTTATGGAGAACACTCGCAGGGAGACCTCAAGGTTGCACTTAGCATAAAGAGAAGTTATAATTTCCACTGGTTCACAGTTCTGTTGCAACTTTTTAAAGTACTTAAGAGACAGAAACCACCTGGCATATAAGATAGAGTGCTGGGCTTGAAATCAGGGCAACATGGGTTCCAATCCAATCTCTGGCTCTAGTTATGTGACACTGGGTAATTCATTTTACCTCTACATACCTTAAGTAACTTTATGTATTAAGTAATACAGTTATGGAAATTTTCATGTGTGAGTCCCTGCATGCATGTGTGAGAGAGAGAGAGAGAGAGATGGACCCCTTTGGCAATCCAGTGAAGGCTGTGGATACCTTCTCAGAATGTTTTTAAATAATGGAAGGAGATGCTATATTTCAGTTAAGAGTTCAGTAAAAACACAAAGTTAATCTTTCTCCATTTAAGTTCACAGAAACCCTGAAATCTGGATATTAACTCCTATTCTAGATATTAATTCATTAAAACTAATTCCGCTCCCCAGGGGTGAATGAGGTGAGGGTGGGGGAACAGGGAACAGGTAGCATTTTCCACAGATTAACAAATCAACAACTGAGGTTAAATAACATAATATAGCTTTCAAGGTTTGGGGTAACCAGTCCTACACTCTCAATAGGAATTGTCTATACCAATACCAAAGAACACTTGTTCTGTTATTTAGAGACTTGGAGCCTGTTATTCAGAGACTTAGAAGACTTTTAACATTAATTAAGGTGATTCTCCTAAGGTCACATGTCCAGTGTGTGCTAGAGACAGGACTTGAATTCATGTCCCCTTGATTCCCAAGATGATTCTCTAGTCATGAACTCTCTGTCCACTAGAACATGTTGACTCTTTAGTTGCAGAGATTCCTAGATTTATTTGGCCTACCACCTCATTTTCAAAAAAAGAAAATTATTCAGTACCCCCCCCCCCCGGAAAATCTACTTTATTTAACCCTTTAACAATTTTTTTTTTTGAAATTGGCATTGTTTTTAAAAAAATAAAATATTTTTAAATGACGTATCTTAAATTTAACAATTTAATGTAAATTTGAGGTTTTTCTTACATTGAAATTTTGATGATGCAATATTACAATATGGAACTATATAGTACTGTATCATAAACAAGTCATTACATGCACATATTCCTGCCAATGCATGCTGCATTTCCCAACAATGCAAGACACACTCACCTGCCAACACTTGCTTGTTAAGACCTGTCAGTGGACTTGACCACTGATGGATTATAACTTGCATTTTGTGTGTTTATTTGGAAAACAATATAATCTCTATAACTTTAACTGAACACAACAAATGAAACATGTGTAAATCGTTTTTCAAAGTTTTCTCATCTTCTTTTCTTTCCTTATGCTTCCACCACTCCCTTATTTTTATTCAATGCACCCCAATTGTACCAGAGGCTACCATCATCACCCTGGATCATTCTAGTACCCATCCCAGGGAGTTGTATCACCTGCTTTGGGAACCTATGCATCTTACATCATATAAAAGAAAGCCAGAGACAGCTTAAAAGGCCCTTAGAACACAGAATTCAATAGTTGGAAAGTACCTTACAAAATAGAACACAGAATGTCAGGACTATAAGGTTCCTTGGAATGTAGACCACAGCATGTTTGAATTGGAAGATACAGTAAAGATCATCTAATCCAATCCTTTCTTGACTAATGGTGCCTGCAAAATGTCCCATATGGCCTTGGGCATGATTCTGGTCTGATGCCCTAATCATCCAATCCTATCCCCTTGCTTCCTAAGGTTATCACATTATTTTTAGTCAAATTATCTAACTAAAGTATAAAGCATGGAGAGGATTTGATCATAAAGCTTCTCTGTCTACATTTTTATCTTAAATGTGAATACAAATAGGCTTTGGTTGTTTTTCTTTTCTTCTAAACACAAAAGAGAGTGAATATTATGTCACTGGAACCGAGACTAACTGGCAGAGACATCCGCCTTTAGACTATCAGCTTTATTTTTACAGACGTTCTATGGAGTTGTGATGGCAGCAACATTTTCCCTGAAGCTGCAGAATTCTGTTCTGATGAAAGCCCATCCCACTGAGGGTTCACAGAGACCTTCAGAGCCAGTGCCAAATGGTGCTTATTCCCCTCTGGGAAGTATGAGAAGAAACCATGGACTGCTACAGCTCAAAGCAATAAAATCCTCTAGGTTCTTCTAAATACAAGAAAATCATTGTTAGTTAGACAAAAATCATTAGAACCACAAAGGACTCTGGATACAATTTATTTCAATCTCTACACTGTACTTATGAGGAAATTGAGGCCCACAGATGAGTGTCTTGGCCAAGATGGCATGAATAGTTAGTGATCAAACCAGAATTTCAGCCCAAGTCTCTTTGATTCTCTGGGCTGGACCCTTTCCACTGTACCATGTTAATTTCAAACTCCACTGTATGTGATGCAATGCTATTTTGAGTTTTCCAATGGCTTACACCAACATACTTTAAGTTCATCTGATTCTGACAACCTATGAGGTAAAAGTTCAAATCTGTTTCTTGATATCTAAAAATAATGAGATTTGACTAGACAATTTTAAGACCTTAGAAGTGACTTCTGGTCACAAGAAAACTAACAAGAAAATCTAACCTTGACTAGGTTTTATAGAATTTGCTTCCCACTTTGCAGAATGGAAATGAGATTAACATATACCATGATGCCACTGAGCATATTTTAAAAGAACGATAACCTAGGGCATCACAGAGTCATAGAATTCCAGAGTTGGAAGGGAATTCAGTGACTAAGCCACACCCAAAAAAGAAAACTTGCTACACTGTACTCAACCAAGGATCAGCCAGATTCAGCTTAAAGAGATCCCATTGAGAATTCACTATTTGATAAAAACTTCTGGGAAAACAGGAAAATAATATGGCAGAAACTAGGCATAGACTAACATCTCATACCCTATACCAAGGCAAGGTTGAAATGGATACATGATTTAGACATAAGAGATGTTTCCATAAGCAAATTAGGAGAGCAAAGAATAGTTTATCTGTCAGATCTATGGAGAAGGGAAGAATTTCTGATCAAAGAAGAGATAGAGAACATTGTGAAATGGAAAATGAATAATTTTAATTACATTAAATTTAAAAGTTTGTGTACAAACAAAACCAATGCAACCAAGATTAGAAGGGAAGCAGTAAGCTGGGAAACAATTTTTACAACCAATGTTTCTGGTAAAGGCCTCACTTCTAAAATATATAGAGAACTGAGTCAAATTTATAAGAATACAAGTCATTCTCCAACTGATAAATGGCCAAAGGATATGAATAGGCAGTTCAGGTGAAGAAATTAAAGCTATCTATAATCATATAAAAATGTTCTAAATCATAATTGATTAGAGAAATGCAAATTAAAACAATTTTGAGGTACTACTTCACAACCTATCAGATTAGATAATATGACAGAAAAGGAAAATGATAAATGTTGGAGATGTGGGAAAATTAGAACGCTAATTCATTGCTGGTGGAGCTGTAAAGTGAGAGCTCTGGAGGGAATTTGGAACTACACCCAAAGGGCTATAAAAATGTGCATTCCCTTTGATCCAGCAATATCACTACTAGGTCTGCATCCCAAAGAGATCATAAAAATGGGAAAGGGCCCATATGTACAAAAATAATTATTGCAGCTCTTTTTGTGGTAGCCAAGAATTGGAAATTGAGAGGATGCCCATCAACTGAGGAATGGTTGAACAAGTTGTAGTATATGACTATAATAGAATACTATTTTTCTATAAAAAATGATGAGCAGGCAGATTTCAGAAAAACCTGGAAAGATTTATGTGAACTGATGTTGAGTGAAGTGAACAGAACCAGAAGAACACTATACATAGCAACAGCAACAATATGTAATGATTAACTACGTTAGACTTAGGTCTTCAAAGCAATACGATAATCCAAGACAATTCCAAAAGACTCATGATGGAAAATGCTAACCACATCCAGAGAGAGAACTATGGAGTCGGAACGCAGATTGAAGCATACGATTTTCACTTTTTTTTTGTTTTTTGTTTTTTCTTTCTCATCATTTTTCCCTTTTGTTCTGACTCTTCTTTCACAATATGACTAATGTGGAAATATGTTTAACATGATTATACATGTATAACCTATATCACATTATTTGCTGTCTTGGGGAGGCAGGAGGGAAGGGAGGGGAGGAGAAGATTTTGGAATTCAATGTTTTACAGAAATGAATGCTGAAAACTATCTTTACATGTGATTAGGGTAAAATAAAATGCCATTAAGAAAAAAGAAAAATGGGGTGGCTAGGTGGCGCAGTGAATAGAGCACTGGCCCTGGAGTCAGGAGGACCTGAGTTCAAATATGGCCTCACACACTTGACACATTTACTAGCCGTGTGACTTTGGGCAAGTCACTTATCCCCCATTGCCCTCCAAAAAGCAAAAGAAAAGAAAAGAAAAGAAAAGAAAAGAGCTCCCATTGAAGGTAAACTCATTGATTCTAAAGCAGTCCATTATGCTTTTCCATAGCTCTAAATATGAAAAAGAAAGAAACTAAGTAACTTCAATTTCAGTTTCAAAAGAAAGTTAAATTTAAGACTCATCTAATTCCATGCCTCTTCTCTTCCCTCTCCTTCCCCTACATGGAGAACCTTTGAAAAAGAGACAACATGTATTTGAAATACTCAGAGATAAGTTATAGAACTGAATTTGATAAATGTCACAGCTAGAAAAAGACTGTGAAGTACAGAAAGAACTCAGAATTTGTTTCTAGAGAGATTAAAAGAAATGACAGTTTCTACTCTTCTCATCTTTGAGAAACGCTGAAGAGACATTTCCTCTTAGAATTGAGTTTAACACTTACGCTATGGAGACAGTTTCCTAAAAAGAATTTTTGAGAGACCTTGACTACTATCTTGAGAGAGCTGAATGGTAGGAATGCATTTCCAGAGTTAAACATCCTATGTGGGATTGGATCTACTATGTTACAACAGCCTAGTTGACAACCATACCAATTTTCACTTCTAAATCTGCTACTTGACTGTTTACCTTTATAATTCTCATGCTGGGCTCTTAGGCAGTCAAGGGCTATGTTCTGAGATTTTCTCATCTCTCTCATTATTCAATTAATTTTAAATTCAACCTCAACTTATAGCAATAACTAAAGAAAAATTCTTTTTTTATAAACTCGCTCTTCTCTCTTTTCCCTAAGACTTGGCTGCCTTCAGATAATCTAGCATCTCTAGTCATTTTCTCTAGCACTGGACAAAATTTCACTTATAGACCCTCTCCCCAAAACATTGGTCCTGGAGGAAGAGTTGAAATACTTCTTGCTGCCCACTGCCACTTCCTTACTCTATGCATCAATCAGCAACCTCTCCTCCTCTTAAGTTCATATGATTAACATTTTCAACTCTATTTAAATCATGGTAGTTTCTTTGTTACAGACCCCAAATCATTCTTCCTCCTTTCCTGAGGGGTTCAGTACCATATTCACAGTCTTCCTCTCCTTCCTAACTCCAGGCTTTATACTAGTAGACTTCAATGTTCACTTTCTCAAACTTCCTAACCTCCCAAATCCTCAGTCTCCTCAAATCCTACGGGGATCTAGGTTGTATGGTGGATAAGATGCCAGAGATGAGAATGAGGGACACCTGAATTTTAATTCTGCCTCAGATACTTCCTAGTTTTGTGATTCTGACAACTCACTTAATTGCTTAACCTCAGTTTCTACATCTGTAAAACTGAATAGCACAAACTCATAGGATTGTTGTAAGGATCCAGTGAAATAATAAATGTAAAGTGCTTTGTCAACCAGAAAGTAATATATAAATGTGAGCTATTATTACTATTAGTGTTGTTACTACTACTACTACTACTACTACTACTACTACTACTACTACTACTACCACCACCACCAACTACTACTACTGCTTCATTACTACCTCAGCCACACAGAAGGACGATCACATTTTTTTGTTTTTTTCTTTCTCATAGTTTTTCCCTTTTGTTCTGATTGTTCTTTTACAACATGACTAATGTAAAAATATGTTTAATATGATTATACATGTATAGCCTATATCAGATTGCATACCACCTTGGGGAGGAGGGAATAGAAGGAGAGAGAAAATTTATAAATCAAAATCTTAAAAAAAGTAAATGCAGAAAACTAAAAATAATTAATTGAAAATGTTTAATAAAAAAAAGATGATCACATCCCAAATGGTCCACTTCTTTAATCAATACCTCTGCATTCATCTGGTTGACCATAGCCTATAATTCTCTCTTGCCCTCTGCGCTTTACCTTTCCTAAATCTATTCTTTGCCCTCTTTAAGATTTTGAATCCTCCACTGCTCAGTTCTTTTTCAATCCATTCTCTCTGCTCCATCTTCACTTTCCTCCCTTCCCAGTCTCAACCTTATATTGAACAAATTCAACTCTACACTGACATCTGCTCTTGAATCTCTCAAACCCCCTTCCATTGCTGTTGATCCCTTGACAAATCTCGCCTCTGGATTATCCCCACCATCTATTGCCTCTGTTCCTTTTCAGGTACTGTTAAATGGTGCCGGAGGAATTCGTACAACTGTGCTAACAGTACACAATAAATTCATACAACCTAACTTCAACTTGACCTTCACTATAGCAAGACAATACTTCCATTTCTCCTTAATTGATTTTCTAACTCATTCTTCACAGAGACTATTACAAACCTACTCTTCTATCCCCAAGCCTCTCTTACCTTCCCTTTCCTCTCTCTCAACTAAAGATCTTGCCTCATACCTGACTGAGAAAATGGAGGTCATTTCCCTGTCAACTCTTTCCTCTCTTCACTGCAAAATCCCATGACACCACCCCCCACCCTCTCCTGCTTTCCCCTAGTCTCTGACAAAAAGAGTCCTTTCTATTGCCAAGGTTAGTCACTACACATGCCTTTGATCCCATTCTTTTCCAACTTTCTCTGTAGATTGCAACTACCATTAAATCCTTCCATTCTCTCGAATCTTCAACTATTCCCTTTCTATTGGTTTCTTTTCTCCTGCCTTCAGACATGCTCAAGGCATACTAGCCTTCTCCCCAAGCCTGGGATGGCTCCACACTCACTTGTACTTCACAGAATCCCCTTCTTTCTTGAACAACAACAATAAGCACTTACTAAGAGACAGGCACAGTGGTAAGCTTTAGAGGAACAAATGAAAGCTTAAACAAATAAAATAAAAATCACCTTGCCCTTGAGAAAACTTACTTTCTAAGGGGAGAAGACAACACATAAAAGAAAGCTTAAGGAGAGTGGGGGAAGTGACAAGGGTACTCATTGGAGGGCAAGGTGGAGAAAGTTCAGAGCGTCCATGGTAGAGCTGGGGAGAGAAATGAGGACATGCCAAGTCTAGGAACTTTCCTCAAAACAGAGGTGCTGGGAGGAACCAATCAAGCAGAGGAAGGGGTGCCAGCGTACAGGGAACTTCCAGAGTAAGAAGGCTGCTGTAGCATGATGGAGAGAGTCAGAAATGAACCCTAGGGAGGAATGAGCTTCAGTAAGACATTCAAGCACCACCTTCTATATGATTTCTTTTCTTATGCCATCAATTCCTAGCAGCCTCATTCCTAAACTATCTTTTCTTAAGTTATTTTATATTTATGTGTATTTATTCTTCATATTTATTCTGTATGTGTTTTAATATATTTATATACACATATGTATATACATGCATATATGTGAAAATAAATATATGCATGTCTATCTACTTGTCATCCTCCTACTAAAATGGCAACTCCTAATGAGCAGGGATTGTTTCATTCATTTTGTTTATATCCCCAGTGCCCAACACTGTGCCTGGCAAATAACAGGCACTTAATAAATGTTTATTGATGGAGTGAATGATTTATCATCTCTCCTAGTTTAATAAGCTTAATCAAACATCAATGTTAATGATTATTTATTAGTAATGTAAAAAACCACCCACCAATGTATACTACAGTAAAAAAGATCACAGACACAGATATCTCTGATCACTGAATATAAATGCTCATTTCTCTTCAGCTCTGGAAATACAGTCCCACCATTCAGCTTTCTTAGAATGACAAAGTTTCTCAAGAATTCTCTAGTTACGAATCTAATACCCTATCGCCTCCAGAGCACAAAAGTTAAACTCAGGTATCTCAGGAATGTTTCTTTGATGAATCCAAAATATAACAATTAATTCTCTCAGTCTTCCAAGAAAAAAGAACAGTCTTTTATCCTGTTGCCTCACAAAGTTTCTCTCCAACCATGAGAAATAACAGTCTTAAAAGTGATAGTTCAATTGCCTCCCTTCCAATATTATACCAATATTCCCTACGTAAAATGCAGAAACAGTATGGTTAATGAAGCTGGGCTTACAAAAGCAAGTTGAAAATTTCAAAAATGGGCACATTTCAGGGATATAAGTATTCCTACCCATAAGCAAAGGAAAAGTCATAACATTCCCAGTATGGTGTAACAGAAAAGAGGCAGGGATGGAAGTCAGAACAGAATTCCAGTCTTTACTTTACCACTAACTCATTGGGTGACCTTGAGCAAGTTACTTCATCTACAAAGACTGTATTTCCTTTGTCCAAGAAAAGTGTGAGATTTGGGTAAGATGATTTCTAAGGTCCCTTCTGGCTTTAACATTCTTTTTTCTATCATTCTACAACAGGGGTTCTCAATCTGAGGACAGATTATTGAGGGGTAGGGTCTACAAACTTGCATAAGAAAAAAAAATCTATTTTTATTATCCTCTCACAGAAAATTAGCATGTCCTTCAATTAAGTATTTTTTTTTAAATCCTCATTCTAAGATGGGTCCATAAGTTTCAACAGACTGCCAAAACAGTCCATTACACGCACAAAAACAAGGTTTAAGAACTCATCTTCTAGAAGATTAGAGGAGCCTATAGCACTGGAAGAGTTTACCTGTACACCTAAAACTAGGCTGTGATTGTACAAGACTGCAGAACAAGTCCCAGATTTGACCATCAACAAGTCACTTCACTTTAATGGACCTCATTTTTTCAATCTATAATGAGAGTTTGGACCAAATGATCCCTTATGGCCCTTCTAGTTCTGACATTCTATGTTCTAAATTTTTTAAGTTCTCTTCCAAGTGTAAGATTCCATGTTTTAAGGTCCCTTCAAGTTTTAACAATCTAATTCTAAGATACCTTCTAAATCTATGAATCTTATGAAACATAAGACCCCCTTAGCTACAAGTTAGAACTCCAGGAGAAGCCCATATTTGCTTCACCTAGATGACTTCTGGGGATAAAGGGACTCTAATGTTTTCCATAAAGAGAAGAAGGCAAAGAGTATACATTTTCTCAGAAAAAAGTTTAAACTGTCCTCCTTCAGAGAAGACAGCTTAATCTGATAAAGAGATCTCCCCCCACTAAAATCCAGGGCAGAAACTGAGGGAATTTCTTTAGGAGACATTAAACATAAGTAGAAGGGAAAGTTATAAGGAATCCATTACAAACCATGTGATATAGGTCAAGGCAACCTGCAAACTTTTGTTTCTTCATCTGTCAAATGGAAATAATAATGCTTACTTTACCTAATCCCAAAGATTTAGGAGAATAAGTAAATTGTTTTTAAAAACCTATAAATTTTAAATATCATTATGATTAAAAACGATAATTACATTAGCATTAAGTTGGGTGAAAAAAACTAATTTCTTATATTATTATTTTTTAAAACCTGGGTCTGTGATTTCAGTCTAAGAAATTCACTCTACCTGTCACTGAAAAGTGTTAGAGAGCTGGCTGGGGCACCAAGAGATTAATCATTTGCTCATGGTCACATAGTACGAGTTAAGGGTAGAATTTGAACCTAAGTGTTCTAGAGTCCCAGGTCAAGGCTGGTCTCAGTTTCTTATGTATTTTAAACAAGATATAAGTATAACTTTCTGGGGGGAAATCCCTTTTGTTTTTTACTAGATTGAATAATAGTCTAAAAGGAAGAAATTCTTTCCAATTTTTTTTTTATCACATTAATTATATTTAGTGCAAACTGGGCTCATTCTAAGGGAACTTTCCTCATTTGACCTTTATTTCTTTTATTCCTCATTAAAACCCTGTGGTAGTCGGGGAAGATATTTTACCCCCAGAAGGCAGGAACCCATTTTTCTCCAAACTTTGCATACCAATCCCCTCCCATGCCTACACTGGCTCCTCCCTCAGTGACTGCGCTCTACATGCAGTAAACACTTAATAAATAATTGTCAAATGAATGAACAATCCCGTGAGGTAGGTAGGACTGACAGTATCGTTCCCATTTTTCAGATGGGAAAATCAGAACCCAAAACATCTCAGTGATTTTTCCATAGCTACACAACTAATAAAAGACAGAGTTGGTACAAGAATCCAGATCCCCTGACTCCTGGAACAGTATTCTTGCCATCACAACATTCACGCTGAAGAATGACATCAGAAGTTACTGCCTGATGAATTCCAATGAGAGAAATGGAGAGAAGTGAATTTCCCTTAATTTGGCTATTAACCTAAAATCCACAGAACTCTAAGAGTTTATGGTATATTTAGGTGGTTCTATGAATTTGGATGGGAAACAAGTTATATCTTTCTCTTCACTAACCTCTAAAATTTAGTATTTCTTTTAATTATGATTTTTAAAAAATATGATCCTGAGAAGGGCTCCATAGGCTTCCCAAGATGCCCAAAGGGTTTCATGACATAAAAACGTTAAGAATTCCTACCTTGATTTGTGCAACCTTCTTCAAAGAGGTAGCTAAGGTAGCTTTGTCATAGGGAATGACCTCTAAAATCTCTCACTGGCAGAATGGCATACACACGGGTACATTTATAGTGCTTGGGGCACTGAAAGGTTAAATGACTAGCCTGGAGATCCATAAACAATATGTGTCAGAGAATGGACTTGAACTCGGGGCTTCCTGACTGAGTTTAGCTTTCTATCCGCACTGTCTTTAGGCTAATATGTACAAACAGCAGTTAGTCTCCTATCTGTCTGTTCCACAGTGCACGGATGAAATAACATCTCAGAGAACCAGCATCCCATCTAAACCATGCAACAAAGGCCTGTTGTGGACTACCAGAACCAAAGAAAGCCACATGGAAAACTAGCTTCCCAGCTCGAAAGGGCTGCATTCCCCTGCCCCAGGTAGGCGGCTTCTCCTTCCTTTTCCTCTCTCCCTCCTCAGAGCAGAAGCTAAAACCAAAGACGCCAGGGCTGGGTATGAGTCAGCAGTGTCAAGTGGTGTGTAAGGGGCCATTTCCAAGCTTAAGACATTATGGTGACAGTTGAGCCAAATCATTACAGCACTAGAATTTCACCCAGCGGTCATGTTAACGATTAGACTCTGCTCTGCTTGAGTCATGACTGCAGAAAAAGCTGCAAATGGAACATGTATTTTAATTGCCAGCATTTACTGGACTGCTGTTGTCATGAGTAGCATCTTGACAAAAGCCTCAGCAGTGTTTTGTTTTTATTTCCTGTGAGGCTAAAGAAACTGAAATGTTGACATTGCCTATTAGAGTCAATATTTTTCGAGAACTCATATAGATTCTAAGTGTTTGTGTACATCTGTACGTAGCTCCATTTAAGAGTTTATTGAATGTGTAAGTCTAGCTAGAGGGAAGGTTAGGATTTGGAGTTGGAAGTCACCTTGGAAGTTGGAGGTCAGTTACTAATTTAACTGGAGGTCAGCTAAATGAGGGGGGGGTCCAACTCCCTCATTTTTTACAGATGAAAAAACTAAGACCCAGACATCTGTAATTATTTCCCTAAGGTCACACAGATCATAAGTAGTCCAGCTAGAATTCTAACCCAGGTCACAGAATCATAGAATTTTAGAGACCCATGAGGTCTTTTAGTCCAACCCATATCCAAAAAGGAAGCCCCACTATGACACACCTAACAAGTGGCCATACAGCCCCCTTAGTCCAAATCTTATGACCCACTGTCAGATATAGAGATATGTGTGTGTGTGTATATGTGTATTTGTGTACAAGTGCATGTATATTTGAGTATATATGTATATACATATACGCACATATGAATTGTGAATAAGTGTGTGTATATATATGAGGGCATGTCTGTATGCATTGTATACATGCATGCTTATTTCATTGCACATATTCATTGCATATGCACACATATGTATATAAACTATGAATTTATCAGAATACATCTATCTACAAAGCCAAAGATTACTTCATTATTAGAAAATTCCTCTATACTAAGCAACAGCTCTCTAAAGCAAGTTAGAACACATTCAAGATGCTGGTAATATTGCTTTAAAACAGCAAAAACAAAGCAAAACCATCTTGCAACATATTTTCAGTACTGCAAAATAATCCCTCATGAATCTGGGAAACCTACAATCATCGATAAGCAAGAGGCAGTCAAACCGATCCAGTTCTAGGTTGCAGCAGGATACTACTCTAGGATTCAACCTTCAGCAAATGGCTACCAGGCCTGGAGATTCACTCTCTAATCCCCACACTGAACTTTAAGTTATAAACTGTAAAAGAGCCACCCATAAATCACAGGTGTCACCACCACTAAGCAAGGTCAAAGCAAACAAATTCTTCGAAGTTGCTGACCTACATAGAGAAGCTAGCTACCCTTGGTATCTGATTCAGCCAAGCTCAGGAAGGCCCAGCTCTAGCCACCAACTTTTCAGCTTTTCAACATGGGGCTCTCTTTGAGCATGGGCAGGGACATATTACTGATTTTCAAGCAACTTGGCTCAGCAAAATCCTAAAGGCCTGGCCCAGTGTCAGCTGCCCAGTTTCTCTTGACTCAATACATATTATTGGGCAGCCACAACTAATCAGACACAGTCTTTTCCCTCCCATCAAAAAACTGATTTTCTTTGGAATAAAAATATATATAGATATATAGATCCACACACACACACACACACACACACACACACACACACACACACACACACACATACACAAATACACATACACACATAAAGGATGGAGGCACAGAGATCCCTAATGGACAGACTGTGCACTCAGGTTTCTTCTTGGTCCATGTTCCTCTCAGGGGAAGGAGCAACCCAGAAAATTCTCTGCTGCTGGCTCTGAGCTGGCTGCCAGAGTGAGAGGTAAAACCTTCACATCCAAACCTTCGAACCAATAACTTTAAAACACATGATTTTTTCCTGCCAAGTTAAGCCTCCGTTTTTCCGCATTTAGGACAAATTAAATATGCAAACCCTCGTTCCTGCTTTTCTCACAGGGGAACTGTAAGTGCGACCCACCCTAGCGCAATCCAGGCTGCTCTGATCCCACCGGCCCCCTTCCCAACCCTCACCCCAGCCTACAGAGTTTAGCATATTATGACAGAATACCCTTGCTCTCTGCAAATCTAGACTGATTCCATCGCATCCATCATACCAGGAAGGGGGGTAGGGTGGGGAAAGACACACACACACACATTTGATCAATCCAGACAGACCTTCCGAGGGCATCTGGGCATGCCGACACTCCCTGGGCAGGAGGATGGGGAAGGACAACGGGGGTGTTACCTTCGGTCACATAGCTGTGGTCTCGGAGAAAGCTGTGGTTAATTTTCCGCGTGTCCGCGTCCTCGCCCATTGACAGCAGGGCTCCTCAGCATGCCCAGCCGCAGTGGACGGAGAGAATCAGTAGAGGTCGTCGCAAGAGCACCATCCATGCTGCCTAGCAGAGGCGGGGGGCTGCCTGGGCTCTGGAGCACAGCAGCATCCTGAGGGCTGATGGTGCAGCAAAGGCTGGGGTGGGGGTGCAGGTGCGGAGGAGGGAGGTTTAAAAAAAAACAAAACGGAGAACAGGGGGAGGGGGGAACACCGCCACAGAGAGAGAGACAGACAGCAGCTTCTAGGGGAAAATTTTTTTTTTTAATGCCACACGCCCAGGGTGGGGGAAGGCAGTAGGTGGTCTGCGTGTCTGAAGAGAAAAAAACATATGCACACACACGCGCACACACCAGCCCAGCACTTTCTCCAGCAGGCAGTCAGTAGGGAAATGAGCCGGTCGTCAGTCAGGTACTCCCATGCCCAGCGAGCTCCCACGGCAGCCTCTGCTCCGGGAAGAAGCTGCGAGCAAAATACTCCTCGGGCGACTGCAGCAAAAGACGCTTGGTGAGGCTGGGCTCTGTTCGGCTCAGCTCTTCTGCTTTGCCTGCTGGTGCTAGAGCTGCTGCTGCTCGAGCTGCTGCTGCTCCTGGCGCCGCTGCTCCTGCCGCCACCAGTGCAGTCACACGCCCGTACTGCATCCGCTCGGGCCCCTCCCAGCCTGCCTTCCGCCACCCACCCAACCACGTAGGGGCTGCATGGGCTAAAGTGAAAAATGAGACTGCAGGTAATTATTGGAACTCACCACTGCTAGGGGGTGGAGGACTGGCAGGAAGGAGGCCATAAAAATTTAAAGGACGAGGATGCAGGGAGAGGATGCTTAGGTTGGTATCATGAGCTTGCACAAACTATAGGATGATGGTGGCATCTGTGCCTCAGTTTCTTCCTCTGTAAAAAGAGGAAGAAGCTGGGGTGGATTCGATAATGAATCTTCAAGGTGCTTTCAAGTTCTAGTCTTCTGTCTTCCAGGGTCCTTCCAGATCTAACCTTTTGTTTTCTATGTCCTAAGATCCCCTTTTGGCTCCAACATTCTATGTTCATGGAAGGTTCCTTCCAGCCCTGATATTGCCCATTCTAAAGCTCCTTCTGGTCCTAACATTCAATATTCTGTGTTCTCAGATTCCTTCCAGCTCTGCTCTTTTGTATTCTAAGGTGTCCCCTAGCTCTGATGTTGTGTTCTAAGGTGTTCCCCAGGTGTTCTAAAGGTTCTTCCAACTCTGACATTGTGATCCACATGTCTTCTCAGCTTTAAAATGTTTTAAATTCACATTTCAATGCCACTTTACAACTTGTAATGAATTTCTTCGCAATATTCTAGGGATCCAATAAATTATATTATGTCCATCCTACAGATGAGATCATGGAAGTCAAGATAAACAAACTGGGACTGGGCCTTCTTTCCACAGCACCATAACAGGGCAGAGGGCCCTGGAAGGTCTTGTTTTTCAAATCAATTGGAAAAGAGATGACAACAAAATGGTAAGAGTTCCTCCATTAGTATCTAGCCCATTACAGATCAACAATGTGACATGGAAACAAAAACATACATTATTTCTAAGAAAGATCTCTATAAATGACCGATTTGAGACTTATTAAAGATCAGTCTTCATTAGAGATGAGGAAACTGGCCCAGGGAGGTTGCTCAACTATAACCTCATTTCCTTTTTTGACAGGGATTGCTTGGCATTGGATAAAATCTCTGGTGAGGGATTTTCCTCTACCACTAAACTCAATTTAAAAAAAGAGAAGTCTTTAGTAGAGAGCACAGGGATCTGCCTTTGACCTTGAGCAGTTCAACATGTCAGATTGACAAAAATCTCAGTGATCTGGATAAAGAAAGGGGGTCACATACTTGTCATTTGCAGATAACACAAAGGAATGAAGAGATAATTTGCTGGATGACATTTAGGAGCCCCCCCAAATCTCGGCTGGCTAGAGCGATGGGGTGAATATAATAATCTAGCATTTAATAGAGATAAATGCAAACCTTCTTCTGGGTTCAGAGAGTCAATTGCACAAATATTCGGTCTAGAAAGTGGGCCAGAAAAGGGTTACCAGAAAAAAGATCTGGGGTAGGCAGGGAGGGTCATGAATTCTAAACCAGTTATAGATCAGCAATGGCATACGGAAATAAATCCCAGCACTACATTAAGAGAAGCACAAACTCTTTTTTATTAAGGACAGCTATCTGGGACAGAGCAGGGAGCAGGATGTGGGGAATTCTAGATAATGTAAAAAAAAAAAGATATCAATAAAAATCTATTTTTAAAAATGAGAAACTGCCCAGAAGGAGGGATCTGATAGACCCATTGTACTCTATTCTGGTACTCAGATCACAAGTACAGTACTACATTAAATTCTGGGTACCATATTTTGAGAAGGAAACCGATAAATAAGCATGTACAGAGGAGGGCACCCAGCTAGGTCAGAGGATGGGAGAAGATTTAGACTGCTGACTTCAATTAAGAGAAAAGCTGCTATGTGAAAAAAGGGACTTGGTCTGTTCTACTTGGCCCCAAAGGGCAGAAAGAAGAACATTAGGCAGAGGTTATAGGGAAGCCTATTTAAGCTGGATGTAAGGAACTTTATAAAAATAACAAGCATTTATACAGCACTTGAAGGTTTGCAAAGCACTTCACAAATATTATCTTGTTCGATTCTCACAACAATTCTGTGAGGTAGGTGCTAATATTACTCTCATTTTACAGCTGAGGAAACAGAGGCAGGCAGACTTTCTGTGACTTACCCAGGGTCACACAACTAATAAGTTTCTGAGCTGGAATCTGAACTTAGGCATTCCTGACTCTGCCATCCAGTGTTCTATCGACCACAAAACCTAGTGAGATGGGCAGCCTCTGCAAGTAGTGAGCTCTTGATCAGTAGAGGTCTTCTGGTGGGGGCTAAATTACCATTTGTTGAGGATTTAGTTAACATGAAAGTATGGCTGTTCATGACTGGTTTCATTGTATAACTTCTGGGCCTCCATTTCCTCACCTGCAAAATGGGACTACTACTAGTCATGCCACCTACCTCATAGGTTTGTGGTGAGGGAAGTACTTTATAAATCTTAAATAAGCTGTACTGATATTAATACTGCTTTTTGAAATTTCTGTTGAAAATACTAAATTGAATTTTAATCCCCTTTTACTTCTTCATTCCTTTTTCTGTTAAATAAATGGGGTTTTTTATGCCTACTATGTGCTAGGTACTGGAGTAGCCATCACTTTTTCTTTCCCTGTAGATAAATGGCACACATTTAGGGCTATCAAAATAAAAATCAAACGGTCATAATACTTTAGTTAGAAACAGTTAACCTCTATGATACATTACCGGTTTGTTGGTGACCCCACCCTTGACAGAAAAAAGGCTTTGTATCATATACCCAGGGAAAGTAAGATTTTTTTTTTTTGAAATATTTTGATAACTGAGTTACCATATAATCAGTAGCCTTTGTGATCCTATGTATTATATATGGTAACATATTTATATAGCTACCATATAGTTTAGTATTCTTTGTGATCCTATGCATTTAAAAATATTATCCTGAGAAAGAATATAAAGGCTTTCCCAGACTGACAAAGGGTTTGTGACATCAAAAAAGTTAAGGACTCCACCCCTGCTTTCAAGGTTCACTTAAAGTAGATATTAGATTTATGAAATATTGGTTGCTAAATTTTTTTGGTCTTTTTTTTTTTTTGGAGAGGGGAATGCAGGGCAGTTGGGGTTAAGTGACTTGCCCAAGGTCACACAGCTAGTATTAAGTGTCTAAGGCCAAATTTGAACTCAGGTCCTCCAGGGCCCATCCTCTCTTCACTGTACCACCTAGCTGCCCTGGTTGCTAATATTTGTAGACGTCAGAATTAGTTGTAATAATAACCCTTCTCCCCATATTGCCATTAACATAATTTTCTATTTTTTTCACGTGTAATTTAAGAAACCAGTTTCGATCTCTAGAAACTCTGAATATTTCATAAAGTCATCAACTTTGAAAAGGAGTGGTCAAGATAGAACCTACAGGCTGTTAAAAAAAAAAAAAGAGAGAGAGACTCTTGAGGAGGAAAATCTAATCACAAAGCATCAACAGAATTCCATGAACAAGCGTTACAATGACCAAAGATACCCTTCAGTTTCTTGAGAAAAAAGAGTGGAAAGAGCTCCAGATTTGGAGTCAGGAAGTTTGGATTCAAACTCTCTCCAGCATTTATCAGCTGTAACACCCTGGGAAAGCCAATTCACCTCTGTGACCCTCAGTTTCCTTATTTGTAAAATGAGTATTAAAAGTACCTATTTCATAGGAGGTACTATGAGGGAAGTACTTTGTAAATCTTAAAACACCATGGAACTATGTGTTATTATTTCTCAATCTTCCCATTCTTCTTGAAATTATTGTTGTTTGCTACCTGATCAACAAACAACTATGAAGCACTTTCTGAGTTCCATAGAACCTTTATCCTCTAACTCCTATCTTGGGGCATCAGGCATATTCCTTGGCTTTCTAAGTAGTTCATCCCTTATTTCTCTACTCATGATGTTAGAGGGTCAAATGAAAGAAAAGAGGACAAGAATTAAAGTCCTCCTGGAGGTTACTGGGAAGGTATCTGTGACACTATATAACATGATATAGTGAAAAGAGCAATGGGTTAATAGTTAAAGAATCTGGGTTCAAATCCTAACTAATGCAGCTTCCTGGTATGTAACCTTTGGCAAGTTATCCAACCTTTGGAGGCCACAGTTCCCTCCTCTATAAAATAAATAAACTGAACTAGAGGATCTCTAAGCCCACTTCTAAATCCCATGACCTCTGTGAGGCTCAGTTTCCTCATGTGTAAAAGAGAGACAATATTATCCACACTAAACCCTCTTCTATCACTGTACCATGGCATGGAGGTGACCCTGAAATGTAGAAGGCTTTGTCAGTGGAGGCCATGCTCCGGTTAGTCCTACCAAACTGACCCAATGGATAGACCATTGAACTCAGTCAGGAAGATCTGAGTTCAAATCCAGACTCAGAGATTTACTAGCTGTGAGATCTCAAACAAATCATTTTTTCTCTATTTGCTTCAGTTTCCTCATCTGTAAAGTGAGGACAGTAAAGGTACCTATTCCCTGGTGAGAAAAATAACATAGTGTTTGCAAGGCACTTTGCCAATGTAAAGAACTGTATAAATGCTGGCAATTGTTATTATTCATAATAATAACAATAATAAATATCCCTGATACAGGTCCAGCAAGAGGCTATATCTCTGTCATGTAAGAATCAGGTCTGATCAATGCAGCTCACTACCAGTGGGTTGATAATTTGTTTTGATGACACCAATTCATTCTATTTAATGCAATTTGCTACATAATATAAGTTACTATTATTTGGTCCTTTTAAGTAGTTTCTCCTCTTGGATGCCCTAGATTGTTGGAGGGAGCATCTGAAATCAGTTCACTACAAGACAAACACTCTCTCCTTCTACCATTTTCCTAGAGTATTCTGGGTGGATCCCTCCTTTGTCCCTATCACACAATGCCAAAGTAAATTTCTTAAAGCACAGGTCAACCCCAGTCCCTATTCAACATATACCAATTCCCTCTAGACTCAAATATGTACTCCTCTCTCTGTCATTTAAAATTTTTCCCAAGCTGAGCCCTTTCTGCTTTTCCAGTTTTTTTATGCATTATTCCCCTTCTCTCTTTCTATAGTCTAGTCACCCTGGACTGACTACTGCTCCTCACATGACACTCCAGCTCCCACCTCTGAATCTTTGCAGTGGCTGTCCTCCCTTCCCGGAACACTCTTCTACCTAACTGCTACTTCTCAGAACCCCTAGTTTCCTTCAGATTTCATCTCAAGTGCACCCTTCTATATGAAGCCTTTTCTGATCCCCCTTCAGCTTCCATGATTCCAGCCCCAGGAGGGAAGGGATCATATCTTATCTAAATTTTGTATTCTTCCCAGTGTCTAGGAGAGTGCACTGCACATAGGAGGTGTGTAACAAAGTTTGCCGAATTGAATTCATGATCTGAGTTCTTGAACCAACCTTCACCCCAGTCAATCATGCTAGACCAGCCCTCTTTCTTTCTCCTCCCCATGGCAGTACAGTTGGCCCTAAGCTAATTCATTAAAATATGGCACAATAGAAAGCTTTCTGTAGGTACAACTCTTCCTTCTGAGATATAATAGTCACTGATCAGCCTCTACTACACCACCTTCTTGACCTATTTTTTTTATTTACAAGGCTCTTAACTCTGTCTAGTAAGTTCCCCCCCATAGTACCCACTCAACACACCCCATTTTACCTGCTGTGATAGAGTCTCAACCTTAGATAGACCTTGGATTGTGGTTTCCAGATTCCCCCATCTTCAGCTTTGCCACATTAGGATCTTTATTCATACGTGTCATTCCCTATGCATGGAAGGTCATCCTCTCCATCTTTTCATGTTGACATCAGAGACATCCTTCAAAGTCTAATTCAAATGTTAATTCCTCCATGAAGCCCTTCTTGACCTTCATCTTTCTTTCCTCAAGTACTTTGTACCTACCTCAAGTTTTCATTATATTCTTGTATACATTATAATTATATAGTTATAGAATCTCCCACTAATATTATCTGTTGTTCCATTTTGCTTTGAAGAGGACACTGGGTACTCTTCACACTATCCTGGGATCTCACAAGCTATGCCAATAGACCCCAGGCTCTGTCAAGTTCTGAAAAGCCATAAAGAAATCAAGGTTGAAGCTGGTGACATAGTATATCAGAGGACCAGCCTCAGTAAGAGAACAAGCTCAATGACAAAAGCTAAACTACCCGGTAATTCATGCAACTCAAAAACTAAGGCATGGAAGCATGGATTTCATCACCCCATTGATGAAATCATGGATCTTTTAAAATATCAAAATGCAATTGTAGCATATTTGTATACATATCTTATCACCCTTACTAGATTGTAACCTACATGAAGACAGGAACTATCTTATGAAGCTATCACCAAGTACAATACTCAAATGTAATAGGTACTTAATAAGTGGTTGCTGAATGAATGAATCCAGGTCACCGGACTAAGTAGTGGTCTAACCACAATCCAAGTGGTCAGCATTGATACCAGTGCACAGGAACTCTCATTTATCCATTCCTATTGTCCCCACTTTGGCACTCCTAGAAAGGATTCGGGGCAGGGGGAGGAACTACATACTCCTCTAGAAAGGATTCCCCTGTCCCCACTCTCACCCCAGGCAACTAACCCCAGCCTGCTCTCATGAGAGTAGATGGCCACAATTTTGTTACTTCAATTGGAAAATACAGCTCTGTTACAGCAGCTGGTTGAAGAGGATTAGAAGCTAAAGGCAAAGCCCCAAAGGGTCCTCTTTTGGTCACTGGAAGCCCATACAGTATTCTTGTGTTCTTAAGCAAGTGTCTGGTCAGTTTCCCAGATAAATGTGATGGGAACTCAGAGGCACTGGTCTTGGTCTAAAACGAGCTATACATGAAAACATAGACAACACATTTTCTTAATGAAGTGACAATGGATTCCAGTAACTTGTGACTAGTATTGTTCTCAGTTGTATAAGATCAGATGTGAGACTCTCCAGCCAAATCTGCCAAATACATCATCCCTCTTCACATGCAGATTTCCTTTTAGATACACTCTTTCCTGGCCATACAGTAGCCCGCAAAAGACACCTGGAGGGAAGAGACACTCTATACAGGCTCCTGACTCCCTTTCTGTAGACACAGCAGGTGGTATTAGAGACCAATGAGAGGCATAGGAGAGAAAAATCCAGAATACCATAGCTAAGAATCTACAAGCTTCCGGGAATCTTACTTTGACCATTCACCTCCCATTCTTTCATATTTAGCACCATGATTCTTGGGAAATTGGACTGGTTGGAAAATAGCTCACCAGCACTGAAAACAATGCAAACTAGCAAATCCATGCTGTTTCTCTAACGGATGTGTAGGTGAAGCCCCTGAAGCTCCACTCTGAAGAACCCAGGCTGTGCTCCTTCCTCCATGGCCGCTGCAGAGTGAAGGAGAATTTTGTGATCCCTCCAGATATCACTGAGTCCCCTCTCTTCCAGTGGAAGGTAAGCTTTTTGATGTCAGGGATTGCTCTCATTTCTCATGTTCATTTCTTGTCCAGTGCTTAGTGTAGCTCTGGGCACATAGTAAGTGGCTTATAGTAAATACTTAGTAAATGCTTTCTGAATTGAATTGAGTTCCTGGATACTGTGTGGAACCAGCAGCTAGATAGCCAAAATAACACAACCTAACCTTGCATGGCCCACCCAAGAACTAATTGTCACTAGAATTGCTTACAAACCCTCTGGGATGGCTGCCAATACTACTTTGTTGGAGCAGAGCCAGCCCGAGCTTGCCATGGAAGTATCACAATTTCCAGGACCTGTTCACTGCAAAGACTTATTCAAGAAGAGACACAAAGGATGTGGTCTGAGAGATGTTCTGACCAAAAAAAAATGGACTTTCAAGCGGTAAGATTGAGAAATAACCAGTGAACAATCTGTATGCCCTATTGGTGTCTATGTGATGTCAAGATATCTTCTTCCCATTGAATGAATCCCACCATGGAGGATTTATGGGAGACCATATTGATAAGAATTTCAGAGAATGGGCATGTATAGATGGACTGCAGTCTGCTTCACTGACAAGAGCTGAGCTTTGAACTCAGGTCTCTGCCCCTAAATGTAATACTCTTTCCACTGATCCACTCTGTTGTTTGGCAAAAACACTGGTAATGTGCTAACTCTTCTAAAGAATCATGATATACTGTTTGTGAGTACTTCCCCTATTGACCTTGATAACAGTTCTTCCAGTCCTTAGCAGACAATTTCATGAATTGTTATAGTTAAAAAACATTCAACAGCTACTGGTCAGCCCTCTGGAGAGGAGCCACTCTGACACTTCACTATGTTGACATACATTACTGGGTCTTCCTCAAAGTCTTTCCAGACTAGAAGAAACTTGTCAGAGTTTACCCTCCATGGGCACATGTGGGGCTAATAACCCTTACCTTTGGACCAGAAGTCACTAGACTGGCTGTCACTTAAACCCAAGTAAGCCTACCAAGGGGCTTACATCTAGTTAATCTGGCTAAGAGAAAACAGTATGGGCCATCAATAGACATTTTGACTTAATGTCTTGCCAGTAGACTCTGATGACTGTGGAGGAGAGAGTGAGGCTAATGACTTTTTGAAGCTCTTCCTCATATAAACCCAATTTACTCACAAGTCAAGACATCACCCTTGTGATGTCATTGGTCCTCTTCAAGAATAAAGGATGAACTCCAATTGGGAATTAAGATACACAGGCACTGTGGTAGGGAGATCCATCCTGCCCCACCAGAAAGTCAGAGGGGCGAGGGGGAGGACATAGGAGAGAGCAGATTGGGGGAGGGGTTATACAGTGGGATGGTTGTTTTGAGGTGTTGGGTAGGGGAAAGATGGGGAGAAAATTTGTAACTCAAAATCTCGTGGAAATGAATGATGTAAACAAGAAAATAAATAAATTTATTTATTTTAAAAAAATAAAGGATGAACAAAAATAACAAACAATTTAATACAAAGCTGTAAAGGACCTTGGAAATCTTCTAGCCCTACTCATTCATTTTAAGGATGAGGAAACTGAGGCTCAGAGAGTTTAAGTGATTTGGCTTACTTCACACAGGTAGTAAGAAGCGCAGTGAGGACCTCTCACACCAAATTCTGTGCCCTTTCTACTTTGAGAATTATAAAATCTCAGCATTAAAAGGATCCTCAGGTGTCATTTAGTCTAGAGGTGTCGATCTCACACCCCTCCCACAAAACTGGAGTACCTTCAGAACCCATAAAGATGCAATTGAGAAAGGTTTAACAAAAGAAATGGATAATGGTAATTTGTGACTTTTTAAGTCAATCTGCAACATTTCTATTTGAGTTTGACACCAGTGATCTAGTCCAACTGCCACCTGAGCAGGAATCCACCTACAACCCCCAACAAATGATTCCTTAGTAACAGGGAAGTCATGACTCTCCAAGCCATTCCATTCCATCTTTAGAGTTCTTATTGTTGGGGATTTATGTCCTAGACATGATATGAGCATTACAAAAATATATCATAATGCCATTTGACCTAGGCAATGCACTCAAGTTTTCCATATAGTATTTTCCACAGAGAAGGTGCTTAATGTTTGTTGAATTGAATTTCAATGGCTCCTGAAAGATCCCTCTTGAGACTTGTTGGACCAGTGCATAATCAGACATCTCAGTGATTTGATTTACTACTAAGACCCAGCCCTGCATGCCATACATGTTCAGTTAGTCCTGTATTGCCTCTGGCAGGGTAAGGTGATAGCCAAGTTAGCATAAGGAGCAAACTTCCAGACTAAGGTAGCCTCTATAACTCAGGCTGACAAGTGACAGTCCCAGAGAAGAGCCCTTGCAAGGCAAATAATTAATATTTATTATATCAAATATCTGTTCAGTCACTGTTCTGTTCCAACTGTCCTCCTCCAAATTAGATGATCAGTTCCTGGGCATCAAAGAGGTTATCAACCCAGTGGTCCAAACACTGCATATCTCTCACACCTTAAGATCTATTCTGTATTTCAGTGCTTTTTCTCACACCTCCTGCCCCAAAGCTAGATATATATGTCACACCAGTACCTTTAATGCTTCCCTTTCATTTTAGTGAAGGAGAACAAGGAGTTTGATAGTGAAGTCATAGCATACTCTTAGCAATTCCAAAAGCTCAAGGAATGGAAAGAACAGTTCAAAAGACTCCCCCCACTCCCCCCACACACACACTGTCAGCAGATTTTGTAGATCCATTTCCCTAATTAGAGACAGACTTCCACAACTTTAACACCTGTGTACTAGACCTATCCTCCAGTCATGTTTCTGCATGTCCATTCCAAACACCTGGTGACCCACCCTGCACCCTGGTAGGAATGGTTCCCAGGACACACCCCAGGTAATGCTCACCAACCAAGACATTCATGATACCAGCTTGAAAGAGCTGCCTACCCTGGGCCATAGAATCTAATAATTGTCAGAGACCCTAGAGATCCTCTATCCCAGGGCTTAATCCAGGGGATAGATTTCAGGGGGCCCATGAACTTGGATAGAGAAAAAACTACATCTCAATTTCACTAACTTCTAACTGAAATTTAGTATGCCTTTGAATTATATAAAGAACATGATTCTGAGAAGGGAACCATAGGCTCCACCAAACTCTACCAGAGGCATCTATGACACCAAAAGGGTGAAGTATGCCTGCTCTGGCTAATCTTCTTCTCAATGAAAGACTCTCATTTGCAACATACCTTATTGATGACCATACAGCTTCTTCTCAGAATAATTCTTTAAAATGATCAAAATAATATATATAGCATTCCAAAGAATATTGATTATAATGGAATACAGTTATCAAAATATTTTTTTCTGACAAGTTCATATGCCTCAAATTAAGAACTCATGATCTACATTCTCCCCCCTCACTCCTGCAATAGAATCCTCCCACAGAGAAACAGAAGACAGGCCCTGAGCTAGATCTTTTCTGTCTGTGTTCTTCAGTGATCTGTCCTTGAGCTTTCTTCCATGCATGAAGAAATTTAGTATCTGGGTTTAATTTCATGGTAATATATTGAATATAAACCCAGAAGAGATATTTAAAAATAATAAATCAAGGAGATAAATTCAATGTAGTCTAATGGGTTATGAGTTACAAAAACCTGGGTCTGAGCCCCAGTTCTGGCACTCATTAGTTATGTGAACAGGCAGATTCCTACTCTCTGAGTTTCCATATCCTCGAGTATAAAATGTGGGTATAACTTGCACTACTTAACTCACAGGACTCTATATGGTACATCATATACCATAAAGTTTGTTTTGTTTTTCCAAATTCGATCTATCATTATTGTTAATTTGGTGATGTTTCTGAAGCACTCTGAGCTATCAGGAGCTGGGGCAGGGGGGGAAGAGAAAATTCTATTACTGCAGAAACAGTGTGACACAGTAGAAAAATAACTGAATGGAATGTCAGATGACCTAAGGTGGTCTAATTCATTAGTGAGCTCTCCATGTGGCAACATCAAGTTCTTTAATTTTGTCCTTCTTATGAGAGTCAACAGTAACTATATTACCAAAAATTCTTTTCTAGGAGGTCCCCATCTCTCTTAAACTGACACAACATTGAAAATCTCAGACCAAGAGAATGAATATATATGTATATATGTATATATGTATATATGTATATATATATATATATATCTGTATATATATATATATATATATATATATATATATATATATATATATATCTGTATATATATATATTCTGTCTCTGAACCTTCAAAATCCATACTCACTAGATATACTGGATCATGTCCTGAATGGACTCTTATGAACATTTAGGGCTGTTCTCTGAATGAAACCTTTGGCACACTAACTACATCGACAGGGTTTCCTCCTTGTGTGGTTCCTCTAGTGACTAGCATGATGAGTTTTCTGGGAAAATGGTTTTTAACACCACTCACATTTCTACAGCTTTTTATGGATTTTATGATGCATACAAAAACTTGCTTGCCACTTAAATTCTCTATTACACTTATCACATTTATAGGGTTGTCTTTTGTTCAGATATGGGTTGAACTCAGTGACTTTTGATGCATGAAGTCTTTGACTTAGCACCAAAGATGAGACCAAAGAGCATAAACCATGGTCCCTAAATCCAATTAGCTTCTCATCTACCTAAAGGGATAAGCCCCTACTTTTTCACAAGACATCAAAAGTTAAACAAAGTAGAGATGCAGCAATATTAAAAATGGCAAAAGGTGGTAAGGAGCTTTGAAAAGAGTGCTGGATTGGTAGAGAACCAAGCGTCAAGCTCCAATTCTGTGTGATCTTGGCAAAATCACTTAACCTCTGTACATTTCAAGTGCCTCATCTACCAAGTGACTAGATGAGATTAGATGACATTCAAGGCTCCTTCCAGGAACCTGTGACCTGGATACAAGCCCCAGTCCTGACTCTTCATGCCAATAATATGGAACCTGTTGAGGGTGAGGAAGATGGAAGGGCAGATGAAATGAAGATAAGGAATTTGCTAAACACCAGGGAGCACGTAGGATGACATTAACACTAGGATATTTAAGGAACGGGAATAACAGTAATGGGGACAGCTAGGTGGAGTGCCAGGCCTGATATAAAGAAAACACATCTTCCCGTATTCAAACCTGGCTTCACTTACTAGTTGTGTGACCCCGGGCAATGCCCTTAATCTTATTTGCCTCAGTTTCTTCATCTGTAAAATGAGCTGGAGAAGGAAACGGCATACCACCCCAAATGGAATCATGAAGATTCAGACATGACTGAAGCCATCAAACAACAAAAAGAACAGTAATGGGTGGTAAATGTCCAGCCAAATTGTCCTTTTCTCTATTTCTCATATCTTGGCATCTCCATGCCTTTGCAATGGATGTCCCCAATGTCCTTGATTATATCAGTCTCACTGAATCCTTCTCTTCCTCCAAAATACAGTTCAAGGATCACATTCTACCTGAAGCTTTTCCTGATTCCCCCAACTACTGGTGTCCTCTCTCCCAAACTATTATGGATTTAATGAACTTCCATGATTTTCTTCATTCATTCTGTACATGTATGTGCATATATATGTATGTGTGTGTATATGTGTGTACATATGTATATGTCTTGTCTGACAGAATGTAAGCTTCTTGAGATCGGGATTATTGTTTCATTCCTTGTCTTTGTACCTCCAGAACCTGGAAAAGAATAATTACTTATTAGCTCTTGTTAGTTGATTATACCTACTGAACTTGATGCCTTTAGGTGTTCTGTCCTTCTATCAGTCAAAAAAAACCCATTTATTAAGTACCCTCTACGTGATAAACACTGTAAATACAAAGAAAGGCAAAAGACTTCCTGCCACTGAGAAGTTCCCAATCTAATGGGAGGCAGGGGGCGGTGCAGGGCACCAGAGAGGGGGAAGAGAAAACATGAAGACAACTATGCACAAACAAGCCACATATAGAATAAATTGGAAATAATTAATAGAAGGAAGGCACTAGAATTAAGGGAGATTTGGAGAGGCTGCCTATAAAAGGTAAGAGATTTTATCAGGGACTTGAAGGAAGCCAGGAGGCAGGCATGAAGAGAGGGAAGCAGACTTAAGTAAAGCTCTGAGGCTCAGGAAGGAGATGATTCCATAGTCTGCAGTTTCTAAGAGTGTTTTCTTCTTGCTCTTGTCTGTGTTCTAAGAGTAATGCTTTGTCTCGGAGTGTCCCTTTCCCAGGCATTCTATGTCTGGTAGTAGTATCACAGATTTCTCATTGACCAGGGAGTCAGATAGCAGATAAAGAAAACACCGTGATTGCCTTCAGCAATAACTTGGCTGTGATTAAAATAGCTGCTTGAGATTCTGTCCCATCGTTCCAAAGGTCTAGAATGACTAGTTATGTGACCTTGATCAAGTGATTTAACCTGTATGATCCTGTCTCCTCAGCTGAAAAAAAATCATAATACTATTTGCACTATTTAATATCTAGTTGAAGAGACAAAATTTTTATACATATATAGGGGTATGTATGTATATATGTATATGTGAATACACATACATATACATATATAGACTCTATATAGACAGACAGACGTGCAAGGGGGAAAGACAAAGAGTGCTATAGTGTATATAAATGCCAAAGGAGTAATACCAGGAAGGCATCTATTCAGAAGAAACCCAGTAGGCAGGGATGAGAAGAGAGGTGTTTCTGAGCCTTGAAACAGAATTTAGTTTAGGTGGAGAGGAAAAGAAGGGACATCACAGGAAGCAGGAAAGGCACGCCAGAGACACAGGTGTAGGGTGGGCATGTGGGAACCTGGGAATAGGGAAGACTATTCTACGCCCCCACACACTGAAATCCAAATAATCAAATGTTTAATCAAGTACTTACTATACATGTTCAGCATTGGGGATACAAAAATGAAAAACATCATCACAGCCTTAAAGGATACCTGCAGTCTAGCAGGAGCTATGACACGAACATAAGTAAGTACAAAACAAAGGAATTTTGCCAGAGAAAGGGAAAAGAGACAGAGGACAACAGCTCATGCTCCTCACTTAACAAAACTGTTGGGAGTAAAGAGCTTTGTACATTCTAGAACAGTGGTTCTCAACCTTCCTAATGACGCGACCCTTTAATACAGTTCCTCATGTTGTGGTGACCCCCAACCATAAAATTATTTTTGTTGTTACTTCATAACTGTAATTTTGCTACTTTTATGAATCGTAATGTAAATATCTGATATGCAGGATGTATTTTCATTGTTACAAATTGAACATAACCCACAGGTTGAGAACCGCTGTTCTAGAGCATTAAATTCATGTAAGCCACTAACATCGTTGGCCTTTGATCCTTCATGAAGATTGATTTCATTGGTGGGAAACGGCCCCCATACAAGTTTGCAGCCCCCATAAAAGGCCTTAATAGACCTGAGTTGCTAGGGCTAAAAACTTGTATTTCTCTCCTACTGACCAGCTTTCTGGTAAAGGAAATTTCAGAAGCCATGATCCAATCTATTTATTTTACAGGCCAAAAGATCATAGAGCTAGAAATGAAAAGGGACTTCAGAGGCCACCTAATACAACCCTCTCATTTTACAATTGAGGAAACAGAGGCCCAAGGAGGTTGTTCAAGGTCACAAAGGTAGCAAACACAAAGAAGTGGGATTTGAACCCATAGCCTCTGAGTCTAGAGCCAGGGCTCATTCCATTGTACCATGCTGGCACTGGACTTATAATCAGGCAGACTTGGGTTCAAATCTTACTTCAGATACTTGTGAGTCTCATCCAATTCAATATCTACAACTTACACAGACTGGTCTCAAGGTACCTCATACAAAACAACAATATTATGGAGCCAAAAATCAAAGTCTCTTCAGCTTGGTAAGATTTCTCAGAGCTTGTATTCATTCTGCCAAAATGGTCTTTAAGGACCCATGGTGACCTCCACACTCTGATGGGGCATCAGAGGGGGCTTCAGTGGAAGCATTCCCATTACAGTGGGCTCTTTAATCAACATATGTTAAACTGAGCTCAACTGAACACTTCAGGCTGCCTAGAAGGTGGGTGTGTTTCTAACTTGGAAGGTTACATGAGCTCCACATGGCCTGTGTCCCCACAGATTAATGAAAACCTTGCCCTCCAGGGAGGCAGAGATAAATCCCCCACCTCAGTGCACATCTGGAACACTTATATTCAATAAATATTTAGTTCTGCAAGTCAGATATAGCTAGCAGTCAAACAAAGCTTTTCCCTCTAAATCCCAGTGACATTTCACTCAGATGGTCTCTGCTCCCAAGACCTGGCAGGCAAGGAAGGAGTCTTCAACCACAGGAAAAGCTGCTTCTAAGGCAATCTGAAAGCAAACAAAGCAGCCTGGGAGGGAGAAGCTAATAAAAATCTTATTTATCTTATTCTCAGGTTCTAAAATTGAACAGGTCAGAGGAGGGGGAAGAAATAATTTAATGCCAAGTTGACTGTTTTAATTCACTTTGCTCAGTTTCTCTGTTTTCAAATCTCCTGCCCACCCCATACCTCCACAGTGGTAGGGATTCTAACTGCCCAACCTCCAAAGACTCATTCAAGCATCCATTCAGGAGGTCAATCAAGAAGCATTGATTGAGTGCTTACTAAGGGCCAGGACTATGTTTATCACTAGGGATAGAAAAAAAGGCAAAAACACAGTCTCTGTCCTCAAGGATTTCGCATTCTATTTGGTGAGACAACATGCAAAATGTATCTAGTACAAAGGTACTAGCAGTGGCTGGAATGGGAAGGGTGAAACCTGAGGTAGGTCTTAAAGGAAGCCATGGGAGGTAGGAGGCAGATAGGAGGAGGAGACCATTAAATGCTAAACAGCCAGTCAAAAGTCACAGAGACATGGGGTAGCTAGATAGAGCTGTGAATAGAGCACCAGCCCTGGAGTCAGGAGGACCTGAGTTCAAATCCAACCTCAGACACTTAACACATAAACTAGCTGTGTGACCTTGGGCAAGTCACTTAACCCCAATTGCCCTACCTTCCCCCCTCCAAAAAAAGAAGCAAAAAAAGAAAGTTAGAGATCCACAAAATGGACTTGTCTTGTTTGAAGAAGATTAGGAAGGCCAGTGTCACTGTATCTTGGAATTCTTGGAATTCATAGAGGGGAGGTAAAGTATGTGCAATGTAATTTCTACTATACCACAGAATCATCAAATTTAAAATTAGAACGCAGGACCTTCCCTCTGGTCAAACTTCTCATTGTACAGATGAGAAAAGGGGAGGTGATTTACCCAAACTCACATAGCTAGGAATTGAAATCCTCTATCTCCCAGTCACCTCTTTTCCCCACTAGTCCAGGACTGTATTCCTGAACACTCCAGGGAAGGAAATTAGGGATTAATGAGTTTCTGCACATGCCAGAACTCTGCTGATATAATAATATCTACAGAATAAAATGAAATCATAGGAACATAGATTTAGAGCTGGAAGGAATAGTGATCATTGAATCCAGATGAGGAAACTGAGGCCCGTGGAGATTAAGGGACTTAACCAAGGTCACACAAAGAGTAAATAAGAGACGTGAAATGCAAACTCAGGGCTTCTGAAGTCAAACCTAGACCTTTTTCACCCACAAGGGAATTCTGACTTGCCTTCTGACAGACAGCTCCTCTAGCATGTGCTATATGCAGGATTCATTTAGCATTTAACAAGTACCTTTCTTATGGAAGACTGAGTCTGAATCTGATATAGGTTATACATGTGCAATCATGTAAATGGGAGCAGCGTTAGGCTGGAAACCAGAAGAGCCGGGTAGCACTCAAAATCTGACACTTGGTAGCAGTGGGCGAGTGGATTCCCTTCTGTACCTTAGTTTCCTCAATTATAAAGGTGAGTTAATAACCCTGACATTGCCAGAGGGTTACAAGAGTTCACTGAAACCATGAAGCGCTATGTCATTATCACTGTATCAATACCCCTTCCCTGTGCACATCTTATCTCCCCAACTAAATTATATGGTCCTTCAAGGTAGGGACCAGCTGTTGTTGTTCAGTCCTTTTTCAGTCATGTCTGACTCTTCCTGACCCCATTTGGGATTTTCTTGGCAAAGATACTGGCATGGTTTGCCATTTCCTTCTCCAGCTCATTTTACAGATGAGGAAACTGAGGCAAACAGGTTAAGTGATTTGCCCAGGGTCACACAGCCAGTAAGGCTCTGAGGTCAAATTTGAACTCAGGTCTTCCTGGCTCTAGGTCTGGTTCTCTACGCACTGTGCCACCTAGATGCCCCTAAGTGCCAGCTGGATCTATAATTACATACTAATTTTCTGGCCTTGAACAATTTACTCAGATTCTCTGTACATTAAAAAAAAAATCCCTAGACCAACTAGATCAGTCCAGGTAACATAGTAATAATTTCTCTGTGGGACTATCCATTCCCTGTCTCATTAATCTCTATGCCTTGCACATGCCTAGTACGGTCCTTTATATAATAGTATATATATATATGTATATGTGTGTGCATGTTTGTGTGTATATATGTATATATATGCATATTTACACACATACACACATATAAAATTGACTTTTGTGATTATTAAGCACTTATCTCACTAAGCAGTGGTGAGGGTCATAAGAGAGGGCCACTGTTTACAAAAACAAAAATGCTATGCAAATATTGGCCATTTCGATTCTTATCATCATCATTATCATTATTTGCTGAGTGAATGAATTAAACATTCTGACTAAATGTCCCTGCTCAAAAAAAAAGTTATTGAAGATTCAGGCCCAAGCTCCTCAGTCAGAAGTCTTATGTTGTTTGTGACTGTTGAGCCTATTTAAATTTGGTCATGATTCCATGATTTGGGCCCCCTTCTGGTGAGGAAGAAATCCCCCTGCCATTGCAGATAGCTGTTCTTTGACTTCTAGTCCTAGAGGGTTGCCTAGGGTACCAAATTATTAAGATTATTTTAAAGTAATATTTTCTTTCTCCCCCCCTGCCAATTACATGTAAGAACAATTTTAACATTCATTTATTAAAAGTTTTGAGTTCCAAATTCCTATCCCTCCCTTCCCTCTTTCCTCCCCTACCTGCTTCCTGAGATAGTAAGCAATCTGATATAGGTTATACATGTGCAATCATGTAAAACACTTTCATATTAATCATTTTGTGCAAGAAGACCTGAACAAGAAAGAGAGGGAAGGAAGAAAGGAAGAAAGGGAGAAAGGAAGGAAGGAAGGAAGGAAGGAAGGAAGGAAGGAAGGAAGGAAGGAAGGAAGGAGGGAGGAAAATTAGTATGCTTCAGTCTGTATCCAGATAATGTCAGTTCTTTCTCTGGAGGTTGATAGCATTTTTCATCATGAGTCCTTTGGGATTGTCTTGGATCATTTATTGCTGAGAATAGCCAAGACATTCACAGTTCTTCATTGTAAAATATTGCTCTTACTGTGTACAATGTTCTGGTTCTGCTCACTTCACTTTGTATCAGTTCATGTAAGTCTTTCCAGGTTTTTCTAAAATAATCTTGCTTGTCATTTCTTATAGCAAGATTATATTCCATTATGATCATATACCACAGTGTATTCAGCCATTCCCCAATTTGATGGGCATCCTCTCAATTTCCAGTTCTTAGCAACTACAACAAGAGCTACTATAAATATTTTTTGTACAAGTAGGTCTTTTTCTCTTTTTTTAATATCTCTTTGAGATAAAGATTTAGCAGTGGAATCATTGGACCAAAGGGTATATGCACTGTTTTATAGCCCTTTGGGCATAGTTCCAAATTCTGAGCGATTACGATTGAGCAACTTACCCAAGGTCTCACAACCTGGACTTGAACCCAGATTACCCTGTCATTCTCTATTCAATAAACTAAGCCACCCCTCTTGCAAATGTGCATCTCAAACATTTTTAAAGTAATCGATAAAAATCTATGAGGGGAAAAAAACTAAAGCTATAGAGTGGAGAGTTGTGGTTTTGTATGCAATCTTTTTCTGTTCTTTGTACACAGAAATGTCTGTTATTTTTGTCAAATTCATAATTTTTCAAAAAATTAAAAGATCTTGGATTTGCTTTGAAGATGAAAACTGGCATTGGTGGTAGAAATAGGATGGGTGGGGGAAAGAATACTGAACTTAATCAGGACATCTAGGTTTCCTGGAATCTCTGTTCTGTTCCTTATTAGTATGTGACCTTGGGAAAGTCCTTTCTGTTCTCTTGATCTCAGTGTCCTCATCTGTAAAAATTAATGGGGTTGGACTACATGATATCTACAACACTTTTCCATAGGAATGGAGTTAGAAAGGAGTTAAGAGTTAGAAAACCTGGTTTAAGAGCTAGCCCTAAGAATCTCTGGATACATGACCTTAGGTCGCTGCTATTCCAAGATTTTGTTGTTGTTCCTAGGAATTCAACTCTTCAGTGATCCTAACTGGTGTTTTCTTGACAAAGATACTGGAGTGGTTGGTCCTTTCCTTCTCCAGTTTATTTTTCCAATGAGGAAACTGAGGCAAACAGGATTAAGTGACTTGTCAAAGGTCACACAGTAAGTGTCTGAGGCTGAATTTTAACTCAGGTCTTTCTGACTCCAGTCCTGGTGCTGTCTCCACTGCGCCACCTAGCTGCCCATTCCATGAATCCATGATGCTGTAAGACAGTGGTTCTCAACCTTCCTAATGTCACCACCCTTTAATACTCGTATGTGGGCATATCTGCATGTGGGCGGACCCACCTGGAGATGGATAGAGGAGCAGTGTCTTGGTTCCTAAGACCATCGGAAATATGTGTTTTCTGATGGTCTTAGGCAACCCCTGTGAAAGGGTCATTTGATCCCCAAAGGGGCCGCAACCCATAGGTTGAGAACCGCTCCTGTAAGAGGATAGGAGAAACTAGATGAAAAGGCTAGGAATTCTCAACTGTCTGCTAATGCAAGTGTTGAGAAGCTCAAAGTGGGGGATGTAAGGGTCACAAAAAGAAGTATAGGCTAAGAAGACGGGGCTCGTGGGAACCAGGATGTCCTCCGGTGCAGTGCCTTGATAGGGACAATCTTCAAGAGTAGCCCAAGAGAAGCCAAGAATAAGAGGAATGAGGGACTTACGTGATGTTTAGCTAAGGTAGCAGGCCTCTAGCACAGCTTAGGGAGACAAGCCTGGGATGGCCACCATAGAGCAAACAGGAGGCAAAGGAACTGAAGATGCCGAGTCCCCAAAACTAAAGACTTTGAGGGAACATGAATGTTAGTTTCAAATATCTAAAGGGATGCAAAAGAGGGCTTAGCTGTGTTCTGACTGATCTCTAAGGGCAAAACTGGGAGCAATGAGTAAAGGCATGCTTGGGGGCACGGTGTAGTGAGAGGAAGGATGGCTCAGATCTAGGCTAGATACACACAAAAGTTTCCTGGCAATTGGAGCTATCCAAAAAGATAATAGGCTGCCTGAAAGGTAATGAGCTTATGTGGAGGCTGGATGACCAATTGCCAAAGATGTAGGAAAAGAGATTTCTTCTCAAGTAAAAGCCTCAGAAATACATTTTAAAAACAAGACATACACAAAATAAAAATGAGAGGATGAAATGTTTTTCTATGCATCAAGAAAATTCAAAAAAAGCAGGAGTTGCCACTATGCCATCAGACAAAGCAAAAATAAATATTCAAAAAATAAAAAAGGGATATTCAAGTAGCTAGCCTCTGAGGTCCCTTCCAACTCCGAGATTCAGTGAAAATATCTGGATGTGTTTTAATTTGTTCTTTGGAGCCAGTGTCTTTAGCATCTGGGTACCTTCACTGCACAAAGCAATGACAGCCCACCCGAAAAGTATAAGCCAACACAATCATCTCTAGGCTTCCTTTAATAGAGTCAGTGAAACAGAGGAGATGTCTGCCAAAGAGGGTGGAGGAAATGCAGAAGTGGTCTGTGAGAGATAAAATAAAGGAGGGGGTGATCAACTGCACCAGATCAGAAAGCTACAAGCAGAAGGCACAGAAGGCGGGGGTGGCCAAGGTAGGGAGAAGTACCTTCTTTGTTTGGGATTCATGTGTTTATTACTGTTCTGGGGAGACACTATGGTCCCAACAATGTCATTACTCTTTACAAAGCCTCCTGTTTGGCAACCCATTATTCACATGCAAAGCAGGGAAAACAGCTGGTGATAGAAATGGGATGTAGCACCTGTACAAGCTGGGGATACCAATGGGCAGTGCTGCAAACCCTCAGAGCCATGTGAAGAATGGGTATCCCCTCTCATTTAACATAGATAACTCTAGTGTGGTAGACAGAGCACTGGAGCTGGAAAACCTAGGTTTAAGTCTGGACCCTGAAAGTCCAAATGGTTGAACTTGGGCAAATCACTTAACCTCCATCAATTTCCTTATCTGTAAAATAAGAAAATAGTATCTATAAAACGTAACTTCACATTTATTTGAGAAAAATACATTATAAACCTCTCTGAGTTTTTGTTTCCTCATTAGTAAAATGGGGGAAATGATACTTGTATCACAGGGTTGTTATAAGAAAGAATTCTTTGCAAACCTGAAAGTGCCAAAGAAATGTGCACTATGGCTACTACCATTATTTCACTATGTGTTGTAAAGATTGAATGAGATAAATATAAAACTTCTTGTAAATGATACAAATGTGAATAAATCTGAGTCATTTTTACTGATATTAAAACAAAATACCATATAAATAGTGTTTTGTTATTGATAAGAAAATGTAAAGCCTCCTTTACATATGAACTCATTACTGATAATAAAAAGGAACATACCATATAAATATATGCTATTATTTACAAACAATTTAAAATAGAGTGGAAGAGATGTGTTCATGGTATTTATTAATGCTGGAAAACAAAGAAATATTGTCTATGTTTTTATCTAGTTTTCTCCATTCTCCATATTCTATACCAGAAAAAACAAACATAGCAATGAAACTGTTCCCGTGCCTTTGCCCATGTCCAGAGCTAGACCTATATCATGATCCTATTGCCACTTACTATGGCAGTCGCTCACCCACTGACTGCCAGAATCTAACACAGACTTAACTGAGAAAAAGGGAAGCATTCAGAAGGTGTTGTCAAAGATACAGCTTTTGATGAGTTATTATCCCTTAGAGTCCATTGCCACCTCAAGGCCACAGGTTCCCCACCCCTACCCTAGACCTTCCATTATTCTCTGTAAGACCTGAAACAGCTGGTAGCATACCCAAAGTAATGAGACTATATCCAAGGATGTGAACAAGTCAAGGGAACACATAGGCTCTCAAAGAAAGCCATCCAGATGTTCAGACTCCCAAAAGCCACAATGAGCTGCTCTGATGAGGTGAAAACATTAGACGTGTTACATCCTTGCCATATGATATAAGGTTAATGGCCACCTGGAACAGCCTGATTCTAAGATAAGACCTGTACTGGGTCAGCTGCAAGAAAATCCAAGGATGAGACGAGTAAAACCAAGCCATTAAAACTGGGAGTAGACAGGAATAGATAATGTATTTGGGATCAAGATGGTACTAATCCCAGTTCTGATTTAACAGCTGGGTAACTCTGAGCTGATCCAGAAAGAGAACCGGGATTGGAATGAATGATCACAAAAACTGCTCAGTCAGAGGCTAAAGGACTACTTATTAAGGATATCATAGAGTAGATCTGAATGAAAGGTTTGATTAGAATAAGGTTCCCAAAGTGGGTGATACCGCCCCCTGGGGGGGGTGCTGGAAAGATCAAAGACGGACAGTAGTAGCTCTGCTACATTTGGGGGGTCATTGAATAAAAAATAAGGGGGCTGTGGACACATAAGGAAAGAAGAGAAAAGAAGAAAATTTGAAAAAACCACTTGTACATGTTTAATCTGTTGTGTAACAGAATTAAAAGTCATAGAGTTTACATTATTTTCCAAGTAAACACACAAAATACAAGTTATAACCCATCAGTGGTCAAGTCTGCTAATAGGTCTTAACAAGTAAGTGTTGGCAGGAAAACGTCTTACATCGTCAGGAAGTCCAGCATGCATCGGCAGGAATATGTGCATGTAATGACTTGTTTATAATATAATACTATACAGTTACGTGACACAATATCACATCATCTAAATTTCAATGCGGGAAAAAAACCCCACAAATTTGCAATAAATTATTAAATTTAAATGCATCATTTTAAAAAAATATTTTATATTTTTTTGAAATGATGCAAATTTTAAAAAAAACCATTAAAGGGTTAAAGAAAGTAGATTTTGGCATGGGGTGCTGAGTATTTTTTTTTAAAGAGGACAGTGGGCCAAATAAGTTTGAAAACCTCTAGATTAGATGATCTCTAAGGTGCTTACTACTGCTAACAGTCTGTCCTAAGGTCCCTTCCAACTGACTTAGTCTATTCCTCAAGTGCCTTCCCACTACACACATTATGTTCCCCATTCTAAGGTCCCTTTCCAGCTCTACAATACTGTGAAGTTTATATTAATGTTGCCCCTTTTGCTGATTGCTTTGACTCATTTTTTCAACCAGACTTCAAGCTCTCTGAGGGCAGGCACTTGGGTCTTGAACTACTCATATCTGCCAAAGCATTTAGTCTCTTATAATTTACCTGAGTTCATATGACAATATGCTGTATTAGAAAACCCCCTGGAGGTCAGGAGTCTAAGTAAGCAATTCTTCATGACTTATTGTAACTGAAAAATTCATTATCCTGAGGTAGGACCACAACTAAGTCTAGGTCCATAAAACTTCATCACAGGGACAGAGTTTAAAGGGTCCAAAAATTTAACATATGTGTTCCCTCAGCAGAATAGAGGAGGCAAGAAAAATATGAGCTCAGAAGTTATCTGAAGAGTGGGGAAGAGGAGGTTAGAAACCAGGTAACTGTGAAGAGACTTATCCCACTGCCCCACAATGAAACTTCCATCTCACATTATGTTACCCCAACCTGGCTTCCCTTTTGCTCTCCCATCCTTCCTTTCACACGTTAACACTTCCCCCAAGGGGGGGTTTTGAATCATTTCTGTCCCCTTTAGGAGAAGGAACCTCAAGACAAAGTCATTGCAGTGAAGCAGAAAATGAATGAGATTCCTCAACACCATGAGTTAGATTGGATTGATTACCTCAGAGGTGCTTTCCGATTCTGAAACTTCCACCCAACTGAATTTGTCTTAATTTCTTCTCTTGTTATTTTTTACCTGCTTTGTGACCCTGGGAAGAGAAATAACCTCTTAGTTGTTCTAGGCAGTTCTCTCAGATTAGAAAGTGCAAAGGAGATACCATCTAACATTGGTAAAGAGAATTTCCTCACTGGGGAGATCCCTGCCCCAATGTCATGGCAATTTCAGCCCCTATCCCACTCTCTAGTATGATTTTCAATTCGTGAATTCCAAAGTTGATTCTAGGGTGCATTGCCTGGTGCTTACCCCCCAGCCACTGAACTTGATCTGGGCAGAGGTTGGCCACAGGCCTTCCTTAAAGCTAAACTGAGGGTAGTATAGAGGAAAAAGAATTGGCTCTCCCGTCAGAGGACGAAATTCCCAGCCATGACACTTACCATGGGCAGGACCTTGGGCAGGTAAGTCAGTTAGCCTCCCTGGGCCTTACTTCACTAATCTATAAAAGAAAGAAGTTAGAGCAGATGACCTCTGAGGTCTCTTTCAGCTCCAAATCTATTAGGATCCTATGGTGATGAGCCTCTCCCAACTTAGTTGGCTTGTTCCTTGAACAACAGGCACACAGTTCATTAATGATTCCACAATTGAAGACTTTCCAAGTTGGTGGGACTTTTGAGAACCTATACTCCCCCTCAAAGAATCTTTGAGGGAGGCGGTGTACCCCCCCCCCCCCAAGCCAAGATGAAGTATGAGAGGAAGACTTTAGTGAAATCTTTACATCAGTCAGTATAAAGAAGTTGGAGGAGGAGTGATATTTTCAAAAACTGAAGCTAGCATTCTCCTTGAATATAGGAAGGGCTGATGTGGTATAGTAAATAAAGAAGTGGCCTCAAAGACCCCACCCCCACCAGTCACTTAACCTCTTTGTGCTCTAGGTAACACTAAGATTATGCCCATCTTCATTGGTAGAAGGAGTTTCCTCATTGGGGAATTCCCTAGGTCAATGAAATCCCAGGTCTAATCCCTATTCACCTCCCTGTGGGGAAGCTAGCAATCCATAAGGATCCTCTTCTGTCTCTGTTCACAGATAATTTCAGGAATCAATTCCAAGCAAGGGTCTTAAACCTGGAGTCTGTGAACTTATTTTTAAAAAATATTTTGATAATGATTTCATTATAATTCATTTCCTTAGAAATCCTATGTATTTTATTTATTTAAAAACATGATAAGAGGTCCAGAGGATTCACCAGGCTGCTAAAGGGATCACTGATACCAAAAAAAGAAAGCTTTACAAGTTAAGAACCTCTGAACTGGAGACTTAGACAGTTTGTTCTCACCTCCCTTTCTCCTTGGTCAGTTATTCATTTAGTGGCTAAAAACAGCTAAGTCATCTTTCCACCCATTTTATGAGAAAGATGTAGATAAAGGTTAAGTAAAGGAGAGTACAAGTCTTTATAAGATTTGCAAACCACATACAATCAACAACTCCATCTACAGAGATACAAACCTGGATTTGTTGGAGTAGAAAGCCAGAGTTTGTAACTAAGCAATATTTCAGGAGAAAGATAACTGCTGGGGGAAGGGAGGAATGTTGGGGGGGCGGGGAGGAGAAAGGTGGGAAAGTTATCCCACCACACACAAAGAAATGTAGTCACCTACCTCACTTTTGCAAGTCACACCCTTATTCTCTTGGGTTCCCAGGTTTACCACTTCATAAGCCTTCTGCTCCAATAACTCTGGCTGATTTTTTGGTCTTCCTTGTAACCTCTACCCCTCCCTTGTCTCCAAGACAACCCATGCCACTTCCCTTCTGCTTCTCCGAATTCCACTCACCCTTCAAGGAACAGGAGGACTTGAACCCAGGGCTCTTGGCTCCCAGTAAAATGTATTTTTTTTGGAGGGGGGAAGGCAAGCAATTGGGGTTAAGTGACTTGCCCAAGGGCACAGGGCTAGTCAAGTGTCAAGTATCTGAGGTCCGATTTGAACTCAGGTACTCCTGACTCCAGGTCCAGTACTCTATTCACTGCGTGACCTAGCCACTGCATAAAATGCATTTTATACCATACCATCTCCTAACCTCATCTCCTCTTTTGAGGTTCTCCCCTCCCAAGATAAGTTTCTTGATATTCTCCTCACATACACTTGTTAGAGACCCAGAGTAGCTGTGACCATCAAAGGAAGTCTCAGAATGAAAAGCCCAATTGTACTCAGGGTAGCATGAGTCTTGACTATTACAAACCAGAAAGTCTACCCTCATAATGAATTCAATTCAACAAATTCATTATTTGTTGAGGGGGATACAAGGATGAAAACAACATGACCCTTGCTTGTCCTCAACAAGTATACAGCCTAGAATTATAACATGTTAGAGCTGGAAGAGAACTTTGAATTCATCTGGTTTAAGCTCTTCATTTGATAGAAGAGGAAACTGGAATAAATAATAATAGCTAATATTTACATAGTGTTTAAAGGTTTTACAAAGTCATTTTCCATTTGATCCTCACAACCGCCCTCTGGGGTAGGTGCCACTATCATCCCCTTTTGACAGATAGGTAAACTGAGGCAGAGAGAGGTTAAGTACCTAAGAACCTCTCTCCTCCTATGATCCTATGACTTGCTCAGGGTCACAAAATGAGTTAGCAGCAAATTGGAGACCCACAATAGTGACTCCAGAGCTTTAAAATGGATTAACAGAACCTCCTCCTATTTATACAGCACTTGAGGGTGACAGTGATTTTTCTATATTACCTGATTTAATCTTAACAACAGGAAGAAAAGCACAGCTGAGAGATAGATTCAAGTCTACCCTCGGACACTTACTGGCTTCATGACACAATCACTTAGCAGCTTCTAGGAACCTCTCTTTCCTTATCTCTTAAATGGGGATAAAGCAATACTTGTAATTTCTACCTCACTGGACTTCGGGGAGGGCCAAAGGAGAGAATGCATATAAAGAAGTTGGTGTACTTTAAAACATATATAAATCACCAATAATCCTGTAAAGAAGAGAGGGCAAGCATCACCAAGCCTATTTTGAGGATGATGAAATTAAAGCCCAGCTCATGTTGATCAAGTACTCATCATGTACTGAGTGCTGGCTTCCTAAGCAAGAAGACTTGAGATTTAGTCCCTATCCCTGGCACATACTGCTTGGGTGACCCTGGACAAATCATTTAACCTCTCAGTGTTCTAGGCAACTCTCAAAGCCTATAAGCTATAAGAAGGTGCCACATTTCCTTGGTAGAGTTCTCTCACCTGGGAGTTTCCTATACCAGTGAAATCATAAATCCAATCCTTAGGGCTAATTTAGTATGGCAATGTTGTTGTGTTGTTGTTTAGTCCTGACTCTTGGTGACCCCGTTTGGGGTTTTCTTGGCAAAGATACTGGAGTGCTTTGCCATTTCCTTCTCCAACTCATTTTACAGATGAGGAAACTGAGGCAAACAGGGTTAAGTGACTTTCCCAGGGTCACACAGCTCATTTAAGTGTCTGAGGCTGGATCTGAACACAGGTCTTCCTGACTCCAGGCCTGATACTCTATCCACTACACCACCCAACAATACATGTTATTATCTCATTTGATTATTTCAGCAACCCTAAAGTAGGTATTACAGGTATCAGTATCCTTATCATAGATGGGGATGAGGAAACTGAGTCCTGAAGAAGTTATATCATTGAATTCAGATTTCAAACCCTAAAATATGTTTAATATGATTGTACATGTATAACTTATATCAGATTGCTTGCTGTCTTGGGGAGGCGAGAGGGAAGGGAGGGAGAAAAAAGTTTGGAACTCAAAATCTTATAAAAGTGAGTGTTGAAAACTTTCTTTATATTAAATGGGAGAAAAATACTATTTTTAAAAAAAGAATTCATACTGTAGTATCTCCTAACTCCAGGTCTAGTTGCGAAAGTCAGCTTTGGAAATTTCCATTTTACCCCACCACTGTACATGGTGAGCCAGGACAAAGTGGGCACTGTGGGATCACAAAAATAAGACTCAACTTGGACTTAGGACCCCTGGGTTCTGAACATGATTCAAACACTTACCAACTGTGTGACATGAGTGTGACGCATAACCTCAAGCTTCAGCTTCCCCATCTGCAAAATGGGAACAACATGATAGTGCTTCAAGGATTTAGGCTCAGTAAGAAATCATAAATTTCTCTGAGGAGCAAAATCATGCTCTAATTAATCCTCCGGTCATGTGCTTCTATCTAAGGGGTGTTGTTGTTGTGGTTGTTTTGGGTCTGCTTGGGGTGGTAGAGCATGAAAATTGAGCTGAAACTTGAGAATCTTGGATTTTTGTCTAAGATTCCTGCCCTTGAGGCCCTTAAATCTGTCCAAAAATGGAAGGAGCTGCCTCAGGACGAAGAGGGTCTCCTCTTAAAGAAAGTCAACACTGGCCGGTGACCCCTCACTGGGGATCATCTTCAGGGTGTTCTTGGTCCAGCATAAGTTACACCAGATGACCCCTAAGGTTCTTCTCGCTACGGCATGCTGTGATTCTTCAAATAGTCACATGGATACCAGCTGGGCCATTAGCTACCAAAGCAGAGACACCGACCATCCTTAGACCAGGTTCTGAGCTCCTGGGTACAAAGACCTGGATTTGAGTTTCAACTATAACACTAGCTGAATGTATGCTCTCTGATGAGTCACTTCATCTGAGACTCAGTTTCCTTATCTGTAAAATATGGATAATGATGATACATTCCCTGTCTCACAGAACTGCTATAAAGACAGTGCTCTGTCAAATCAACTAGCATTTATTAGATACCTAGACCTGGGGATACTAAGAAAAGCCAGAATGAAATGGGTCTCTGTTGTCAAGGAAGCAATAGTCCTATGGAGGGTGGGATGGAGAATAACATATAAATAAATAGCTGTAGACAAACAAGATATATCGGGGATAGCTTGGGGGTCGTCTCTGAGGGAAGGCCCTAAGATTGAGGAGGACTGGGAAAGACTCCTTGTAGAAAGTGGCTTTTTAAATGAGAATCGGAACAAGACAGGGAAGCTAGGAGGCAGAGTTGGGGTGGGGGCATTTTCATCGATGGAAGACAGACAATGAACAATATTCAGAGCCAGAGATGGAAGGGTACGTGCTAGGAACTGCAAGGCCAGTGTCCAAGGTTTGAAGGGAATGAGGGGAGTAGGGTGGAAGAGAACTGGCCAGGGAGGAAGGGACGAGGTTAGGAAGGGCTTTAGAGGGCAAAGAGAACATTTTATGTTCGATCTTGGAAATAAGAGGGAGCTACTGGAGTTTATTTAGTAGGGGAACGATATAGTCAGACCTGCCTTCTAAGAAAATCAATTTATTGGCTGAAAAAAGGCTGGATTAGACAGGGAAAGACTTAAGGCAGGGAGTTATTGTTACTCCTAACATTTGTATTCCATATTGTAACGTACATATTATAGCAACAACAAAAACCGATAGCATTGCCGCTTGGGTCCCTTTATATCTCAGAGCTGCTAAATAGAACCTTGTTGTGGAACAGCCTCGAGCTTCCTTCCCACACTTCCTGGGGAGGGAGCACCTGGTAGACAGAAGGCAAATGTATACGTTATACGTTATACGAAGGCAAATTCGATACGTTTCAGTCATATGACTTAGAGCTGGAATCATTGGAAAATAGCATCTTCTTTAGCCCCTTTATTTTCCATATGAGGAAACTGAAACCAAAGGAAGGAAAGTGACTCTCCCAAGGTCACATAAATGTATTCCTTTTTGTCCTCTAATCACTGGCAGGAAACCTCCCCAATATTCTTCTTTTAAAACTAGGTGGATACTGATTTTTTTTTTTTAATCTTTTTAATCTGGAGATTCTCTTAGGGAGAGGCACTTTAAAAAAAATCACTTGGCTACAGTGAAACCTGTTACTTAGCAACAGTTATAAATCAACAGAATATGCTGGAATTTTAAACCTAACACTCCCAGCTCTGAAGGCCCATCTCTGCCTTTTTATCCAAACACATTTATTTGAGCTTCATCACTTGTCTAGGCTGCTTTCACTATCATCTCGCTGCTAAAAATGACACTACAGATGCATTCTTAAATGGCCTTCTCTCCCTCCCCTCCTCCCCCTCCTTTTCTCTCTCTCTCTCCTTCTCCCTCCTTCCTTCTCCTTCTCTGTCTGTCTCTCCCCCCTCTCCCTCCTTCCTTCTCTCTCTCTGTCTCTCTGTGTCTCTCTCTCCTCTCTCACTACCCCTCCCTCCCTCCTTCTCTTTCTCTCTGTCTCTCTGTCTCCCTCTCCCTTCTTCCTTCTCTCTCTCTTTCTCTCTCTCTGTCTCTCTCTCCCTTCTTCTCTCTCTCTCTCTCCTCTCTCACTAACCCTCCTTCTCTTTCTGTCTCTGTCTTCCTCTCCCTCCTTCCTTCTCTCTCTGTCTCTCTGTGTCTCTCTCTCCTCTCTCACTACCCCTCCTTCTCTCTCTCTGTCTCTCTGTGTCTCTCTCTCCTCTCTCACTACCCCTCCCTCCCTCCTTCTCTTTCTCTCTGTCTCTCTGTCTCCCTCTCCCTCCTTCCTTCTTTCTCTGTCTCTCTGTGTCTTTCTCTCCTCTCTCACTACCCCTCCTTCTCTTTCTCTGTCTCTCTGTGTCTCTCTCTCCTCTCACTACCCCTCCCTCCCTCATTCTCTTTCTCTCTGTCTCTCTGTCTCCCTCTCCCTCCTTCCTTCTCTCTCCGTCTCTCTGTGTCTCTCTCTCCTCTCTCACTACCCCTCCTTCTCTCTCTCTGTCTCTCTGTGTCTCTCTCTCCTCTCTCACTACCCCTCCCTCCCTCCTTCTCTTTCTCTCTGTCTCTCTGTCTCCCTCTCCCTTCTTCCTTCTCTCTGTCTGTCTCTGTCTCTGTCTCTCTCTCTTACTGCCCCTCCCTCCCTCCTCCTGTGTGTGTGTGTGTGTGTGTGTTTCAGGATGAGATCTTTAAAGTGGTATCCATTAATGTTTTCTTTGCTTTGTGGGCAATCCCTTTGCAACTACAAACGTCTGTCTGAAATAACAGGGCCAGAGCTCACACTGATGGAAGTGCTCTATTACATTATCTCACTTGATCCTCATACTATCCACATGAGGAAGGCAGGGCAGGTGTTGTTATCCTGTTTGTCAAATGTCCAGTGTCAGGTCTGGGCTGAGACATGAAGTGACTTGTTAAATCACAGGAGAGCTAAGGCTTGAGTCTAGGCCTTCTGCCTCCCAAGGCAGTGCTCTCTACCATCCCACGCTTGCTCTCCAATAATAATCATGACAACAGTAATAACAATGACAACTAGCAGCCTCAGAGTTCAAGTCCTACCTCTGACATATTTTTGATATGACTCTAACACTTAAACTCTAAGTCAGCAGTTCTCAACCTGTGGGTCATGACCCCTTTGGGGTTGAACGACCCTTTCACAGGCGTTGCCTAAGACCATCGGAAAACACATATTTCCCGTGGTCTTGGGAACTGAGACAAGGCTCCTCTATCTGTCTCCAGGCAGGTCCGCCCACATACGAGTATTAAAGGGTCGTGGCATTAGGAAGGTCGAGAACCACTGCTCTAAGTGGTCGGGGAAACTCTCTAAGACTATTAGTTTCAAAGGAAGTGCCTTTCTTCTTGGGATTTTGTTATGGGAATCTGAAGATCTTCCCTGTCCCTAGGCCCTTTGCTAAAGTGGCTACGTGACTCTGAGGACCCTTGGATATTTGAAAGTATACTCTGTTCCCTAATAGGCTGAATGTGGTCACGTGGAGCCTGTGGCGCCAGGCTTGTTTTCCAGGAATGCCCGTGCCTTGTAGCTTTGTGATTGGGCAGTGGGTCTAGAGGGCTGTGACATTCTCTAAGCCAGGAGAA
>CM053592.1:137040114-137075088 GCA_028646515.1 Pseudochirops corinnae
CCGGCTTTGAAAAACCCAGATGTTGGTGCTTCCCTCTCTGGTAACTGACTAGGTAACTGATGTAATGGTCAGAGGCTGGAAGCCGTCTGCTGATCTATTTTTCTGTTTGTTTGTAACTTCTGTTTGTATTCTCTGAAGTTCAGGGTGCTGACTTTCCCCCCTGAACTAGGTAAATGATATGTTTGATTAAAGTAAGATTGTTAACCCATTCTGAGTTGCTTTCCTTTAGAAAAGCAGATCTAAGAACCTGTACTAGTAGCCTCCCTAGGTATGCTAGGGTGCTTGCTGTTACAGATTTCCTTATGCCAATGAAATCACAGATCTAGTCTCGTGCAACAATAGTAAAGAAACACAGGCTCTGTTACCCTAAGGTGGCTACAGAAAGAGTGACGGTATCTACTCAAAAAGAAAAAAAAAGAGGAAGAGAGCTGTTAGATGTTCTGAGAGCATATAATAAAGAGGGTACAAGCTTATGGAAATACTTCTGGAACCAACAAACGACTTCTCTAAGCAATGTTAAAGTCTGATAGCTGCTATATGCCACTGGTTTTGCCTAATGCAATCAAAAGTATAATACTTCTGAATGGATCCTACAACATAGCTAAGATCCAAGAGTGGAATCTAAAGCCTCTTCATGGGTAACATTCACATGAACTCATCTAATAACATGTGGGCAAAGAAGTGCAAGACCAATGGAGGTCATGTGGATTTATTTATAGAAACAAGGGCTTTAGGATAACCGAAATTCAGGATCAGGTTATCACTAGTAGAAATTACAGAAAGGATATTTTTAAGGAGCCTGGACTAACGAATCGATTCAGATTTTGCAAGGAATTACTAAAAACTGTGCAACTGTCAATGAAGGTTGCTAAAATTTAGCATCTAATGAATTTTAAGAAAGACACAATTGAGTAGCCAGCATGAGATACCAGAAGCTCACTGTGCTTCATAAATTAAGAAATAACAAATCCCCAGACTGCAAATATGGACCCTCAAACTAACCATGAGAATTCAACAAATGAATTGTAAACGTGCTTTACAATCCAGCCAGACACTCCTCGCTGTTCTTTACCTTCAATATTCTATCTCCTATCTGTGGTTTTGCCCTGCCTGTCCTGGGGCTACAATTTACTCCCTCTTTACCTTCACCTCTTAGAATTCCATGCTTCATCCAAACTCAGCTCAAGTATCACCTATTATATGATAATGGAAGCTGAGGCTCTTGCCAAATTCCCCCAACTACTAGCGTTCTCCAACCCCCAAATACCCTAGGTATTTATTTTGTCTTTCTTCCATGGGTATAGACATACATTTTTTGGTTGTTATTCAGTCATGTTCAACTCTTCATGACCCCATTTAGGGTTTCCTTGGCAAAGATACTGGAGTGGTTTGCCATTTCCTGCTCCAGCTCATTGTAAAGATGAGGAACTAAATCAAACAGGGTTAAGTAACTTGCTCAGGGTCACACAGCTAATAAGTATCTGAGGCTGGTTTTGAACTCAGTAAGATGAATCTTTCTAACCCCAAGCATGGCACCCTATCCATTGTATCACCTAGTTACACATATACATATATATGTGTGTATATATATAAATATATGTGTGTGTGTGCGTGTGTGTATACACATATGTGTATTTGTATACATATACATGCACATAGAGTTGTATATATATGTGTATATATACATGTGTATTTGTATACATATACATGCACATAGTTATATATATGTGTGTGTATATACACATATGTATATTTGTATACATATACATGCACATAGAGTTATATATGTGTGTGTATATACACATATGTATATTTGTATACATATACATGCACAGTGTTATATATGTGTGTATATACACATATGTGTATTTGTATACATATACATGCACATAGAGTTGTATATATGTGTGTGGGTGTATACACACACACACGCACACACATATAGAAAGTGCATATTGTATTCCCCAATTGAAATGTAAACTCTTTAAGGGCAGTTAAGTTTTATTTGTTTTTTGTACCCTGAGCACTTGGCACATTGCTTGGTATATAATACGTGCTTAATAAATGCTTATTTACTAGTTGATTTATTAACCATGCGTGGCTTCATGGAGAAGGTAGTCTTTGAGATGAGCCTTGAAGAACAGAATGCATTTCAGTAGCTTGAGATTAAGAGTTGGGGAAGGAGAAAAAGATGAACATTCTCAGCCTAGGGACATTGTGAGCAATGGCACTGAGTCAGATAAACAGAGGATCTGTTTGGGGAATGTCACAAAGATCAGATATGGCTGAATAGTCTGGTAAATGAAGGAAAGCAGTAATGCTACAGATTATGGGGGGTAGAATGTGTCATTAAAACTTATTTCCTTTCCTTTAGAGAAAAAGATTTTTAAAAACAGAATAATTGACATTGTTTCATTAAAGTTTAAAACATGCTTTCTTTGCCTCATAACCCCTCCATGTGGAATCCCTAACCTTACTTTATAGTTCAGCTCATTCCTTTTTTCAATAAACATTCATTATTTTCCATGTGTAAGGAATTTTACTAGGAGAATATTATGATGATAATAACTCATTTATAATATACTTAAAGTTTTCAAAGTGCTGTGTATAATATGTATATATAGACATACAGATAGATATCACTTTATCATACTGAATGAAGAACTTCCTAACAATTAGAACTATTCAAAAGTGAAATGGGAAGTAGGGAGTTCCTTTTCATTGGAGGTCTTCTGGCAGGGGATGGGTGACCACTTGTAGAGTATATAATACAGTGAACTTTTGTTCAAGTAAAGGTTAGATGAGATAAGATAATCTATGAAGGCCTTGCCAGCTGTGAGATTCTGCGAATGGGGTGATGCCGATGCCCTCAACAAAAATTAAATTTGTCAGTCAGTTTGAGATTTGGATGAGGCATAGAGATGTCCAGCATCTCCATATCTAACATTGTATATGTGCAAACAGAGTTCTAAAAAGATATTAGGTTTTTATATATAGATTTGGGGGACATCTGTGCAGAGATAGTAACTGAACGCAAGGGATGAAAACTGAACTGAAAGGAATAGATAAGATTTCCATGGGAAAGAAAGAAGAGAGTATGAGATAGAAACCCTCACGGATAGGGAGTGGGAGATGGGTGATAACAGAATGTAAGAAGAACTGTCAGACTTGTAAGAAGGAAATCGGAAAATAGAAACATCATGGAAGCCAAAGGGAAAGAACATATTCTGGTAGAAAATGAGGTCTTTATTTTTTTATTCTACAGGTTGGCCAAAAGAGGATGAGGAAATAAAGGCCATTAGGCTTATCAATTATGAAGTCATTAGTGATCTTTTGGAGAGCAGTTGAGAGGTCCTGAAGCTCAATTGTAAGAGGTGAAGGAGAACAGACAATTTTTCTAGGAACTGATAAGGGAAAGGGAAAAAAAAAATAAGACAATAGCTTTAGTGAATGGTAAGGTCAAGTGGAGGAATTGTAAAGAGAAAAGAGATTGGCATGTGTTTGTAAGAGAAATAGAGAAGAGAGGGAATGACCAGTAGGACAGTGAGGGAGTCAACAGCACAAGGACAAGGTGAGCTTTGAAGACGAGAAAGGCCACCTCATCTTTCGAGATTTAATCACTGAAGGAGTTCAAATGTCTTCTCTTCCACGAGGCCTTCCCTAATCTCTCCAGTTAGTGATGACATTTTTTCCCTCAGACCTGTCCAAGAACCCTGCTTAATTTTAATCATCTATCTTTAATTTTAATTCACCTGTCTTACAAGATGCAATAGTAAAGAGTTGGTGTTTTGTTCCTCTACCAGACTATAAGCTCCATGAGGGCAGAGCCTGTGTCTTACTTGTATTTTGTAACTCTTTCAGTACCTAGCAGAGGATATCAAAAAATTATAAGTACTACATGAATGTGAGCTATAATAATAACTCCAAATTATACAATGTTCCATACTTTGTAAGACCTTATGCAACTGCAAATTGACAAACATGAAAAAGTGATCAATGAAATAGTTTTCAATATTCAAAAGGACATGCTAAAGGGACACAGCAACTTTGTTATGATTTTCTGTATGTAGATGTAATTATATATGCATATATAGATATTCTTTTAAAAAGCTATAGGTCATGGAAGTCCAGATGCCTGTAATATTTTTCCATTCTTTGAATCTTGAAATATTTATCTGCTGATAATTAAGCGTGTGACAAAAAAGAGAAAATTTTAAAATTATAATTAAATAACATATTTATAAAGTGTTTAGAAGTTTTCAAAGTCCTTTTCTAAAACAAAACCTTATGTAGAAAGAAGTTAAATTATCTCCATTTTACAGATGGGAACATTGAGGCATAGAGGTAAAGTAGCTTAGCTGAGGTCATGAAGGAAGCAAATACCAAGAATCTAACCCAGGTAATAAGTCCAAAGCTTGCATTCCTGTTTCTACAAGGCCTTAATGTGTTCAAATATAATTCTCAATGGTCCCGGGGTTATGTTCAGGCAATAGATCTCTAAAATTGGCCCTAAGCTAGTTATGCTCTTGATCCTAGTGTTGACAATACCTAGAGAATCCTTCAGGTGATGTGGGCTGTGTAATACAGTTAATGCCAAAAGAAGACTATTTAATCTTAATTTTGTTTCTCCTGACTTTGGTCTGGGATGTCAACTAATTGTTTATCCTGATAGAAATCGAAAGTGAGGAATGTGAACCCTAGACCGTGTAAACTCTCTAGGTAACCCAAGGTTATAGGTTAAAAAACAGTGACACCATGACAAATTGCTGTAATTTGAAGAATAATCTGAAATCCTGCTGGGACATGAGTGAGCCAGGGGCCCGTTTGTTAATGATAATAAAAGCTGACGCAGCAAAAATGATAAAACTCAAGACGGTATCCACTACCTCCTCAAACAACAACATACAATAATAAGGGTGTAGCCGAGTGATTAGAAAAAAAACACATGGAGAAACACCTGAACAATTGATTTCCAGTATTAAATACTGCCTCGTTGCTGAAGCTTAACTTGTAGTTTCTCTGACTCTGAAGGAAAAAATAACCATATATAAATGGGGGATGGAGGGGTGTTACTAAGATAATAATCTATAAATTATTGAGTGACTTCTGTTCTATTTTCTGACCAGGTGAAAGCCCATAACCTACACTTTCCCGATTTCTTTTTTTTTTCTTTTTGCAGGGGGGAGGGCAGGGCCATTGGGGTTAAGTGACTTGCCCAAGGTCACATTGCTAGTAAGTGTTAAGTGTCTGAGGTCAAATTTGAACTCAGGTCCTCCTGACTCCAGGGCCAGTGCTCTATTCACTGTGCCACCTAGCTGCCCCCACTTTCCCAGTTTCATGCCCAAGATGCCTTCATCTATGGTTACCGCACATCCAAACCAGCTGGTATCATAAAATATAAATTGTCTACCTAGGAGAATAAACAAACTCCTAATTACTAATTTTGTATGAAAATAAAGAAATCTAATTTTATGGCACAGCACTGGGTGCAGACTTGCTTTTCAGCATTCATCAATTAAAACAATAAAATACCAACTTTAGTTATGTAACAGTTCCAGATGTACTATTCGCCTAAAAGGAGATGGGGGCTCATTGGAAAAAACAAACAAACAGAAAACCAACATTGAACAAGTTGGTTCTGATAACAGCATTCAAGAATGCCAGAGCTGGAAAGGACCCGAAATATAGAATAAATCTTGGTGCTAGAAGGGACCTTAAAACTTTTCCTTTTAGAGGTAGAAAGGACCTTGGATTTCAGAAAGCCCAGAATGTCAAGGGACATTAGAACATCGAATATTGGTAGAGAAAGGGACCTCGTTGAGCCATTGGATAATTAAACTATAAGCTTCATGAAGGCAGAAACTATTTTTTTGCCTTTCTTTGTTTTCCCAGCATTCAGCCCAGTATAGGGTCCATAGTAAATACATAATAAGTGTGTTGTCAACTGACCAATTCAACCCTCCAATTTACAAAAGAGACAACCAAGGCCCAGAAACTTGGCCAGTTCATAGAGCAACTCATTCTGTTTTCCTAAATATGAGTCATTGGAAAATGTGATCCTATCTTCTTGGCTCATACAAGTTTAGCAACTGAAATAATTTTTGAGGGGCAATCTCTTATTTATTCTGTCCTTTTTAGTCCGAAAACTTCAGCTCACCCTGTGTCTATGATGCTGGTCCCTGGAGGGCAGCTGCCCGAAAGAATATTAAGGTCAAGGTTAAGAGACCTTTGTCCTACTCTTATTCTGGGCCTGATAGTGATAGGTACTATGTCTAATGGTCTTTGGCATTACAAAGTGTTTATACATTATCTCATTTAATCCTCAGAGGCAGCTAGGTGATACAGTAGATAGAGTGGACTTGGAATCAGGAAGACTCGAGTTCAAATTCAGCCTTTGACACTTCCTAGCTGTGGGACCCTGAGCAAGTCCTTTAACCCTGATTGCCTCAGTTTCCTCATCTGTAAAATGAGCTGGAGAAGGAATAGGCAAACCACTCCACTATCTCTGCCAAGAAATTCCCAAATGGGGTCACAAAGAGTTAGGCACAAACCTGACTAAACAACAGAAACCTTACAAATTATCTTGTCCTACCCTCTCATCTTACAGATCCAGAAAATAAAGGAGAAACTGGTTTGGACCAGATGACTTCTAAGATTCCTTCCAGCTCTGGCTTTCTATGAGCCATTGTTTGTCTGGATAAAGGGATGACATCTTCTTGTGATATGAAATCTATTGAACAAGTCAACAGCCTGAAACTGAGGTGAAAATTCCTATAGATCCATCCCAACACTGATACAAGTATGGGTCCTGGAATCAAGTTCCCTAATTTGCTAATATCTCCAGACTGCCTATTCTACATCAACAATGAATAAGAAAGATGACAAAGACCTCCCAGGAGCCTGAGCCCCACACCCCAAGGACGCTTTCCATGCAATTCAGCTCTCTGAAATAGAGATAGCCAGCTATCAGTCCTTACAACGTCCAGATATGGAGAAGAATTCTGCTAAAAAACATTAATACCGCGACCCTAGGCCCTCTGCTTAAACCCTGAAACTGCCTCTAATGTCTGGGAAACAGAGAGCAGGCAAAGCAGTGGCTTTGCTCGTGAAATTAACCAAATTCTGGGTACCAACAACAAAAAGCTCAGCAGTCGATGTACTAACACAGAAGGAAGCCAGGGCAGCTGGGCTGCGGGGGCCTGCAAGCAAAGCGACAGGAAATGGCCTGAAGCTTTTCGACTGCTCTGAGGCTGACTGCAAACAGCAGATCACATATGGAAGAGCGAGGGTGCCTGGGCTAGTGTCCCAAGATGGCCCAACAGCTCTGCTCTTAGAGAAAAGGTTCTTTGAGAGGAGGAAGAACCGGGGGAGATGTACTGGTGAAGGAGATAGATACATGGCAGAGCTGCGTGATTTCTGTGTTTCTGGGGAGATTTCTCTCTGAATCTCTGTTACTCAGCAGCAGTCTTGTGTGCCGTGCCATGCTGTGAGCTGCCTGAGGCGTTGAGCACAAAAACACGGGAGGGTTTGTGTGATGGTAGTTCTCTCTTACATAATATTACTCATGCCCCAAGCCTTTTAAATTCTTTCAGTTGTGTCTATGAGAGAAATCATAAGGTACTGAATCAATCAACAAGTTTCCTGTTGTTGATTTTTTTCTTGGGGGGGGAAGGGGACTTATGAAGTAAACTTATAGAGCTAATTTTCCAGCCTTATTTCATATGACTCCCTTTGACAAACTTAACACTTAAACTAGCCTTGAATATTTTCTGCTCCCTAGACATATTTTGTGTTTTCCCACTTCTGTGCCTTTATTCATACTGTTCCCTATGCCTAAAATATTCTCAGTCACCCTTTTTACTTGGTGAATTCTAGCCCATACTTTTAAGTTCAGTTCAAAGGCAGGTTTCCATAACTTATCTAAACTTTGTATCGCCTCAGTTACATGCAAAGCTCTTTGCAGCAGGAGATTAATTATTGTTTACTGAATAAAAGAACAGGGTCACGGAAAATAAGGAGGGGGGAGGGATATATATATATCCGATATGAGGATAATGCAAAATTCTCTAGGGAGGGGATCAGGGATGTGCTGGTAAATATTTAACAGCTAGTCTCTTGGGGGAGGGGACGTCTATTCCCATACTTCTAAGTTTAATCTACATCTTAACACTTTTTAAAGTCTAGCCCCGATCTGTAGCAATTGTCAGTTTCTGTGGTATAAATGCTCACCCTGAAAACTGAACAGCCATCGCAGCTGGCTCCAGCACACCCCTGAGGTGAGGTTTGCTAATGTGGAATCCAAAAAGAACACATTTATCAATCAATAAACATTTATTAAACACCAATAATGGACGAGACCCACCCTGCACTAGGCTTACAAATGCAAAGAATGACGGCATCTCCACTCTCAAGCAACATGTTCTAACAAGCTAAGAAGACGTGCTGGATTTAGTAAGGCAAAATGTAATAGGAATGAAAGGAGAGATCTACATTTGGCTTCAAACTCTCAACTACCAGAATAGGGTATAAGGAGTGATAGACGGTTGGACAAGAATTTCTGTGAAGAAAACATCTGTGGGTTTTGGAGGGCTCTGCATTCAGGATAGATGGTAAGAGCGCCCGAAGGCCAATGTGCTCATGGGCTACCTGAAAAGATGACAATTATCCAAAAAAAAGTGGTGATATTACAGCTGTACTCTACCCTATTAAAAGCACATCTGGAGTTCCATCTTCAATTCTGGTTGCTGCATTCCAGGAAGAATTCTGATAAATTGAATATATCCAGAGGAGGGTCACTGGGACAGTAAGAGGAATGGGGGCCATGACATGGGAGAATCACTAGAAGGAATTGGAAATATTTAACCTGTAGAAGAAAAGATTTAAGAAGCACATAATTGTTGTCTTTAAATACTTGTAAGGATGTCATATATATCCAACATGGGTTGGACTGTTCTCCTTGGCCCCAGAGGGCGGAACCAAGAAGAACGGATAGATACTGCAGGTAAACAAATTTTGGCTCCATGTAAGAAAGACAGGCAGCTAAGTGGCACAGTGGATAGAATGCCTGGGTTGGAGTCAGGAAGACTCATCTTCCAGAGTTCAAATGTGACCTCAGACACTTACTAGCTGTGTGACCCTGGGCAAGTCACTTAACCTTGTGTGCCTCAGTTTCCTAATCTGTAAAATGAGCTGGAGAGGGAAATGGCAAACCATTATCTCTGCCAAGAAAATTCTAAATAGCGTCACTTACAGTTGGACACTGAAACAATCGAACATATATATAAAGAAACCATCAAGAGAACAAGCCAGTTTGCAATCAAGGACTAAATTGTATAGTTCAGAGAATTAGTGAAATAGGGATTCTGTTAATAGCATAAGATCACAAGCTTGAAAAGATTAATTGACCAATAATTTTTCCTGTTATTTAGCTAGAGAGGAATGGAATAACTCAATTATAGCAATGTCAGCACATTCTAAAATGAAACGTCAAATGGATGTAAATTCCTTTGTTCCTTACATATAATTAATTTAGCCCCATTAGAATGTTTCCCCTTTTTTATTTCTAAGCTTCCTAAATATAGGTGGCCTGTATTCATCTGTTCCCATCTGTAGCTGAACATTTTTAGCCTGCTTCAAATTTAGTATTTGGTTAAAATTATTTTTATTAAATTGTTGCAAAAAAAATTTTTTTTAGCATGAGAGAAGTGTCAAGATATATAACAGACACTGGATTTGGAGTCAAAGGACCTGGGTCTATATGGGAGGATCTCTTAACCTTTTCAGGTCTTAGTTTCCTCACTTGAAAAATTAAGGGATTCACCTAAATGATCTGTAAAGGCCCCTTCCAACTCTAACTGAGGCAGAAAAGGCATTGATACTTACTATACCATTATCCCTTAATAGAGACACCAACTACATTGATAAAACACTGTCTGAGCAGCCTTCTTCTGGTTACAAAGAAATGGAAACAAAATGGATATTCATCAGTTGGGAAATGGCTGAACAAACCGTGGTATGTAAATATGATGGCCAGTTAACAAACCATAAGAAAGAACAAGAAGAAGGGAAGCGGTAAGAGAATAAGCATTTATGTAACACCTACTGTGTGCCAGGCACTGTGCCTAGTGCTTTACAAATATCTCATTTGATCTTCACAACAACCCTGAGAGGTGAGTGCTATAATTATCCCCATTTTACAGATGAGGAAACAGAGGCAGGCAAAGGTTAAGTGACTTGACCAGCATCTCACATCCTAGTGTCTGAGGATGGATTTGAACTTGGGTCTTGACTCCCAAGACAAGGTCTCTATCCACTGAGTCACCCGACCTATGATGCATTCATAGAGATTTGGGAGGAACTGTCAGTCAATAACATTTATTAAATGCCTACTATGTGCCAGTATGAACTGATATGGAGGAAAGTGAGCAGAACAAGTACAACTGACACAATAATGCCCAATGAGGTCAGTGATTTCAAGGAAAACGACACTGAGATGAGGACTTGGGTCAATATAGTGATTTCACGGTACTCATGGGGAAGCAGGCTCTTGCCTCCTGGACCGTAGGTGTGGTAAGGCATATTTTGTCAGATGGAGCCAAGAAGCTGATTGGGTTGGCTTAGCTGTCCTGATGGTGGTGGTAGAGTAGGGTTCTAATGAGAGAGGGAGGCGAAAGTCACCGGAAGTGATAGCAGTGTCAAAAAAGAGTGATAAAAACACATTTAATTCTCTATCTTGAATCCACTGGTTTCCCTGTATACAGAGCTTTCTGTCTTATGAAGAACTTTTCTTACAATGAGAAGCAATGAGAGGCAGAGTGAGTAGAGAGCTGGTCTTGGGGCCAGGAAGGTCTGAGTTCCAGTCTTGGCTCTGACCCCAATGAGCAAACAGGCTCACAGAAGTGCCCACTTCTAAAGGGCTGAGCAGGGGCTTCAGATCACTGGGGTCTTGCTGGAATTTCTCACTTGTAGACTGTTAGTTAATGGAGCCAGTACGGGGTCTGCTGGAAATGGTACAGTCTTTATTTTATTAAAAGAAGTCATAGTTGCTTTAACAAGATTGAAGAAATGGAAATGAGATCATTTGAATTTCTGGGCAGATCTACTAAAGACACCATTTCCCCAACTCTAGAGGCTTACCTCACCATGCACTCATTTTTTCCACTTTTTTAAATTGATTCCTTTCTTCTACCTTATTGATTTCTAAGTTTCAGGAGACAACCTCACGCCATGAAGACAGCCATGGATTTGGTGTCCAGACCCTTGGCTGTAGTCCTGGCTCTGCCCACTTACCACCTGGCTGACCTTGGGCCTCTGCACCTCACCTTCCTCATCTGGAAAATAAAGCAGTTGGTCTAGATGGCCTCAAAAATGTCCTCCAATTCTATATATCCCCCTACAGTTTTTCCTCTTCCCCCAAATATTTCATGGAATTGTAGATCTCAGCTCTAATGTCTTTGTCTTCTACCTGCTATGATCTGGGTAATTATGCAAAAGGACTTAGATCTGGCCTAATTCAAACTTTCTCCTGTGAGTAGAGCCAACATGCAGCCTTGAAACACAGCCTGTCTTGTCAACTTACAGGGCTTCATGTTTGACATTTGTTCCCAGCCATAGGCCAAGTCTCTGTTAAACACAGCAAAGCCTCCCAAAGCCAAAGTTATATTTGGCACGGCAGTTAAAATTGGAAGAATAGAGAACTTCAGATAGAGTTTCCCCATCGCAAACCCCCTCACCTTCAGATGAATGTACAGCACTCAGAATACGACCTGGCACATAGTAGGCACTTCTTAAGTGACTGACTGACACACAGAGGGGTTAATTGCCTTGTCCAGCCTCACACAAGTAGTAAGGGAGCCAAGATTTGAATTCAAGTCCTCAGATTCCAAAGTGACATTCTTCTCACTATGTTTGAGCTGGTGATAGATATCATGGCCTCATAACCCCTTTTATATTATTAACTCTGATACATTTTTAAAAAAAGAAAAAGAGTTATAGTCAGAAAATATGATCTCACATCCTCAACCTCCTCTTTAGCAGTTATGTGATCCATTTCCCCTTGCTAAGCTTCAGTATGCTCCTCCGTAAAATGGGAATAACACTTGCCTCACCTTCCATATAGGGTTGGGGGTGAAATGATTCATTCATTCCACAAGCATTTATTAACATCCATCACCTAATTTGCCTTGCACTAGCTGCCGAAAGAGACAGTCTCCACTTTCAGTTTGAATCCTACCTCAGACAGCTACTATCAGTCATGTAACCCTGGACAAGTCACCGAGCCTCTCTGAGCTTCATTAATAAACTGGGGCCAGTAATAGAACGTACATCCAGGATAACTGTATGGCTTAAATGAGGTAATATAGGTAACATGTTATGTAAGTGTTATTAATTGTAGTGGCTAATAATTAAGGAGGGATACACACAGGACAGCGGGATGAATCTGAAAGACTTCTAGACTTGTATCAAGAGCGGGAGGTAGGGGGGCATTGTGAAAAGAGTAATGACTTTGGAGTTAATGAACCCAGGGGCAAATACTGGCTTTGCCACTTGCCACCTGTGTGACCTCACTAAGCTGCAATTTCCTCATATGGAATAATAGAGACTCTTTCATTCTTCGTACAGAACACTGACTGGTACATAGCGAGCACTTGATAGACTTGCTGATGGAAGGAGTAATTCCAGCCCTTCCTAGATCTATGATCCTATGTATGATCTGGGTCCCATTCCTATCTCTGTTATTTCCTATCACTATGACTTTGGGAAAGTCACTTCCCTACTTCTACCAGCCTTGGTAAGATGAGAGAGGTGTATCAGCTGACCCCCAGAGGTCCTGTTGGTCCCTCTAGCCCAGCGATTCTCAACCTGTGGGTTGTGTTCAATTTAAATACATCCTGCATATCAGATATTTACATTATAATTCATAACAGTAGCAAAATTACAGTTATGAAGTAGCAATGAAAATAATTTTATGGTTGGGGGTCACCACAACATGAGGAATTGTATTAAAGGGTCGCAGCATAAGGAAGGTTGAGAACCCCTGCTCTAGCCTATGATTTCATGACACAAATAGGAGTATATAGGAGTATGAGAGGAATATAAAGATCCAGCAGACTGATAAGGAAGGATCATTGCTAGGTGGGGGGCCCAAGGACACTTCCATGGAGGATGTAGCCCAAGAAGTCCTCTTCTGTCAGTGGTGAGTTCCTACACACACACACACACACACACACACACACACACGTGTGTGTATACATATCTATATATATACATCTACATATACATACATACATGTATATATATATACAAAATATAATACTAATACAGACACAAAATATGTATTTTCTATGTCTTTTATATATTTATGCAAATAGTATGTTATGTAAAATATGTCTGTGTGTGTATATTTATATATACATTCCTACACATATACATACAAACATGTATACATATATATAACATATATACAAGATATGACACAAATATATACACAAAATATATTGGCACATTTTCTGTATCTTTTGTATATTTATATAAATAGTATGTTATGTAATATATGTCTATATGTATATATCTATATACACACCTACATATATACATTCACACATATATCACGTTATACAATTTATGATACAAATACATACACAAAATATATTGGCATATTTTCTATATCTTTTACATATGTATACAAATAGTATATTGTGTATATGTGTTTATGTGCACAGTTCACAGTCATTTGCACGTGGCTTCCTCTATCAGCATCTCAGTTCCTCTAGTCAGGGATCAGGGTTTTGCCTTTCTTTCTATCTCCATTGCTTAGCACGGTACCTTGTACATTGTAAGTACTCGATAAACTGCTGTTGACTAAATGTCTTTTAAATAATAAGTAATAAGAATAGTAATAAGAATAGTTAGCATTAGGTTTGTGAAGTGTTATCTCATCTTGTCCTCCTAACACCTCGAGAGGTAGGTCTACAGATGAGGAAACTAAGGCATACAGATATTAAGGGACTTGCCCAGGGTTATAGAGTTAACAAGTGTCTGAGACAGGATTTGAACTCAGGTCTTCCTGACTTCATGCCCACCACTCAAACTTCTGTGCTACTTGGCTGCTTTATTACTGAGTTGCTGTTATTATTCAAATATTGTCTATCTTGTGGACTGATATAAATAGTAATGAGTGAATTTTCAATTTTAAAGTTACAGTTCCTAGTAGACCTGTATAGCACAGGACATGGGTACAAAGCAGCCTGGCAAGAGAGAAAGCACAGTGAGGTTGGCCGTGCGGGGCCTGAGTTCTAATCCTGCCTCTGCTTATGTGACCATGCCCAAATCTCTTTACTGCCCTGGGCCTCAGATTATTCATCTGGGCCTGAGTGACCTGTAAAGTCTCTTCCATTTCCAGATCTATGTTCTTGTGAACAAAGGAATGAGATGGATGAAATGAGATCTCCAAGTTGGAGGCCAACAAGGCAACAGAAGCAAACATACTGCAGACACAGGAAAAAAAAAATCACAATCCTTGAGATCTTGAGAGAACTGGAATTTATGTCTAATTTATTTTTGTCCCCCTTAAGACTAAGGGATTCAAGAAGCAGAGGATTTTACAGTTGGAAAAGACCTTGGAGATCATTTTTGTTAACACATTGGCAGTGACTCAAAGATACTAAAAGCACACAAGTGGATATATTTATAGTCACAGACAAGTTTGGTGTGTGTAAAAAAAAAAGTTTAAAAGATCTGCTGCAGATGGATTCTCACCTACACCCAGAGCTCCCAGAAATAACCTCACGTGGCCTGCTTGGCGTCCCTGTGATGCGGAGGCACTGTGGTGTCATGGGCAGAACACTGGGAAACCTAAGATCAAGCCCCAGCTCCAGCCCTGGCTCTCTTTGACACACTGGGCAAGCCATGTTCTCTTTAGGAACCTCGTCTTGCCCATCTGCAAAATGAAGGAGTGAGCTGAGCTGACATCTGCGCCTCTTTCCAAAACATTCTGTGTTCCATGTCCCTTTCCCAAGCTCGCAGCCTTTGTTCTAAGGTCCCTTCTGTTTTTGGAACAAGCACTTATTAAGGTCATACTATATGCCAGGCACTTTGCTGGGCGCTTCACAAATATCCTCTGGTTTGATCTTTAACACTTGGCTTTGACATTCTTTGTTCTAAGACTCCCTCCAGGTCTGATATTCTATGTCCTAAGGCCCCTCTCATCTCAACCACTCTATGCTGTAAATTCTTTTCTAACTCTGACATTCTCTCTCCCCATCTATCCCTCCCAACCCCATCCTTCAGGGTTCTAAGGCCCCTCTCATCTCTGCCACTCCATGCTGTAAAGTCTTTCCTAACTCTGACATTCTGTCTCCTGATCTATTACTCCCAACCCCAACCTTCAGGGTTCTGAGGCCTCTCTCATCTTTAGCATTCAATACTCCAAGGTCTCTTCTGGATCTAATCCTCTCTGATCTAAGGTCACACCCATCTCTAATATTCTATAATCTAATTAGGCCCCTTTCAGCATTCTGTTCTTTACTCTAATGTCTCTCCCAGTTTAAATTATGTGTTCCACGGTCCTTTTTAGTGCTGACACTTCTATAATTCTATGCCTAAAGCTAACACCAACTCTTGAAGGATACAGAAAACTTATAAAAGGGAATTGACTCCGGACTATTTGTTGTCCCTTATGCTTCCTAAGCATTGTGCCTTATGGACATACAGGGCCAGACTTGCATCCCAGGGGTAAGCCAGGAGCATCAAGATGTGCACAAGCAGACAGCATGACAGGGCCTGCAGGGAGCTGGCCACCATGGCAGAAAGGGAGGGAACAGGTGGTGAAGGCCTCCCTGAACCACAGGGGAAACAGGTGCTCCACCACAGGAGGTGGCAGAGTCTGAGCCCAGTGAGGAAGGCCCAGTCAAGAACACTTTGGTGAATTTCTGTGGGCTGGTTTTCTTCGTTTTTTTGTTTTATTGTTGCTTTTTTTTACCCAAATGCATCTGGCAGCCTGAATTTTAACTCAGCCTCAAAGATGCTAACAGATAGCTATGAATGTAAACTAAGGCAAAAAGCCTAACACTTGCCTAAATGTTAGGAATTTTCCTAACTGGGGGTTCCAAGCAATAATGATTACATTCCTAACTTGTCATCTAAAATGGTTATCCCTTCCTCATTCCTACTTTCCCCATTGAGATTTTCATATATCGAAGGTCATTAAAAAAAGTTAAATGGGAATTTGGGGGGAGTTTGGCAGAAGCCACAGACAACATGCAAAGGCCAGCAGATGACACAGAGCCTATGATCAAAATACTTAACCCAAAATTTATGATAAGGTATTGGAAACACCCCATAAAAGAAAAAGGAAAAAAATCAGATTTCTTTTCTGGCATGAAAGGTCAAAAAATTTTACATGGATTTTCCAGATCCTGGCGGTGTCATGCTCCTAACCCCCAAGATGTGGAAGGGATAACTATAAATTCCTTAAAACCCCAGAGGAAGAAACCACATAGACCTTAGGGGACATTATATTGTCCTCAAGATTAAAATGAGCTACTTGTTACAAAGGGTGTTACGGACATGTTAGCTCAGTTGATCTTTGCAATAATCATGAAGTAATTTCTATTATTAACCCCATTTTACAGATGAGAAAACTGCCAGAGAGAGAAGTTTAACTATTTGCCAGGAGTAACATAGCTAGTAATTGATTGTCTGAGGCAAGTTGTAAACTCAGATTCCAAATCCAGCAATTCACTAAGCAACACCACCCTCCAACTGTCATTCCCTGATTTATTCGATTAGCTGAGGCTGATCCAGGAAATCCTTTTTGTCTTTATTAACTATATGCTAAATCAAGTGGCAGGGGCAGCTAGGTGGTGCAGTGGATAAAGCACGAGGCTTGGAATCAAGAAGGCTCATCTCCCTGAGTTCAAATCTGGCCTCACACTTACTAGCAAGTCACTTAATGCTCTGATTCATTTTCCTCATCCGTAAAAGGAGCTGGAGAAGGAAAGGGCAAACCACTATAGCATCTTTGCCAAGAAAACTCCAAACTGGGTCATGAAGAGACAGATATAACTGAAGAACGACTGAACAACAAATTTAATTGGAGGACTAGTCAATAAACATTTATTAAGCTTTTACTATGTGTCTGGCACTGTGTTAAGTGCTAAGGAGTCAGGGACAAAAAAAAAAGCCTCTGCCCTCAAAGAGCTTAAAATCTAACAGGCAGAAGACAAGGGCACAAAAGGAACAAAAAGAAACTGTATCACCTGTTATTGTGATTGTAATTAATACTTCAGGAATAACAAGAACCGACTTTCACTTTGGTTTCTGTAAGGGAGCCATGATTTCATCCGTGTGATTACTGACTTCACCAGGGCACTTGGCAAGCTTTTCAGGAGTCCTCAGCCTCTGAGCCTGGTCTCCCTCCTCACACACTCAGTATCTATAGCGCCCCGCTGTTTCAGAGAACTTCAAACACACTGTCTCATTTGGTCCTCACAACAAGCCTGAAGAGGGAACTGAGTGGCAACAGAGCTAAAAAGTGCTAAGGGAAGGTCACACGTGGACCACAGCACTCTGTACCCTTTACCACAGCCCTGTGTTTCAGCCCTGACCACTGAATGGTGGAAATGCACCCAAATCCACTTTCCTGAGTTACTCAATCGAATCAATTGACCAAAAAGTGTCTGGTTGCTGACTAAATCTTGTAGATTTAGTACATTTTTAAAAAATAATAACAGTTCAACATTTGTGCAGCCAAATATTTGATTACCTACCTTGTACCTGGCATTGAGGGGGAGGGGAGTGTGAAATATATATGAGATATAATCCCTCCCCTGAAGGAGTTTTCAATCTGTGTTATATGAAAGTGTTGCTGAGGGTTTAGCCATCACAGAAGCTTAGAGTTGGAAGTTACCTCAAAGGGAACCTGGTCCAATCAACACCTAAATAGAATCCCCTCTACAAAATCTTGGACAAGTGATTCTCCCACCCCCATCTGAAGATTTCTTGTGCCACAAGCTCTGTAACTCCTGAAGCAGCCACACTACTTCGGGGCATTGTGAGATGTTTTTTTTCTAATAAAGAGTAGAAATTTGCCAGTCTGCAACTTTCTCACAGTGGCCAGGGTTTTGTCCTTCCAGGCCAAATCTCTCTTCCCCATGATACCTCTTTGACTTCATGAAGATGGCTACCCCTGCCCTTTCCCAAGTCTTTCATTCACCAGGTTAAATATCCCCGGCTCTTTCAAATGATCCTTGGGTGACACACTTTTGAGTCCCCGAACCCAGTAACCCTTCTTTGCAAGTGTTGACAATTTTGTTTTGTTTTTTATAGGGGACCTTGCATTAAAAAATAAAATTTACTCTGAACCTAAAACAAAAATAGAGCATTTCCATATACAAAGGAAAGCATTAATCTCTATTCCATACAGCTTACTTGTTTTTAAAGTATATAACAAATAGACCTCATTACTTACAAAGCCGTCCTGCTTGTCTGAGCTTTTTCTGAGGGTCCTTTATTCTCTGCTGTGCATTGTTTTAAAATGCTTCAATGGCCATTTTTTCTTCTTGGTAGGGGGAAATTCAGTCATCTTTGTTGTTGTGTCCAACTCTTCGTGACCCTGCTTGGGCTTTTCTTGCAGAGATACTGAAGGGATTTGCCATCTCCTTTTCATTTTACAGATGAGGAGACTGAGGCAAAGAGGGTAAAGTGATTTGCCCAGGGTAACACAGCTAGTAACTTGAGTAACTTGATTTGAACTCACGAAGATGAGTCTGCCTGACTCCAGGCCTAGTACTCTATCCACTGTGCCACCTAGAGAATCACTATTCCTGACCCCTCTATTCCTCCTAAATAACAAGAACAACAACAAAAAAATTAAACTCTTATAACAAATAAGCATAATCAAATGTCTGTTTGACTATGGCCATATCCCAAAATGTGTGTTTCTCTGTTCACACTGAAATCATCACTTCTCTGTCAGGAGGTGAGCACCACACCTCAGGATGGGTTGGTCCTCTGGAGTCATGATGTCATCACTGCTTTGATCAGAATTCTAAAGTCTTTGAAATTTTCTTTTCTTTATAAAGTTTTTGTTCTCCTTGGTCTACTCATATCATTCTGCAACAATTTGTACATCCTCCCATAATTCTCTGAAACTGTCTCTTGCATCATTTCTTATGGCTCAATAATATTCCATTACATTAGTATACCATCATTTGTTCAACCATTCCCCAACTGAAGGATGCCCTTAATTTCCAGCTTTTTTTGGTACAACAAAAAAGAGTTGCTATAAATATTTTTGTACATATGGATCCTTTTGCTTTTTCTTTCATCTCTTTTCTTTAATCTCAAGTTGTACATAATAGATTTGCAGTTTCATGTGCAATCATCTTTTTTTTAATTATACTATGTTACAGAAATGCTTGTTTTATTCCATAAATTAAAAATAAAATTTCAAAAAAGACTTCCAGGCCAAAAAATAAAGAATGTTGTAGAAGGAATTACTATTGGAACATAGATTGTACTAGATCAGGGGCATTGATCTCAAATAGAAACAGGGGCTGCTAAGCCATAATAAAGATCCCTGTGGGTCGCACTTTGACATAGAAAAATCACATATGTTTATACATTTCTTTTTTTTTTTTTTAATACATCAACACATTAAAATCAGATAGGAACTACATTTTAATCTAGTCCAGGCCACATGTGGAGAGTGTTGTGGACTACATGTTTGACCACTCTATACCAGACGGACCCTTTCAGGTCTTGGATTCTGTGATTCTGAGAGGCCCAGAGAAGGAAGACAGTTCATTAAATATTGTGTAAGTCATCAGATGCAGAACTAGTACTGAAACCTAGGTCTTCTGACTCACAATATAGACAGGATTCTTTCTACTACACCCCAATGTTTCCAAGATGGGCTGACAAGAGCAGACCATCTCCTTTCAGAACTCTGCTTTTGGTAAGCAGATCTACTACCATATTCCCTTTTTTTTTTTAGCTTTCAAATCACAGCCTCGATTCCCACTGATCTTGTAGCCCTTAAAAACCCCTTCATCCCTTCCATATAAACTCTTGTCTAGATGTTTTTCCCCAATCCTATTTTTGCTCAGTCCATTTTTTTTTTAACCTAAGCATATAGTTTTAAATTTACACCTATCAAATTTCCATCTTGTTTGATTTGGTCAATCAGTCTGTCTAACTTGCTGGGCTCTTTTTGGTTACTAAGCCATAATCCAATATGCCAGCCATCGAACCCAGCTTTGTGTGCTCTGAAAGTTTGATAAGAAAGCTATTTATGTCTTTAACTAGGTTATTGATAAAAGTGTTGAACAGTGCAGAGTCAAATCTTTGGTATATGCCAGTAGAGATGTCCTTCCAAGTTGACATCAACTCAATGATTACTCTTTGAATTGTATTACTTAATCAGTTTCTTTTTTTTAAAATTAATTTATTTATTTTCTTGTTTACATCATTCATTTCCACAAGATTTTGAGCTACAAATTTTCTCCCCATTCCTCCTCTACACAACACCTCAAAACAGCCATCCCACTATATAACCCCTCCCCCAATCTGCTCTCTCCTATGTCTTCCCCCTCGCCCTTCTGACTTTCCGGTAGGGTAGGATGGATCTCCCTACCACAGTGCTTGTGTATCTTAATTCCCAATTGGATGTAGTTAATAATAATAATAATAATTGTATATAGATATACATACATATTTTTAACATTTAATCAGTTTCTGCACTATCTGTACTCTAGCTATTAAGAAAGCCCTACCAGGGACAGCTAGGTGGCGCAGTGAATAGAGCACTGGCCCAGAATCAGGAGGACCTGAATTCAAACACTTAGACCTCAGACACTTAACACTTACTAGCCATATGACCTTGGGCAAGTCACTTAACCCCAATTGCCCTGCCTCCCCCCTCCAAAAAAAGAAAGCATCACCACCACCAAGTCACATCTTTCTTTCTTGTCCAGCAGGATACCCTTGAGGGAGGCCTGATCACATACATGATTTGATGAAATCCAGCTATACAATGTTTACGTAATTCTAGTAGTTCTATCAAAAAAAAAAGGAAGTTGGAGTTAAAGATATTGGTCTTTACACTTGTCAAATATAGGGTTACTATATTTATTTACTGTAGTAAATTGTATATCTACTCTGTTTTATTGATCTACCTATGTATTTCTTAGCCAGTACTAGATAGTTTAGATAATTACTACCTAATAATATAGTTTAAGGTCTGCTACGGCTAAACCTCCTTCCTTTACTCTTTTTTTCATTAGTTCCTTGGATATTTTGACTTTTTGTTCTTCCAAATGATTCCTGTTTTATTTTTTCTAATTCAGTAAAATATTTTAGTAATTTAATTGGGATGGCATTGATAATATAAATTAGTTTAGGCAAAATTGTTATTTTTATTATATTGGCCCTATTTGTGTCTAATGGTAGCCATTAACAGGGCAGGGGGAGAGGGGAGGAAGGAAGGGGAAAAAAAAATTTACATGAAAACTTTATTACATATATTTAAAAGGAATAGCAAATTGCATATAAGAGATTTGCAGGTTCACATGCAATCATTTTTATTATACTATACTATGGAAATGCTTATTTTATTCCATAAATAATAATTAACTATTATATTATATATAATAATATAATATCTATTATATATAATAATATAATATATTATATATAATAATATAGTATAGTATATATAATAATATAATATAGTATATATTATAATATAATATAGTATATATAATAATATAATATAGCATATATAATAACATAATATATAACAATATTATATATAATAATTATTATTCCATAATTAATTTTTAGAACTATATTGGTACAGAACCTCCCACTGGAAGCTTCTTTGACTTTGTTCCCTTCTACTCTTCTTGTGGTTTGTGCCACAAGTCTTTGATTTAACTATAATGTAGCTTTTTTCACCAGTTTCAGGTAGGGGATCTAGCTCAAGCTCTTGCCTAGTACATAATATCTCCTATAACACCTATGATTAAGGGTCCTCAAGCCTTTGCTTTAGCACTTCCAGTAACAGGGAGCTCTCTATTTCACCCGCAGTTCATTTAATTTTCAGGTAATTAGTTGTTATGTGGATATTTATTAAGTGTCGGCTAAAGGATACAAAGATAGACAAGAAACAGTTTCTACCCTTGAGTAGCAAGGGGGCAGTATAGTGAGCGCATCAGAAAGAAGACTCACTCTGGAGCCAAAGGGCCTGGGTTCAAATTCAACATCTAACACTTTCGTGACCTTGGGAAAGTCACTAACCTCCTTGAGTTTCAATTCCCTCATCCATAAAATGAAAAGGTTAGGCTGGAAGACCTTTGAGATCCCTTCCAGCTTCAAATTGATGATTCTATTATCTAGATCACTGGTAATTCCTTAGTAAAATGGCTGTCTATTGATACAGGCAAGTTTTCTTAGGACTCATCATTGTCTCCTAAAAGTAAAACACAGAAAAAATAGCTTTGGCTAACTGAAGTGTCCAGTCAGTGGAGATCTTATGGTATAGTCAGAGAATACTGAAGGGGACCATAGCCATCTTCCAGGCTAACTCTGTATTTTACAGGTGAAGAAACTGAGGCTTAGAGAGATAAAGGCAATTTGTACAGCCCCACCCGCCCCTAGTCACATAATCAGCCTTCAGAAGTCAAGATTCTCTATTCATTCAGCTACATCAACCCTGTCTTTCCATGTCACATTCACTGACTACCATTACACACACACACACACACACACACACACACACACACATATACACACACACACACACACTCTTGGGGAGGAGGATTTCACAGAGAGGTAAGGATTCCAGTAAGACCATAAGCCATTCTCAGACAGAATAAGATAAGAGAATAACTTGACAAGGGGACATTTTGCAGATGGTAGAAGATTAAACATGTTGAACTTTATTTAGAGAAGCTAGGCCTAAGTCAAATCATGAGGGAGAAATGCAGGACAGGTGAACATGAGTGTTACAAATATATTAGGCTTAAAATCAGGACTGTGGTATCTTTCTATGGAGAGAAATAAATCAGTGGGCAATTAAGACTGAAAGATGGCAAAGGAGAGAAATGAATAAGAAAGCACCATGGGCCACATGCATAAAGCTTTAGGAGCAGACAAAGCATTGACCTGGGACATCTGGTTTCTAGCCTTCGCTTCAAAGCTGGTTCATTGCATGACCCTGCATACCTCACCTTGTCTCCCCATGTTTTAGTTTTCCTGCCTGTAAAAGGAGGGGGCTGAATTATCATAGCCTTTCCAAATTCAACACTCCACAACCATCCCTTTTAAAGCTAGGTGTTTGTATCTTAGCCTGGAAGCAGAAGTAAGGAGGCTCAGAAGCTTCTTGAGCAGAGGAGATAACTAGTCAGATCTTAACTTTAGGAATATTCGTTGACCAGCTGTGTGAAGGATGGAAGGGAGAATGCTGAGAAGGATAGCAGGGAGACCAGTGAGGTCATACCATAAGGTAGGAGAGGTGATAAAGGGTTAACCTAGGGTAGTGGTTGTGTGAATGGAGAGGGGGGAAGTGAGAGAAAGATATGACAAATGCTGTAGAAGTAGAACTGATAAATTGATAAGACTTGGCTACTGAATGGATGGGGGCAGGGAAAGGGAGAGTTAGGAGAGTCAAGGGGGACTCTGAGGCTACAAATCAAGGTGATTAGAAGGCTAGCGATCCCCTTGGCAGAGATAAGAAAGTTAGAAAGGGCTTGGGAAAGAAGATAATTTGGGGCGGGAGGGTGACTTGTAATATAACCAAGCATGTACTTGTCTCAGGCTGGATGGTGCCAGCCTCAGGGTCAGGAAGATAAAAGAGGCACATTTAGAGGTTATATAAGGAAAAAGAAGTGGAATGAGCTGTCTCAGGAGAAAGGGAGTTCCCCCTCACTGGAAGCCTTCAAGATGAGACTGGATACCCACTTGTCAGATGTTATGGAACAATGCCTAGCACATAGAAGGTCCTAATAAATGTTCGTTATTTGACTGAGAATTCTTTGTTCAGGTATGCCTTGGATTAGGTGGTGACTGAGTTCCCTTCCTTCACTTAAAATCCTACGATCCTTTGTGTGAGGGAATAAGCAAAGAGGAACAGAATAATACACTGGAGAATGTTCCCAACTTAGACCATAGGCTTTTACAGCCAGAAGGGCTATTAAAAACCATCTAGGCCAGAGTCCTTATTTTATCAATGAATCCACTAAAGCTTAGAGAGGGGAAGTGACTTAACCAACATCAAACAGAAGAGCAGGTCCTAGAACCCAGATGACCAATCTAGGCTCAATGCTCTTTCTACTATACCAGCCTCCATACTCTTCCTCACACACAACACTCCACTGTCTTAATTCTGTTCCTTTTCCCTGCTTGTCCTCCTCAGTTTGTACTTTCTCTCTCCAGTGCTTGTACTTTCTGAAATAATCTTCCATTTCCACTGACTGGATATGATATAGATATAGACATGGATATAGACACAGATTTAGTCAGAGATAAAAAGATGACAGATGTAGTTAGTAAACATTTATTAAGCACCTGGTATGTACCAGGTAGCTAGATGGCACAGAGGAGAGACTGCCAGGCCTGGAGTCAAGATGATTCATCTTCTTGAGTTCAAATCTGGCCTCAGACACTTATAAGTTGTGTAATGGGCAAGTCACTTAACTCTGTTTGCCTCAGTTTCCTCATCTGTAAAATGAGCTGAAGAAGGAAATGGCAAATCACTCCAGTATCTTTGCCAAGAAAACCCTAAATGGAATCATGAAAAATCAGACTCGACTGAAATGACTCCACAACAACAAAAATGCACCAGGCACTGTGCTAAGGGCCAGAGATATACAGAAAGGCAAAGGATGGGCCGTAACCTCAAGGAGGTCAAAATCTAATGGGTAAAGGCAACACATAAAAGGAAGCTGAAAAGGCCATAATGGGGGTGGCTGGGGAGAGGAGGGAAGGGGAAGGAGCCTGGCAGAATGATGAGGTAGCTGCCCTGGACACCTTTCTTCAATAGAGGATCTGGTAGGATCCTCTCCAATGTCCACCCTCTCTCCTTTCCATTCAGAAAAGGAAGGTGGGACACAGATAGGGTGGGATGAGAAGATCATATAAGTACACAGTTATTTACATGTTGTCTTTCCCATTAGAATTTGAGCTCCTTAGGGACAGGAACTATGTTTTTTGCCTTTCTTAGTATCCCTGGCACTTCAGCACAATGCCTGGCATACAGCAAGTACTTAATTAATGCTTGTTGACTGACTGGCACAGCTGCATCCATCATGTTCTTCCCATTGGTTCTGCCTTCTTCCTGAGAGGCATATTATCACAAGATAACTGACCCAAGGATGAATCTAAGGGCCAAGAGTTAGAGCAAAGAATCTCAGCTTCAGAACTTTAGAAAAGATGGTCCAACCTGGAAGGGACATTAGAATAGAGAATATTGAAGCTTAGAGGGACATGACAACATGGACTGCAACATGTCAGACATTGAAATGCCTTAGAGCTTAGAAAGTGAGAGCCAGAAGGGGCAGTGGATCACAGATCTGGAAAGGACTTTAGAATAGAGAATATTGAAGCTTAGAGGGACATGACAACATGGACTGCAACATGTCAGACATTGAAATGACTTAGAGCTTAGAAAGTGAGAGCCAGAAGGGGCAGTGGATCACAGATCTGGAAGGGACTTTAGAACAGAGAATATTGAAGCTTAGAGGGACATGACAACATGGACTGCAACATGTCAGACACTGAAATGACTTAGAGCTTAGAAAGTGAGAGCCAGAAGGGGCAGGGGATCACAGATCTGGAAGGGACTTCAGAGGTCATTTTGTTGAACCTCCTGATTTTACCGATGAAAAAAGACTGGAATAAAAAGGAAACATGGTAAGGAGACAGAAGAAATCAATAGAAGAAAAGATTGAATCCAAGGAAAACAAAATGTGTCAATTTTTTAAAATTATCATGTTTTTGACAGAATATCAAATTATGCAAATATAATAAAACCAAGGTCAATTGAGACTAAATGTCCTTGGGGGACTAGGTTGGTCTTTTCAATAAAAAAAAAAAAAGTTCTTGGCAAGCTTCCTCACAGCTTTCCAGGTATTAGAAGTGGGAGAAAGATGCAGACATATATGCTTAGTTCTTTGGATTGGATCCCTGTATACTCCAGCTGTTGGGTCCTTACACATTACATTACCTGGTGTGTAGCAGATGCTTAATAAATCATTGTTGAATGAACACATGAGAAGGTAGTGCTGGCAGAGCTGGAGGAAAACAGGTCCATGCTCATTCGCTTCTGGGGGGATTGTAAACTTGAAGAAATCTTTTCAGAGTACTGTCTATTGTTGAAGAGTAAAAGTTACAAAAATAGTGGTACTCTTTGTCCCAGTAACTCCATTGTTGGTAGCATATCCTGAAAGTATTATTTTTTTTAAAAGATACTGGTTCAACGATTTTCATAGCAACATTATTTGTAATTGCATAAAACAAAAAGAAAACTGGAAACAATTTAAGTGTCATGTAGTAGGATGTGGTTAAATTAATCGTGCTACATTCCGCAGAATATTATAACACAATTAAAATCGATAAATATGAAGAATGTAAAGAAATATGGAAAGATCTTCATGAAATAATGCAAAGAATGAAGAAACAGAAGAAAAGTGTATATGCCATAACCATATATGAGGAAAAGTGAATGGGAATAAATGCAAAATGAATCTTGATGGAGATTTTGAAGGCATAACTGAAAAGGTATGACATGTTTTATAATAACATACATTGATTCAAATGTAAATAGTTACAAAGAAATCTTACTTGATTGTTTTGGTGCTTCATATTTTTATAATAAATCATACTTTAAGATATTGCTGGTGACTTTGAAAAGAAGTGGTAACACTAAATTGGGAGTCAGAGGACTCAGCCTGCCTACTTACTACTTCTGTAACCTCGATTAAGTCACTTAACCTCTATGGGCCTCAGTTTCTATATTTGTAAAATGACAGACTCAGATTCAAATGCAAGATCCTTGAGGTGAAGGATTGTTCAATTAGTTTCTTTAAATCACCAGCGTTTTATCCTACTATCTGGTACATCATAGATGCTTCATACGTCTATATTGAATCTAATTAGATGATCTCTGAAGTCCCTTCAAGTTTTAAATGTTGGGATTCTGAAGAACAGAAATAATGTGCTTAAATAAAATGCACAGACAGGCTACAAAACAGATTCCAGGGTGCTGAGGAAGGAGTGGGCTGTTTGTCCTTCCATCTCCAAGAGGACCATGACATCAGGAAGGAGATGTCAAGACTTGAAAGTAAATTGGATTTAAGTGGGGCAGGGCTGTGCAAAGTCACGAGCCTCACTCTCTCCTCCAGAGCCATCTGGGTCCAGTGGCAAGATATAGATCAGGATGACGGGATGGCCCCCAGTGAGTAGGCAGTGAGGAAGTAGAAGCAGCAAAGATGGGCTATTTTTTCTCAAAGTTTAGTCCTGCAGGGGAGGAAGCAGATAGAGGCCAAGAGCTGCAAGGTCAGAAGAAGAGAGGGCTGCCTTGTATAGATGCTGCCTTGCATAGAGGCAGTTTCTTACCTCTCCCACTGTCACCTGTTAAAGCGATGCTTCTGTAACTGTCAGTTAGGTAAAGCTGCCATCTTACCTGTCACTCTTTTAAGCCCCATTCCTTCAGCTAACACTCTCAGAAATCTGCCTCCAAAAACATCTTTACCCACAGGCCACCTCCCTGCCCCTCTGACTCAGACTTCTAGGCTACCAGTCCCTCCTGAGAACTCCCCCTGCTTCTGTAAAAGGTTCTTTCAGGGATGAAGTGGGTCTCTTAAAGTTGTTTTAGGCTCAATATCTTCGAACTGAGTGCCACCAGACTATCAACACACACCTTCTACTTCACTGGATAGTATTAAAAGGGGCTGCTCAGATAGTAGGGAAGCTTCTTTCTTTTTTGTCCCCCTCAACTGGCAGTGCCCAGCCCTCACACATACCTAGATCAGGATAAGTCCTTTTTATTACCTCTTGGCTTCCTACATTGAGGCCTCTTCCCTCAACAATGTCTCTTGATGCCCATCTCTGAGACTGGAGGTAAATTCACTTGTCTTACATATTCCTTTCTATAACCAGTGATGCTCTCCAAACAACTAGTATGTGGCTCTCAGCAGAGTGGTGATGGGGGCAGAATTTGACCATATCTGCTGTCTATCTTTGCTATCTAGATTTCTATTCACAATCTCTCCACTGAGCTTCAGCCTCACATTTCCAACTGTCTGTGGAACATCTCCACTTGGATGAACTGCCAGCATCTCCAACTCAGTATTTCCAAAACTGAATTCAACATCTTTGGCCCAGATCTCACCTGTCTTGTAACTTCTCTGTTGACAGCATTACCATTTTCCCAAGCACTCGGGTTTGTGAAACATGAGAGCCATTATTGACTCATACTCACCACATCCAATCAGCTACCCAGTTATGCTGACTTTTACCTCCATGACCTCTCTTGAATCTGTCCTCTCCTTCAACACTAGGATGGACCCTCACTATATAGCCCACAGGTCATAGATTTAGAGTAAAAATATCATCAAGCTCAACACACTTATTTTGCGGATGAGGCCCAGTAAAGTTAAGTGATTTGTCTCACACTACACAGCTAGTCAATGACAAGGCTGGGTCTTGAACCTAGGCCCTGTTACGCTAAATCCTGAACTCTTTCTACTGTCTTTCATATCTTGGACTCTTTCCACTGTATATAATTCTTATTAACAGATCTACATGATTCCAGTTTTTTCTCTGATCCATCTACCACACAACTGCCCAGGTGATCCTCATAAAGCATAGATCTGACTATGTCATTTCCCCCTCAAAAATATCAGTTTGTCACTATTACTTTCACTGTAATCTACAAGACTTTTAGTCTTTTCTTTATGTCTTCCACAATCTGGCTCCAAGCCACCTTTTCAGACTTACGTCTCCCCTTCATGATTCTATGTTCCAGCCCCATTGGACTATTAGTACAGTCTTAATTTCATCTTTGCTTCTATTTTCTTATCTCTAAAGTGTCTTCTCAGGCCAGTCCCTCTATCTGGAGAGCTCTCTCCTCATCTCTGTCTACTAAAAATCCTTCACTTTCTTCAAAGATTATCTCAACTTCATCCTTCTAATCCACAACATTCTACTCTCCAAGATACTCTCTTCTTCCTCACATCTTCCTAGACTATCTTTTCTCTCTTTGGTACCAAACACATTCTTATCATCATATGTATCTAAATACAAGTAGTATGGGCAGCTAGGTGGTGCAGGGGATAGAGTGCTGGGGCCTAGAGTAAAAAGACTCATTTTTCTGAGTTCAAATCTGGCCTCAGACAGTTATTAGCTGTGTGACCCTGGGCAAGTCACTTAACCCTGTTTACCTCAGCTTCTTCATCTGTAAAATGAGCTGGAGAAGAAAACGGCAAACCACTCCAGTATCTTTGCCAAGAAAATCCCAAATAGGGTCACAAAGAGTTCAACACAACTGAGATGACTGAATAAAAATACAGATAGTATATTCACTCTGTCACCATTAAATATAAGTTCCTTGAGGGCAGGGACCATTTTCACAGATTCTCAGAGTTGGAAGGGAACTCAGAGGCTACCTAAACTAACCATAATCTGCACAAGAATCCCTTCCATATCACACCAAAGAAGTGGTCAGTCAAGCTTTGTTTGAAGACCTTTGGGGAGGGAAACTTCTTCCTCCTGAGGTAGCCCATTTTCACTTTTAGACAGCACTAACGGTCAGGAAATTGTTTGAAGCCTCTTTAGAATCAGCACTGCTCTTAGTTCTTCTCTCTGGATCACACAAAACAAGTCTAGACTCCTTTTCCACATTTCAGTCCTTCAGATATGTGAAGCCCCTAAGTCTTCTCATCCCTGAACTAAACATACCATATAGTTAGTGCTTAATACATGTTTTATTTTCATTTTTTTGGTATAATAATAAATAGAACAGTTCTTTGCATACAGTAAGCAATTCATCCATGCCTGTTGAATTGCATGAGGCACGAGAGAGGTTCAAGGCAAAGTATGGCCTAGTGGACAGAACACTGGCCTCAGAATTACAAAGACCAGACTTTGAGTCCTGCTAGGGACACATAGCAGCTTTGTGAGCTGGAGAAGTCACTTTGATTTCTTCAGCTAGGTCGCTATATTTTTGGAGCTTTCTATACCAGCTAGTTTTAAGGTTATGAATATTATTATTGTTGCTGATATATGGCATAAATGTTATTCAATAACTCAAGACCACACTGAGGAATTTTGTACTGAATATTAAGATCATCTTGCAAATCATAATGGTTAATAAATAGGGTCGATCCCTGCTCTTATTAAATCCAGAATAAGTTATTTTATTTTATGAAGAACACCCTCCCCTACTATCTACTTCATGAGGGAGGAGGAGAAAAATCTCATCAATATGGGTGTTGCCTTCCACTCATCCAAATCACACCCCCTAACACTTTATTCTACCATCTTCATGAACTGACATGGCAACAACAACAACAAGAACAAAAGCATCACCTGGCGGGAAACCTTCTGGATATGGACCTTTCCACATCTAGCAAAGTGAAGTGTATTGCTAATAGAACTGCTTATATTAGGTTTAAGTTCTGTCCCTAATGTATGTGGTAATGGATAGTGGATCCAATCTCACTCCTGTGGTATGTCTACCTCATTGTTAATAATTGAGTTACAATATAAACAATACCTTATGCTTACAATCACAAAACAAATAAATAATTCATGTAAAAATAATGCATGTGAAAGGGCACTGCAGGTTCCAATGGGATCTTATCTAAATTACTGCTTTTGGCTAGAGCAAGTGTTCTTCACCTTGTTTGTGTCATGGACCCTTTTGGCAGTCTGGAAGCCTATAGATCTCTTCTCAGAACAATATATGTTTTTAAATTCATAATCTAATGAAAATACTAAATTTCATTTAAAGGTTAGTGAAAATAAAGATGTAATTTTTCCTTTCTAAGTTCACAGTCCCCCTGAAATCTACCCAAAGAGCCCTTGGGGGTTCACAGATCCCAGGTTTAAAACCTTTGGCTTAAAGCATCGAGTATCTCCAGCATTCATCTCTCCTCATCTCCAACACTCTAAGTTCTCCTGTGATCTTTTCCTTTGTTACCATGAAACTGTTGCAGTTTCCAAATTTTTTTCAGCAAAGTGCATCTCTACCCATGATCCCTGGTACCGCAATTCTAATTATGACTCGGAACTGATGAGGTGACAAGGCATTCAACCCAATCTGATTTATCGGAAGTGTCTCCGGAATACAAATGTGCCAAATGCAGTATCTTCCCTCAGCTGACAGGAGCTAATGAAATGTGTTCAGACTCCTTCCCACATCAGGCTGGCCCTTAGTGTTATATTTCTTAATCATCCTCTATGATAGTGTGAGCTATAAATACTAACATCTGGGCACAATGGAAAGAGCACTGGCCTGGCAGTCAGAACGCTTAGCTTTTAGTCCTGTCTCTGCCATCACCCATTGTGTGACTCTGAAATCTCGGTTTCCTCTTCTGTAAAAACGGGATGGCATCACTAGATAGTCTCTAAGGCCATGCCCAGCTCTACTTTGATCCTAGACTCCAAGGTCCCTTTTGGTTGTAACTTTTTTTTTTATTCTAAGGGCCCTTCCAGCCCTCACATTCTGAGGTCCCTTCCAGGTTAGTTAGACATTCACCATTCTACATTCTAAGGGTTATTCCAGGTTTAATATTCCTTGATTCTAGACTATGATGGAAGGACTCATGCCATTTCTTCCATGTAAAATATATTCTCTCTTCACCCCCCAAATTCTACCCCATCTCCACCTATAAAAATATTTCTCATCTTCAAGGGCCCCCATGTTAAATGCCATCTCCTTCACATGTTCTTCTCTGATCTATCAAGTGCCAAGGCAGAAGCACCTCTTCTCTTCTAAATTCCTGTCACCCTTATTGGCAGTATTCCTCATATGGCATTCAGAATAAGCAGTCTAGTTCTATAATCATCTGCCTATCTTATTGCCCCAACTAGATTATAAACTCCTTGAGGGCAGGGACTGGGTCTGATGCTTATCTGTAAAAAATACTAAGTGTAGCAGCTGAAATTATTATAGTACTTAACATTTTTTTCAAAGTACTTTCTTCTAAATATCCTTGTGAGTTTGGTACAGTAATATCTTTATGTTCATTTTATAGATCAAGAAACTAAGGCTTACAGAGATGAATGAAGGGCCCAAAGTTAGAACATGACAAAATGGTGAACCCAGGTTTTCTGATACCATGCTCTTCATTTGACCATATGTCTGCTTGCTATCTATCTACACAGCTGGCATTAAAGCAATGCTTCACGGAAGCTGAGAATATTAGAGCTGGACTATCTATTGTAACCTTTCTCATTTAACAAGTTAGGAGAAGGGAAGAGGAGAAGATAAGGGAGGAGAGGAGAGGAGAGGAGGCCAGATTCAAAGCACAGCAAAGCACATCAATTTCTCCAGCATTCATAATAATCAGATGGAGGGCTGGACCTGCTTTTATTAAAAAAGAGTTATTGAAGGCAAGTGGTAGATGGAATGGCCTGCAGTATGTAAAAGAGGGTGAGAGACTTGAACAGACATAATGAGACAACAGCAAGGGGGGAGGCAGTCTACAAGTGCTATAACAAGCAAATGAATTTCTGGAAACCAATACTGCTAAATGCTGCTTTGCAGTTGTTTCAAAGAGCCTTCTAAAACACACACTCATTGTGATGAATTCAGAAGTAGATACTTGGTGATTATAAATGGAGTTTAAGACATTTCCACAGGCCACAAGAAGAAATGTGTCAAAAAGTGAAATCTTAAATAGAATAGTCTTTCATGTGGCCTCTGCCAACTCCTTCTTTCTCAGTGGTAGGACAAAGAGCAAAATTATTTAATCATCTGACATTTATCTACTGTTAGCTCTACACCATGCCAGAAGCAATGGGGATGAGAGTGGGGATACAAATTAAAACATGATCGGAGCAGTCTAATTATCATATAATTTTTAAGGCAGAAGAGACCTCAGAGATCATCTAGTCTAAGCTTATTTTCTCACCATTTTATAGAAATGGATATTTAGGGCCAGAAAGGAAGTGAGGTATCCAAGGTAATAAGTGTCAGAGCTGGAATTCAGATCCAGCCCTTCAGACTCCAAATCCAGTGTTCTTTACAGGGTACCACTGACTCATAGAGCTAACAACTGGTACTCATGCAGCTCCTGGAAATTCATAATGTGCAAGGTGTCCCAAAAGTGTTAGCGCCCTGTATTTTCCATGGGAAGAAAATTGCACGAGCACTGATAGGTTCATAGATTTAGAGCTGAAATAAATTTAGAGATCATCTAGCACAACTGCATTTTATATGTACAGATGATGCCCAAGGAGGCTTGATAATGTGCCCAAAGTCAGAGAGGCCCAGGCTTTCAATCTAGGTCTCAAAACTCCAAATCTCATGCTTTTTCTTACTGTTTTCCTTTTACAGTTGAGAGAAATGAAGCTTCCAGAGAAGTAAAGATAAGGAACCTCATGTTTAATGTGTCATGAATCCCTTCAGAAAACAGAAAGTATTGGGCATAGCAAGTATGAGGGGAGGGAAGAAGAAATACACATGCAAACAAAATTTAATATATCATAAGAGACAGGACATAACAGACTACTCGTGGGAGTTAGAGAAGAATGAATAACCCATGTGTTATAAGACTATAAAAAAGTCAAAGAAAGGCTTAAGACCAACATCAAATTAAAAGAAAAAATATTCCAAATGACTAATAATAAGAGAAATGTAAATTAAAACAATTCTGACTTTCTACTTAATTCCCAAACTAATTGGCAAGGATGACAAAAAGAGAAATGCCAAGTGTTTGCAGGGTTTGGGGAAGTCAGAATGCTAATACACTGCAGGGGTATTAGTCAGTTAGCCATAGTTTGTCCAGTCAGTTCTGGAAAGTCATTTGGAACTACACTGCAAAAGCCTTGAAACTGTCCCTACCCTTTGACCCAGCCATATTTCTATTAGACTCATAACTCCAAAGGGGGCAGTTAGGTAGCTCAGTGGATAGAACTCTAGGCCTGAAATCAGGAAGATCTAAGTTCAAATTTGACCTCAGACACTTACTAGCTGTGTGACCCTGGGCAAGTCATTTAACCCTGTTTGCCTCAATTTCCTCATCTGTAAAAATGAGCTGGAGAAGGAAATGGCAAACCACACGAGTATCTCTGCCAAGAAAATCCCAAATGGGTCACAGAGAGTCAGACACAACTGAAAAACAAATACCCCCAGAGAGATCAAAGAAAGACAGAAAAGACTCATATATCTAAAAGCATTTTATAGTAGCACTTCAAATGGAAACAAAGAAGATCCCCAATAACTAACAAATGACTAGACAAATTATGGCAAGTGAATGTAATGTAATGTAATAATGATGATGATAATAGCTTGCATTTATAAAGGGCCTTAAACTTTGAGAAGTGTTTTAAAAATATTGTCTCCTGATGAAATAAGAGTTAGAGAGCATTATAAAATGCAAAATGGATAATTTTGATTACATTAAATTTAAAAGCTTCTGTACAAATAAAGCCAATGTTACCAAGATTAAGAGGGATGTAGAAAATTGGGAAAGAATTTTTACCACCAGTGTCTCTGATAAGGCCTCATTTCTAAAATATATAAAGAATTGAGTCAAATCTATAAGAATACAAGCCACTCCCCAGTTGACAAATGGTCAAAGGATATGAACAGGCAGTTCTCAGAAGATGAAATTAAAGATATCTACAAGCATATGAAAAAATGTTCTAAATCACCATTGATTAGAGAAATGCAAATCAAAACAACTCTGAGGTACCACATTTCACCAGCCAGATTGGTTAAGATGACAAAACAGGAAAATGACAAAT
>CM053592.1:137075588-137111250 GCA_028646515.1 Pseudochirops corinnae
CCCCCCCCCCCATCCTCAGGAAGTCCTCCATGCCACCCCCACCCCCACCCCCACCAATTTATCTCTGATGTAAGGAAAAGTCTGAGAAATCTCAGAACAATCTATAATTAGGACTCATCCCAAATGAACCCAGCTCCAAAAATAAGGTCTTCCCACTGACAAGGGTGTCTCCACCAAAACTCTATTTAAAGATTACGGGGAAAATTCATTCCAAAGAGAACATTAAGAGTCAAAATACAAACTGCTCTTGCGACTTCCTGTAAATTCTCCCTCCAAGCTAGATCATGGGTTCTCTCCTCTCTGCTTCATTCTATCTACAATCCAGCCAAAGAGGCCCCCAGCAGCCATTCCCTGACCGCCATTTGTGCTCTCCACCTCCCTACATGACACAGGCCATCCCTTGTGCCTTGAATCCACACCCTCTGTATCTTTTTTTTGTTGAAATCCTTCCCTTCCTTCCCAGGTCAAGTGGCACTTCAGCCATGAAGCCTTCCCTTCCATCTCTTTGGAAGTGAGCTCTTCCTAATCAGCACGTCTGTCATACAGTACTTCGTTGGGCTCTTTTCTCTCTTCTAATCCCCTGTCTTTCTGCTGTCATATGTTTATTGCTAATGTCAAAATCACACTTTGGATGAGCCATTCTTAACCCTTTTTGTGTTGTAGACCCCCTTTGACAGTCTGGTGAAATCTATGGGCCCCCCTCTCAGAATAACATTTTTAAATAAATCAAGTAAAATACATAGGATTATAAAGGAAATCAATTATATTGAAACTTCTTTATCAAAATAGTACAGAAATGGAGCAGCTAGGTGGCACAGTGAATAGAGCACTGGCCCTGGAGTCAGGAGGACCTGAGTTCAAATCTGACCTCAGACACTTGACACACTTACTAGCCAGGTAACTTTGGGCAAGTCACTTAACCTCAACTGCCCTCCAAAAAGCAAAAAAAAATAAAAATAAAAATAGTACAGAAACAAATTCATAGTCCTCAGGTTAAGCAAGACAAGACCCCTGCTTTAGAGTCTAAGCCAAACAACACTGTTTTCATCCCACTTTATCTTGCACTTATCAGGTGTTTAATACATATGCTTGGGAAAGTGAATAGAGTTTTGGGTTTGGAATCCAAAAGACCTGGGTTCAAATCCTGTCTCTGACATTGCCTCAAGTAATTATCTTAAGCCTATAAATTACAAACGAGTTATGTGTAGTTGGCAGAAGGAATTATCACACCAATAAAACATAAATCTTGACTTGCTAACTCATATTTAGATAACAATGTTCCCAAATATACCTCAAACCTACCTAATGAGCTCAGAAAGGACCCTCCCTCTTTCATAAAAAATTGTGTGTGCTTATAAAAAACCATTCAGTGTGACCATTCAATGAACATTGACTCTGGAACATAATTCCTTTGGAATCTGCAGGATTTTCCATTCAGTGGCTCCCCAGAAACTGCCCCCCCACAAGCTCCAAACATTACGGTTTAGCTTTGGAGTATCCTCCACTCCTTATTATTCCTACCTGCCACTTCCTAAACCTGGATACCCTTTCCCTTGCATATCCTCCCTGTCTCTCCTAATCCCATTCAGAGAACTCGGAGCTGGCAGCATCCTTAGAAATCATCTAATCCAGTAATTCCCAACCTGTGCATTATAAACTCCTAGGGGGTGGGGGAATGGAGTTTGAAGTGAATACAAAGGATCTATGACTTCATACATCAGGCAATATACCTTAAATAGATTAAGTATGTCTAGCACATATGTATATGACCATGTTTAATATGTTTATAGTTTGGGAGGAGGGGGTCTCATAAAAGATGTCTTATTTGAAAAGGTTGGGAAATACCAGCCCATTCTCCCTCAATTTATACCAAAATACTGAGGCATCACAAAGGAAAGGGACTTGCCAATATCATAAGGCTGGTGAGTGGCAGAACCAGGATTCAAACCCAGTTCCTTCAGTTGTCAGTGTCTGTACTGTACAGTGTCCCCATGTACTAGGCATTCAAGATCAAGTTAAAATGGCACCTTCACCATGAAACTTTCCATGATTATTCCTAGCTAGAAATTAGCTTTCCTTCCTCGGACCCCCACATAGACTCTGTAATTCTCCTTTTCATAACTCTTCTTTTCTCTAGCATTGTAAGTATTTTTATTTCTGCGTTGTCTCCTCTGTTCGATGGTAAGCTCTCTGACAGCATCTCTCCATTTCTGAGAACAAAATATCCCCTTACTTATCCAACTGTACAAGTTACTAAATGGCTTACTGACAGGGAAACATTATTAGCAGTGAATATTTTTATCAAAGCTTTGAAAATCCAAGGTTTCACTAGAAAATGAGGAGACTGGTCCTTTGTGTGGTTCATAAAAGGAAATGCCTTGTTGGTCTTTACTGATTCCAGCACCACCCACCTCTCCCCATTCTCCCTGTGTCTCCTTACCCTGCTTTATAATGAAAAGAGGTTTGAAAAAGGCCCATGAACCCAACATTTTAAAGAATTTTCTACTTATAGAAGTGCTTTAATTTAAAGATAATAATAAATAAAGTAGGGACAAGGTAATGGATATGGAGGTAGAAGGCCTAAATTCAAATCCTAAGTCTGCTGTGATTTTGTCACAATGTATGTGGCCTCAGCAAATCATTTCTTTTCCTCTGGGCTTTGGTTTCTTAACGTGTAAAATACGGCCGAGATAGTCTTGAAGGTTCATTTTGGTTCTAATTATATGATACTATGGATGAGTTGACACCCTCTATTCACATTCAGCACTTCTGTACTTCTTTGTCTTCATTCATATATCTCCCTGTGTGAGGAAAGCCTTCTCAAATTCTACTCTCATCTCTGTTAAAATTCTACCATCTTACCACATCACACCTATCAGATTAGCTAACATTACAAACAGGAAAATGATAAATGTTGGAGATGTGGGAAAATTGGAACACTAATGCATTGTTGATGGAATTTTGAACTGACCCAACCATTTTGGAGAGTAATATGGAACTGTGCCCAAAGAACTATAAAAATGTATATACCCTTTGACCTAGCAGTACCACTTCTAGGGCTATATCCCAAAAAAATCATAAAAAAAAGAAAAAGACCCACATGTATGGAAATGTTACAGTAGTTCTTTTGTGGTGGCAAAGAATTGGAAATTGAGGGGATGCCCATCAATTAGGAATGGCTGAACAAGTTGTGGTACATGAATATAATGGAATACTGTTGTGCTATAAGAAATGATGAGCAGGAAAACTTCAGAAAAACCTGGAAAAACTTATATGAACTGATGCTGAGTGAGATGAGCAGAACCAGGAAAATATTGTACATAGTCACAACCACATTGTGCAATGGCTGATTTTGACAGACTTAGCTCTTCTTAGCAATGTAAGGATCTAAGACAACTCCAAAAGACTCATGATAGAAAATGCTATCCACATCCAGAGAAAGAACTCTAGAGTCTGAATGAAGATGGAAGCAGATTATTTGTTCTACTTTTCTCTCATCCTTTGCTTTGTTTCTTCTTTCTTGTGGTTCCTTCCATCAGTTGTAATTCTTCTTTACACCATGACTAATGTGAAAATATGTTTAATTATGAATGTATGTGTAGAGCCTATATAAGACTGCATACCATCTTGGGGAGGGGGGAGGAGAGGGAAGAGAAGAAAATTTAATGAATGTTGAAAAATAAAACTAAAATAATTAATTATAATTATATATATACATATATATAAGTATAATATAATTATAATTTTTCAAATGCTCTTCCATGAAGCCTTCCTCAAGCCTCCAGATGACAGTGATATCTCTCTCTATCATTTGAACTCATAAGACTTTCAATCTCTTTGCACTTATCATATGTGTTAATTATATATAAACATACAAAAACTATAAATTTCATTTCATCCCATATATATGTGTGTGTGTGTGTGTGTGTGTGTGTGTGTATAGATATGTAGATAGATGTATATACACAATAAATACATGCATATACACAAAGATTATAAATCTCATTTCCTTCCTATATGGCAATGGATGAAAAGGAAAAGAAGAAGGGGAAAGAGCATACAGAGTATGAGGAAAAACAGGAATAAATGGTAACCCTGAATGAGAATTCTATTTGATTAATAACAAATATACACCAAGTCCATATTCAAATCCCTATTCTCATTCTTCTAATTTCTTTCTTTCTTTCTTCAAGGACATAGTTGGAAGAAAAAAAAAGTTCCGATTTTAAACAGAGCAGTACAGTCACAGCCATGTGTCTACATTTAATAATGCCTAGACAGTGATGGCTTATAGTAAGAAAGCAATGCTCCAGCAGGCACTGCAAACAGCGGTGATTGACAGCACGGTACAGTATCTGAAGCCACCGACGGGGAACATTATTGTCAACGTGGTCATTCTCCCAGCTCTTGGGAGCTGCCACACTCCCTGTAATTGTATAATTCCAGCCCTGCTCAATATGCATTTTTTCTAGGCACCGCATTTCTGACATTGTTCCACACAGGGCAGATTTAATTCCTGTCTGTTTTCAGCCAATGAAATCATCCTGCTGTCAGCGGACAGACAGCCCAACGCTGCCTTCTCAGCTCCTGCCCCTCTCTGAGCCCGTGTGTCAACACCAGTCCAGGTGAGATGTGATTGATATCTCAACAGAGACACAAATATTTGCTGACATTGACTCCCACTGGAACTTTTCAGGGTGAATGGCTCCTAGCCCACTCCCTGTTCTGGTCCCAGACTCACACTTACAAAGCACTTACACATGATACTAAGAGTTCATGTTTATGGAGTGCCTTTCTACCAAGCTGTCTTCCTGTCAATGTCCCCATGAGGTAAGTAGGGCAAGTATCATTAGCCCAATTTTACAGAAAGGTAAACTAAGGTTTGAAGAAAAAAAATGATCCAGGATTGGATCTACAATTCTAATGTTCTTCACACTGTATCTGGTTTCCTGATGGAAGACCAAGTCTTCTTTCTATCCCTTTATGGGGAGGGGGGGGAAGAGGGAGAAGGAAGACACTTGCTCATGAGAACCAACTCTTAAACGACCCCTTGGAAATCTGCAAATGCTACAGCTCTAAACTTGAGTGTTTTGTTGATTGTCTAGGTTTAAGAACGTGATGGAGAAAATCTTAATAAGGTAGGTTAAACTTAAAAGTGTATCGTGCACACATTTTTTTTCTCAGAGAGACACTTCATAGGTGCTTACTGACCAGCAGACACCTTACTATGACACAAATGGAAAGTATGCTACATTTGGAATGAAATGACCTGTGTTCAAATCTCATAGCTCTGCTATGCACTAGCTGGTGTGATCTTAAACAAGACATTTCCAACTCTCTGGGTCTCAGTTTCCTCATCTGTAAAATCCAGGAGTCCAATTAGATTACCTCTATGGTCCTTTCCATCTCAAATCTTCTAAGCATCTATGTCTTTGCCTCACACTTGATTCTCAAAACATCCCTACAAGGTGGCACAAGCATTACTATGCCCATTTTTCAGATGGAGAAACTGAGGGTCAGAAAAAAATCACAGCACTAAACCTAAATCTCAAGATATCATAATGATTCAAATTTTAAAATAAATATCACTGAATGTGTTGGAAGTTTTCAACTCATTAGTCAGTACTCAGCAACCTTCAGAAACCTGAAATTTTCAGATATTTCCTTAAAGTCTCCTATCCTAATTGTGTAGACTTAATGGTTTGAAGAGTCATTCAGCTCTCTGAAGCAACAGATATACTCTAACACGCAAAAAGTCCAATCCAGACTGTTTTGGGGAAAATTGGTTTCCTTTTTTTTTTTTCTTTAGATGACACTATTAAAAAGTTAGGTATTCTGAACACAGTAGCAATCTTGGAATTAGAGAATTTCTGAGCTAGAAAGAACCTTAGAAATCAGTTAGTTCGAGCCTCTCATTTGCTAGATGGGGAAACAACCTTAGAAAGGTATGTGACCTTGTCCAAGCTTACCCAGCTAGTTGGTGCAAAACTAGAAATCAGAGGAATCCAAGCTGGAAGGAACCTTGGAGGTCATGTGATCCAATTCTCTAATTTTCTAACGGGAAAATTAAATTACAGAGAGAGGAAAAAGGATTTTCCTAAGATCACATCACTGGTCAATAGCAAGCCAGAAGAAGAAACAAGGCCCCCTGAACCCTAATCCATGGCTCTGTCTATGTGGATACTCAAAAACATTAAAAATCATATCATCCCTGTCACAAAAAGCATCATAAACTCCTTCTTCTCTAAATGGCTGAATCCATCCATCCTTTGGGATTTAGATCATTCTGTCTCTTCCATTTAGCTTTTCCTCACTATTCTAGCCATCAATGATCTCTGGCTTCTTTTACCATACATACATACATACATACACACACATACACGTGTGTATGTCTGTGTGTACATATATATATGGATAAATTTAGCACTTAAATTGACTAGTATTGTCATTTATCTTCTTATATTCATTAGGTCATATATCCCCTACTAAACTACCCCCTTCAAAGAGACAGAAGAGTTACTATAGATAGAGCTGGAATCAGGAAGGCTTGGGCTCAAGTGTTGCTTCTAACACATACTGGCTTTATGACTCTGGGCAAGTCAGTGAAACTCACAGTGATCCACGTAACTAGCTTTGGAAAAGTTTGCAGCCTACCCTGATGGAAGAAGTTTTGTCATCTGGGAGTTCCCTATACTGATGAAACCACAGGTGCTATCCCCAAGTCTACAAGATCCTTAAGGGCACAAGGAAATCTGAAGATCTGGGCTCCAGTCCCAACTAATTTGATATGTGATGTTGGGGAATTCACTTTCCCACTCTAAACCTCAGTTTCCACACTTGTAAAATTCAGAATTGGGACTACATGATTTGCAAGGTCTCTCCTACCTCTGCCATTCTGTATTTATTCTATCTCTAACACTCTATGTTCTAACTCTTCCCTTCAATGAGTCTGGTTTTGTGTCCTCTGACCAAGCCCAACAGGATACACAGCACACAGTCAGTGTTCAGTTCATCTTTGGAGACTAAGTGATTCATACCCTCGCTTAAATGGAGAAAGAGAACAACCATACTGACATGGTTAGGCAGCAAGGAGGCACAGTGGTCAGAGCACTGGCCCTTATGTCAGGCAGACATGAGTTCATATCCCATCACAGACACTTAATTGGCTAAGTGATGCTAGCCAAGTCACTTAACCTCTGTCTGCCTCATCTGTAAAATGGGGAGGATAATAATAGTATTTATCTCCCGGGGTTGCTGGGAAGTTAATGAGATAATATTTGTAAGATTCTTTGCAAACCTTAGAGTGCTATAACTACTAACTATTAGTACTTATTACTATTATTGCTACTGATGGCAACGGTGATTATTTATGGTTGGGGAAGGGGACACTAGGGAGGATTTCCTAGAAGGTGGCATTTGAGCTATATTTTAAAGGATGGGTAGGCTTCCAATGAGCAGTGTGCCAGGAAGGGGAGAGGAGAGGAAAAGCATTCTGAGAATTAAAGAATGCATCAAGCAAATGCTTTCAGCTCACACCAGGGAAGTTAATTCTTTCATATGAAAACACCCAGGATAATGACAAAATGGAGGAGTTAAGCTAATATTTACTCTGGAAACTGAAATATGAAGAGAGAAAGATAATGTCCTCCTGGCTTTTCCCTGTTGCAGATATGAGATCTTTAATGTAATACTTGTATCGCTATGTATGACTGTTCATATCATTCAAGCTGCAGCCCTTCCATATTTTTAACATTATTTCATCTCAGAGGCTCCATTGGGCCTCTTTAAGGGGCTTGCTCATGCCATCCCTGCTTTGCTTTAAAATCCATTCCAGTCAATCCCTACCTCCTGAAGAGGTCAAACACACTTTGGCTGATCTTTTATGCATTTTGCCCCTGCTGGGTACCATTCATCAGCAAGTCCCTCCTGCCTCTGAGGTCAATGGAAACATCGTTGACCTCTTTCTTCACCCATTCTTCCTAACAGCAGTAAGGCAAGAAAGGAGATACAGAAAATTGTTGTTCGATGCCACGCCCATTATTTAAAACATCCAGGAATGCCAAGTTATTAATCCTTGATGCATCCAGCTGGTCTCCCATAATTTTTTTTCTCCAGATTAATTTTCTTTGGAATTGTAAATTGATGTCATTTTATTCAGAAAAACTTCACTGACAAAATCATCATCTATAGTTATTGATTCCTGAGGCAAACAAGTGCATAACATGTGAACACTTAAAGATGGATCAATACTTCTTCAGGAAAAGTTACTTTTGGTACTCAAATGTATTTGAGTACCTAGTGAACAAGTCACTGCACTCCAGCTAATCCTCCATCTCCACCAACTTCTCTTGGAACTCAGAGAATTCATATACTGTTCAAGCTGGAAGGAACCTTAGAACATAAAATTTGGCAACAAGAAGGGAGCTTTAGAAGCATGAATCAGCTCCCTTCATTTGACTGATGAACAGACTGAGACTCAGAGAGGCACACTGTTGCTTAAGGAGACACAGCTAGTGAACTGTGAAGGTCCAATTTGGACCTCAGGTTCTTGCTTCCCTGTCCCTACTATACCAGAATGCCTCCCTACCTGAACCCTACAATGAATGGATGTAGGAGAGCACTAAGGATGTTTGCTCTGGGTGCAGAGAATGGTGCTCATGTTTCAGATAACAGAAAAAGGGGGCAAAAGTAGAAATTGCTCACCCAAATTGCTTAGAATCCACTAACTCTTTTTTGCTTTGGAATAAACATAAATACTGTTATGATTTGAATTAACTCATTCAGAGAAAGGAGTACGCAAATGATTCCCTGGCAGTGTTTGTTACAAGTACAAGTAAACTGGATTTTCATATATAAGTTTTACGTTGAGTCTATGGCAGCATCCTAGAAAGAAGCTAGGGTTGACCAGAGAAGATTAAAACATTCCCTCTAAATAAAAAACTCTAGCCTTCATTAGATCGTTTACAGAATCTGAATCTCAGGTTCTCAGAGTTAGAAGGCATCTCAGAGTCCATCCAACTGATACTTGAATGGGAATCTGCTCTACGATCCATCCAACAAGTGGTCCCCCAAGCTTTGCTTGAATCCCACTGCCTCCTGAGACTTTCATTCCAATTTGGGATCACTTCAATTGTTTCTCTAGACATCAAGGTTAAATCTACACCTCTGAAACTTCTATATATTGTTCCTACGTCTTCCCCCTGAGGCTATTATCATTATTCTTCACCATAGCAACCCTTCAAAACACTGAAAGACAGCTAATATGTCTCCATTAAGTCTTCCTATCTCCTGGCTCAATATACCTGGTTCCTTCAAACCAGTCTTCTTTTGGCACAATCTCAAGTCCCTTCATCATCCCAGTCACTCTCCTCTGGACTCCTTAGCTTATTAATATCCTTTCAGAAAACAGATGTGATACCAAGAACAACAGTCCCAATCTGGAGGGAAGATTTACATTATATTTTTGAGACCTGGGTTTTGCTCTTAGCCTAGAGACCTCTGACATCCTTTTCGTGGCGAAAGGTGGACAGCTCCCTCCATAACTCCTGTGTCAGTTTGGTCTCATCTGGACAAAGCAGATAGGGAAAGACAACATGGTGTAGTATAAAGAGTACTGGGGTACAAAAGACCCAGGTTTTATTTTTGGTGTGGACGTGTTATTTGATTTTTTCCTTAGTCTCAAATTTTCATCTTAAAAAAAAGTCAATAATAAATTAATAACATTAAAAAATAAATTAAATTTTTAAAAGGTGGTTGGAATGGATAGTTGGTCTCTAAGATCTTCTCAACTTCCAACATTCATTCTATGGTCTAAGATGCCTTCAAGCTCCAGTAATCTATCATCTTAGGTGTCTTCCAGCTCTAAAATGCCGACTGCATTGGCTACAAATCATCATCATCTCCCAGAATCCATCATATTCTGCGTGTCTTGTCATAGGGCCGCTTTATTAAGGCCCAGAGTTTATCAGGATGAATGCTCCAGAAATGTGTAGTATTGTACAAAAAGCAATTGATATGGAAAGGTCAATTACAGCCTAAATATGTCCGACTTCTACTATCTAAATAAGACCTCGCATTCACACAATCCTAAAACATAAAGGGAAAAAACACACAGTACATGAAGAAATACACTTTGAATATCCTTTGTTTCAAGCACTGAATTTTCATATCTGCTTGGTGGTAGATACAAAATTTAGGCACCTGTGTTCAAATTTGAGGATTCCTATTTAGTACGGATGAGACTCACTGGACCTTGCTTTCCTTTTCTGCAAACTGAAAGGGGTGAATGGCCTTCACAACTTCTAAAGAGCCTTCTAGCCTAATCCCTTGATCCTAAATTGTACTGCTGTTTGACAAAGTATGGTCTGTAACACAGAACCCAAAGTCAGGCAGGGGGCAGGAGGGAAGGGATGGGGAGGACAGAGACAGAGACAAAGACAGAGACAGAGAGACAAAGAGACAGAGAGTGAGTATGTCTGTCCTGGGATTTCTACTAGAAGAGGCAGCAGAAGAGGAAACATTTTCCACAGAAGGAAATTAATGTAAAGAGATCAGGGCTGCACTGTGGGGAGCGGATTAAAACCTAAGGAATCTTGAGAGCTAAAACTAGCTATACCCCAAGGCGACGAGAAGATAATGCCTCTTTACCGTGTAATGACCTGTGTTGTTCTCGTCAGAACACTTTAAGAGGAAAGGAGAAAAGCAAATACTCAGTGACAGAACAAACACTATATATAGAAGAGAGAATAAAGCATGAAGTGTTAAATACTACATTGGTAAGAAGAGAGGTCACCCCTGAATAGAGGCTACCTCCCCTCCACCCCACTAAAATGAGATGCTTTTGAGAGGAAAAACATCTTAGGTATATACTAGAAATACTTACAGAAAATCAGTATGTTAAAAACATATTTCCCATATTTTTACACTTCTTCCCATTCACAAAAAGATGTTTTTATTCATTTTTAACTTCACTCCCCTCTTATGTTTGTCACTCCCAGTTGTTGTTCAGTCATTTAGTCATGTGCGACTCTTCGTGACCCCATTTGGGGTTTTCTTGACAAAGACACTGCAATGGTTTGCGATTTCCTTCTCCAGCTCATTTTACAGACAATGGAGGCAAACAGAGGGTAAGTGACTTGGCCAGGTTCACACAGCTAGTAAGTATCTGAGGCCTGCCTTCAGGCCCAGCACTATCTGCCCCACCTGTCATTCTCTTTCCTGTCTCCTAACAAATCATCTTTACTACCTTCTATTACATTAGAAAGGGAATAGGTTTCATAACACAATAAATATTTATTAACTACCTAATACTCTAAGCTCCATTCTGAAGTATATAGCTGGGGGGAAATCGACCTATCACAATGGAAAGGCTACTTTCTGGTTTAGGAATGAGAGAACCTGGGTCCAAATCCCCACCCTGTCGCTTACTTACTACCTGTGTAGTATTGGGCAAATTACCTTCTCCAGGCCTCATTCTCATTTGTGAAATAAAGGAGTTGGCCTTGATAACCTCTAAGGTGCAGTCCACCTATAAATCTATGATCCTACCATCCTAAGATTCTTGAGAGATTCTTTCATGCATACTTAGAATGTAAATTCATATCATATCTACACAATCAAAACCAACCAAAACCAATTGTGTTCTTTAATACCAAGAACACAATTAAAGAATTAAAGGCTGTACTTGGTTTTTACAGAAGCTAAACTGGGGTGGGAGTCAGGGTGGAAGACCTATACTTGGACCAACATGGCAGACTGAAGATTCCAATCCAAGAGGGAATTCTAGAATCTCAAAGTTGAAAGGTACTTCAGAGACCATGCATTTCAACCTCTCCCTGCATCATGAGCCCCCTCTACAACATAACAAACAGGAGTCATGCAGCCTCTTCCTACACAGCTTCAATAAACAGGAACTCACTAGAAGTGATAGAAAAATTATAAGCAGTACAGTATAATTGAATCAGAAGCCCTGTGTTCAAGTTTCAGCTCCAGTACTTAGTAGTTGTATGGCTCTTGGAAAGCCACTTTCATTCTCAGAGCAGTGAAGCAGACTGGGCAGAATATGTGACTCAGAAGAAGGAAAATGAAGGCATATCTCATGTTATTGTGCTTTGCCTTAACACACTCCACAGATATTCTATTTTTACAAATTAAAGGTTTGCAGCAACCCTACATTGAGCAAGATAATTGGTGCCATTTTTCCAATTGTATGTGCTCATCTCATGTCTCTGTGTCACATTTTGGGGATTCTTGCATTATTCCAAACTTTTTATTATTGTTATTTCTGTTATGGTAAGCTGTAATTGTTTTGAGAAGTCAAGAACTGTACCCATTTAAGACAGCAAACTTAATTGATAAAGGTGCATGTGTTTTGAGTGTCCCACCAATGCATTCCCCCATCTCTCTCCCTCTCCTCAGATCTCCCTATTCCCTGAAACACAGCATTATTGAAATTAGGCCACTTAATAACCCTACAATGGCTTCTAAGGGTCCAAGTGAAAGGAAGAGTTGATCAATGATGTTAATTCCATTGTCATCTTATTTTAAGAAATTGCCACAGCCACCCCAACCTTCAGCAACCACCATCCTGATCAGTCAGCAGCCATCATCACTGAGGCCAAACCCTCTACCAGCAAAAAACTTACAACTCACTGAAGGCTCAGATAATGGTTAGCATTTTTTAACAATAAAGAATTTTTTAAATTAAGGATATACACATTTTCTTTTAGACATACTACTTCTGCACACTTGATAAACTACAGCATAATGTAAATATGACTTTTATATGCATTGGGAAGCCAAAAAATTTGTGTGACTCACTTTATAGCAATATTCGATTTATTGTGGCGGTCTGAAACTGAACTCACAATCTCCAAGGTATCCCTGTATGGGTTCAAGTACTAGCTTTGACACTCACTGTCTAGGTGACCATGAAAGAACCATTTAAACTTTGTTAGCCACCTATAAAATATGGAGAATACCTCTAGTACCTATCTCACTGGGTAGTCATAAGATTCAAATGAGACCTTATGTGTAAAATTCTTTTAAGTGTTTAAAGCTCTATATAAATGTTAATAATTTGGATTATTCTTCTCTTGAAACTCAAGTGCACCATTTTAAATGTGGGTAACAATAAATCCTTACACCACCTGCCTCACAGGGCTGTTGTCAGCTTTGCAACTCACGATGGAACACAACACAAAGTCACATTTTTGTCTCCCTCGGCAATCCATTTAGGTCACACAGAGCTCTGATTGTCAGAAGGCTTTTCTTTCCTTATGCCTTACAGAAAGGAGAATTACAGAAAAGATACTCTCTCTGGGATGGTACAACTTGCCCAGGCATTAAATCTAATCCTAAAATTTAAAGCATAAAAATAAAATATTTGACTGTATTCAAGGGAATTCAGCACTCATCATGTTTTCCCTCTACTAGAAGATTCTGCTGTAGCTGCTGAAGGGCTCTTATCCCATGGAATTACACACATTATATATTTATATAATTATATATACATATATATAATTTTATATTTTATTTATATAATTATATAAATATATAATTTTTAAGAATATATAGATGAGAGCTTAAAGTTAGTTCATCTAACTCAGGGACTCAACTTTTTTAATGCCACAGACCCCTTTGGTCATCTGGAGAAGCCCACAAACAGCTCAAAATAATGTTTTTAGCTGAGTAAAATAAAATACAGAAGATTACAAAGGAACCCTATTATGTTAGAATAAAATTATCAAAATTTTTTTAAAACCCTATTATATTAGAATAAAATTATCAAAATTTTTAAAAAACCAAGTAGAGTGCTCCAGGTTCTAGTGCCAACCTTGCCTCTGGTTCACAGCACTTCCCTCTCTCAGCCTCAGTTTCCTCCACTGTAAAAAACAAAACAAAAACCAGGCTCCTAGCGATCAATGCAATTGAGAGCCTGCTCAATTTCAGAATCAGAGAGGAAAAAAGAAATCATGCAACAGTACTGAAACATTGACCTTAGTGACTCCAGGCAGGGCCGTGCTATGTGGTGACAAGTCCAAGGAGATATGGTGACAAATTTGGCTATAAAAAAACAACCATTCTTGATTTTATTACTTGTCAGCTATAGAAAGTATTTTTTTTTTTTAAAGCCTTTAAGCCTTTCTCCTCTGGGTGCCCTGCAGAGAGCGATTTAACAGGCATTTCAGCATTCCCCGAGCTGAGGATAGAAACGTGGAAGAAGGAAACAGGGAAAGATCTAGTAGCTGCCTTGTGACCACTTGCCCCTGCCAGTAATTCACAATCATTCCCTGTGGAAACTATTGTCTTGTCATCTTGAGCTGATGTGAAATAAGCAGGAACCAGGTCTGTAGAAATCTCTGACTTAATTTCAAGGTCAAACAATTGTTTCTCATCAATGCTTAAAATCCCTCGTTCTGGTTTTGGACAAAGCCACAGATGAACTTGGGGCTTCAGAGAATCACATTAATAAATCGCAGGCTCTGAGTCTCGTCCACGGTGTCTCTTATTAATGCTCTACGGTCTCCCCAACCTTAGAACTGGTAGACGTGGGTGAATTCTAAAACCAACATGCCCACACTTGCCATAAAAGCTGACGTTCAATTGTAGGATTTACAGTCTGGAGGGACCATAGTGGTTATTAGAAAGGCAGCAGAATCAAGAAAAGAAGACTGGATTTGGAGTCAGACTGGATTCAGATTCTAGCTCTGCCATCTACTGTCTATGGTGCCTTAGGCAAGCCCTCTCTGAACATGTTTCCTCATCTGTAAATGGAAGAGACTGGCCTAGATGGCCCCAGAATCTGTAATCCGTAATCCTATGATCAAGTTCAACTCCATAGGTGATGGAAAGAAAAACCCAGAATGGGCAAGTGACTTACCCAAAGTCACTCAGGCAGTAACTACAAATCTGGGACTTGAAGCCAGTTCTTCTTATTCCAATTCCAGTTCTCTTTCCACTACACCTTATATTTGGTTTTAAAAGGAAATTTAAGCCATCAATCTCATTTTTGTTAGAGAAGACACTAGTATCCTGTGTGCTACCACCATTTTTTATGGCAATCTACATCCATCTAGTAAGAAATAATACTTTGATCACTTATATGTCATGGAGCTTATAGTCTAGTTCTGGTTAACAAGTATTTATTAAATACTTATCATATACTAAATAGGCATAGTTCTAGGCGCCAGGAACACAAATAGAAGTAGAAAGACAATCCCTGCCCTCAAGGAGCTTACAAATATAAGGAAGCTAAAAATGGCAGGCTGGGAAAAGACAGGTAAAGGTACCCAGCATCGAGCATGGTAGAGAAAATCCAGAGAATCAGGAGTGAAATGTAGATAGAGTGAAGAGGAATAAAGACATGGGTGGCCAAGGCATCCATCTAAAAATGAAGATTATAGGAAGAAGCAGCCAATCAGAGGGTTAGGATGCTTCCAATGTGAGAAACAGTGCAGGGATGGAGTGAGTTTTTTCACATCATCCCTATGAGACTGTCAGGACAAGTATCACAAACCCCTTTTTTATAACTGAACAAACCAAAAGTCAGAGAGAATAAAAGACTTCTCTAATGTCACATATATAATAAGATGAGGCCAAGGCTCCTGGACAGCTGATAGGGGGTTCTTTCCACTTTGCACACTGATTCTCAGATTTCAGTATTTAACCTGAGTTTCCTTATCGCTTGGGGTGCAACTATATCAACCTCTTAAGTGGTCTGCTCAGGGAAGGCAGGTTCCTGGCGCTGGAAAAATTACCAACAAGAATAACTGAGAACCAGGCACATAATTCCCTAGTCAGCAACATGCAGGTGGACATGATTCAGAGCTGTGTGAGTCTATTCATCGGGGTAAAGCATTTTAATCTGGACAAGCTCCTGTGAGGACAGGGCAGCATAGTTGGAAAAGGACTGGATATTTTGGAGTCAGAGCATCAGAGTTAGAATCTGCTATGACCTCAAACAAGTTATTTTATCTCCCCAGGGCTTAGTTCCCTCCCCATACCAGGAAGTGTCTGGAAAGGGTGATCCCTAAAGGTCTCTTCTGGTTCTAGAGTCCAGGGATGGGGAATCTGTGGCCTCGAGGCCACATGGACCTTCTAGGTCCTTGGATGCAGCTTTTTGACTTAATCCAAGTTTTACAGAACAAATCCTTTTATGAAGGGGATTTGTTCTGTGAAGTTTAGATTCAGTCAAAGGGTCACACTTGAGGACCTAGAGGGCTACATGTGGCCCTGAGGCTGCAAGTTATCTGGACCCTGTCCCTAATACAAAAATGAAACAGAGACTAATGTTTGTATAGACAGAACAAGAAGAGCAACTGAACCTCTGATTGCTATAGAAACTCCCCATCTCAATGCAGGTCAACATCTTCTCTGCAACTTAGAGTCTCATAGAGTTGCCTAGACCACTAAAGTGTAAAAAGACTTCTCCAAGGTCACACAATTAGTATGTTGCCAGAGGTAAGAGTTGAATTCTAGTCTTCCTGGCTCTTTATCCACATTAACCCACCCTGCCTCTCACAAATAGAATAAGAAAAGTATTTTCAAATATCAGCCCCCTTTTTTAAAATGGATCTTTCTTTGGTTCTTATCCCTTTTAGCTAGGATTCAATCTATGTCCTTTCTTTCATTAATAAACTCCTCTAAAGGATACCGAGTATCGTCAACTGGTTCAACCTGACTGACTGGAGAGTAAAGGAATTTTATATTTGGAAGGAACTTTGGGTGTGATCTGACCTCAAGAACCCCACATTCCAGGAAGGTGAGCATCTCATCTTTGCTGGACCCTTCAGTGATGAGGAACTCAGTACCTTGTGAGGGAGACCATTTCATTGTTGGATAGCTTCCAATATTAAGGAGTTATTCCTTATAGTGAATAAAAATTTGGCTTCCCAGGAACTTCCAGTCGAGTCCTTGTCTGGGCATGAGCTCCATATTTTATTGTGGTGTGCACCCAGAGAATTTTAAAGTGAATGTTTATTAGATATTCAATTATAGGAAGTATTCATTTTATTCATCAAAAAGATAAAAAACTAAAACTTACCTAAACTTAAGTATAATACTTATAATCCAATCATCCATATTAAAACAATTTTTTAAGAAGTTATACAATTAAATTACAATGCAAGGCCACTTTTTTGAGACATTGGGGTATACCAGAGCATACCTGGTATCCCCCATCTATATACCTATGGTCCCATTTCTGCCTTACAAAACTACACAGAAAAAAAATGTGTTCTCTCTTCTGCATGACAAAATTTTAGCTATTTGAAGACAGCTATTGTGCCTCCCCAAATTTTATCTTTCCCTGTTCAAATACCTCATGCACTACATAGAAGATGACTTGGGGATCTTATAACATTCTGGTGACTACCCTCTGTCCTCACTCCAGCTTTCAGTGACCTTGGCACAATGCTCCAGTATCATCTGGCTGGGGCAGGGGACAATGAGACTGCCCCCTCTCTCATCCTGAACACTCACTTCTATTAATAAATCTAACACCCAAGACCACATTAGCTTTACTGACTATTACAGTTAAAATGAATTTGTGCTGAACTGGTCACTAAAGCCCCCAGGTCTGTTTCATATAAACTAGGGAAGGAGAGAGAGAAGGAAACAAGCATTTATTAAGTGCCTACTGTGTATCAGTGTCTGAGGCTGGATTTGAACTCAGATATTCCTGACTCCATACCCAGTGCTCTATCTACTATTACCATCCAGCTGATTTTAAGCCAGTACATCATACAGTTATACAGTTGGGTTTTTTATCCTAAGAAAGAATATCACATTTATCCCTAATAAATGTCATCTGCTTAGACTTAGACCCTTATTACAGCTTTTAACAATCCTTTTGTACTGTAATACTGTCATCAAGTAGGTGTTCGCCCCTCTTCCCAGCTTCATCATCTGCAAATTTGCTAAGCATATCATCTACATCTTCAGCATCTTCATCTAAATTACCAATTTTTAAAAAATCAGTACATGTAGGGACACTTGTAGAATTCAGCGGCATGCAACTAGAGACCCAGCCCCCCGGAAGGGTGATCCTAACCCATCACTCAATACTGTTTGGGCATGGTTGTTCTGTTCATTTACAAAGCCATCCATCATTCATCTCAGTGACAAGAACATGAGATACTTTTCAAAGAGACTTATTCAAATGCATGCTGAAATGTACATGTCATTATCTCTAACATTCCTTAGACTGACCAGTCTACTAACTGCAAAAAAAATGAAGTTAATATTGCAAAACTTATCATGAATAAACCCATGTTGGCTCCTAGTGATCACTGCCTTACTTTGTAAATGCTCACAATCTATCAGTCTCAAACCAGGAAGTTTGGAGCCTCAGGAGATGAGAGGGAGAGTGGATCTCTGGCACTAGGGCCAGGGACGGTGAAGACCTGACCACTGTGGAAAGTGGGGATGCCATCACCTCAGCCTCAGGCTGTTTTACACAGAAGCTTAGGACAGGAGGACCAAGGCTGGAGAGTGTCTGACATAAGCAGAAGACAGGGCCAACAAGAAAATAAGGGATAGAAAAGCCAGAATGGGGATGCAGGGAGGGAGGAGATGAGGCTAAGGAAGTCCAGGGTAGGGGAGTGAAGGGAGAAGGCAGGTCAGGGTGTGGGGGAATGTGATAACAAGCACCAGAGAAGTCAGACTACAGCAGGAAGGGTGAGGCATGGAGACCACAGAAGTCATGCCAGGTTCAGGATGTGGGAGGAGGAAGCTGGTACTCAGAGACCAGCCCAGGCTAGGACAGTGATAACTGAGGTCAGGCAGGGTATGGAAGGAGAGGGCTTATTTACTGGGATTAAGAACAGGAAGTAGGGGGAGCACGGGGGAGCACAACATAAGAAGATCAACAAAAAGTAGAGTGGCCAAGCTTGGGCCAAGGGAGTGGTTTGGTTTTGTTTGTGGTAAAAGTTGTATGAAACTGTGTGGGGAAGCTACACTGGGGCAGAGAGGGAAAACAAAGTAAATAAAGCCCGTGGATGTCAGCCTGCGGTGAAGGATAAACCACGATTCTGGGTGAGAACCTCACTGAGGTCCAGAAAAGTTGTGTGATTTGCCCAAGGTCACACAGATAATAAGAAGTGTCTAGGATTTGAACCTAGGTTACCTGATCTTAAATGCAGTGTCACACACTACCTTGTCAGAAAGGTGGAAGAGATTCCTTTTTGGGTAAGTGTCCAATGAGATGGCTCCTGAGGTCTTCTCAAACTCTGAAACTCTGTGACTCATTTAACAATCCATTTAAAAATCTTGCCAGAAAACTGGAATTTCATCCTATTCTGTTTACACGAGGCGCATGTTTCTCCAGGTATCTTGCTTTCTAGAGGGTCTTTGGCCAATCCCTTCTTTTTGTCTTCTTTCTTGTCTAACTAATGGACTCTTGGGTCCTACCTTCAACCCAATAATTGGCTTCCTTCGCAATCTGAAGCCTTTCAGTTGCAGTCTGTAGCATCCTGTAGAGACACCTACCACTGCTCAGTCGTCCTTAGCTAGCTCCTGGCCATCACCTGTCATACCCTCATCACTGTTCTCCCAGACCTGGTGGCCCTTAGTGGTGAGGAAACTGAGGAACCCTCTGCCATACAAGCTTAGCAAATTCCAATGTCTTTCACCCTAGAATTCTATAGAATCTTAGATTTTTTTATTTCTATTTATAAAGAAACTGAGGCTCAAATGGTTAAAGTGATTTATTGCCCAAGGTCATAGGTCAGACTGTACATTTTTAGTTGGAGGAGACCTTACAGAACCTCCTAGTCCAACATCTGACCTGATTAGCACAGTGCCTGGTGCTAATAGGTGTCTATCAAATGTTTCCTGATTTAGGCAATCCCACTCAGGCCATGTGGTATAGTGCCTAGAGTGCTGGACTTGGTGTCAAGAAGTACTGGGTTCAAAGTCTGTCCCTGACACTTATATCTTGAGTGACCATGGACAGCATGGTACAGCGGAAAGTGGGCTAGACTTGGGAGTCAGGGGCCTAAGTTGAAATCCTGGCCCTGACACACCTAATAGCTATGTGATGTGGGGCAGTCACTTAACCTCTCTGAGGCTCAGTGTCCTCACCTGTAAAATGTGGGTGTTAGACTAGATGGTCTCTATGTCCAGCAATAAATCTATGACCCCCATTCACTGTACTGCTCTGAATTGAGCTCAGTTTCCCCATTGGCAACATGAAGATAATAATGTTAGGAGTACTTACTTCCCTGTTTCAGTCTAAGTTTAATTGAATCTGGCACAAATGGAGCACCTGAAGTTATGACATTCAAATCAGGCAGTTGTTTTCATTAAGTATTATGAGAATCTGAAGATCTTCCCTGCCCCTAGGCCCTTTGCTTAAGTGGCTTAAGTGGCTCTGAGAACCTTCCCTGATTTGAAAATATACTCTGCCCCCTAACAGGCTGAATGTGGTCACATGGAGCAGGAGGCTTGTTCTTCAGGAACACCCACACCTTATTACTTTGTGATTGGGCAGTGGGTCAAGAGGGCTGTGACATTCTCTGATCCAGGAGAAGGTTATATATACCATGATGTGAGGTTTTGCTTTGGGGCTCACTTTGAGAAGAGTTGTGTGATTTGGCCTGAAGATACACTGGGAAGCCGTTGAGCCCCCCAGCTGTGAAAAACCCAGATGTTGGTGCTTCCCTCTCTGGTAACTGAATAGGTAACTGATGTAAAGGTCAGATGATGGGAAGCCCATCTACTGATCGGTTTCTTTGTCTGCTTGTAACTTCTGCTTCTAACTGTTTGTATTCTCTGAAGCTCAGGGTGCTGACTTTTCCCCCTGAACTAGGTAAATGATATTTGTTTTACTGATTAAAGTGAAACCATTAACCCATTTTGAGTTGCCTTCCTTTAGAAAAGCAGATCTAAGAACCTGTGCTAGCAGCCACTCTGGGTATGCTAGGGTGCTTGCTGATACACTAAGGCACAAAAAAAGACATGGAGCCTGGCTCTCCTAGCTTTCTGCTATGGGCAAAACCAAATTCAGTAGCCCAGGTAAAAATGGTTGGCATGAAGCTAGGATCTCTTCCACCTAATCAGAGGAGATTCCAAGGGGCAGGTGAGCAGCTCCCTACAGATTCCTTTGCTCATACCTTCATCAAGGATGCACTGAATGCAAGTGTATATTACCTGCACAGGTCCCTTCCCCTTCTCCCTTCCAAGGACCATCCACTCTAATTTCCTCTTGGTGACAAGCTCCTCATCTGATCCTCAACAGCTACCCCAAAATTTATCACAGTGCCCCACAGATGGCTCATTAAGTAAAAATCAAATATATGTGAGGAACTTTGAAAACTTTTAAGCACCATCCGAAGATCAGTTATTATTTTTTCCTACAACTCCAACTATTACTTCTGTGTAGAGATTCCCAAATTGACATGTACAGATCCAATTTCTCTTCTGACCTTTAGACCAAGGGTTTTTAACCTAGAGTCTATTAACCATAGATTTCAAGGAGTCTATGAACTTGGATAAAGAAAAAATTCATCTTTATTTTCAATAACCTTTAAGTGAAATTTAATACTTCCCTCAATTATAATTTTTTTTAAATTATTCTGAGAAAGGTAGATAGGCTTTACCAGACTGCCAAAGGGGTCTACAACCCACACAAAAGAAAGATAAGAACCCCAGTTCTAGAATCACATCTGCCAAATGTCTACAAAATTTCCCCACCTCGATGTTCCCCTTGCATCTCAAACTCAATACAGCCAAACCCAAGATTTTTCCAGATCCCCCTAAACCTGCTCTTCCTTCTGACTTCCTATGTCTGTCAATGTTATAAAAGTCATAACTAGGATACAATGACTGAGGTTTTGCCTTGACTGACTTAGAGGGTGCCAGTAGTACCAGAAATCCTTTAGAAGCATAGAAACTACAGAGTTTAATGAAAATAATGGATTGAAATAGGAGGCTCCCAAATTTCAGGCTTGGGATGAGTGCTTCCTTCTTCCTTCTAATAACTCTAAGCCCTGGCTTCACACATATCCTGAAGCCTCCAGATCATTCCTGCTTCTCTTCCAACTGAGTAATGCTTTGTGCCCCTTTCCTGGACACCATGTAGTACTTGCCCCAGGGGCAAGAACTCCTTGCTATAGCTTTAAGTGATACCACCATTCACCCTGAAGGTTACATTAACCTGGATGGCCTTCTCTCTTCTGATCTCTCATATTCAATCACTTACCAAATCCTAACAATTCTATCTACACATCTCTCATTTTTGTCCCTCTCTATCTCTGAATAGAGATACCTTAACAATTAGCATGGCGCTCTGCCCACAGGAAGAGCCAATGAGAAAATGTATATAAAGTATTTTGTAAACCTTAAGTTCTATGTATAGTTAGATCATTTTCTCATCTATTATTAGTAGTAGTGATGATAACTGTACTTTCCTTCCATCTCTCCATCATGGACATCCCAGTGGAAACTAGGACCCCACTTCTAGCTCTGCCCCTCTACACACACACACACACACACACACACACACACACACACACCCCTTGCCCCAGCTCTAAAAAGTGATGCTTTGGTCTTCTAATGGGAAACTGGTCGCCATAACATTTATGTGGTCTCATGGTCATGTTCCTACTCTCTGATCATCTCCAACCCACCAGAAACTAGGACTCTGTTTCTGCTGCACCACACATGCCCTCCCCAAGTGCTAATAAATGAAGTTTTGACCTTCTTCTGGGAACTAGGCCCCCACAACATTACCTGTAGTTTCTTAGCCATGTCCCAACTTCCTGACTATCTCCAACCCAGTGGAAACTAGGATCCTCCCTCCTGATGTTCACATGGCTTTGGCAGGTGAGGCCTTTCCCTTATCTAGCTGAAACCAGGCCATGGCACCATTTTCTTTAGCCATCCTTTTTCCCCTTTCGCGCACCTTGCCACACCCCTTTATGTGCTGTCTTCTCCATAGACAAGATCTTTGAGGGCAGAAACTTTCTTGTTTGCTTTTATATGTATTGTGGTTAGCATGGTGCCTAGAATATATGAGCACATAATTAATGTTCCTTTTATTGTTGTCATTGAGTCATTTCCAACTCTTCACAATCCCATTTTAGGGTTTTTTTGACAAAGATACTGGAATGGTTTGCCATTTTTCTTCTCCAGCTCATATTACAGATATGGAAACTGAGACAAATAGGGTTAATTGTCTTGCCCAAAGTAACATGGCTAATAAGTGTCTGAGGTCAGATTTTTACTCAGGAAAATGAGTCTTTCTGACTCAAGGCCCAGTAGAGACCCACTGTACCACCTAGCTCACAATAAACATTCCTACCAAACTTTATTGAGTATAACAATGAAATATAACTACAATTAGCAACGATCACAGTTCTTTGAGGGGTGAGGAAAATTCACAAAAAGAAGGTTAGCATCAAAATATTCAGAAGAAAATTGTAACTTGATAGGAATAGAATAGCCTATAATTATTATCAATAATTTATCAATCTTTGACAATGCTTTTTACATCTAATTAGAGCAACATCATCACATATTCCATTTTTAAATATAAAAGTGACTGTTAGAAGAATCATATGCTTCTGAAAATTGCCTGAAAACTGACCTCCACTGCTCATTCACGGGCTAAATTTAGGCCAGGCAGTGGCACTCTAAATTTTCTTCCAACTCCACACCAACATAACATACCTAGGAACTGTTTTGTAAAGAATCTTGGAATGTTGGAGCTGAAAGAGAACATATAATGTCAGGGCTGAAAGGAACCTTAGAACAAAGAATGGAGAATGAAAGGCTGGAAAGAACACAGAATGTCAGAGCTGAAAGGATTTTTGAGATCTAGTCCAAATTCCTCATTTTTCACATAGGAAATCAAGGCCTAGAGGGGCAAAATGTTCATAAGGCTCGAAGGTCATAAAGCTGAGTTAGTGGTAAACCAGAAACTCTAAATCAGGTCTCTTGACTGTCCATCCATTCAATCAATCAATAAACATTTATTAAGTACCTATGTCCAGCGCTGTTTCTAGTACATCAGGCTGTTGGTTATTCAAGAGGTGCAACAGAAAACGTGGTGACTCTAAAACTGAAGGACTCAAGCTCAGATCTCACTTCTGAACATTGATATCTATGGGACCTTGGGCAGCTGGATCAATTTCCCAGGATCTCAGTTCCTTCATGTGCAGAAGAGGGAAGGGAATGTGGAGTAGATGGCTTCTAACTCTAGATCTATGAACTTAACAAGTATACTATGAATAACACTCTGTGCCCAGCGCTATGGGGGATACAAAGAAGAAGGAAAAAGGCCGCTGACCTTGAGACACCTGCAATTCAGTGAAATGACCAGATAACATGACTAGTGCCTGGAATAGAGTAGGCGCTCAATAAATACTTATTGATTGTTTGATCAATAACACATGCCAGGGAATGAGAGAGACTAGAGAAAACAGAAATTACTGGGAAGAAAGGAAAAACCCTTAACGCACTGGGCACCCTGAATGAAATGCTGTGAATCGGGTACTTATGCTACATAAGCAAGGCTCCCAATTGTAAAGAGCAAAGGAGTACAGAAATAAGTCTATATACATATTCTGTGTGTGAGCCCAGAATCAAGTATTTTGCCTTTGTAAAGGCTGTATCTGTTTAAGAATACAGAATTCTTGTGTACTTTTAAAATATGCTTTCTCTCTCTCTTCTTCCTTCCTTACGTTAAAAACAAATCTGTAATGTGTTTCCCGTTGTCCAAAAGAAGAAAACGTAAAGGATACAGCAGAAAGATAATTAACAGGACTTAGAGTCAAGACACTAGGCTCTGAGTTCCAGGTCTGTCACCTGGTATCTGTGTGACCTTGGTCACATCAAAGCATGCCTTTAGCCTGAGTCTCCTCATCTATAAACTGGGAATAATGATGACTGGACCCAGTATGTCACAGGACTGTTTTGAGGATCAAACAAGAGAAGAAATGTAAAAAAGCACTTTGTAAGCACAAATTGATAAATAAATCTCAACTATGAGAGAGAGAGAGAAAGTGAAAAAGAGAGTTAGACTATTTATTAAGCAGCCAGGCACCATGGATTCAAAGACAAAGAGTGAAACCTTTCCTGGCCCCAAAGAGCAGGCATGCTATCAGGGGAGAAGACATGCATACATTTAAGTATTTGCCAAATAAATGTAAGGTAATTTCCAGGAAGCAGAAGGGATTACTGACAGCTAGGGGGGTCAGGAGGTGTTATTCGAGCTGATCTTTGAAGGATACTAGGAATTCTAAGAGTAGAGGGTGAGCAGGTAGTACACCTTAGGTATGGAGGACAGCCAATGAGTAGTTAATGTGCGAAGAACTTCAAGAAGACCAGGTTCCTGGGATTATAGAGCGCATGAAAAGAAGTAATATAGAATAAGCCTGGAAAGGCAGCTTGGAGCCAGGTTGTGAAAGGTTCTAACTCAGTGGTTCTCAACCTTCCTAATGCCGTGACCTTTTAATACAGTTCCTCATGTTGTGGTGACCCCCAACCATAAAATTATTTTCGTTGTTACTTCATAACTGTAATTTTGCTACTGCTATGAATCTATCTGATATGCAGGATGTATTTTCATTGTTACAAATTGAACATAACCCACAGGTTGAGAACTGCTGCTTAACTACCATATTTGGTTTGTGTTACCTAAGGGTAATAGGGAGCTACCGCTACTTACTGGGCAAGGGTGTGACCTGATCAGACCTATTCTTTAAGGAAATAACTTTGGCAGCTGGGTGGATGAAGAATTGGAGAGGAGAAAGACTTGAGGCTGGGAAATCAGTTAACACCTTCCAGATGTTGTGCTTCACTGATAGAGACTGCATGAACCCAGTGTCACCTCCTGGCCACAATAAAGCCTCCAAAGAATTGTAAAGTTCTTGAAGATTATACCAGTAACAAAGAACTGAAATCTAATCTGCCTATCAATTGAGGAATGGCTGAACAAATTATACTGTGTGAATGTAATGGAATACTACTGTGCTGTATGAAATGATGAAAGGAGCATTTCAGAGACACCTGGGAAAACTTGTATGAACTGATAGAGAGTGAAGTGAGCAGAAGATTTCTGATTTCTAGTCCAAATTTCTCATTCTCCAGATGGGAAATGAAGTGCCAGAGTAGCAAAATGTTCATAAGACTCAACGGTCATAAAGTTGAGTTGGTGGTAAATCAGAAACTCTAAGTCAGGTCTCTGGACTGTCCATCTGTCCAATCACTCAATAAACATTTATTAAGTGCCTACGATGTCCAGAGCTATTTCCAATACATCAAACTGTTTGTTATTCAAGAGGTACAATGGAAAGTGTGTTGTCTCTAAAGTCTGAGGTCCAGGGTTCAATTCTTACTTCTGACTATTGATATCTCTGTGACCTTGGGCAATTAGTTCAACTTCCCAAGATCTCAGTTTTAAAACTGCAGTTTTCTTCATCTGCAGAAAAAGGAGGGGAATGTAGACTAGAACAATTTTAAAATAACACTGTAAAGACAAACAGCTTAGGAAGACTTGGGAACTTGGTCAATGTAGTGAAGAACTATGATTTCAGGGAATCAGTGATAAAGCAGATCACCACCTATAAAGAGGCGACACATTCAAGACAGAGAAAAAGACGTACACTTTCAGACATGGTCCACATGGGAATTTGTTCTGCTTGTCTACACATATTTGTTTTAACAAAATAAGGGCTTTGAATTTACTTTCTTTCTCAATGGGGGAAGATAGTGGGCAAGAAAAGAAGTAAATGTTTGTTAACTGAAAAAAAAATATTTTTTTAAAAGATTATGGCAGTAAAACACAAATTCTGGGAGGTTCTACCATAATGGGATATATTAAAGTACAGAGTCAGCGATCAAGTCTCTGCCTGGTGTCCAAGGCCCGGCACCAGAATCTTGCCAGGCAGGTCATGAGTTCTCTTGGGTAAAGCAACTCACCAAAGTGGTTAATAAAACATGCAGGTAATGTGATCTCCTTGAGGGGAAGGAGTGGTCATCTCCCTGAAACCGCAAACCTTTCAGAACAGTATGGCGATATCACCACGGACTGGACTGCAGGGTCCCAAGGCACAAACTCTTTTTGCATTTTATGAGATGACCACATTTACATCCTCCTAGCTTGGTGGTTTTAAGCAATAAATCCAGACCTAAAGACACATTCCCTCAAAGCGCATTTTAGAATTCAATAGAAAAGAATAATAGTTTAAAAAAGGAACTCTTGCCAGTGGAGAGTATCATGTTCTAATGTGGTCACAGCCCTACCAGGCATAGTTCTCACCCAGTACTCCATTACAACAGAAGACAAAATGAGCCAAGTATATCAGAAATGTATGGCATGACTGTGTCCAACAACTCACAGTTACAATTCCCACTACAACTGTAAACTGGCCTTAGGTTCACAGGCAGTGCTGGGAATATCAGAAAATATTATTATCTTTTATACAATAATGTATTCTCTTCAAACCCAATTACAGTTGCTGGGACAACTGGGATAACTTTGTGGTTTATGTCTTTACTAAAATGTCAAGTCTTGGTTTGTTTGGGGTTGTTTTTTTTTTCCAGAATACATCCGTTTTCTTGAGCTCTACATAAGATATTTAAGTCAATGTAAATACACATTAACACAGACAGACATAAATATCATATGTAATTTTGTGTTTGTAACTTAGACACATGTGAAGAAAAGCTGTGAGGGGCACAATGGACAGGGACTGGTACTGGAGTAAGAAAGGCCTGGGTGTAAGTTCCGCTTTAGAGACCTACTCAGTGGGTGACCAGAGATAAGCAACTTAACTCTTTAGTGCTGTCTGGTATCTCTAAAGCTGTAAGTATCAGACCATTTGGTTATCCTCATTGATAAAGGAGATTTCCATATCATAATATGGATATGTGTGTATATATGTGTGAGTGTGTGTGTATGCATATATGTGTGTGTGCAATCTCAAGTGCACACTCATGTATTTATTAAGCAACCAGATATAAAGACAAAAGTATATACATATATGTTATTATATCTATATATTACATATACATACATATATTATTTTATGTGTGAATATGTGTGTGTATGTATGCACACATGCAGTTAAAGGTATAACTGCTTAAAACCACAAAGTTTGAAGCATGTAAATATGGCCACCATGATCCTTTTGTAAAATACAATTACTGTGCCACTCACGACCAGGCTGCATGTATATAGTTCTTCCATAGTCCTTGTCTGATGCTTCATAATGGGCAGGGAGCTGCCTCTAGATTCTAAAAAGGGATAAATAGATAGATAGATAGATAGATAGATAGATAGATAGATAGATAGATAGATATAGATAGAAGATAGAGAGATAGATGTGTGTTTATATATATATAGATAGATAGATACACATACACACACGTCAGCGTGTTGAGGTCTTTAGACTGATCAGGTTCTACTGCCCATTTCCTTTACAATTTAGCAGCAAATACTTTGCAAATTGGTGGTTTGGAGTAAGTGACCACAGAAAGATAACTGACCACAGACAGTCTGTGCACAAAATTCATATCTGGAGCCAATTTTTTTGGAAATAAATGTTGGGGTTCAGCAACGTAGCCATTGTCCCAGCAAAATGAAGGAGCACAGCTACTGGTCAGGGCCCTGGGGACGCCTCCTGGGAGCACGCTCTGTCCACTCTGTGGGGTCTTTGGCTTCAGGTCCACTGCTGATGCTACTAATGTCAATGTCAACAGCTATGATGCAGGCCCACAAAGAAAGCAACCACTCAAAGATAGATGCTCTTAGCACTCCCTTATTACCTGAGAAACCTCAGCTTTCCACACAGGTTATGACACTGCTAACAAGTTTTCTTGCTTCCAGGATCTATACCACATGGAGCTCAGGGAATGTTAGAGATCAGGTTAACCTTAAAGCAACTCCCCCTTTTCAGAGCCTTTATGTCTTCTGAGACGCTCTTATTTGTATAATCAAAAAAAAAAATGTAGCCTACTCCACTGCTATATATGAGTATTATCTACACAATTAACAAATCCTTGGGAGTTAGGACAAGGGGCCTCATGGCTTAGATATACAAAAGTAGACAAATAACAAAAAAAACAAAAAAAAATAGCACTATTTATCTATGGCCAAAATACACGGCTTAGTTCTCCTGAGTCAATCTTGACACTTGTTTTGGCCTACCGCTCCCTTTAAAAAAAAAAAATTACTTAGTGTCCCTCCCCCAATCCACTTTCTTTAACCAATTAACAGGTTTTTTTTTTATATTTGTGTCATTTTTAAAATACATAAAATATTTTTAAATGACACATCTTGAATTTAATAATTTATTATAAATTTATGGGTTTTTTCCTGCACTGAAATTTTGATGACACAACATTTCATCATGTAACTATACAGTATCATGTTGTAAACAAGTTATTACATACACATATTCCTGCCATTGCATTCTGGACTTCTCAACAATGCGTGACATGCTCACCTGCCAACACTTGCTTGTTAAGAACTGTCGGCAAATTTGATTACTAATCAGTTATAACTTGCAATGCAGCCCAATTGCACCAGATTGCACCCAACTGCCATGGCCCCCCATCATTCCAGCATACTCCAGGAGTGGTATCACCCATTTTGGGAACCTATAGTTTAAGGTATGTTAAATCAGTCCAATAAAAAGCTTAACTTTCATTCAGGGTCCTTGTTCAATTCTTCACTTTATGGTATCCATCATCTGTGAAATGGATCATCAAGCAAATACAGGAGGCTAAAAAGACTGCCATTAGACCATGTCAACAGAGCATGAATCTTGACAACTACTATCAAGACAGAAAGGTTTCAAGGATGGAGCCAATAAGGAATCATATGTCTCTTATCTGAGGACCACCCTTGATAAATGCAGAAAGGTTAATCTTCAGATTAATGGCCAATGGAGACCGAATCTTTTCAGGCATAGTTACTCATGAAAAAAAAAAATCATTGAAAGACATGGAAGCTCTGTGATCTGTGTAGATGAAGTTAGGACCTATACCAGAGAAAATCACCTGTCCTTGAAGTGTTTAAATATATTTTAACTAAATGCTTAACAGGCATTTATTCTTAACAGGAATATATCCAGTGCATGTGAACATGTAAAAGTAGATAAAAAGGGATCCCTTCTCAGAAGGGTCCTTTACTAAGGAAGTCCTGTTAAGCGAAAGAGGCTTTTGTCTTTATGCCAAATTAAAATGCTTATAACAAGTCATACTTATCTAGAGCATTAAGATTTACTAAAGCATTTTCCTCACCAAAAAACAAACACATGAGGTAAGTTATTAAAGTTTTATTAGTCTCATTTTACAGATAGGGACACTGAGGCACAGATGTAAACTAACTTGACTTGGGTCACACAGCTATGAGATGGTACTTGGACCCAGGTCTTCTCTGAGATCAGTGCTCCTTCCCCTACATCCATTCATTCCCAAATGTCTTTGAAAACAAAAGAGCTAGGTCGCCTGGTCTCTACTACTAACTTGTTAAGAGACTTTGGGTTAGTCATTTAGCCTCTCTGAGACTATTTCTCCATCAGTAAAATGAAGGGGCTGGACAAGATGATATCTAAGCCCTCTCTCAGGTTGAAAGGGCTAGGACTCAACCTGGAAGACTAGAGAGAGCACTAGACTTGCTGTAAGGCCTGGGTCCGAACCCTGCCTTAGGTTCTTACTAGCCCTGTGACCCTTAGTAAGTCCTTTGACCTCTAGGTCTTAGGTTCCTCATCTGTAAAATGAAAGGAATGGAGTCAATGACCTCTAAGTTCTCTGTCTGCTCTTAATCCATGTTGCTACTTGGCAGCCCAGACTAAGCCACAGCTGGCTTGATGTTTGGGCACAAAAGGAAGGACAAAGTTAACAGTGCCAGGGGCTGTCCCCAAGCCAAACAGCACAACCTGACCATGCAGAAAGTCAGGCCAAGGGGATTACCAAGATACCAGGGAGAAAATCAGAGCAGCATTTTCCTAATTGACTGAGTAGAGAACACAAATCAGAAAGACAGCATTCAAGTTATATTCAGGAGCCAACAATGATCTTGGAAATAAAATCTTCCTATTACCTTATCCTCAGATTTTATCAGTCTCTGTAAATAAAGAATCCTATATGATTAGGTCAACAAAATAACAGGGAATTAAAAAACCACCATCCATATAGCTTTTAAATTCAACTAAGTTCTTAATGTATAGGTAAGACAGTCACCCATTACAAGGATTTCTGTGAAAAGATAATCACACACACAGGAGTCATCTCCAGTTGTCCTGATCTATAGTCACTGGACCCAGATGGTTCCAGAGGAGAAAGTGAGGCTCGTAACTTTGCACAGCCCTGCCTCACTTAAATCTAATTCACTTGCAAATCATGGCATCACCTTCCTGATGTCATGGTTCTCTTGGAGACTGAACAACAAACAACAAGAACCCTATCCATTATCCTACCTGGCTGCCTCTCTGAAATACAATAATATACAGAAGTATAGAACAGTTATAGAGACACAAAGACACTCTCCAGTTTCTTTGAGAACTGGGTGGGTAGAGTCTGGTGTCAGCAGGAAAGAGGGAACAAACTTTTTGGGAAAGAGATTGGAGGGAGCTCAGTTATGTAGGTAGTTCACAGTGTTCAGCAGCATTGCTTCACAAGTTCAAAAAAAGGTTTAAACGAGTGCATAGAACCATTGGGCTTAAAAAGGGAAAACCTGGATTTTTGCAACACAGGGCTGAATCTTTACAGTGCTCATTATGGAAGGTAATCAAGCTCTTTGATCATTTTGGATTTCAGTTTCCCTTCTGAAAAATGGGTTAGATTAGGTGACCCCCAAGGACCTTCTAGGCCCTGAATTCTTATATTCTAAGGCTCTTCTGAGCTTTAACATTCTATGTTCTCTAATCTAACAAAACTCTCTTTTAACTCTAGAATTCCACATCCCATGTTTCTCTGTCCTTTGTTATCTCTATCTGAGACAAAACCAGGTTGGAGAATTATGGGACTTACCCAGTCTGGTACTTATATTTTCTCATGTTGTTGTTTTTCAATCATGTCCAACTCCTCATGACCCCTTTTGGAGGTTTTCTTGGCAAAGATACTGGAGTGGTTTGCCATTTCCTTCTCCAACTCATTTTACAGATGAGGAAACTGAGGCAAACAGGATTAAGTTATTTGAGCAGGATCATATAGCTAGTAAGCATCTGAGACTGGATTAGAATTCAGGTCTTCCTGACTCCAGGCTAGATGCTCTATCTCAGCGGCTCTCAACCTGTGGTTGGCGACCCCTTTGGGGGCTGAACTGGGTCACCTAAGGCCATTGGAAAACACATATTTCCGATGGTCTTAGGAACCAAGACACCTCCTCTATCTGTCTCCAGGCAGGTCCACCCACATGCAGATACGCCCACATATGAGCATTAAAGGGTCACGTGGCATTAGGAAGGTTGAGAACCACTAATCTATCTACTATGCCACTTAGCTGCCCTTGTGTTCTTACAGCCAAAATAGCATTTAACATGACACACATCACCTCCATAGTCCTTTTCAGAGACTAGCTCTTGCTGTCTCACCCAGGCTAGAAGTACAGTGGCCCTCACAGGATCAAACCCACTGTCAACCAGCACAGAAGCTTTGACCAACTCCATTTTAGATCCAGACTAACTCACAGCTCCTTAGGCAACACATTCCTAGGGGCTCACCATATGGTGGCAAACTTAGTGTGGATGTCCTATCAACTTTAGCCTTACTACAGCTCAGAACTCCCAAACCCAAGCAATACAGAGCCTCAGTGTCTCATTGTAGTAGGAATTGTAGGCATGTGCCAACCATACTTTGCATGATCATACTAACAATCCCTCATGAACTGACCAGGGTTTTAAAGGGTCACATTGTCAAATCAAAATTTGACCCAAGATTCCTCTTAGCAAATGGGAAAAAAAAAACCTATAATATTTTTAATATCCATGCATTAGCTAGCATAGATAGCTATCCAATTCAAGGGATTTACAGTGTGCACGTGGGGACATGGAGGGAGGGGGTGATGCAGAGAGGAGGAAGCAAACCTATTTCCATTGTATAAAGAATAATGAGACCAGGTTGTGTCATTTTTCAAACCGCAATAACATGGAAAATGAAATTTTAAATTAAAACCTCAGGTCATCCACAGTGTACGCAGATTATTACTTCTACCTAATATTTCTTCAAGTCCAACCTTGGGGCCCATGCAGAAAACAACATGTTCTATTTACATAAAACACTGGGCCTCAAATCCAGGGTTTTCAAAATCTGTTAACTCTATAAGAATCACAGTAGAGTGGATAAGGAGTCATGAATAAGAGAAGGGAGCCATCTATAGTAAAGGGGAGAAACAGGGCTCCTAAAATGTCTCCTGCTCCTAGCAACTGTACTAGAAAGCATCTAGGAGGTTCCTTTTTAAAAAAATATTTTATTTTCTTTTTTGTTTTATGGAGGGAGGAGGGCAGGGCAATTGGGGTTAAGTAACTTGCCCAAGGTCACACAGCTAGTTTTGTTTTACATGTTTGAGGCCAGACTTGAACTCGGGTCCTCCTGACTCCAGGGCCAGTGCTCTATTCACTGCACCACCAAGCCACCCCATCTAGAGAGGTTCTTAAAGCAAATGTGTTTGACACATAGTGGCCAGACAGAGCCCAGGACCAGCCATCAGGTGTGGATTCTACTCCCATTTTCCACTTAAAGGCTGGGTGACATTGGCTACTCAGATCTCTTCATTTCTCTGAGCCTCAGTTTCCCCATCTGTAAAATGGAGATGATCATCCTACCTGCCTAATCCAGATGCTCTGAGAATAAAAAGAGATGATGTATTTGCTCTGAAACTATAATAGTGCTCACAAATGTGAGCATTTATGGCTGGGACCTTGGGCAAATCATTTCTCCACTCTGTGCACTCATCTGTAGAATGATGGGGTTTTGGTGATGGGTTAAATTATTTTCAAGGGCCCTTTCAGTTGTGAAATTTTATGCCCTGTACTCATAATTCTTCCATTTCACTAATAGGAAGATGAAGTCAAAGTATTTTTTCTCTCCCTCCCCGCCCCCAAAAAAGGAATATCTGAATCTGTTAAAAAATTCTCAACGATTTTTATTCTAGAAGCTAACAGAATCTCACTAGTGGTAGAATCCAAACCAAAAGAATAAGAATAAGAATGTTTGTTTAGCTATAAACAGAAGTGTGCTGGAGCCACCTCCACTGGGAGCTCCATTTTCAGTGTGAGCACTGACTCCTCAGAAAGTGGCTACAAGACTACAAATCAGGACTTGATTTATTGTTTTGCTGATTGTTTAGACTAAAGAAAGTGACAGAGAAAATGCTAATAAGAGGGGTTAAATTTAAAAGAGCTTAACCATTTCTGTGTGTCATGGATCCCTTTGGAAGTCTGATCATGTTTTTCAATGCACAAAATAAAATACCAGTTATATAAAGAAAATTTGTAAGTGTTGTCATGGGTACATTTTTCCCCCAGAAAGCTGTTTGTTAAACATTTAACAGCATACTCCAGGCGAGAGGTTCCTGCCAGTCTGTCCAAAGACCATGCCTCTTCCAGCAGAGGTTTAAAAGCAGACCAAAAATAGAATCAGGCTCAACAGCTTGTAGGAACATAGAGTTAAAACCAGAAAGGGCTCAAAGGTCATCCAGGCCAAACTTCTAGTTTTACAGAAAAGGAATCTGAGGCCCAGAGGGGTTAAGAACACCTGGCTAGTTATTTGTCAGAGGTGGGATTTGAACCCAGGTTTTTTGACTCACAAGCCCCCAATCTCACTACTTTATTTTTTTATTTCCACAGAAATAAAATTTCAATCATTGGTTCCTCTGTAATAGATGGCTGTAACAGTCCCCATAAATTATCTTTGTGCATGAAGCCAAAAATAGTTCCATTTACAATAATGGTACAGCATTCTTAAAGTTTAAATCATCAGCACTGAAACATTTCCTATGAATTGACAGAGAATGATGGAGCTGGAAGAAACATTAGAAGACAGAATGTATTACACTGGAGCTGAAAGCAATCTTAAAACATCGAACAACATCGAATGTTATAGTGGTTTGTGATTGTTGAATACAGAGCAGAGGATGCCAGAGCTGTAACAAGTCTTATGACATAGAAGAAAACATGAACCACTACAATGTGAGAACTGAATGATCTTAAAAGATCGAGTCCAACTTCTTATTACAGATGAGGAAGTGGCAGCCTGAGAGTTAACAGCAGGGCCAGAAGTAACACCTTGACGCCTTCCCTCTCAGCCTGCTGATTTCTCTGTAATAGCTTAGCTTCTTGATGAACACAGCATTATATCACTGTCTCCACAGTGTGTTGCAGAGACCAAGACCAAAGGATTAAGATGCTGTCCAGACCCACTTTAATTACTGACTTAACTCTTTCCTGATTCTGAACTATATCATCCAGAGTGGCTTTCTCCCTGTGGGGTTTTGGCCAAGTTATCCTTTCTGGACCTCAATTTCCATACCTATAAAATGATGGGAATTTAAATAAATGGTCCCTCAGATCTCTTCCAGCTCTAAATCTATGACCTCTCAACTCTTTTTTTCCCCCCATCTTTTTTTTTATTTTTAAATTTTATTATAGTTTGCATCATTCATTTCCACAAGATTTTGAGTTACATATTTTCTCCCCCTCTTTCCCCCATCAAC
>CM053592.1:137111750-137145959 GCA_028646515.1 Pseudochirops corinnae
ACACTGCTCCTAGCTGCCCCTAATCCGCTCACCACTCCTCTCATCCGGCCGCCCCCGGGGCTCAGCAGTGGCTTCAGGCCAGGCTGGTTTCACAGTGCTGATATGGTTCCTTGTAGCCGAGCTGACTTTAGTGGGAAGTATCTTTGTGTGCGTTTTGGAGTTCTAGGATTGGTTTAGAGTCCTATTCCATGGGTATTTTAGGGTGGCTATGTGAGAGCTGCGATATGTTGCTGCTGCTATGCCGCCATCTTGGCTCCGCCCCATAAAAGTCCCTTTTTAACATCAAAAAATTTCATGGATTCCCAAATGATGGCAGAGGTTTGATTACTATTCACGGACTGAGAGAATATATGAGAATCTAGGTGGCTCAGTGGGTAGAGCACTAGACGTGAAGACAGGAAGTCCTGAATTCAAATCTGAACTCAGATACTTCCTAGCTGAGGGATCCTGAACAAGTCCGTCAACTTCTGCCTCGATTTTCTCATCTGTAAAACAGGGATGATAAGAATAGCCCCTACCTCCTAGAGTTGTGGGGATAAAATTAGACCATACAGGAGTTGTAAAAAGTACCCTAACAAAACTTAAGGCTCTCCATAAATGTTAGGCATTATCATCATCGTCACTATTATGACAAGGTCCTTACCTGCATGGAGTTTGCAGTCCGGTAGAAGAGAGAAAAGATGCACACAAATAGTTATAACAACAGTAGTAGCTCATAGCTAGGGCACCTTCATGTTTCTTGAGTGCTATTTTCACAATAGCCCTATGAGGTGGAGAGGACAAGTAATACTGTTCCCATTTTACAGAGGCTTAGAAGGGGTATGGGAGTTGTTCAAGGTCAAACCTCTTTTAAGGGATGGACTCAGAACTTGACTCCTGATTCTTTATGTTCTACCACCTTCTGTAGGAGTAAGAAGGGCAAAGGGGGAAAGGGAAGACTCAGGGATGGGGAGAGACAAGGAGGATGAAGAATGAGAGTGGATAGAGGAACAGTTTTTCTCTTCAGAAGCATGCATTCTTTATGAGACTAATGTGCAGCTCAAGGCAAAGGGAAGAGGAGAGTGGTTACCTCATGGTCTCAGCTGCCTCATGGCTAAATGGTTGGACCAGGTAAGCACTAAGATCCCTTTTGCACTTTAGGTTCAAAGACCTTGTTTGCTGCTAGGCTTCTGCTATCCCATAGTTTCTGGTTCTGCGTCTGAGATTCTCTGCGTTCTACCATTCTGTGGTACTGTAGTACAGCAGGAGGAATGAAGTAGTGTGGGACAGGACGATGGAGGGGGCCACAAGTGATGCCTTGAGCTCCCCAAAAGAGGTCCAGGCAGGACTTTGGAAATAATCAAGTGGAGCAGGAGCTAATGATCCTGGCACTTTTCCTGGAGTATTTAGATGAGCCAGATAAGGAGGGAGGGGGCGATGATCACTAGACATGGGGGTGGTGCAAAACACATTGTGAAAGGTAAGAAGTCTGTTGAAGTGTTGGGTTCTTCACCCTCCCTCCTCATACACCGACTGTTGACAGCAGGGGGTGACAGCAGACTCAGTTCAGTCCTTAAAGGAGTGTCTGAGAGAAGGTACATGACAAATACAGGCAGTGGGTGCTGGAGGACTTCACAGGAGAAGCTCCTCCTGGATTGGGGGAAGGGGCAAAATGAGGCAAGAAAGACCAGGTCCCCTGTTTCATAAAGCCAGGCATACCTGCAAATTGCATTTCCAGTACAGAGGCAAAATGAGAAAGTGCCCTGTGTACATTCCACCTGGAACATCCCCTCCAGAACACAGTGCTAACATCCCTTTGGGAACATTCTCATTGCATCTAATAGTATGTAAATGGAGAAGACAAGCCCTACAGCAAGTTCCAGATCTGTCCTTCAAAAATGCTTGGACCGGCAGAAATGCCAAGCAAGCTTTTCTGCCACCTGTTTAGACAACTAACGACTAATCACAGACACTCATACATGAAACAGACACAGGAGTAAACATACGCTGCCAGCCATGTGGTGTTTATCTGATGCCACCTTTGCCTGTGGGATAGAACCAAGTTGGAATAATCCTGGGATGAGACAGGGAGGAAAATATATGTGGTATATGCTTTGTCTGTGCTGCTTAAAAATCTGCATGCAGATTTCCTGTCAACACCCTTGTCCTCTCAACACCTTGAAAAGGAAACTCATTCTGATGCAGTCCCCATGACAGATGGACAGACAGACAGCACACTACCCCAGGGGTCAAAAGTCAGGTGATCAGAAGTCACTTGGAGCTGTTCTTGCTATACTACTGGTTAAATGGGTAACTTGCACAAGATACTTTGCTACTCTCACAGAAAAACTGGAATCCCATCATAAGGAAAGTTCTCTGGATTCTGTGAATCAGGGAGTAGGCTCTACTTTCTACCTCCAGCAGAGGAGCAAGCTCAGGGAGGAGGCACCATGGGCTACATCCCTGTGGCTGCCCTACAAGGATATACATCACTCTCCAACTGCCTCTGATAGAGAACAAGAAGAAAAGAGACTAAAGATAAAAGAGGGATTGGTGGAAATGACTGAAAACATTGTGGGGGGAAAGGGTGTCGGAGCCGAAAAGGACCACAGAACAAAGACCATCAGACCTCTAAAGGGACTTCAGACAAAGACCATCAAAGGAACCTTTGGACAGCAACTAAGGACTCATCCCTCCCTCTCCCCCATCCACACCCCATACCCCAGCTGTTTCCAAGTCCTGTTGATTTTACCTTCATAACATCTCTTGCATATATCCTCTTCTCTCCTCAGATACTGCTACCCTGGTGCAGGCCCTTAGCACCTCACTTCTGGATTATTGGTTGGTCCTTCTCGAGCCTCTCCCCATCTCTTCCATCCTTCATTTGGCTGTCACAATGATTTTCCTAAAGCTCAAGTGTGACTAAGTCATTCTCCTTCTCAATAAACTCCAGTGGCTCCCTATTACCTCTTGCATCAAATAGAAAAATCTTGTCTGGTGTTTATAGCCCGTCATAACCTGGCCTCTTCCTACCTTTCTGGACTTTTCATACCTTACTTCCTCCCCCATACTCTGTGCTCTAGAACAGTGGCCTCCTTGCTGTTCCTAATACTAGATCCTCCATCTCCCACCCCTGGGCACTGTCACTGGCTCTTTGCCACGCCTGGAATTCTCCCCCTCCTCATCTCCACCTCCTGACATCCCTGGCTTCCCTCAAGTTCCAGCTAACATTCCACTATATACTCTCTCTCCTCATCTCATCCTGCTAGCAGAATGAAGGAGGTATTCCCAGGTTGGAATATTCCCAATAATTCCCAGGTTGACTCCTTAAAGAGAAATCTTAGAGAGGGAGAAAGGATTAGAGACAATAGAACTGAATAATCTGGCTTGTCAATATCCTTTTCTAGAGCTTAATTTAGAAGCCTTGGTCCAAATTGATTACTCTTCTTTTGGATCCTCAAATTCAATGCCCCAAGGGGAAAGGAGAGAAAAGATGGAATCCAGGCAAACTGCAATGGATAGAGAGTAATAAAAGATAAGACCAAAAAAAATGAAGGACCATCAAACACCAGGAAAAATCATCATACTTGATCCACTAAACAAGAGCAAGTGACCCTTGTCGGTTTTTCGGGAGCTCCAGGAAAGCAAGCAGCACAGCTCTTGTAATTTCAAGGCAGCCACCTCCAAAACCCAATCTGACCTGATGTGAAGAGGACTTTACACCTACCATTCAAATGAAAAGACTGCTGAATTGAGAGTCACTCAATCATAGGTACAGAGCTGGAAGGAGCCTTAGTGATCACCTAGCCCAATTCCCTCTTTTTACAGATGAGGAAATGGAGGAATAGAAAGGCTAAGTTACTTGCTTGGGATCATATACATAGTAAGAGAGACAAGATAGCACTCAGGTCCTCTCTCCAAAATCTAGACGCTTTGCATTGTATGACACTGCCCCCCCACAGACCAAAGAGATGGGTTCTAGTTCTGGCCCTGCTACTGACCACTCATGTGACCGTAATCGCCTCTTACTTCCCCTTAGTTTCTTCAGCAATAAAAAATGGGTATAAGAAAATTATTCTTGCCTCTCCCCTAGGGTAGTTCTTAGGATCAAATGAGATATTGGAGGCAAAAGCATTTTGTAACCATAAAATGCTCTTCAATTATGACTTATTATCAATATCATTTGCTTCAGAGATTGACTAAAGAATTGGGAGAGCTTCAGATTAAAAGACCTAATGAAACAAATCATTTTGCTGATGGACTACGACTAATGAATACAATTTCAGGGATTTTACGGGTGTGGGGAGCAACCTAATAAGGCGACTTTTTGTACCAAAGTACACTGGCAACTGTCCTTCAGCTTACAGTCTTAGGGAATTTGCTGAATCACTGGAAAGATAAGTGACTTGCCCCAAGTCCCTCTGCCCATATATCTCAGAGGCAGAACTTGATCTCAGGTCAACCTGACTCTGAGACCCTTTTTCCATTACACTAAATAGCTGCTGCTGCTACTTCTCCTTCTTCTCCTCCCCCTCTTCCTTCATCTTCTTCTCTCCTCCTCCTCCTCTCCCTCTCCCTCAGGGCACTTCCTCTCTCGTGCATTTAGGTTCTATTTCATATCACATTTATTTGTATACATGCTTTTGTCCTTTCTGATTCTCCCATATCGTCTTTAACACAGATGTTTAATAAATATTTGCTGAAGGAACAACTGAGTGAACATGTGAATGAATATACTACAGCAGGCTAGCAGTTCTGCTTTAAATCAATTAACAAGCATTTACTCCTGTGCACCACCAGGGGGCAATGGAAGGAAGACAAAGAGCCACTAACAAAATGGGACCTTGGTCCAAAATTAAGGGCTTTAAAGATCTAAAGGCAACCCTATCAGCCCCACTTCTTATCCCCAGGGGTAATCCTTCCACCCAACAGTGGCCTCTCTCTCGAAAGCTTCAGTTAAAAACTCTACTGATGGACTCAGTCAGGGAAGCCTTTACAGTGAGGCTGGGATCCCAAAGGTCCCCACTCACCCACCTACCCAAGACTGACAACCAGACGCACTCCCTGGGAACCCATCCTTCCTTAATCATGGAATCTCCTGTATAGGAGTTTTCACATTTGGATACAAAAGCTCAGAAAGTGGCCATATTTTAAAGCTTTATAAGAATTCTAATTGCTATTGACCTTTCAGGGTACAAAGCATGGATCGGGTGGTTAGAGAGCCCATCTCACAGTCAGGGAGAATAAGGTTCAAGTCTAGCTTTCAATACACTTTCTGTGTAACCCTGGGCAAGTCATTTAACCTTTCAGTTGCCCCAAGTACATACAGTAGAGCAGTGACTATTGTGCATTGGGAGAGGGAAGCTTCCTCAGTGGGGGTTCCCTCTATCAACGAAATTATACATTCAGTTTTCCCCACCTTCAAAAAAATCAGTCTTTAAGGACTATGAAACCTTCTTCACCATCCCTCTGTGAGGAAGGCAGCACCCACTAAGAACCTGATTGTGATGACGGTCACAATTCCCAATAACAGCTCCTATTTATATTGTACTTTCTCAAGGGCTTTCCCCAGATGACTTTAGGAGGGAAGCAATGCAGGGTATGGCCATTTTACAGGTATTTATAAGCAGGGAAACTGAGACTCAAGAAAGGTCCAGATGCCCTCCATAACATGGCCCCTTCCTACTTTGCCAGTCTTCTTACACCCTGTGACCCAGTGACACTGGCCTCCTTGCTATTCCTAGCACTAAATACTCTTTCTCCCAATTGGGGCATTCCCCCTGCTGTCCCCCTATTCCTGCGATGTGCTCCCTCCTCATTTCTACCGCCTGGCTTCTTTGGCTTTCTTCAAGTCCCAGCTAAAGTTTCGCTTTCTCCAAGAAGCCTTTTCCCATCCCCCTTAATAATGGTGCCTTCCTTTTTGTCGATTATCTCCAATTTATCCTGGATGTAGCGTATTTGTACATAACCCCACGTTTTCCCTCCCATTATACTGTGAGCTCTTGGAAAGCATGGACTGTCTTGTGTCCTTTCTTTGTATCTTTGCAAGCAAGTACCAGGCTCATAATACATGTTTAATAAATGTTAGTTGAATGACTGACCAACAATCATACTGGTAGTTAGAGACGCAGTGGTATTTCAAACCCACTTCTTCTAACTCCTTTTTTTAACTACACCATACTATCCCTAACCCTCACCAGGATGGCGTGGATGATAGCAGGACAAAGCAGAGAATCTCAGGTTTAGAACTGGAAGGAAACTTTCAGGTCCAACCAATCAACTTCTGGTCCAATGTCTGATTTTACGGAATAAGAAACAAAGGCTCATAAAGGTTAAGGGACTTGCTGAAGGTCACCTAGGGGTAGTAAGTGGCAAAGCTGGGATCTGAATCCAGGTTGTCTGGTTAGAGTCTGTTCAGATTCAGCATTCTTTCCATTGTACCATACTTGGCATATTATACTTAATGATTACTTGTCCAAAGTAGACTCCATGGGGAGCTATACACACACATACACACACACACACACACACACACACACACCACCACCACCACCACTACCACCACCACCAGTGGAATCATAGAACTTTAAAGCTAGAAGATGCTTGGCAAATGATCTGGTTCCAAAATCCCATTTTGCAGAGGAGAAAACTGAGGCCCCTTAAACATCACCAATTTCAAGTCCTTCATTTAAGAGAGGAAGATTCTGAGGATTCTTAGAGATATCTAGTCAAAATTTTCATTTTACCTAGGAAGAAACAATTCTAGAGAAGGGAAATTATCTAAATGCATTTAAGAAATGAGAGCCTTGAGATGGCTGGGTGGTGCAGTGAATAGAGCACTGGCCCCTAGAGTCAGGAGGACCTGAGTTCAAATCTGATCTCAGACACTTAACACTTACTAGCCGGGTGACCTTGGGCAAGTCACTTAACCCCAATTGCCCTGCCTTCCTCCCTCTAAAAATCAAAGAAATGAGAACTTTCTTTTTCCATGCAATGGAAGGGCCAGAAAGGATGGCTGACACAGTTGATTATACACGTCTTTGCAAACTTTCACATAATTCAGCAGTTGAGACTCAGCAAAATTCAGCATCTGTCAGTATGGAACATTACTGATTTATAGAAATCATTAGCTGTGAATGCCAGAATGCTTTAGCAAAAAAGGAAGCTCACGCATGTTACCATAGTTTCCCCTAATTTGGGAGCGAAATCATGATTTCCTTTCTGGCTGCAGCACTATGAATCAAGCAATCTGACACTGTGAGAATTCTACAGATCTGTACATATACAACCATGGCAAATACCAGAAAAGAGAGGTCTCCCCATGTAAGCAGCAAGGGGCATACTTACAAGGAAGTTGCCCAGACTGTGATCATATTGGGACATTTCACGTCAATTGAATTAAGAAATATTACTAAAGGCATACTACCTGCAAGACACTCTGAAAGGAGCTGGAGATGTGATGATAAAAACAAAACAGTCCCTGCATTCAAAAAGCTAACAGTCTGCTAGGGAGTTGCATCCAGCTAAGGAATGGAAGGGGAAAGGAGGGATCAGGATACATGCTCTTGAAATACTTGAGGAAAGAAAAGCATCAATTAGAATGACCAGCAAAGGTTTCAGGAAACAGATGGCATCTTAGCTGAGCCTTGAAGGAAGACAGGAACACAGTTGTAGTGTATCCTCAGCACCTGACACAGTGTAGGCGCTTAATAAATGCTAGCTGATGGACTGAATCTAAGAGGTGGGGGATGAAAAAAGTGTGCATGCCAGACGGGGATAAAGGCATATGCAAATACAGAGGTTGGCAACAGAATGTCAAGTTCACTGAGCTGCTAGCGATTCAATTTGGCCAAAATTTAGGAGTGCTTAAAAGGGAGTAATTTATATAAAGCTGGGAAGGTAGGTGAGAACCAGACCATGTAATGCTTTCAAGCAACAGTGTGAAGAATCTAAATTTCAAACTAAAATAGGGAGCCACTGAAGGTCTTAGAAAAGAGAATAAGATGGTCAGATCCGTGCTTTAAGAAGATTATCTTGGCAGTTGTGAAATGGATATTTAAGAAAGTAGAAATTGTAAGGATAATTAAGAAGCAATTACAATAGCCTAAGGGAATAGAGAGGAGACCCTGAAATAGGATAGTGGCTGTGTGAGTGGAAAAAAGGAGTAGATGAGAGAGAGACTGAAGAGGTAGAAATGACAAGACTCAGAAACTGATTAAAATATGTATGAGGGTGAAAGAGGAAAAACGTCAAAGATAAATCTTAAGTTTCAAGCCTGTTTGACTGGAAGCTTTTAATGCAAATAAATAAGGACATCTGGAAGAAAAGCAAGTTTAGAAGGGAAGAGGCTAAGTTCTGTTTTGGACATAATGATGGAAAGTCCAAGTGCAGATGTCCAGCAAATAGCTGGACATTAGGGACTAGTACTTGGGAGAAAGACTGTCACTGGGTATGTAGATTTGGCAGTCATCTTCATAGAGATCATTGAACCAAGGGGAACTGAGGAGATTAAGAAGAGGAAGCATGGAAAGAGAGAAGTGAAGGCAGCCCAGGACTGAACTCTGAAGGCCAACCACGCTTAGAGGATGGGAGAGAGATGATGAGCTAGAAAGAAGGCTGAAGAGGAGTGGTCTGATCAGGAGAAGGACAACCAAGGCAGGACAAGGTCATTGAAACTGGGAGAAGAAAAAGTGTTTAGGAGAAAAAAGTGGTCAATGCTTCCAAAGTCTTCAGAGAGGTGGAGTAGGAAGACTAAGAAAAAGCCACGCAGTTTAGTAAAGTGAAGGGCTTTGAAGCCAGACTGCAAGGGGTTAAAAAGTGAATAGGTGTTGAGGAAGGGGAGGCAGAAAGTATTGTCAATTTTTCCAGGAGTGTGGCCATGAAAAGGAAGGGAGATATAGAATGTTCTTTTGAGGGGATGGCAGAGTCAAGTGAAGGTTTTGGTACAATGGAAAGAGGCCCAGGGCCTGAGGATGAATCCTGATCTGCCACTTCAATGTCTATGTGACCCTGGACAAGTCACTTGACCTATCTTAGTCTCAGTTATCTCATATCTAGTCAATCAAAACACATTTATTAAGCATCTTCTATGTGTCAGGTCCTAGGCACTGAGGATACACAGACAACAATGTTCCTATTGCCCTTCAAGGCCCAGCTAAGATGTCAGGTACTCTCTGAAGCCTTTCCTCATCCCCCAGTTACTGCTTCTCCCTCGAGAATATTTCCTGAGCACTCAGCCTGATTTCTCCTCTCCCTCTTTACCCACTATCTGTGTGCAGATTGTAAGCCTCATGAGGGCAAGGACTTTTTATTGTTGCTTATTCAGCATTTTGCAGAGTGCCTTACAGGTGGTATGCCTTTAAGAATTGTTTTGGGTTTTTTTTTTTTTTATTAAATTGAAATGAAATACCAGGCACTAAGGATACAAATACAAAGAATGAGATAATGCCTACTCCCAAGAAGTTACATTCTAAGGTCCCTTCTAGGTCTAGACCTATGATTCTACGACCTAAGCATGTTTGTAGGTGGTTTGTAGGTGAGAAAGAGGAAGGAGGATGGTAAGGGGAAGGGGAGGACTAAGAGGGAGGGTAGCAGAAGGAGAATGAAGGGAAGAGAGGGAGGGGAGAGGGAGAAAGAGGGACAGAGGGAGAGACAGAGGGAGGAACAGAGGAAGAGTGAGGAAGAAAGAGGAAGGGGATGAGACAGAAGGAGAGGAGGGAGAGAGACAGAGAGGGACATAGAGAGAGGAAGGGGACAAGACAGAAGGAAAGGGAGGGAGAGAGATAGAGGTAAACGGAAGGGAAGAGACAGAGGAAGGGGGAGTGACAGAGGCAAAGAGGGACAGAGGGAGAGACTGAGGGAGAGGGAAAGTTAGAGGGAGGGGGAGACGGAGAAGGAGGAGGAAAAGCAGAGGGAGGAAGAGAGATTAACAGGGAAAGTTCCCCATAGGCAACGGGAGGGGATAGGACCAAGAGCACAAAAAAAGGGGAGAAGTTCTGAGTTGTGATATAATGAAAATGAAGAAACTCATGACTGATAGGCACATTTTGTCAGAGGTAAGGGGGCTACCCCCAGTTGGAACTGCCCAGGCTCCGGCTGGAAATTCTTTATTTCTTCCCAAGACCAGTTGCTTATAAAAGAAGGAGAGAGCCAATAAACAGCAGTCTGAGGATGTCATATCCACCATGCTCTGTGTTCCTAAATCAGCAGCAGACTTTGCACTGTATCCTGACACTCTCTTATATTGGATTGGGGGCGGGACGGGGGGGTAAGAGTAAGAGAGGATTTCTTCTGTAGGTGATTACTCAGGTCCAGCCACTCCTGTGAATTATACTCGGGGTTAGCTTTTTATTCTATTTTGTCATTTCCTGATATAGTGCATCAGCTACAGAAATGTGAGGGTCCACACATGGGGGTTCCACTCTACTGTCCCTGATGAGAACCATTCAACATTCATTTAAAACCATCACTGAGTGACCTGATGCTAACTGACAGCTTAGTCAATAATGCAATAGAAATAGGGAGAGGGGATAGTTTATCATCTTTACAAGAGAAGATACAAAGAGATTTTTTTTTTGTACCTCTTAAGTATTTCGGAAGGAAGAGTGCCTCATTGCAAAATTTGCCAAATAGTCCAGGTCGGTCCCTATAATTTTGCACATAGTGATGTCTATAAATATTATGACACATGTTGAGCAAGAGACCAATCTCCAACAGCCCAAGAGGTCATCCAGCCAATGGAAAATAGAATCATAGACCTTTAGAGCGGAAATGGACCTCCTGGATGAGTCTGGCCCTTCATTTTACAGAAGAACAAATTAAACCCAAAGTCCCATCCCTAGCCAAAATGGCAGGTATAAATCATCACATCCAAAGGCACTTACAGTTGTTTTCAACTTAGCCCCAACCTACCTTTCCAGCCTTAGTATCAGTCTCTTCATATATTGCACAGTCCAGGGAAACTTTTCTTCTTGCTATTTTTTACATATGATGCTCCTTCTCTTAGCTCCATGACTTTGCACAGGCTCTCCCCCCATGTCTGGAATTATCCCAAGCTCCCTTTTCTCTGCCTCCTATCATCCTTACTTTCCTTCAAAAGTCAGCTCAAATTTACCTTCTACATGCCTTCCTTTATTTCTCCCATCTGCTAGTGCCCCTCCCCTGCCAAAAAAAGAGCTATTTTGTATTTCTCTTTTATATATTTTGTTTCCACTTATTTATGGACATGTATGCCTCCCAAATAGAATGCAGCCCTCAAGAGGGCAGAGGATGTTTCATTTTTGTCTTTGACTAGTCCCCACTGCCTAGTCCTAGCATATAGTCGACCTTAATAAATGCTTGCCAATCAGATTGACCGAACCATTTGTAGTATGTTACGGTAACAGTTAAGCCAAGCTACAGTCTTGAAATCAATGACCCATTTCTACCTGCTGTGGATTTCTTGGTTTCCACAGAACACTGCACATCAGCAGTCCCTCAGGCTGCTATGGGATTAACTGACCCATACCTATAATATAAATAAATTAATATAATGCAGAACACAAGTGCTGGCAAATATTAAGTATAAGTTTTCAGAGAGATGTTCTCAGATATTTTCAAGGAGCGTCAAAACACAGCTGATGACTGTTCCTGCTAATTGGATTGTGATCACATGAAGCATTTTTGTATATTTTTCACATCTGTACCTTGTGCAATTCAATTGAGACACAGCTGACTCTGTCTTGGGTGCATGGGACATCAAACGTACATGAAGGGAAGGAGATGTCTCTATCATCTCCAACATCTCTAATCTCAAAAGCCAAGCTGTAGTGACCCCCGCCCCCCACACACTTCAGTATGGCATTTAAAGCCCTCCACAATCTAGCTCCCAGCCAACCTTTCCAGACTTACTACATATGACTCCCCTTCACACACTCTTCACACACTTACAGATTCTGCAGAATGTCAGAGAGGAAAAGAACCTCAACGATAAAGTCCAATCCCTCTACTTTACTGAGATCCAGAGAGAAATAATTTGACCATTCATCAGTCAACCAGATTTTAAGTGAGTCAGAATCTGACTTGGAATCATATTCAAGGATAGAAGCTGCAGCCCTCATAGAGATATTCAGGCTGTGATCTGCTTTTGCTTAGGTCAACCTGTTCTGACTGTCAGGCAGTATTTCATGTAGATTGGTTCCCCCCAAATCCCTATCAGAAGAATTAGCTAATTATTCTGAAGTGACAGGATACCTCTTTTTAGGGCTGTGCAGATGTAAGAATGAAAACAATTACTTACATCGTTGAGGCAGTTAGATGGTACAATGGATAGAACACTGGGCTTGGAATCAGGAAGACCTAAATTTAGATTCTGCCACAGACATTCACTTACTAGCTGTATGACCCTGGGCAAGTCACTTAACTCTTTTTGCCTCATTTCTTCATCTATAAAATGAGCTGGAGAAGGAAATGGCAAACCACTCCAGTATCTTTGCCAAGAAAACCCTAAATGGGGTCACCAAGAGTTGGACACAACTGAACAATAACAATTTATACTGTAGTTATTACATTTCATCTTACTGAGACAAAGTGATTTGCTTATACTAGCCATTTAATACTTACAACTACCCTGTGACATAGGTCGTGCAAATACTTTCTTCATTTTACAGATGAAGAGACATATACTGAGGAAAAAATTGATGTGTTCATGGAAACAACCACTATGTAAATGAAATCAAGAATTGAACCCTAAGAGACCTGGGTTACAGTTAGTTTAGTAAAGCAAAACAGATAAAAATCTCTACCTGAAATCAAGAAATTCGGTCTGATTCATGACACTTAATAAATGGGCAAGTCACTTCATCTTGCTGACCCTCAGTTTCCTCATCTGTGAAATGGTCTGCATCATACTTGTCCTATCTCAAATGGTTGCTGTGAGGAAGGTATATTGTGAAATGCTATCAAAGCACAAGCGGCTGATTGTCCTAGTCCCATCTCTGCCACTAATCAATAAGGTGACATTGGGTAAATCCCTAAAGCAGACCAAGTCCAAAGCTTTCTTTCCCAAAATACATGGCACCATTATGAATATCATTATTTGCCTTCCTCAAAAATCTTGAATTAAGGAGGGGTAAAGAGGATCAACAGTATAATCAGAAAGATTTGGAAATTGAAGGGATGTCCATCAACTGGGGAATGACTGAACCAGTTGCAGTGTATGATTGTGATAGAATACTGTTGTGCTATAAGAAATGACAAGAAGGACAATTTCAGAAAAACCTAGGAAGTCCTATATGAACTGATACAAAGTGAAGTGAGCAGAACCAGGAGAACAGTAACAGCGATATTGTACAATGATCAACTGTAAATGACTTAGCTATTCTGATCAACATAATAATTCAAGACAATTCCAAAAGACTATTGAAAAATTCTATCTACCTCCAGAGAGATAACTAATGAACTCTGAGTGTAAATTGAAGCCTACTTTTTTTTACCTTCTTTATGTTTCTTGTCTTTTTTTTTTTTTTTTTTTTTTTTTTTTTGCTGTTTGGAGAGGGGAAGACTGGGCAATTGGGGTTAAGTGACTTGCCCAAGGCCACATGGCTAGTAAGTGTTAAGTATCTGAGACTGGATTTGAACTCAGGTCCTCCTGACTCTAGGACCAGTGCTCTATTCACTACACCACTGAGCCACTCCAGTTTCTCAACTTTTTAAAATTTTTTTGAACATGACTAATATGGAAATAACATTTTGCATTACTTTACATGTATGACTGATATACTGCTTGTCTTCTCAATATGGGGGGAAGGTGGGAGGGAAGGAGAGAATTTGAAAACCAAAAAAATTTTTAAATGTTAAAAATAAATGAACAAACAAATAAATAGATCAGAAAAACAGTGTAGCCAGGCTCACATTTCATGCTCAGCCCTCTCACCCTCCCACCCAGCTGGAAGCTGATTCCTTTGCTATCATCATTTGTTGGAGTAGAAAATTCTTCCTCACAGAGAAGGTAGCACTTCCATATAAAGTACTGTGGAAGGAGAACCTAAATTTTTGCTGTCTTTTCCTGGCTGATACCACTGCCTAAGCTTGAAGAGCCCTAGTATGGGAATCATTTAGATAAGCTTTAACTACTATGGCACACATGTGTAAAATTTACACATACACACACACACTTTTTTCTTGAATTTAATTTTTCGTTCAGTCATTTCAATTGTGTCCAAATCTTCATGACCCTATTTGGGGTTTTCTTGGCAAAGATACTGGAGTGGTTTGCCATTTCTTCCTCCAGCTCATTTTACAGATGAAGAAACCAAGGCAAACAGAGTTAAATGACTTGCCCAGGGTCACACAGCTAGGAAGTGTCTGAGGCCAGATTTGAACTCAGGAAGATGAGTTTTGCTGACTCCAGGTCCAGCACTGTATCCACTGCACCAGTTCACAGTCCCCTGAACTTAATTATAGAACATCTGAATTATAGAACTCATACACCATGCAATCAGTCAGTCAGTCAATAAGCAATTTTATTATGAGGTGCTTTAAGGTTTACAAAGCTCTTTACACACGTCGGAGCATCGCAACAACACTGTGAGATAGGTGCTATTATTATCCCATTTTACAAATGGGGACACTGAGACTGAGAGCCTTGAATAGCAAGTATCCAAAGTGGAATTTGAGTTCAGCTCTTCCTGATTCCAAGCCCAGCATTTTTTTATATGACAATCTAGCTGCCACATGTCTCACATGTGCAAAGTACTAGGGCAGTGGTTCTCAACCTGTGAGTCTCGACTCCTTTGGGGGTCGAACGACCCTTTCCCAGGGGTTTTACAGGGGTCGCCTAAGACCATCAGAAAACACATATTTGCAATGGTCTTAGGAACGGAGACACAGAAAACACAAATTTGCGATGGTCTTAGGAACGGAGACACAGAAAACACATATTTGCCATGGTCTTAGGAACGGAAACACAGAAAACACATATTTCCGATGGTCTTAGGAACAGAGATGCAGCTTCTCCAGGTGGGTCCGCCCACATGCAGATACACCCACATACGAGTATTAAAGGGTTTTAGCATTAGGAAGGTTGAAAACCACTGTCCTAGGGAGACAAAGAAAGGCAAAAGCAGTCTTTGACCTCAAAGACTTCCCATTCTAATGGGAAAACACAAATAACTTGGTACATACAAGACATATATAGAGTAGGTAGAGGGAAATCTGAGAGAGGAAAGCATTAGAAGCTGGGGGGACCAGGAATGATTTCCTGCAAAACAGAGGACTTGAGCTGAGCCTTGATGGATAAGAGTAGCATTCACAATGATAGTATGTATCTTTTAAAATATCCGAAATATTTTCCACACAACAATCTGATAAAACATTTGGTGTAAATATTGTCACCCCCATTATATAGGTAAGAAAACTAAGGCCAAGAGATGTGGTAATTTGCCCAGTTTCAAAAACTTCGTATCTGAACCCAAAATTCTAGCCCAATCCCAGCCTGATGCCAAATGCAAAGCTCTTTCTGCTATACCATGTTATCACGGAGAATCTTAAAATCCTAGAATTTCTCAGCTGGAAAAGACCTCGGAGGTCCACTAATTTAATCCCTTCATCTTCTAGTTGAGGACACTGAGGCTCAGAAAGGAAAAGCGTCTTAGCCATGGACACACAGCTCAGAAGCAGCAGAATTAGGGTGTGAAAACGGTTTTCCTGACTCCTAAAGAAGCCACTAGTACACTAAGCCACAGCCTATTGCTGCTTGGTGGCAGAGAATGTCTCTTACCCCCTCTCTAATCAAAGAAACATTTGGAGTCAGAGGATCTGGGTATGAATTCTGCCTCTGGCATTTACTACCTCTCTAATTTTAGGCAAGTCACCCAACTTCTCAGACCTCAGTTTCCTCGACCATAAAATGAGGGGTTAGATTAGATAGTCTCTAACATCCCTTCTGGCTCTAAACCCAGGACCCTATGATAAATCTGTCAAGTAATATTGTAAGTCATAAGTTTCTTGGTGTGTCTGATCCCCCTACTAAACCAGGAACTCTCAGGGATCAGGGAATGTGCCCAATTTTCATCTCCCTTCCACACTTGACCTCCCCTCCCCTCACAGGAGGAGTTTCCACAATAAAACTCAAATAGGCAATATGTCATGGTAGCCACTGCTGTATCTCTGTATAATTGATCCATATAAGACACATAAAAAATATCATGGCATAGGAGAAAAAGCACTGAATTTCCAGTGATAGAGTCTGGCTTTAAAGCCTAGCTATTTGCTGCCTGGGTGACCCTGGACAAGAGCAATGGGTCTGTACTTGGAGACACTGGGTTTGAATCCTAAGTCATCTACCTGTAACCAATTTAAACTTGGGTTTAACCTGCCAGTGCCTCTGTTTATCCTATCTGTAAAATGAGAGTTAGACCTGCTAGTCGGTCTCTAAAGTCTCTTATTTCTAAAGCCTGTGACTTTCAATTTTCATAAAGGCAACTTAAGTCTGTTATCTGGCCTCAGACGAAAGTACACAATATAATATATATATTGACCATGTCTAACAAAGCAGGAGAAAAGTAGTGATTTTGACATGAATAGGTTCTTCTGCATGGCAGATTTTTGATGGGGAACCCAAATGATACCCATCAATTTACATTTCTGCTGTGCTTTCAAGGAAACAAAGTGCTCTATTCACAACAGTCTTTGGGAGGCAGCTGACACAATTATTATTTCTCCCTTTCTACAGATGAGAAAACTTAAAAACTTTTTTACAGAAAAAAATTTAGAAATTCTAAATTTAGAAATTTACAGAAGAAGAAACTTAAGAGTTAGTAATCTGTCCACAATCACACAAGTAGTGGTGTAGGCAGGTTTGGAATGAATCCAGTCAAATCCAGAGTTCTTTCGACTACAGTATGGGAAATATCTGCATTGAATATACTAATCCTATCATTGCCAAAAGGTCTACTTTACTTTGGAAATTCCTAAAAGACAAGTCTGCGAGGTAAGGGACTACACAACTGAAAGCTCGGGAACCATAAGCATCATTCTGAAACTCCTAAAGCAGTGGTTCTCAACCTTCCTAATGCCTGGACCCTTTAATTCTTGTATGTGGGAGTATCTGCATGTGGGTGGACCCACCTGGAGACTGATAGAAGAGTGGTGTCTCAGTTCCTAAGATCATGGGAAATATGTGTTTTCTGATGGTCTTAGGCAACCCCTGGGACCCTGTGAAAGGATCGTTCTACTCCCAAAGGGGTCACGACCCACAGGTTGAGAACTGCTGTCCTAAAGAATCATAGGATTTAAAGTTAGGAGCCACCTTATGGATGATCTCATCCAGTCCAATCCCTTCAGTTTGCAGATGAGGAAACTGAGGTCCATTGGGGTCAAATGCCTTGCTCCTGTAGTAGTGGCACTGCTACTTGTACTACCCACTAATAAAGTACTTCAAATTCAACTCTCCTGAGTCCAAGGCTCTCTGAAAAAACTGTTTCCTCATCTGTAATCTAGGTAGCACAGTGGATAGAGTACTGGATTTGGAGTTAGCCCTGAATTCGAATCCCTCCTCAAACATTTACTAGCTGTGTGACTCTTGGAAAGTCATGTAATCTCTCAGCCCCAATTTATTCATTTGTGAAATGGGGGTGATAATAACACCTACCTCCCAGTACAGTTGAAATCAACTCTATAAAGTGTTCTGCAAGTCTTAAGGAGCTATATAAATATTAGATATTAATATTATCATTAATATTTGCACTTCCTACCTCCCTGGAGCATTGTAAGTATCATCAGAGATAAGAGACGTGAAAATGTAACAAAATCTGGATACATGTGAGTTGCTGATATAAAAGAGGGAGAACTTCAGATGTATAAACAGGTGAATCCTTTAGGAAAGTAAGCAGTACTATGGCTCCCAGAAGGAAATGGTGATGTCCCAAGGCCAGGCTGAGTGTTGTGTATCCAGATTTCCACTCATTAGCATTTGTTGCCTTAACAATTGCTGTCAACATGTCTCCTGGGAAGGAATCACAGAGTCAAACCTAAATTTAGAAACCCTGTAAGTGACAAACATTCCAATGTATTCAGGAAACTATTTATGGAAAGTGAATCTGCATTAGAGTTTTTTAGCCCAAAGGCAAAAGATCCCTCCCAACACCCAAATGGAGAACAAAATAAGCAGAAAATTTGTCAGACTATAAATTTTCAAAATACAATATTCATGACATGCAGACTGCCTGTTATTAGCTGCCCACTGCTTATATTAGCCTTATATTATGTAGTAAAGTCATGAACATCACTGTCAGAGTCCTAAGTGGCTAAAAACGTAAGAATTTCAGAAAAATTATGCTCTTAAAAAAAATTAAAATGAGCTCCAAAACATTTCATTACCAGGTAATCACAGCTATTTTTCCTGGGGTCCAAGTCATTGTTTGAAAGAGGAAATCCACACATATGCACACGAACAACAAAATCACTATTAAGTTCATTAAAATACAACATCTCATAGTGTTTGGATAACTACCAACTGAATGTTTGTGAGTCACTAATATTTACTAAGATGCATTGTGAAAAAGATGGCTGTGTAAGCAGTTGGGAAGCCACAATGGAAACAGGAGAGCAATTCTATTCCTCGGGGCATTTGAGGAGTTTATAGTCTAACTATGAAGTTGACAATGACCTCAGGAAGAATGATCCTCAGAACCAAGGCTAAGCAAAACCTCTAGAGGGAGGTCCATAGAGAAATTTATTATCTTGATGAGCAAAGCTTTTCATTGGCAAACACCTTCTTTGCATAGATGCAATGTCACAGAACCTCAACATCTTCAAGTTGGAAGGGACCTCTGAAGTTAGCTAGTCTAATGCCTGCACCTGACCTCTATAAATCTTCCCAGCAAGTGATTATTCTGTATCACCTTAAAGACCTTCAGGAAGGAAACCCACTATCTCTTAAGCTGGACCATTCAATTGGGACATCTCTAATAGAATTGTTTGGTACCTAATGGGTAACCCTAAGTCCCCTTTGTTTGGGAAAAATAATTCAGACCAACAATTCCAGAATCCAAACATCAGGTATGAAAGGAAACTATAATTATGGGAAAACCTATCTGCAGTCAAAAGGTCTGTCTTCAAGTGCTGGCTTTGTTACTTGGGTGCCTCTGTGTTGGTGAATAAGTCATTTCACTGCATTTGGTCTCAATTTCCTAATCTGTAAAATTAGAGGATTGAACTTGAGGATTTCTATGTTTCCTTCCAACTCTAAACCCTATAAGCCTATTTTGCTGGCATATCCACCAAAACGTTGTACTTGACCAGTATCTTGCAGGATCTCACACAGAATCTCACCTCATACACCATCTGGTTCAACCAATAGCTGCCCTAAAATCCTTCCATGACATCCCCAGGCAGTGGTCCTCTAGCCTTCATACGACAAACTTAGACAAGGAAAGAATTCACTGCTAGCCAAGGCAGCCTGTTCAAATTTGGACGCCTCTAATTAAGATTGTTTTCCCTTAAATCAAGCTGAAATCTGCTTCTCTGCTATATCCATACAGTGCCCCTAGTTCTACCACATGAGGACCAATGGAACAGGTCAAATCTCTCTTGCAGATACTTAAAAAGAGCTATCATATTACCAATAGGTCTCCTCTTATTTAGGATCCAGAGTTCTAATTCATTCCACCGAGCCAGAAATGGGTTAGGTCTGGGGTTAAAGTACAGTGTTATTTGCAGTACAGAAGACACAATGTGGTTTTCACCTGCAAAATGGAAAACACTGAGGATACTTAGCCTAGAAAAAAAGACTTGGGGAAGGCACCAGGAGAAGTGCCTTAAAGTATCTTAATGGCTATATATGGGAAGAGGATTAAATTTATGCTTGGTTTTGAAGGACAGGATTCATACCAACAGGCTGAAGTTTCAGGGAGAGAAACTAGCTCACAGTATAAGGATCACCTTGATCATGAGGTCATGAGTGTTGAACTAGAAAGAACCTTGGAGATTGCTTAGTTCAATCCTTTCTTTTTATAGGTAAAGAAACTACAACTCAGAGGTTGAGTGACTTCATGCCCAGAATCCAACAACTAGTCAATGTCAGAATCAGGATTCAAACCCAGGTCTCTCCTGGCTTAGAGTCCAATTGACTTTTAAACCGTACCAGTTAACCCTCTTTTCTATTAGATCTGTTCAAAAACAGAAAGTGCTGGGGGGGAGTAGGGGGGAAAGGTGACATAAGGGAGGTTCCTGTCATAGGAGTACTTCAGGTGAGTTGATGACTGGTCAGCAGTGCTAGACACAAAATCCATGCTCTGCATGGAAGTTAGACTAAATAAGCTCTTTAGTCCTTTCCAGCTCAGAAATTCTAGGAGTCTATGAATTCGTCTTGGAACTTGCTGGTCACCTTGTTCCTTCACATGAAAGTTTCTCCTGAGCTGGGTCTAATGCCAACTTGTAAAACATAACACTGAAGCCTTCTATCATGAATCTCGATATTATGTCATATGTCATTGTACTGTGTAGGAGTTAGGGAAGGGAGGAGGCATTTCCTATGTAGTCTCACAAAAGAGGAGGACTTTTAAATGTGAGTGAAGTCCATAGAAATAAAATTTTAAATGGATCACATAGTTTTGCTAATAAAAGTTCACTTCAAGGGGGAGAGGGAGGACTTCACAACTTTCAGAGTACATAAAACCAGGTTGGATAGTTCACATATATGTCAAGAAAAGGTTTTAATTTCCTGTAATAATCTCTCCTCCTCCCTGTTTTAGCTGACGATGCAAAAAAAAAATGTTTCTCAGTGCCTGGAAACACAGTTTGCATACAGATGGAGTTTCCTTTTAAGACTTTTCAGCATTCAAATGCCTGGAATCATCCTTCCATTTCTAAGGACTGTTCTGTTCTGTCTGACCACACAATCTTGCCCCTATTGGTGTAAGAAATTTCTCAGCAGTTCCTGCCATCTGGAAAACCCTTTTAGTATCTCTGCCTACTGATCCTGCATTCTCTTCCAAATCTCAGCAGAAAACAGATTGTTGAGTTTTGGGTTGTTGTTTTTTTTTTTTTTAAGAGGGGGGTCATGTTATTTTTGTCTATACATATTTCTCAACTGCCCCTCCTTCAGCTCCCTCTTTGACTTTGGCCAAGGCACTACCCCTCTCTGAGCCTCAGTTTCCTTCTTCTGTAAAGGGAGGGGTGGGGCAAGGTTGACCAGATGATCTCAAGTCCCTTTAACCCCTACTTATGACCCTATGGTTCCAAACGTAATTGCTTAGCTTTCATAGGATTTACAGTTAAAAGAGACCTAGGAGATCACCTTGTTCAACCCTCTCATTTTACAGAGAAGGAAATTGAGGCACGGAGAGGGAAAGTGACATATGTAATTCACAGAAAAGCAGCTACTCCAAATAAAAATAGCCCACAATTCTAGTCCTACTTGGCAAGTTCTCTCGATCTCTCTATTGCCCAAAGCACTTCGGAAGTATGGCCTGGAGTGACTCAAAAAAATCGCTCACCCAGCCCTCTCTGGTTCCAATTCGGACATAAGAGCAAATGCAGCTGAAATCTTGTTGGCAGTCTCCAATACTCTCCCAGAGCAAAATACTTCTCTTCACTCACCAACCAAAATTAACACCTCTCCCAACCACTCTCCGTTCTTCCATCCCCCTTCTCTTATCCCTCCCCCCTTCCTCTTCCACACACCTCCATCTGAGCCACTTGGACCAGATGAGGACACCACCAGAAACCTTTCAGGGTTACTAGGAGTTCCAACAGGATTGACACGGTCCATATAGGCGCGGCCTCCCCGCCTTCCCACCCGCCCCCTCTCCAACCCGAAGAGAATTCTCGGGGACAAGAGCCCAGCCCCAAGTAGTCGGGAATAGCCTTCACTATCACTGTGCTGGGTTTGCTGCCCCTTACCTTCGGAGACTTCAAACTCGGCTGTCCCATTGAGCTGATACAAGCACCAGTCAACTTCCTCTTCGCCTGGGGGGCCGCCAACTAGCAAACAGCGAAGGGAAAGCTCAGTCAGTAACTTTAGACCCCCGGCTAGGAGCCCGCGCCTCTGGCCTGAAGGCGGCCAGGCCGGCTGGGAGGGCTCGAGGGAAGGGTGGGATGGGGAGCATCGGCTGGGATGAGGGGGTGGGGTAGGGGCGGGGAAGACAAGGCAAAAAGAGAAGAAAAAAAAAAAGAAGCAGCTAACCCGGCTTCTGTGACATGAGTCTGACGGAGACTCCTGGCAGGAGGGCTGGCCAAGAAGGAGTGCGCTCCGAGGTTGTTTCGGGGGCAGAGCCAAGGGCTCCCTGGGGTGGGCGCGCAGGGCGCCAGGCGCTGCTCCTGCTCCCCCTCCTGCTGCCAGCCCTCCTCCTCCTCCTGGCAGCCCTCACCCTCCTCCACCACCTCCTCCCGGCTTTGGCCCTCTCCTCCGCGTCCTCCTCCCTCCTCTCCTCCCGGCAGAGCTGGGTGGTACAGGCGGGCAGCGCAGACCTAAGCAGCTGCCTGGGGGAGGAAGTGGAGGAGGGCGGGGAAGGCTGGAGGCAGGCAAGGCGGCTCCACTCCAGCTCGGGCTCCGCCCGGAGGGCGGGGAGGGAGTCTGGGCGCCTGCCTGGGGTCTCCGAGGTTCCACCCGCTCGCCCTCTTAGCTCCGGCCAAGCCCCAACAGGTGGATGGATGGGTGTACCGGTGCGGAGCTCGGGAGAGTGTGGGGGTGGCAGAGGAGAGTGGAGGAAGCGACCCATCTATTACCTCTCTCCTGGAGAGAAATAAAACCAGACGCCCCAAAGACCATCACTCTGCCGCCGCCGCCCCCCATCCCCTTTCCTGCCAACCGGCGTGTTTGGGGAAGGAGTGACAAGTAGTCGAAAGCTAGCGGGGTATCTTGGAGTCAGGAAGAACAAACGCCGGCTTTAAAGTCAGAGGGCCTGGGTTCGAATTCCCATCTTGGGGAGTCAGGTTGTTCCTCGATAAACCGAGGTGAACTTTTCCAGCCCTCAAGTCCGGTGAGAACCCTTTTCTTACTTCCTTGTGTGTTTGGGCCGGAGAATTTCAGGAGAGATTTGCTTAGTGTTAAAAAATCTCCATCTGCTTGGTAGGTTCCACAGAAAAGGTACCCTAAGCCCCTCTGGCCCACGTGCTTGTTTTGATGAGTGACTTCTCTGGTCCAAGTGTCTTGGGAAACAGAGAAACCAAGGCATCTTTCTTCCGGCCTCCGGGTACGTGAGATGGAGGGATATTGCCTCCCATCTGCTACCTAAGGATTTCTAATAAAGGGCCCCTTCTCTCCTCTCTCTTTGAGTGTAGTGCTGGCTCACAGAGTTTTGGGGGCAGAGAGAGGGGGCAGACGGAATAGGAATGTCAGAAATGACCTCGGGGTAGGACAGTTTGTTTCATACCCAGGTTGGGCAGCTTGCTGAGAAAACTAGGTATGCTGCACACCAAGTTTTTCCAAAAGACCTGGAAGAGGGTCAGGCATTGGAAGGAAAGAGACCAAGAATCAAAAGGAAGAGGAACCATAATGGCTTCAGAGAGGAAAAAAAGGGAAAAGCCTTTGGCCAGATTTGTTTATTAGGACCGTGGAATTTTGAGCTGGAAGGCATCGACAAGTGCAAACATTTTAAGATAAGGAAACTGAGACTGAGAAGTATCCAAAGTCAAACACGCTGCAAACTCCAGAACCAGGATCCAAGCCCAGTTTCCCCTCTGCCTAATTCCAGGGCTATCTCCTTTATCTTAAGTGACTATCAGGTGACTAAGCTGTCGAAAGTATGGGCTGTAAGGTTGGCCTTAGACTTGGTATTCTGAGTACTAGACATGGCTTCCTGCCCCCTGAAAACCCATCCTCACCACTGCCTCCTAGATGACTGAAATTCCACCAGACTTGTTATTCCATCGGAATTTTTTTTCTTTGAAATGAAGCAGAGCATTTGTCCTCTAAAATGTAAATGTCTTTGAGAAGTAAGTCAGTTATATCATCTTCACCTCAGTGAAAACTGGCTTCTCAGAGTCTTTCCAAGGACAGCTCATCTCTGCAGCCCCTGAAAATTTAGAAAACAACTTCTTCATTACAGCCCTGGGAAGTAGGGAGGTGGGTGGGTAGGTAGGTAGACATTGTTGTCCCAATTTTTCAGATGACAAAACTGAGGCCAGAGGTTGAGTGGCTTGTATAGTGTCACAGAGCTACATAGCAGCCTCAAGCTCAGACCTTCTTTGGATTCCAAGAATAAGGTTTTCCCATTACGTTCCTTTGCCCCCAAAATATGCCTCATTCAGACTAGGAGTAAGTTTTGACAAGGGGAAGCTGAAGAAAGCAGAGAGTAAGAGGGCATTTAGGTACCTGAGAGAAGAAGGTGAAGAAACAAACCACTGAGGATCTAATGAGATAATGTATTAAAGCCAACTATTATTAATTTCTACATTCATTAATTTTTGTTTTCCCAGGGCAGACTCTGATGGAGCCATTTCTTCAAACAGACAGAGGACCTTGGCACTCACTACCTTCTCAAGGCAGTCCTAGAGTAAAGACAGAAGGAAATATTTCCTCTCCAGGATTTACAATGTCTTGTTTTTCATCAGTCAACTTAGTCTGAAAATAGGAAGAGGATGGATCTCAGCATAAGCACCTTGGCGATTTGGGCATTAAAGATTTGGGTCACAGTAGCAATCTGGTTTCCTCCAGGCCACTCTATTGAAGTGGTTTCTCAAAATTGCCTCCTAATCACCAACTCCAAGGCTCTACTGGATCTCAGGCCTCTTACTGCTTTACCCCTCTTCTGTTTCTATCTCCCCTACCTACTACCAGTATCTTCCCTTCTAGGGCTATCTTCCATCTACCTGGTATTTATTTGTCTCCTTGATTAGAATATAAGATTCTTGAGGGTAGGGACTATTTTTGCCTTTTCTTTAATATCACCAGCACTTAGCATATGTTTATTATGTGCACATAATAAATTATTTAAAAATGCTAGTTTGTTGGTCGATGGATTGACCTGACATTGTTCTACTCTCCCTTCCTTGAAATTCTTAACTCCCTTGGCTTTTACTTTCCTGACTCTCTCAACCTCTTTGGCCAAAGATCCCCTTTCCCACTCCCTAAAGGCAAATTCTCAATGATGCAGTCAACTTTCTTTCTTCTTCTTTCCCTCCAATCTATCCCACATACTGTTGCCAAAATAATAACAATCTTAACAGGCAACTCTCTGGTCTTCTCACTCTGACTCAATATGACTTCCCACTTCCCATTTGTTAAAATGGTTTAAGAGTCTTTGGCCTGGTATTCAAAGCCTTCCCCCAACTGTATAAAAGTTGGGGCAACCTCAAGCTTCCTTCTTCTTGATCTTATGCTCTAGTCTAGTCAAACAGTGATGTCCACTGCTCTCCCAAAACTTCCTATATTCTTCTTCTGCCCTCGTGCCTTTGTAAGCCTTATGTTCTATTAGGTAAATTGTTATTTTCTTTACTAGATTGTAAAGGCAGGTTGGCATAGTAGCTAGCTAGCTTTGGGACCTATGAAAACCTGGATAAAAGTCCACCTCCTTTTATTTACAAGTACTGTGTGATTCTGGGAAGGCCTCTTAACCTCCCAGTGTCAGGTAACTCTGCAGATCTTAGATAGAGGGAGTTCACTATACTGATAATAATAATTAATCAGAGACTGGCTCAGAGTGAATGTAAATAGCAATTATTTCTCTTTTGGCCAGAAACCCTGAGGCTCTTCCCCTCCCAGATTGATTTTTTTAACTAGGTAAAAGAGACCATTCTCTGCCTCCTTTCTTACCTATCCCTAATCACTGAATGGGCTTTGCCTCAATCAAACTGAGACCTTTTAAAGGCCTTAGCTTAAAAAGGCCAAGGTCTCCCACTGCATCAGGGGCTATCTCTAGTCATCCTGATCTAGACCCAGTGGGCTCCAGAGAAGAAAGTGAGGCTGCTGACTTTACACAGCCCTCCCTCACTTAAATCCAATTCACCTATATGTCGAGGCATCACCTCTCTGATGTCATGGTCCTTTTCAAGAAAGGAGGACAAAACAACAATAACAATTAGAGCAACTACCATTTATATAGTGCCCAGGTACTGTGCTAAGCACTTTACAGATGTCTCATTTGATCCTCAAACCCTGGAAATTAAGCACTATTATTATTCCCATGTTACAGATAAGGAAACCAAGGCAGACAGAGGTCAGATGACTTGCCCAAAGTCACACAGCTGGTGTCAGAAGCCAGAGTTGAATTCACATCTTCCTGACTCTAGGCCCTCTGTACTACCCATTGTACCACCTAGATCTCTCTAATAGATAAAACCACTGGTTTCAAGACAACAGAAAAAAACTAGCTTGTACATTCAGAAAATGTATCTTATTTATCTTCGCATTCCCCAGATAGCATGGTAACTGGCTCTTTGTTCATCAAGGCTGCTCTGAGTGAATGAATCTGTAAGCAGCCTAGTGTAGTGGAAACTCTTACTGACACTGTTGGACATTGGCCAAATTACATCACCTCTTTGGGCCTCAGTTTCCTCATCTGTAAAGTAGGGATAATAATATGTGCACTCCTTACCATGAAGAACTGTTGTGAGGGGAGCATTTTGTCAACTTTAAGGTGGTCTAGAAATGGGATTTGTTATTACGAATAATCCTACTTCCCAAAAAAAGTCTCCTTAAATTTTCAATGCAGTAGAAGGTTAGCATGGGGGGTGAGGGTGGAGGGAGCCTAGAGGTATAATGAGCAGAATCCCTGAACTGTTTGAGCTAGGCAGGAAAGAAAGAAAACACTGTGGATATTTTCTATCCTAATGGGAAAGAGAAGAGGACTAAAAGCTAGGACTTTGGGGTTAAGGCTTTTAATGGGGCCAAGCCTTTTTGAGGGAAAAGACAACTGAGTGAGGTTGGTGGGAGGTAGGGGGGAATTACAATAAAGAGAATTACATTTCTTGCCAGGACTATGTTTTGGCAGTCTCTCTACTAGGATACTATATTAGGTTTTTTTAGTGATGTTACTTAGGTTACTAGTACTGAGTGCTGTCAGAGGGAGACTCATTGCCAAATTGGCTTTTCTTCCAAATTAAATGCAACACTAATGTTCCCAATTTGAATAAAAATACAAGAAATGCCAAAGGGCTGGTGCTCAGAGACGAAAAGACATGCCCTCACTTCACAGAGTCTGTAGATTTCATTTCCTGCCCCAGCTTCTGACTCTAACTTGGGATGTGTCCGGATAAGTACGTGGTGTGCTGTATGGGGGAGAATGTGGCCAATTTGTATCATTTTCGACTGGCCATTTCCCAGCTTAACAGGTGGGGCCTGGTCTGCAGTGGTCAAGTCCCAGGGCCAAGGTTCTTCATTTAGGCTGTGTCTGTGACGTCTGTCCTTGAGCAGAAGAGAAGGGATACAGAACAGCAAAACAGGAATCCTTGTCATGGAAAAAGGCACTGGGCTAGCCAGGCAAGCACTGACTTGGATTCAGGAAGACTTGAGTTGAAATACGGTCTCTATCACTTACTAGGTGTGTGTCCATCGGCAAGTCACTTCATGTCTTAGCCTCAGGGTCCTCATCTGTAAAATGGGTATTATAATAATATCCAGACTACTTACCTCATAGGGTTGTTGTAAAGAACAAATGACATAATATATGTAAATGGCTTTGCAAATTTTAAAGCACTATATAGTCTGTTTATTGTTATTATTTATTATAACAATAATAATTAGAGGACCTTGCTTTTATTCTGGCACTAGCTATTTGTATGACCTTGAGTTAGATACTTTCCGTCTCTCAGCTCAGTTTTCAGAAGAAACTCTAGAAAATGAGAGGATTGAACTTGATCATCTCCAAGGTGCCCTCATCTCTTATACTTTACGTTTTGAATCTAAGGTACAGATTCTTAACCTGAGAGCTAAGAACTTGTTTTATTTTTTTTATTTTGCAACTTTATTTTTTTTTCCCAATTATACATAAAGATTGTTTTCACCATTCACTTTTACAAAATTTTGACTGTTTTCTTAATATTATGAAAACTGTATTTCAATATAATTGGTTTCCTTTGTAATCTTATGTATCTTATTTTAAGCATTTAAAAACATTCTGAGAAGGGGTGTCTGTAGATTTCACCAGACTACCAAAAGGGTTGTACGATACAGAAAAGAGTAAGAACCCCTATTCTTAGATACCTCCTACTTCTAAAATTCCACATTCAAAGGTCCCTTCCATCTCCAACATCCTACATTCTAAGTTCGCTTATCTATCTCCCATTCTATGTTCAACACTGTGTTTTCTGTACATCAGTCTAGCTCTCACATTCTACGTTCTAAGTGAGGTCTCTTCTAGCTTTGATGTTCTATGACTTCAAGTTATTTTGACTGTTTGCCAAGAAAACTAATCTCTTGAGTTGTAAATTAATGTTTCCAAAGACAATTACTACGTGGAGACACTGTAATCGGTCACAGACTGTAATTAGCCATGGGCTCCCTCTGTGGAGAAGGCCAAGGGAACATTTTGTTATTATGGAGGAGGTGCACCTACAGCAGGAATGCTCAACCTTTTTTGTGACATGGACCACCATGGCAGGTTGGTGAAGTCTATGGACTCCTCAGAATCATGTTTTTAAATTCTTAAAGTAAAATACACAGGATTACAAATGAGACCACTTTATAATAGTGAATACAGTTATCAAAATATTGTTAAAAAAAAAAAAAGTTCATGCTCCCCAGGTTAAGAACTTCTAAAGAAGAAAATCCTTAAAATGACCTATTCCAATAATAAAATAAAATATACTTTGGGCAGTAGTTTCTAACTCCCATGGTAACAAGTGGACATTACAGATAGGTGCTTATTGTTGGTTTTTGTCCTTTGTTCTCAAAGAGGATCATGACATCGGGAAGGTGATATCCATGACATGCAAGTGAATTGTATTTAAGTGAGGGAAGGTTGGGCAAAGTCACCAGCCTCACTTTCTTCTCTGGAGTCATCTTGGTCCAGTGGCCAGATACAGATCAGGACGACTGGAGATGGCCCCTGATACAGTGGGAGATCTTGGCCTTTTTAAGCTAAGGTCTTCAACAGGTCTCAGTTTTGGGTCCTTGGTAGGGCCTGGGAGGAGCCCATTGAGGAGGTCGTGGGACAGCATGAACATAATGGGCATCTAGAGTACAGAGAGGGCACTAGGTGGGCATGTATGACAAAGTGTGATGTAGTAGAAAGAGCCCTGGGCTTGGAGACAGGGCACCTGGGTTCAAATCCTAGCTCTGATACTTATTAACTACATGATCTTGGTTAAGTTCACCCAAAATTATAAGTCAAGACAACTCTAAATTTCCCAAAGATACAGAAACTTAGAGTCCAGAGACATCATTTGTATTCTTTTTAGCAGGTAGGAAAACAAAACTTAGCACCTAGTTAGCAAGTTAAAATGGAAAGCTACCAGATGGTCCGCTTTCTCCCCAGGTGGCCTGGCCCTATTCTATTCCCTCTCTCTTTGTTGGCAAGCTTCACCTGGCCTACCCAGTGGTATTTCTATTCACTGTGGTCTTCTTCTACTTTGTCTTCTCTTCTCCCCACCCCTCTACCACAGATTTTGAGGTCTAAGGGCTCTTCCTTTCCCCTTTTCTTGTTGACATGAGGATGGTTTCCATGATGCTTAGCCCAAGTGTCAGAATTGCTAGTTATGGTTCAGACTTTACCTCTGAGCTCCATTTTCCTCATCTATAAAATGAGAATGATACTAATTATGCCACCTACCTCACATGGAGGTTATGTTGAAAGGACTTTGTCCATGCCATAGAAATAGGGGTTATTATTATTCCAGTTGCTAAGGACTGCCCATCAACTTCAACCCCTGTCACCCTAGGAGGAGTAAAGAGGTAGGGGCTCTAAAAGCTGATGTAATCTTGGATTACTCCATCAGCAGCTTGCTAACTAGGGTCAGCCCTACTGACAGCATCTGGAAATGGGGAGCGAGTGGCAGTCCCCTTCCTCACTCAGTGCTGCTGGTCCCCTTGTCTGCCATCTGTGGCTTGTACCATTCTGTAACATCTTTCAGTTAGTCTTATACTTGGGAGTGTGGGTCCACCCTCAACAAGTGTGATGACAGCCCTTCCAAACCTTCCTAGCCTGAGGAATTCTTGTCCATACCTGTAAGTATTCCATAGTATCTACCAAAGGCATAAGAAGTCATCCGTTGGTTCCTTTAATATTTTATGAATACTTGTGGTGGCATAGTGAGTGGAGTACTGGACTTGACAACAGGAAGACCTATATTCAAATCCGGCGTCAGACATTGACTAGCTGGGTAACCCTGGGAAAGTCATTTGGTCTCAGACTCAGCTTGTTCATCTATAAAGCTGGGATAATAATAGTGCCTACGTCCCAGGTTTGTTGAAAGAATCAAGCAAGTTAACGTGCAGAGTGTCCCAAAAGTCTTAGGGCAGTTGAAAACTTCAATAGTTTTCAATGGCACTAAGACTTTTGGCACACCCTGCTTGCAAAGAGCTTTGCAAACCTTAAAGTTCTATATAAATGTTAGCTTTTATTGCTAGTGATCAGTTATTCTGGTTGTTAACATTCCATGGCAATCTTACTCCATGACTAGCCCATGTCATACATATATATATGTATGTATGCATTATATATAAATACATATATAATTATAATAGCTAATGTTAAATAGCTCTTATGTGCAAGGCACTGTGCTAAATGCTTTATAATTAATATTTCATTTGATGCTCACAACAACCCTGGGAGGTTGCTATTATTAACACATTGTTATTAATTATTAACTGTTAATTATTTGTTTTTAATTAACAGTTATTAACTGTTAATTAATTGCTAATGTTATTAATAGGTGATATTATTATCCCTATTTTATAGGTAAGGAAAAATAGGTAAATAGAGGTTAGTGACTTGCCCAGTGTCAACCACCTAGTAAATGTCTGAGGTAGAATTTGAACTCAGATCATACATATACACATGTATATGTAGATATAATACACACATATACATACATACATGTGTGTATATGTATATATACATATGCAGATATATGTGTCTTTAGTGTCATAGATTATTAGGAAGAACATTGTATTGCAACTCAGTATACAACGCATAAGTTTGAATCTTGGCTTTATAATTTACTAGTCGTATGATTTGGGGCAAGTCACTTAATCTTTACAGATCTCATTTTCCTCATTTATAAAAATAAAAGAGTTGAAAAAAATGTCTCCTAAATTTCATTGCATTTCTGGCATTCTATTTCTTAAGGCCCCTTCCAGCTCTAGATCTTATACCTTTGATGCCCTTTCTCATGGACAAATCATCCTCAGTAATGTGCTACAGTTTACTTTTGAAAACCATGCTCTTTTTATTGCCAGTCTTAAAAACAAAAAACAAAAACCAGATGAAAATAAAATTGCTAATCAAAAGATATTTTGAAAACCACCTGATGGAACAGCTTCTCAAATCCAAAGAAAACAACTCATTAGGACCACGGAAATGAATGAAAGGGGAGAATGAATGCAAGTTGACAGGAAGACTGAGAGCCAAGGAGAAGTCTGTTGCCTTTGCTATTGAATGCAGGGAATGAGGGTTTAGCTTAGCACTGATGATTAGGTGTCCTTCCAAGAATTTGTGGCAAGGAGTCAAGGTCACATGTCATCAGAAAGGGCCATCTGTGTAGCTGCCTTGGTAGGAGATGGTAGATACAGGAGACAGCAATGTTTTAGAGGGAAGCTGTGGCATCTTTTACAGCACAAGAAGTGACATTAAGCTGAAACATTATAGTCAAATACAGGTGGGATTCATTATAACTAGACGTGAAAAGCCAATATGGTATGTATTTTAAGTCATTCAATCAGGAATGCTACTTTTGCCAATTCATAGAAAGGAGGTGTAAGAAAGAGTGCTGGACTCAGGAATTAGGAGACCTGGGTTCATATTTCTCCTCAGACATTATGACCCTGGGCTACTCACTTCATATGCCTGAACTTCAGTCTTCTCTTCTGTAGAATGGAGGTAATACTTGCAAAGCCAACTTATCAGGATTATTGTGAGGAAAGTGCTCTCTAAATGTGTTTAATGTGTGGTGTTTTTTTAAATCATCATTATCATCTAGTTCAGGGTGAAGAACCTGCAGCCTCAAGGTCACATGTGGCCCTCCAGGTCCTCAAGTGCAACCTTTTGACTGAGTCCAAGTTTTACAGAACAAATCTTTTTATTAAGGGGATCTGTTCTGTGCAGTTTGGATTCAGTCAAAGGGCTGCACTTGAGGACCTAGAGGGCCACATGTGGCCTCGAGGCTGCAGGTTCCCCACCCCGATCTAGTTCATGTAAGTTTATCTCACTTTGTGCAATTGTTGTAAATATTGCCAAACAATATTTGCATTGACTGTTTCTCTGATTGTCTCTACATACCTAATATCTGAAGAGCTGCATGATGTAGAAGAGCTCTGAACACGGAGACCTTCTTATCTCTTACACTAGCTGCACGATCATGAACAAATTACTTAACTTCTCGGTTAGCCTTAGTGATCTAGTCTGTAAAATGCCTGTACTATCTGCTTCATATTCTGCTACTGGATAACAATACCTAGTTCTTTATCACATGACTGTTATGAGGATAAAATGAGATAATATACAGAAAAGCATCAGACAGCAAGGTGTCATAGAGGGCAGAGTGCTGGAGTTGGAGCCAAAAAGACCAGCGTTTAAATCCTGCCTTAGACCAGCTGTTCTCAACCTTCCTAATGCCTTGACCCTTTAATATGCGTATGTGGGTGTGTCTGCATGTGAGCGACTGCCTGGAGACGATAGAGGAGCGGTGTCTAAGTTCTTAAGACCTATTTCCAACCGGCTTAGGCGACACCTATGACCCGGTCGTTCAACCCCCAAAGGGGTCACGACCCACAGGTTGAGAACTGCTGCCTTAGACACTTATTAAGTGGGTGACCCTGGGTAAGTCATATGACCTCTCTAGGTCTCATAATGGTAGCATCTACCTCACAGAGTTGTGAAGATCAAGTAAGATCTTTTGTGCACTGCAAACCTTTGTGCACTACATAAATTCTAGCTATTGTTAGTAAGTCCTTTATAAAAAGTATCAAAGCATAAGACACTGTATATATATTATTCCTTTTGGCTATCCTATATTATCCCTGTTAGACAGATGAGGAGACTGAGGCCCAGAAAGGTGAAATGATTTAATGCCCAAGATCAACAGCTATTGCAAGCAGCAGAAGTGGGACTAAAATTAGGTTTTCTACCTCCTGTTCAGTGCTATATTTCAAATTGTCAGGCTCCCCACAGGGCCTCTTCTGGGAATCTACACACGAATACCAAATTAATATTCCTTCAACATAGCAATAAATGAAATTGGAAATAAGAGATCACAGCCCTGCCTATAGGATAAGGATGCCAATTTTGGGATGAGATGTTACATTCTCAAGCACAAAACCAGAAACTTCTGAAGCTCTATAGCCTTCAAGATAGGGTGTATCCCCAAAAGACATAGGATCTGGATGGCCTATAGCATCAACTTTTTCTCATAAGATTCTGGGCTTGATGGAACTTTAGAGACTCTAGTCCAACCCCCTTATTTTCAGGTGAGGAAACTGAAAGCAAGAGAGAAGATGGGGAAAGGTCAGAAGACCTAGGTTCAAATCCTCACTCAGCAACTTCAATTCAACAAGCATTTAGTAAGTCCTTACTGTGAGTAAAGCACTGTTATGAAATAATAATAGCTAGCATCTGTATATCACTTAAAGATTTGCAGAGCACTGCCATAAGAAATAGGAAAATTCAGAGTTTATACGAACCGATGCAAAGTGAAGGGAACAGAACCAGATCATTGTATGTAGTAACAGCAAGATTACAAAGACGATCATCAACTGTGAAAGACTTAGCTACTCTGATTAGGACAATTTCAACGGAGCCCTGGTGAAAAACACTATCTACTTCCTGCGAGAGGACTCATGAACGCAGATTGAAATAGTTTTTTTTAACTTTATTTTCTTGTGTGTTTGTCTTTTCTTCTGCAACATAGCTAATATGGAAATATGTTTTGCATGACTTCACATACAGTATATAATCAATATCATTGCTTGCCTTCTCAAGGGGCAGGTGGGTGGGAAAGAATTTGGAATTCAAAATTGTTAAAAAATGAATGTTAAAAATTTTTTTCCATGTGATTGGGAAATATTTAGCAAAATAAAGACATACTTTTAAAAACTATTTGCAGAGGTCTTTATAAACATCTTATTTTATCCTCAGAACAGCCCTGGGAGGCAGG
>CM053592.1:137152397-137189274 GCA_028646515.1 Pseudochirops corinnae
GGGGAAATGCAAGAAGGAATTTAGGATAATAGAGTCATAGTGAAAGCTGGAAAGGACCTGAAAGACTTTTGAGTCCAGCCAACCCCCTCATTTTACTGGTGACAAAATGGCGATGTAGTGATTTACCCAGGTGACTTATGGCTAATAATATCAAGGGCGGGATTGGAACCCAGACCTTGCTGACTCCAAGTCCAGTGTTTTATCCATTACCCTGCTCTTGAGCACTATAATATTGTGTGTTGTGTTGCTGCCTGCTCCCTACAAAAGGCTGTTAGTTCTGTGATGACAGGTACCTTGACCCATCCAAACGTTCTGTCTCTCTCAGTGTCTAGCATCATGCTTCATACACAGTAGGTTCTAATAAATGTTCCTTGGTTCGATTGACCTTTATGGCACCAGAGCAGAATTTATACTTAGAAAAAAGTTGCCTCCCCCCAAGGTGGTCGTGGTGGGAAACCCTAATCTTACTTATTCCAAAGAGACTGCCATAGCTCTGGAGGTTTTTAGAGCTCCTCTTTGAAAATTAATAACACATTGTATTTATAAAGAGTTGCATTGTGTGGACATAAAGTACTTTTATTATCTTATTGGATCCTCCCTTCTCTTCTGGGAGGTGAGTGATACAGGCCTTGTTATCTCCATTTTATAGATGAGGAATTTGAGTACAGTAAGATCACATAAAATGCCAGTTGGTTTTCCTTGGGCAGGGTTGGGGAACCTGTGGCCTCAAGACCACGTGTGACCTTCTAATGTGGCCACCCTTGAGGACCTAGACGGCCTCAAGGCCACAGGTTCCCCACCCCTGTGGGGTAGAGGGGAAAGGGCACCAGATTTGGATTCAGAAAACCTGGGTTCAAATTCTGACTCTGCTTCTTACTCCTTAGATGACCTTGGACAAATCCCTTGCCTTCCCTGGACTTCAGTTTCTTCATCTGTAAAATGATGAAGAAATTGACTTAAATGATCTCTGATCCCATTTAATCCTAAACCCTTTCATGGTAGAACTAGAGCCCTGGTCTCCCAGCTCCCAACCTAGTGTATTTTTTCATGGTGGTATCCTGCCTAATAGGTCCCATTTCAACTTCTGATGAGATTGAGGGGAAAAACCAAGCGAAACTAAAGAGATCCCAATAGGGTTTGGTTTTGTTTTGCATTTTCTGTGTTGTAAAATTTCTGGTGTCTGCCCTGGGAATATAAGGCTTTTCAAACAAGTCCAGCTGGGCCCTGAAAGGCGCCCTTCTAGAAACATGATCCCATTTGAACAATGACACACGGCTCTCTGAACTCTGCCTGCCCTGTCTCCCTCAGCGAAGACCCTGTGGAGTTCGGAGTTGGGAGGAATCCTTTCAAGTTGGGGAGGCCTGCTGTGTGGTCAGCTGGGCAGCTCTTAGAATGACTTTCCCCATGAGGTAGGTGGGGCGAGTGTTAGCCGCCTAATAATAACACCCACTAACAGTGACACAGCATTTTAAGGTTTGTACGTGTTACTTTCTTTGGTCCTCACAACAGCCCTGTCATCATACCCATTTTACAGATGGGAGAGCTGTGGCCCAGAGTCTCAGTGACTTGCCCAGGGTTACATGGCTGCTGAGGCAGAGTTTGAACTCAGTCATCCTGAGTACAAGTCTGATGTTAGCCACCAAGCCACCTAGCTGCCCTGTTTTGCAAACGAAGAAACCAAAATGTAGAAGGAATGTGAAGCTAACTTCTTAGGGGCAAAGAGCTAACAAGTGTTGGATCAGGGACTCAAACTCAGGCTCTTTTTTACTGTAAGACTGGTACCCTTACCACAGCCTTGCACCTGACATTAACTTCCTAAGAATGTTTCTGTTGATGTTACCGTCCCCCTCATAAACATTCAGTGGCTCCATTTCACCTGCCAAATGGGGACAGCTGGGTGGCACAGTAGATAGACCAAGGGGCCTGGAGTCAGGAAGATCTGGATTCAAATGTGGCCTCAAGATACTTACTAGCTGGTTGGCTCTGGGCAAGTCACTTAACTCCTTTGCCTCAGTTTCCTCATCTGTAAAATGGGCATAATAATAATACCTTTTTTCCCAGAGCTGTTGTGAGGATCAAATGAGACAATAATTGTAAAGCTCTTAGCAAAGTGTTGGGCACATAGTAAGCACTATATAAATGTTAGCTGCCATTATTATTACTATTATTATTTAAAGCATTAATTCCTAATCCAGGCAATAGAGGTCCTTCACAATCTGATTTCAGTTTATTTCCCCATTTCATTTGGTACTACTTACTCTCTAACTTGGATTTTTTTTTTTTCTGGCAAACTGGGCCTTTCTCTATACCTGTAATGAGAATGGGAATTTGAAGACCTTCCCTGGTTCTCTTCCTTACCTGTCCCTAGACACATGCCTTCAACCCTCTGCCACCTGTATCTCCTGAATTCTCTCACTCCAAGGTCCAGCTCAAAGACACATCATTCATGACATTTCTCTTCACCCACTTCTTCCATGTCCCCTCTCCCCAGTTAGGTTGTAAGCTCCTTGAGAGGAGCTGGGACATATCTCCGAATCTTGGGCTCTGACCACTGTGCTTTGAGTGCTGTGTGTAAAGTGAATGCGTTGTAGGAGAAAGAGCACTGACCTTGGAGGAAGGACACTCAGCTCTGATCCCCTCTAAATCACTTAACCTCTCACTGTCAGCTTCCCCATCTGTGAAATGAGGCAATCAAACTCAGATTGCTTATTTCTCAGAGTTAGCACTAGGAAAACTCTTTAAAGGCTACAGAAATGGGAGCTGTGACTATTGTCACCCTTCCTCATCCTCCCTAAAAGCCCTTTCTAGGGACTTGTCTCTGTGTCTTTTTCTAGCCATGGTTCTTTTGCCGTGGAGTAGAAAGTGACTTAATTTTTTTTAACTATTCTCAAAAGATAGCAGGTATTCTGTGAAACCAGAATTGAGTCTGGTTTCATTTTCTATTAATTTTTTTTCCCCACTCATCAAGCATTTATTGTTTTTCTCCCTCCCACTCCCCACCCCCCAACTGGGAAAAAAGGATAGGAGGAAGAGAAGAAAGGAATGGGGAGGGTGGGAAGAAAGGAAGACTGGAGGGAGGCTGCCCTAGTATTTAGTGGTAAAGCTTGTGAAATAACATCTGGTCAGTTTGGACTGATTGAGAACTGTTTTTTAAGGAAAAGTAATCTTAGAGATCATGTAATAAGTAGAATTTTCCCAGTTGGTTAGAAAATTCTACGTATGTTGAAATTGAACCTTCAGACCAGAATCTGAGGAACTGGGGTTTCAGTAGATGCTCAATAGGACAAAGGAGAGAAACAAACAAAGTTATTTCTTTGTACAAGGTGGGTAGTGGTGGTGGTGAGGAGATGAGATCATAAGGATCATAAGCTCAAAAACTGTGCAGGGCTCCCATAAAAGGATTAAGCACTTGAGATTAATTGGAATCAGTCCCTCAGATCTTGTACGAGGTCCCCACATCCAGTAATTGGTAGAGCCAGGAATAATTAAAAGCAAGGTTTACTAATTCCCTTGTATAGCAATCTTGATCCTGTCCCTCATTTTTACAAATTCTGAATCATCAGGGTCTCAGCAAGATTCTTAATGAGCCATGGTTTTCAAAAGTTGTTGTTGTTGTTGTTTTACACTATTCTAAGTTATAGCAGTTATGGTTTCTGGTATATAAGCTTGGCCCTTTTTGTTTCTAGGAAAGACCCGCAGGATTAAAAATAAAAAGAATCCAGATGCAATTTTCCACCTTGTATAACATCTGAATTCTGAAAAGCTCTCTCATTCATAGCAGTAATAAGAGCTTATGGCTGTAAAGTACTTTATGATCATTAATAAGTGAGCACTTTGCATCCATTATCTCATTTTTGCTTCACAACATCCCGGGGAGTTAGGTACACAGTACAAGTATTATCATTCTTGTTTTGTAGATGAGGAAGTTGAGGTTCAGAGTGGTTATGATTTACCCAGAGACACGGTGCTAGTGAGTGGTAGGATCTTCCCTGGAACACATGTGCTTTTGACCCAAGGCTCCTCTAACTTTCTTATAATTGTAGAAGATAAAAGACACCTGGGGAGACATCTCTACCCCCCCCCCCCCCCACCCCAGCTCCCACATGGATTGTGAATCTTGCTCATGTGTGTGTTATGTGTGTGTGTGTGTCTATATACACACACAAACTCTCTACTTATATGTATGCTTAGACATAGACACCTATTATCTTTTCTGTATGTATGTATGTCTATTATTTATACATATGTAAATACATATACATTCTCTTATGTATATATACATACACACATATATCTTCTTTTCACAACATACATATGAACTAATATTATGTTTTGTTATTTTATGTTTTGTGTGTGTGAGTGTGTGTATAAAATGTCCTGTCAAATACTCGTACAACTTCTATTTTAAGGTGTTTGGTAGTGAGGACCTCCTTACATGAATAGGTTTGCCCACCGTTAGTTTAATATTGGAATCCAGCCCTCAAGTGTATTATTCTTGTCTTTTCTCCATATAGATACTTATTAATGAACTTTGCACTGTTTTCATATCTAATAAAAGGAGAGGCAGTCTGGTACATTTGAAAGAACACTACATTTGGAGTCAACAGACCTAGACTTGAACCCTCATTCTGGCATTAAGTCATTGAGTGACCTTGTGGTAGTTAAGACCCTATCTGGGCTTTACTTATCTCTTGAGAGGATTACGCTAAAAAGCCTCCAAATACCCTTCCGGCTCTAACTTCCTTTGACATTGTAATAGGAGGTAATGCTATACTGCTTGCCTTTCCTGAAATCCAGTGAAACAATTTTCTCAGTTCCTTATTAAGTTCATAGACTAGATGTACAAATTCTTCTGTTAAGATTATGTGAATATTTGAATTCCTTTTGAGATAGAGATTATGCCTATGAACAAACAAAGCTCAAGGAGCATTCCAAGTTAAAGCAGTATAATAGGCATGGGAAGTTGAGTCAGGAGGCCAGACTTCTGATCGCAGATCTCTGTGACTTATCTAACCTTGACTAGTGTTTCCTCATTTGCAAAAGGAGATAAAACATACCCACTGTTAAGGTAGTGTCTAAGAAGGTTTAGGATCATGGAATATTATAGCTGGAAGGGACCCTAGAAATTTTCACATCTAACTCCCTCATTTGACAGCAGTGGAAACCAAGATCCAGAAGGAAGAAGTCACTTCCTCAAGATAACAGTGAATTCATGGCAAGACTAAGATGGGATCCTAGGTCTCCAAACTCCCTCTATATCCATTGTTATTGTACTGTACTGTCTCAGTCAATCAATAAACTTTTACTAAGCACCTACTGTGTGTTTGACATAAGGCATTACCTTCACCACAGCTGAACTGCCCTGACCCCAGAAAGGAGGTCACCACAGAAAACAGCCCTAATGAAGGCAGCAGCCTCTCTCTTACCTTGAGGCTGGCTGCATATAAAAGCAGGGATAGCCTCAACCACGGGGCTGGTATCTGGGATAGCCTGGGCCTTCAGGCTAGTGTTGCTCTATGATAGTTGTAAAGCTGATTGCATCAAAAGTAGGGGAAACAAGATCCCCGTGAGACCTCAGTGGTACAGGACAGGAAGATTCTGTGGAGCCCATTCCCTAAGCAGCTGTCAGTTTTTGTGTTTGGCCTGTGGCCAAACAGCTTGCGTTAGGCAGAGAGAAAACCACAGGGCTGGGTAAGGATGCCTCTGTGTCACCAGGCCAGTGACATTTATGTCCTTAATAGCAAGCACCATCTTTGCTTTTGCCTGCTCTCTTGGGTGTGCCTGTATTAGAACTTGTGGAACTCTAGCTGCTAGTATCATGACTGATTGTACAGCTTGGAGGAAGGGGTTGTCTTGTTGCTTTGGTATTGGGCAGACTTGCCCAGTTTTAAACCCTGTTTGTGTAACTCATAAGCTGTCTCCCCCCTTCCCTGTCCCGCTTCTGCCTCACTCTCATTTTGCAGGAGAGCATGCATGCCTATGCAGCCAATGTCTATACTTCCGTCACGGAGGAACTGAACAGGGGAAAACAGCGCAAATTTATTGCTGTGGAACAAGAATTCTTCCGGCTCTGGTGGAGCAGAGTGGCCACAGACACCCAGAAACATCAGGTAATTGTGTTTGATTTATTAATTACTGTGGGGGAGCTAAAAAAGCTTTCTTAATGGATGCTACAGCATTCAAAGGAAAAGGAAACCACGTTCAATCAAACAACATTGAAAAAAAGTCTCCCATCTGTTGTTAAGGTTGTTTCTTCTTTTGATAAATGTGGTTTGCATTTTCTCTAAAGTGTTTAGAATTCTAATTCTGGCTAAAAACCCCACCAGGAAATTTTACAATGATATTTGCACTGACAATGTGGAACAAATGGTTCCTTATCAATGAGATGAAGCTAAATAACCTTGTAGGGTTTTTTATTGTTTGTTTGTTTGTTTGTGTTTTGTAGATGAGATCAAACCAGCATTTCTTAGAGAACCTCTGAGGTAGCCAGTAATTAGTAGATAAAGATAAAGCCAGGAAGATCTGGCTTCAGGTCCAGCCTCTGACACATACTGGAAATCTAGAGATCTCGAATGCTGCAAGTCACAGAGAAGGGGCCCATCTGCATTGGTGAACAAAGTCTCTCCAACCAGGAGTCCTCAGTGCCAGTGAAATCACAGGTCCCCGTAGCATTCAGTTAAAAGAGACCTTCAGTGTCCTTGTGTTCAACACACTAAGAAATGTGCAGTGATAGCTTCGTAGGTAGACACTACTTTCTCTTCCTAGGACCTTGGACAAATCCCATCTCAGCCACTTCCTGGCTGTGTGACCTTGGCCTGGTCTTTTGTCTTTTTGGAGTATCTGTTTCCTAATCTGCCTGATGAAGGGGTTGATGAGATGTTCTCGAAGGCCTGTCTAACCTCAGCATTTGGGTTCTGGGATGTGCTTGAAGTGGAAGGCTCAGCAAATGGCTGAGAAGATCAAGATGTTTCACTACTCCTGTTTATATGCCAGTCTGAACTTTTCTTAAGGGCTGATCTGTGCAGACCATTGAGTTAGGTGCTGGGGAAAATGAAGGGATGGATAAGACATGGTCCCCACCCTCTTACAGCTGAAAAATCTGCGTAGCTCACATTTCTGTGTTGCTGTCTGGTTTTCAAAGTGCTTGCCACACAAACACTGTGTACGGTAGGCATTGTAAGGATTCTTGCCCTAATTGCAGAAAGGGATACCGAGGATCAGCCAAATGACTCGCCAGGGAGAAGCCATACAGCATGAGGACAGCAGTGTCGGTGTTGGTAAAATCACCTCCCTGCCCAGAGGGGTATTAGCTGTGTGACCCTGTGTGAGTCACTTAACCTCTCTATACCTCAGCTCCTCTGTAGAATGATGGGGACAATAATTGCTTCTTTCTTCTACTTTGTAAAAACTCTAGGAAACTTATGGAGGCAGCACAGAAAAGGTTTTTCAAGAAAGAAAGAACTGTCTTATGGGCTGGGAGCCTGGGCACTTTCTGCAGTTGCCTCAGAGTAGAAGAGAGCCTGGTGCCCTCCTTAGGTTTCTCTGGACTCTCTGATCAGCTCTGCTGCCTCCTTGATTGGGCTGACTTCATTGAGGGGTCAGGCACCTTCCTGCACAACCCTGTGGTGGCTCTGTCACACACAGGCAGCTCAGAGTCCTGGCAGCTGACACCAGCTCTTGGGCCTCTCTGCCACTCCAATACCTGCATCATCCTACAGTTCTCTTTAAGCAGATGACTGGGAGCCAGAGCCAGGAGGCCGTGCCACTGATGGGCTTTGTGCCTTTGGTCCTTCCCCTCCTTGAGCCTCAATTTCCTCTTGTGTAAGGTGGGGAGAATCACCCCTACCCTGCTGAGAGAACACATGCTTTGTATTTTGAAAAGCACCATAAGAAAGATAATCAGTGTAGCTCTTTTTGTGTTGACAAAGAACTGGAAACTAAGGGGCATGCCCACCTAATAGGAAATAACTAGACAAATTATGGTATGTAGAACATTGTGCCATAAAAAAGTGTCAGAGAAAACTGGAAAAACTAATATGAACTGATGAAAAGAGAAGTGAGCAGAACCAGGAGGACAGTGTATACAACACCATTATTTAAAAAAAAAACAACTTTAAAAGACTTGAGAACTTTCATCAGTGCAGTGACCAACCACAATTCCAGAGGGCTAAAGATAAAAGCCTATCACTCACTGGCCTCCTGACTAAGAGGAATAGGATTCAAGATGCAGAATGAGACATTCATTATTGGAAATGAATGATGTACAGATATCCTGCCCCCCCCCCCCTTCCGTGGGAAGGAAGGGAAAAGAGAGAAAATGAATGATTCTTAATTGGAAAAAAGTCATAAAATTTTTTTAAAGGAAAAGTCAATGTGTCAGATAGTCAATAAGCATTTATTAAGCACCTGTTGTATGTCAGGAACTGTGCCAAGCTCCCAAGAGACAAAAGACAAAAGAAAATGCGTATGGGCCACTAGGTGGCATAGTGAATGGAGCACTGGCCCTGGAGTCAGGAGGACCTGAGTTCAAATGCAGCCTCAGACACTTAACACTACCTGTGTGACCTTGGGCAAGTCACTTAACCCCAATTGCCCTGCCTTCCCCCCTTCAAAAAGCAAAAAACAAAAGATAATGCCTACCCTCAAGGAGCTCACCATCTAATGGAGGGCAGGGACTGTCTTAAATACCTGGTAGCTGTCTGAACTTGACCAAAGTGAAATTCAAGAGTATAAGCTACATATGAAGGTAAAGCTTTGATTCATAGAACTGCAAAGCTGGGAGACCCTAAAGATCCTCTAGTTCAACATGGGCATTTTATAGATGAGAAAAACCTGAGCCCCCAAGAGGGGCAGTGACTCCCCACTCAGGGCAGCACAGGATGGACAGGGAGGTGGCCTCAGTGCCACCTGACCAGCATGGACAGGGAGCTGCTCAAGTCATACAGCTTCTAGGCTGGGGAGCCAGCACTTGTGCCTAGTCTGTCTGGCTTATGCCTGTCTGCTACACCCTGTTCTCCTCGCTCATGTGGCTTCAGAGATTAAAATGAAGCCCTTAAAACTAATAGTCACTGAGTAAATGTGTTCTAGTTTGATGATTGCCTGGATTGTTAATGAAATTGTCTGTTTCCCATTGTCGAAGGTTCATCAGTTGGTGAAAGAAGGACGACTGGAATTTATTATCGGAGGCCAGGTGATGCATGATGAAGCAGTGACCCACATTGATGATCAGATTCTACAGCTAACAGGTTTGTTTGCTTTACCCAGTCAGTTATGCCACATGACTCATTGAATGAATGAATGAATGAAGCATATATGTAGTACTTACTGTATGCAAAGTGCTGTGCACTGGGGATACAAAGAGAAAAGTAAGACACTGCCTGCCCTCCAGGAGCTCACATTCTATGGGGGAGATAATACCTATGGGAGGTGTCAGCTAGGTAGTGCTTAAGGTACCGTCAGAAAGCAAATGGCAATAGCTCTTTTGAAACATAATTTCCACTCATAAAATCCTGTCACACTGCCCAGGTTTGTGCTGGCAAAAGCTTTCATTTCTGGGTCATCAGTGGCCAGGCTGCATCTCCATAAATATTGCTTCCCAGCATGGTGGCTGAGGACACTGGGCTGGATACATGACTACTCCCTGGGCTCTTGGGCTTAGGGTCTGAGGGGAGATGGTGTTCAGGGTGGTGCTTGTGGTTTGACTTGCCTGGCACATGATATCTTGCTGCTTCAGCCAGACTGGCTGTGATTGGCAGTTAGTGGGAATGGGATGACTGACCCTTTTTTTGAAGATTTTTTTCATAAATGATGGCTATGAGGACTGGTCTGGAAGCAGGACTCATTGCTCCGGGGGATCCAGGGCTCCTGCATCTATCTGCTATTGGTATCTGTCTGCTGTTGGTTGCTGATTATAATGAGGAACATGGACCCCTTCTCCATAGTAGTGGCTGTGGGAGCTCAGCTGGGAACAGGTCTGTTGGTTTGGAGTTCACTACTAGTTCTAGCCTCTTGGGCTCAAGGGACTCAGCCATCTTCATTAGGGTCTTAGAGTTCATAGTGGTGGAGGTGGCGGAAGTGGTGTGATTTTTCTGGCACTTGGTGTCCTATCTCTCCCTCAGTCTGTCTTTCTGCTTCACCTGCCTGCTCTGAGGTGGAAGAGACAGTGCTGAGCCATGGAAAGAGCTTTGGACTGCAAGTCTGGAGACCTTAACTTAACATTAGGCTCTGCAACAGACTTGCTGTGTGACTCCAGGCAAGAAGTCTCTGGATCTGATCTGTGATAGGAGGAGCTTGGACCATATGCCCTTAGGTCCCTTCCAGCTTCAGTAGTCTGTGGTTTATGTTCCAAGACCTTGTCCAGTGCTGACATCTTGAGATTCTAAGATTTTTTCCCATGTCTGACATTTTACACTCTATGATGTCTCCCTCCTTAAATGCTGCAGTTTCATAAATGGTATCTCTGGGATACCATGGAAAGAAAAGAGGCAGCGCAGGACAGGCAGAAGCCCATCCCATTGGGCTGGGATGACACCCTCTTCAGGTCTCAATTTCTTCAGCTGTAAAGTAAAGATGCTCTCACTTAGCTCCTGATTCTTCAAGCCCTCGGGCCATTCTTCATTTCTGTAGCTGAATTTTTTTCAGGTTAATAAATGTTGATGGTGGGCAATGTCCAAGGCACAATTCTTTTCCTTTCTTGAAGAACTCTTTTTTTCTCTTGCTACCTCCAGAGGTTTCTCAGGAGTTTCAGGCTAAACTGCAGTTAATTGTTAACTCTCTTTGTTGCTGGCAGTAGTTATTAAAAACAGAAGCAGGGAAGGAAAAATGGTGGCATTGAGCGATTCCAAGGCATTTACAGTGTCTGAGACATTTTCTGTCATCAGGGCATTGCAGCCAACCGTGCCAGGAGGGCCCCAGAGAGCATGGAGTCTGAGGCGGTGTCAGGCAGGTGACGCTTTAGTAAATATTTGTGGTGTTGATCTCACTGGAATTGAGGCGTCATGCACTGGGGCCCACTCAGTGTCATCCAAACAGACCTCGATGATGAGGGATTAAAAATGTCTGGAATCTTAAACACAAATGGAAGGTGAGGACAAGTGCTAAAAGGAGAAGAGCAAATAGTCATTGCCAACTCCACAGCCAGCTGAAAAACGGCTCAAGGGAGTAGGGCCGGGTGGTGCTGCAGATGGAGTTCTGGACTTGTGGGTCAGAAGGGCCCGAGTTCAAATCCAGCCTGAGATGTTTAACTTCTCTCTCTACCTCAGTTTCCTCAGTCGCAGCATAAAGATGATATAACACCTACCAGGAGACTGTTGATAATGAAAGCTCCCTTATGCCCCAAAAGATTTATAGCAGCACTTTTTATGATAGCAAAGAATTGGAAACAAAGTAGATATCCATCAAATGGGAAATGGATAAAGAGATTGTGGTACATGGATGTCATCATCCTCATCCTGTTGGAAAGAATGGTGAATGTGAAGAATTCAGAGAAGCCTGGGAAGACTTATGTGAACTGATGGAGAGTGAAGTAAGGAGGATTAGGAAAACAGTTTAGACACTGACTATGAGAAAAAATGAACAGAATCAAAAAAAATGTTAAATGAACTTATAATTTTTAATAATGTCCCAGTTTTGTCCCAGAGAAGAATTAAGAAAAGGTACCTCTTAACCTTTCATTTCAGAGTTGGGGGACAATGGGTGTGGGACATTGCATGTACTTTGGGGCGCAGTAAATACGTTAATTACTCTTGCCAAGCTGCTATATTTCTCTTTTTAAATTTTCCTTGTGAAGGATGGAGAGAGTAGAGCAGGCCCACACAACCTGTGACCCACCAAAGGATTTAGGGAAGCCTGAAAAAAATGAATGTTTTCCTCTACGTTTTTCATGGGCTGCCCAAAATCCTGTGTGCCGCAGGTTGTGCAGGCCTGGAATAGACTATACTTATAAATGAATGTGGCAAAGACAAAAACATCAATAAAATCCTTTATTTTTAAAAAATAATTAATGGGAGATCACATAGTATATTGGCAGGTACTCGGGACCTAATTCTGGTCTGACCCCTGCCTAAAGTTTGCACTGTGGTCTTAAGCCTCTTCCCCTCTGGCTCTTGTTTTCCCTTTGCTATGTCATATGTAAGATTTTTATTTGTTTTTTCTTCCCCAGTTCTGATGATCTGTGATTTGGGACTTGACTTTAGGAGGCAGGTGTTTGTATCCCAGCTGCACCACTTTCTTGTTGTGTGACTTTGGACATATAATAGTAACAACAATAAAAATAGAAATGATGATGGTAATGGTGATGGTGATGGTGATGGTGATGGTGATGGTGGTGATGATGGTGATGATGATGGTGGTGATGATGGTGATGATGATGGTGATGATGATGGTGATGATAGCAGCAGTTATCGTTGACAGACATCTTGGGGTTTCCAAGGTGCTCTGTGTAGGTTGTCTGATTTGATCCTCAAAACAGCCCAAGCAGGTAGACGATACAATCCCCTTTTTACAGATGAGGGAACTGAAACAAACAGAGTTCAGTGACTTGCCTGGGTTCACACAGGTAGTAAGTATAAGAGGTGGGGTTCAAACTCAGATCTCCCCAACTCCACTTTTAATACCCATACCCACTCTGCCTCTCTGGGTCTCGATTTTATCATCTGTAAAATGAGGGTAAGGGGTCCTTGTACTCCCTGATTTACAGGGCAGTTGTGAGTTGTGAGGAGAAGTCTCTGTACTCTTCCTTCAGCAGCATGCTGTAGCAGATGTCAGCACTACTGGATTTGAGGTCAGGAGGACTTGAGTTTGAATACAGGCTCCCTTGCTTATTGACTGTGTGACCTTGGGCAAGTCATTTTATCTTATTTGACTTCGGCTTCTTCATCTGTAAAATGGGTATGTTGAATTAGGTCATCGCTAGGGTTCCTTCTTGCTTGAAGTCCTGTGGAATCCTTTCCAGTTCTAATTCCTGTGACCTCAAAGCACTACATAAATGCAAAAGTATTAGGCTGTGAATGAAGAGGCTCAGATATAGTGTGTCAGATTGAAGCCTCTCTGTTTTGCTTGTAAAGCGCTACCCAGTCACCCCAGCTTCTTTGCAGTCTCCATGCACATTACTCCCTCTCAGGAATGTTGTTTTTTCTTCTTTTTGTATCCACAGGGCTTAGCATTGTGCCTGGCACATAACAAACACTTAAGAAATGCTTGCTGAGTGACTGACTGTCTTGGCAGTCAAGCCAAACTAGCCTTTCTTTTCTAGGTCCCTCACACAAGATGCTCCATTTCCCATCTCAGCCTTTTCACTGGCTGTTCCTCATGTTTGGAATGTCCATCCTCCTCACCTTTTAGAATCCGTCTCTTCAAGTCAAAGCATCCGTGTGAAGCCTTTCCTCATCCCCCCAAATCCTGCTGGTCTCCATCCCAGTCTATCTTACATGTAATTACTTTGTTTGCTGTTTACTGTATTTCTGTTCTGTATCTTCTCTTCCCTCCCTTTTTCTCCTCTTTCTTCTCCTCTCCCTCCCCTCCCTTCCCTTCCCCTTCCTTCCCGTCCCCTTCCCTCTCCCATTCTGCACATACTTATATTTGTACTTGTTTCCCCCACTATAACATAAATTCCTGTTGAATAGGGATTACCTTGTTCTTTGTACTCGTATCCCCATCATGAGTGCAGTGCCCAGCACATAGTAGGCACTTAGTGGATGTATGTTGATTGATTGATCTCTGAGCTCTCTACAAAGTCCTTGGCACTTTTAATCTCCTAACAGCATTAGCTGTGGGCAGTCCAAGAGCAGCAGAGCCTCTCACAACTGCTGAGGTCGAAGGGAGCTCACCTTCCTGTGGTTCATTTTTGTTCCCAACGACCCTGGCTCCATTGTGTGCTCCAAACCGTAACAGATTTGTATTGCTGTGCTGTGGGCTGACAGCTTCCATACTAACAAGCCCTGACATTTCAGTCGGGACTTGCACTTTATAAAACACTCATCGTCCCATTTGATCCTCCATGTAGCCCATGAGATGAGCCAGTCTGTATTTTTATGGCTCAGGAAGCTGTCCTTGGCTTACATGGTTGAAGTCAGAGGCCTTGGTCACTTCCCACCACTCGAGGATCTCTGCTTATAGCCAGTTAGTAAGCCATACCAATGAACCACCCAGGGGTGGGGTACCTGCAGCCCCGATGCCACATGTGGTCCTCTAGGTCCTCAAGCAAAGCCCTTTGACCGAATCCACACTTCACAAAACAAACCCCCTTAAATAAAAGGATTTGTGCTGTTAAATTTGACCTCCGTAAGAAGGCTGTACCCGAGGACCTAGAAGGCTACATGTGACCTTGAGGCTGAAGGTTCCCCACCCCTGGAAACCACTGGAGCATTGGTGGAGTAGGAAGAGCCCTCCCTCTCCAGGGGAGGGGATCAGAGATTCAGAACTGGAAGGAACCCCCAAGGCCCTCAGCCCCCTCATTTGCAGAGGAGGAAACGGAAACCCAGGGATGGGAACTGACTTGTCCCAGATCACAAAGTGGTCACAGAGCCTGAGTCCTCTGACTGGAGAGCCCACTCTTATTGGGTCATGCCATCCTGTGAGGAGTGGGGGAGTCCATTGTAGGGATGAACAGGGAGTAGCTCAGAGAAAGAAGAGGGCGAGATGAGAACAGGGGCAACATAAGGTAGTTCACTTTGGCTCAAACATACAGGCTGAGAAGAGATGTAAGGTGAAATACATCTAAATGTTGACCAGCTTGGTGACTGTGGGCCAGGCTTGTCACTTTTCTGTACCTCAATTTCTCCATCTATAAAATGGCTTTGAAGTACAAGATATGCCTAATTTTCTTTCTTGCTATGAAATTCTGTGATTCATCATTTACTATAGCTTACAGGGAAAAATGCTGAGCCACAGGAGGAAGTTAGAGAGCCTTCCCCAGGGAGCGCAAGGGATGCAATCCACTGAGTCCAAGCTGAAGGGTTTGTGATTAGCACAGTGAGTCATGTCTAAGAGCCAGTCACTGAATTTTTTTTTAACAAGACTGTGAGGTCAAGCTATTAGAACAAGTCATAATAATAGCTCACATTTCTGAAGTGTTTAGAAGATTACAGAGTGCTTTACATCCCAGTGGCCTTAAGAGGTGAGAAGAATAAGCATTAGTATTCCCACTTTCCAGAAGAGGAAACTGAGTTCAGAGAAATGAAATCATTTGTCCATAGTCACAAGGCTACTGAAGGGCAAACTGAGGACTTGTACCTAAGCCTAATCCCACTTATACAGAATAAAAATCTATGGAAATTCAGGGACAGTATCTTATTACCCCACACACACACTTAATGTTATTTTATTTTTTCTGATTAGATGTAGAGTCAGTACTCACAAGATTTTGAGTTCCAGATTTTTTTCTCTCTCCCTCCCCATGCAATCCGATATAGGTTTTACACGTACAATCATATTAAACATATTTCCACATTAGTCATGTTGTGAAAGAAGAATCAGAACAAAAGGGAAAAACCACAAGAAAGAAAAAAAAGAGAGAACAGTAAACTTTGATGTGCATTCAGACTCTATAGTTCTTTATCTAGAGGTGGATATCATTTTTTCAGGTACGTTATCTTAAAGAGATAGAGGGAGCCAGATGACTCAGTGCTGGACTTGAGGAAGACCTGAGTTTGAATCTGGGCCTCAGATACCTACTAGCTGTGTGATCTTGGGCAAGTCAGTTAACCTGGGTTTGCCTTAATTGAGAAGGAAATGGCAAACCACTCCAGTTTCTTTGCCAAGAAAACCCCCTGGACAACACTGGCATGCCATGGTCCACAGTGCCATGATGAGCCAGACATGACCGAATGACAACAAACTTAAGAAATAACATGGGCCTATATTTTTGTCCCTGTTTTATGGTTTGGGAAATTGTGCCTCAGAGGGTGAAATGAGAAGCAGAGCCAGGACTTAGACCCTGGACTGTTGTCGCTGATCAGATGCTTTACTGTATGTAAAGAGCTGTGCAAACCAAAAGACACTTTATTAATGCTAGCTGTTAGATGAGGGTAATGGTGGTGGTGGTGGTGGTGGTTGTGCTGCTGCTGGTTGTGGTGGTTATGGTGGTTGTGGTGGTGATGCTGGTGCTGGTCGTGATGCTGCTGGTGATAAAAGAGAGCATAGACTCTTTTTTTCCATCAAGGCTGGAAGTCTGTCGACCCTAGTTGGCTTGACCCCTCTTTAAGCAGTCTGATGGCCCTCCATTCCCATTGGTGCTCCAAGTACCTGTTGATGCTTGACTTAGTGCAGATGCCTGAATGAAGTTAGCCACCATCCTCAGCCTCCCTAGCAGTGGATACTATGGGTATATTCCCCCCATGCCTGGCTAAAACTAGGATGGAAAGCTAGAAGGAACCATAGGAATCCTCCGGTTACACATCCTTCATCAGTGAATATAAGTGCAAGATTATCCCCTACAGCTTCCAGTTAGTTAGTTTTCTCCCCTCTGATGACATGTAGTGGCATGATGATCCCGTTCCCATGCTGGCTACTTCCAGAGGCTGAATGTTGGCTAACTTTGTGCTTCAGGCCATCACTTCCTCTCACTGAACATTAATTCCTAGAAAATGCAGGGTATCTTGATCATTATGGATTTCAGCCATCAGTTCTTCAGTTGGTATGGTGCCTAATTGAATCTGGGGACTTTTGATAAACTCAGAAGTCCCTGTTTTATCTAACAGTTCAGTACCACTTAACCTGAAAGCCAGAGTTAATTGGTGCAATTTATTATATTCTAAACTACTGGAGTTATTATCTCATAGCATAGTGTTAGAGCCATTGAAACAAGACTTGGCAAGGGTCCGAAAGGTCATCTAGCCTCCGTTTTATTAATGAGTAAACTGAGTCCTGCAGAGAGGTAGTAACTTGCCCAAAATCATCCAATGAGTTAGTGACAAAGCCAAGATTAGAACCTGGGTCTCATGACTCCCAATTTAGTGATTTTTCCATCATGCTTTAGGGAAGGCGTTCCTGACATTTTTTTGTGTTATAGACTCCTTAGATAGTCTGATGAAGCCAGTGAACCCCTTTTCTCAGAATAATGTTTTTAAATGCATAAAATAAAAATCACAGAATTATAAAGGAAGCCAATATATTGAAATACAGTTACCAGAATATTTTAAAAACAAAGTTTCCAGACTCCCTGCTAAGAATTCCTAGTATAGAAAGAGAAAAGAGGAAGAGTTCAGGCTACAGGCCAGGTACCTCTGAGTTCTTAAAGGTTACCCCAGCAATACACAGGATGCAGGTGCTGCCAGACTGTAAAGGTGTCAAAGTATGGGCCTGCCTGGCATCCAAATGTGTCTGTCGTTCCAGAAATATCCTAGCTAAATCAAGACAGGCTTGTCATCCATGTTTTGACTACAAGGGGGTGGTCTTTTTTGACCATAGCCATTCAGGAAATCCTTTTCTAAGATGTGAATAGGCTGTGATCTGTGTAGGTGGAGACAGACTCCCCACAGTCCTCAAATCACATAACCATGAGGTGTTGAAGTATGTCTCCCCATGGACATTAAATCATTCAGCATGGGTTTCTCAACAGTCTTTAAAGGCCAGGGAGAAGGTTGTGGGAGAAGGAGGGATGAAATATTAATTTGTTTTTTTCCTGAAGATTCACTGTCTTTTTTCTCTCTCTGGGAAAATCTCATTGAGGGGGACCTAGCCTCAGATTCTTTTCTTTTTATAATTAATTAATCAGTACTTAATTTATTTGTAATAATAATATTTATTTATATAAATTAATTTAAATTATTTATTTTTAGTTTTCAACATTCACTTCCATAAGATTTTGAGTTTTAAATTTTTTCGCCCTCCACAAGATGGTGGGTAGTTTTATATAGGCTCTACTTATACATTTGTATTAAACATATTTTTACAACAGTCATAATATAAAGAAGAATTAGAACTAATGGGAGGAACTATGAGAAAGAAGAAACAAAACAGAACAGCAAAAGAAATGGAGAGCAAATTGTATGCTTTCTTCTGCATTCAGACTCCAAAGTTCTCTCTCTGGATGTGGATGGCATTTTCCATCATGAGTCTTTTGGAGTTTTCTTAGATCCTTTTTATTGCTAAGAAGAGTTAAGTCTATCAGAGTCAGTCATCACGCAATGTCTAGCCTCAGATTCTTTGGCAAAATACATGTGAAACAATCTTACTGAAAGCTTTGAGAGCCTAGGAAAGGTGACAGGGAGAGAATTGTAAGAGTCTAAGGTTGCCAGCTTCTATCTGAATCTATCCATCAATCAGCAAATGATTACTAAATGTCTACTATGTGGGGGCCACTGGGCAAGATGCTGGAAGTGCAAAGACAAAAGTGAAACCATCCCTGCTAAGCCTTTTAAATAATTATTCGTTTATGTAACCAATGATTACTGAATGTATCTTCTGTGGGCATGGCAGTTACAGATAAATGGAGCTGGTCTCCAAAAGAAGACTGGTTGACTTGTCAGGTTTATGAGAGAATTCTTCCAGGTATGGTTCAGACAACATGCCCTCTGAAGTCCATTCCAACTCAGATTCAGGGGATACTGTGATCCGTGCCTGCCCTCAGAGACCCTGTAGTCTAGTGAGAAAGGAAAGCATTGTAGACTAATATCTATAAGGAAGGTATTCTAAGTGTTGTGTTATAAGGAGAGGGAAAGTATGGGGGATTTCTTGGTGTGGGGAGCTCCTGGTGAGAAAACTCTTCTATACATGAAGGTCATTCCCTTCTCCAAAGCTTAAAGCCTTGGAGAGTTGTCCAGAGGACTGAAGGGTTAAGTGTCTTTCCCAGGCTTAAACAGCAGATGTGTTAGAGGTGGAACTGAATCCATTCCAGGTGTTCTGACTCCAAGGTCAGCTCTCCGTCCACCAAAAATGCTTCTTCACTGATAAATGTGGTAAAGAAAGGGCTTTAGCAGCTCAAGCAGCTCCTTGAGGTGTGCGAAGGAGTACCAAGGAAGGCTTGATAGAAGGGGTCCTAGGTGGGCATTAAAGAATTGGTTGGATTCTGATGTGCACAGCTGGTTTTCTTAAGCTAAGTGTAAATCCTTATTAAGTGTCATTTAATTTCATTCTGCTGATCCTCCAGCTTGGTTAAGTGGGAGTGATTCTTTATTTCAGATTGTGATTCTTTCTTTTAATATGTTACCTCTTTTACCCAGAATCCTTTCATTGAAATATGATAAGAATGTCTTCTGTGCTTTCCTCCAAGTCTTTGAGCTTGTGGGATTCAGGGTTAAAAATCTTAAGACCCCACTTTTGCTTTAAACCACTAGGTTGTTGAATGTTTTAGTAAATCATCCAGAAATAATCAAGGAACATGGTTTTAGCCATCCCTGTTCGTGCTCAAAAGCAGAAGGAAATCTCCCTGAGGGCAGTAACTGTTGCTTTTCTCTGAATATCCCAGTGATTAGTGCTGTAGCTGCTCTGTGTATGGTAAGCCCTCATTCATTGCTTTCTCTCCTTGGATGGTGGCTAGCTGACAGGTCACCAGAATCCATGTCTGACTTGCTTCTCTAGGCCACCTTCTCCGACTGAGCAGTTGGAATAAAGTGGACCAGCATGCTTATGTTTTAAACTCTGCCTTGCCATTGCAGAAGGACACGGGTTTTTATATGAAACTTTTGGGATAAGACCTCAGTTTTCCTGGCACGTCGATCCCTTTGGAGCATCTGCTGCCACACCAACTCTGTTCGCCCTGGCTGGCTTCAATGCCCACCTCATTTCCCGGATTGACTATGACCTAAAAGAGGATATGCAGAAAGCCAAGGTAACGTCACAGGTCCAGATATTCATTCTACCTCTTCTGTCTGTAGCACCAATGCAACATTTACAATACCCACGATCACGATAAAGACTGTGACTATAAGTATTGCATGACGGTTGATCACTAAATATACCAAACTCTCCAGGTAGAGGACAGAACTGAAACATTTATTCAGACACCAGAAAACCCAATCCCAAAACCTGTAAGCCGATTCCATCATAGTACCAAAGATATCCAGAAGCAATAATAACGCTGAGAGCCACAGCATCCTCCAACCTTCCCACAAACCAATACAAGATCAATATTTACTTATAAACTTCTCTCTCTCCTTGCCTGAGCACCTCTTTCTCCCACCATCTCTCTGGCTCTGGCTCCCAGCTTCCTGTGGGCTCTGCTTCCCTTCAGCAAACTCCTCCCACCACAGGCTCCATGTGACTACATCCACTCTATTAGGGGGCAGAGTTTACTTTGAAAGCAGGGGAGGTCTTCAAACTCCTCCCTAAGTCTATTAAGGGGCAGGGAAGGTCTTCAAATTCCCATTCTCATTACACTCTCCTACCTGGTACTTCTGGAATATAAACCTAGGAATATAAGCGCCGGACTTGGTGTTGTAGGAAGGAAGATTGATTCATGACTTCCTGCATGAAGCTGCTGTGTGACTCTGGGCAAGTCACTGTATCTCTGGGCTTCAGTTTCCTCTTCTGTGAAATGGGGATGACGGCTTTGGCAACACTTGTCCATTACCTCTCAGTTCAAGTACAGACTCTATTTAGCATTCTACACCCTTCACAGCCTGGCTTCATCTTCGGTTTCCAAGCGTATTGGGCGCTTTTGTACGTTATTATACGTTATTCATGCATTCTGCAGTTCATCCACATTGGCCTTCTTGGTTTTCCTCACACACTGTGCTCCATGTCCCACCTCTGGGCTTTTGCATTGCTTGTCCCATCATGCCTCATATCTACATCGTACAATCCCTGGCTTCTTTCACAGCTCACCCAAGTGCCTCCTTCTGCATGAGGCCTTGCCTTATGCCGCTATCCCCTACTGCCTTCCCCACCAAAATCACCTTATTTTTTATTTCGTATACTTAGACTATAAAGAATAGACTATAAGCTTCTTGAGGACAGGGGACATTTCATTTTTATCTTTGTCTCCCCGTCACTTAGGACAGTTCCTGCCACATGGTAGGTACTTACAAATGCTTGTTGATTGAGTGAGTGATTGTGAACCATAAAGCACTATATACATACAAGTTATCATTAGATTGTAAACTGCTTGAGGACAAGTGACTATCTTTTTCCTCTTTCTGTATCCCCAGCACTTAACAAAATGCCTGGCACATAATAGGCACTTAATAAATGTTTATTAAAAAAAGTATGTGACCATTGACAGGTCCCTTTACCTCCCTGAGTCTCCATTTCCTCATCTGTAAAATGGGTATAAAAATGTCTGTACTATCTACTCCATAGTATTGTGAGGAAGTGCTATAAAAATGTCAGCTAGTATCATTATTGTCGGTATCGATGGTTATGTGGCTTGGGAAAACAGCCTCTTTGTGTGTGGTGTGGAATTAGATGGCAGAACTCAGGCTGACAGTGAGTTTTGTGTCTCAAGGATTCTCCTGGTATTGTTTGAAGTGCACCAGGCCCATTTGTGGTAGAGCTCTGGTGGCATTCTTATCACAGTCTTTATTATTAGCTACCTGTTGACATGGGGCAGTGTGGGCAATGCCATTGAGTCATTGAGACAGACATGCTCATTCTCCCGCTGGAATCTCACAGTCATTGGCCAAGCAGAGACCCAGGTGCTTCTCTGGGAATCTGTGGTGGCAAGTCTCTAACTTAGCTGTATGAGTGGGCAATCATTTCATTCCCCTGGACATCAATTCTCTAATCTGCAGAATGGGAATAGTGTTGCCTACCTACCTCGTGGGCTTGTTGTGAGTCCCAAAGAAGAGAGTGTATGTATGGCATTTGGTATGTCTTAAAGCCTACAGAAATGCCAGCTTTTTCAAAAGGACATTCTCTCCACTGTCACCTCATCTTCCTATAACACTTTGTGCTTGGATAGAAACTGATGTTCTGCTTAGAGCTTCTACTTTCAGGATTCTTCCATGAGACTGGAGACTCCACAGCACTTCTGGATTTGACCCTCTAACCCTTCCTTCTCTGCCTTGCCCCATAGTGTGTCTATGCTGCTCCTCCCAGAAATAACATGGGAGTGTAGGGGCTGACTGCAAAATCATATTGGGCTTCCGATCTTTCCCTAACCGGTGGTGTCGCTCTGTGTTGCAGGAGCTCCAGTTTGTGTGGCGAGGGTCTCCGTCTCTAGCTGCAAGTCAGGAGATCTTCACTCACGTTATGGATCAGTACAGCTACTGCACCCCATCACACATCCCTTTTTCCAACAGGTAGGTGTGTTTCTTCCACCTGGTACTTGTGGGTTAATTTTAGCCTCTGATATGGCAGCCTTCCAGCTGTGTCAGGTTGGATCCTACCTCAGAGGCCACCTCATCTAACTCAGAGCTGAAGGGCAGACCCAACCAGTGGTCATCTAGCATTTGCTCAACCTCTCCACTGAGGTAGAATCCACTGACTCCCAAGGCAGCCAGTCTTACTTTTGGGTATCTCTGATCATTAGGATGTTCTTCTTGACATCAAACCCAAATCCGCTTCATTTCTCCTTCCAGCTGTTTCTCCTGGTTGGAGCCAAGCAGGGTAAGTACAGTCTTCTAGGTGGTAGCCCTTTAAATCTTCTCTTCTCCACTTAGGGGCATCCCTTTCTTGTGATTGTTTCTCTTATGGCCTGGACTTGAATTTCTTCATCTCAGATGTCCTCTTCTTGATGCTCTCCAGCTCTGTCAGTGTCCTTCCTAAACTGGCTTCCAGAATTGAACACAGTATTCTCAAAGGAGTCTAGACGTCCAGGTCTGAGCACAGCAGGATTCACCTCCTCATTGCTGGAAGCTACACCTCTCTAAATGTAGCCCAAGGTCCTTTCTGGCTTTCATATCATATCGTTGACTCTTGGTGAGCTTATAGTACACTAAGACCACCTTGGCCCCCCTTCTTTTTCAGTCATTCTGCAAGCATTTACCAAGCACTTTGTTAAATGCAGGGATACAGACTGGAGTTTGTTGAGCAAGGGAGTGACGTAGTTAGACCTGTTGTTAAACAATATCATTTCATCAGGCACTGTGCTAAATGCTGGGGATGGTCATCTCTCTCTCAGATAATGAGGGTCAGGCTGGTTTAGCAACTAGAGGGCTGGGCCTGGAATGAAGGGTTCTTAGAATTAAATCCCACCTCTAGCCCTGCCTGTTAGACCATGTGCAAGTCACGTGGGTCTTCAGGCAAATCTCTGAAACTCTATGAATTATAAACAGATGATTATCTCAAGACTAGAGGGAGGGAGTGCCCATGCTGAAACCACAGATCCTTGGCTTGTTGAGTTATAGCAGATAACAGAGCAGGGTTGAAAATTCTGTTCCTTGTGAGAGGCCTTAGGGTCTGAAAACTGGGGGCTAGAGGGAGAACATCTGCTCCAACTCTCTTATTCTACAGACAAGGAAGTGCAAGCCCAGAGAGTCACAGGTTGTAGGTAGTAGTGTGAGGCTTAAACCCAGATCCTCTGTCTTCAAATCTAGTGCCCTCTCTTAAAAAAAATCATTCCACAATATATGTCTTAGAATTACATTAATTTAAAAATATAAATGGTGTCCTCTTTAAATCCTGTGCACCTTACACATTTTTTTCAGTAAATACTCTCCATCCATACCAAAAGTGGTAAAATCAGTAGTAGTCCTATTCAGTCAAGGCAGCGCATTGAAGTCTTTTTTGTTTGTTTTCCTTAGTAGACAGATGATGCAGTGTACTTTCCCAAATTCTCTTTGGCCGTGCAGTTCAGTGCCTGAGTTTTACTTCAGAGCAGTCCCATGCAGCACAGCAGTATGTTATATAGAAATAAATATGGTGTATCTTAACATAAATATCCTTTTTTTCCTTTTAAAAAAATTAATCTGCCCCACTATCCCCTCCCAATTAAGAAAAAAAAAATCCCCCAGAATAAGGCCTTCGCTATGTAGCTGCACGGTCTGTCTCTTTGTGTTTCTGAAGTTAATTCCCTCTCTGCAGAGACAAGTGGGGGTTTTTCTCTTTTTTCTTTTGGCCTTGTTTCCTAGAGCTTTTCTCCCCATTGACTTCTCATCTGTGGGGGGTTGGGCAGTGAGTGGGCAAACCTAAGTTTGAGCCCTGGCTCCTTGTCACCACGTGGTGAGGACTGCCAGTGTCACATCCCCTCTCTGCAGCTCAGTTTTCTCAACTGAAAAATAACAGCTGCCACATATGTCGTACTTTGTGAGTACAACACTTTCACATAGTTAACATAATGGACTGCATTTCTTTAATCATAATGACAGCTGTTTTTTCTATTATATTTTAAGGTTGATCAATCAGTGAGCCAATAAATAAGCATATTTAAGTGTTTATTATGGGCCAGATGCTGTGACATGTGTTGAGGATACAAGGAAAGGCAGAAACCCTAAGGGAGTATATGTTTTAAAGGGGGACAAGATGACAGGTAAATTATTTGAGGAGAAAATAGGGTCATATTTGTAACCTTAAAGCACTATATAAAATGCTTGTGGTTGTTTATTATTGTTACTACTACTACTCCATATAAAATACATGCAGAGTAGATTAGAGAGAGCATTAGAAGGGAAGATTCTAGCAGCCAGGGCTACTGGGAGAGGCCTCCCTGCAGAAGGCAGTGTTTGAACTGGGTCTCGAAGGAAGCCAGGGTTCCTCAGTCGTACGGTTGAGCAGGGAGATTACTCTAAGCCTGGGGAGTAGCTAGTGCATTGGCACAGAGACTGGGTATCATCATATGGAAGGAATATGGGTCCTTCTGACTAGATCACAGAGTAGGTGGAAGGCAGGAAGACTGTGTAAGAAGGCTGCAAAGGAGGAGAAGGGACCAGGATGTGAAGAGCTTTAAATTTCAGATAAGATTAACAAAGCTCTTTATTTACAGGGCCCTGGGAGATGGGCGATTTGAATGGTCTTAACCCCGTTTCCCATATGAACAAACTGAGGCATAATAGTCCCTGTCCCTGGCGGGGCTAGGTGGCGCAGTGAATACAGCACTGGCCCTGGAGTCAGGAGGACCTGAGTTCAAAAGTGGCCTCAGACGCTTGACACACTCACTAACCATGTGACTCTGGGCAAATCACTTAACCCCAACTGCCCTCCAAAAAAAAAAAGCCCCTCAAAAAAATAATCCCTGTCCCGACGGCCAGTCAGAGTTATATAGATCAGATGAGCAAAAGAATGTGAAACCGTACTCCTAACCAGAATGTTCCATGCTGGTCTGATGTGATTTGATGATGATGATAAAGCAGCTATTAAGCCCTTGTTGTATGTGTGTGCCAGTGAGCAGTGCCGTGGTAATCGCTGGAAATACAAAAATGGAACAGCCCCTTCCTCCCTTCAAGAAGCTTACAATCAGTAGGGGGAAATGCTATATATGTATATGTACACACACGTTTGTTTGCATCACACATGTGTGTATATATACATACACTTTCATATATATATATATAGGAGGATGTGTTGGAAATGAGAGGCCTAAGGCAGGGATTCTAATTAGAAAGTTGTCCCATAGTACAAGCAAAACACGATGAGGGCCTGACCTCTGATGGACAAGTAGATAAGAAGCAGTCCTTTTGGAGGATGTTTACCTGTCCGCTTCTCTCCTCTCCTTCTCGTCCTCTTCATTTCCTTCCCTCCCTTACTCCCTTTCTTCAGCACACATTAAGTGTCCCCTCTTGGCAGAGCAGTGTGCTGAGTCCTTAGGCAGAAGAAAGGGGTTACCCATTGTTAATGGTTGTAGGACCATGGGTAAGTCACTTCATCTCTCATCAGTTTCCTTACCTGAAAAAATGGGCATAACAAGCCCTGCTTGGCCTGCTTCTAGGATCATTCTGTGGCTCAGATGAGATAGTGTATAAGAAAGCACCTTCTGGACTGTATTATTCCCTGCTAATGCAGTATGGCATGATGATGATGAAAGTGATGTCAGCCTATGAAAGAATGTGAAGAGCTTTCCTAGTGATTTTCTAGAATGTTGCTCTTGACATGCCAGGGAAGAAGACATCTGCTATTTTAATAGTCCTCCACCCATCGGGTGACCCCTTTTAATTGGATTATGCCTTAGCAACTGACTGTTGCCAGCCTCCACCTCTCCCACTGGACTCCAGCCTGTAGAGCTGCCTGAAAATTGTTTCCTAGAGACTGAGATGGTTTTAAGCAAAGTGTTTCTTCTCCATTAATCCATCTCCTAGAAACCCAGGCTTGAGTCTGTCCAAGCCCATGGCTGGGCCAGTTGGCTTGGCTTCGTGGCATGTGGGTGGTATTGTAGCTGCTCAGAGTTATTCATGGGCAGTTGGGTTCCCAGCTAGGAGGAGGAGGCAACCCTGGACGGGAAAGTGCTGTTTTTGGTCTCTGTTTGTGGTCCTTCTGAAAAAGACACTGTGCTTTATTGAATTGGATTTAGTATTTATGGAGGGCCCTCATGTACTTGGCATCATTCCAAGAACATCTTGCCTTCACACAGGACTTTGGAGTACATGTGACCTCCAAGAAGTTTGACAGAGATTGTAGAATACAAGGGGAAATTTTTTTAAACCTTTCCACAATGCCAAAGATTATGATTATAATTCACATTTCCAATGTATTGGAAAATTTATAAAGTGCTTTCATCACAGCAGCCTTGCGGGGAGTCTAGAGGGCTAGATTCAGGTCCTACACTTCATTGGGGGTGAAAACAAGTCACTGTGGATCTGAGCCTCAGGTTCCTTTTTTGCAATATGGGGATAATAACATTCAGCACCACCTACTTCACAGGGTTGTTAGGGTATGTTTTGTAAACCTTAAAGCATCATGTAAATGGAATTTATCTTCATTATCCCCATTTTTCAGAGGAGACAGACTTAGAATCACTTAGGTAAGTGACTTGTCTAAGGCCACTCAGCTAGCAAGTACTGGAAAGAAAATTTAGACTCAAGTTTTCTGATTCCAAATCCAGCTTTCCTCCTTCAGAAAAGTGGGTAGTACGTCAGGAAAAAAGAAGCAAAGCCTGAAGATCATACATTTGGTCATTCAGTGCCCACTGTTTAATCCCTACTCTGTGCAGAGCACAGATCTTGTGTATTACACCCCCACCCCCAAGGAACAGGAAAGCTTTGGTCAGATACAACCCTTGCAAAGAGATACCACAATCTTCCTGAGGGCAAGTCCCTCAAAATACTGCTTTGGATGGCATAAGCCTAGGAGTAGAAGTGACCTCAGAGGTCACCCAATCCAGCTGTATCAAACTCAGATAGAAAAAGGCCACTAATCCGTTTTAATATATGATTATGTTTGAGTCCCAGGGCACTGGGGAGTGTTGTGGCTCTGGCAGGCACCTCTGATCTAATCTGTCCTCTTCACTTGACATCTTAAACTATCCCCTAGAAGTTAAATGACTTGCCCAAGGCAACAGAAGTAGTCAGTGATTGAGCTGGGCTGCCCTGCACTGCCTGCTCTGCTTCCCTGGAGCTTTGATTTCAGCTGACTTTTTGTTTTCAATAAATAAACATTTATTCCCTCCCTTCAATAAGTCAAGCATTTATTGAACATTGATGATGTGCCAGACACTGTGTTAGAAGCTGAGGAAACAGCCCCTGCTCTTAAGGAGTACCCATTCTGTCAGAGGAGACAGCCCGAGTAAGCAGAGGCAGCCCTGCAGTACCCATTTCCAAGGACTGTAGACAGGAAACCCCTGTGGCAGATGTCCTCCAGGCTTCCCCTGCTGTGTCCGTGGTGCTTTGATGGAGTGATGGAAAGGGGCAGGAGAGGTGGTATGTCTCAGGGATAGGGCCTGGGCCTGGGATTCCATCGGTAAACTCCCCTGCCAGTGCAGGTCTGCACCTTCTGGTATTAGAGAATTGCCCAGAGCACTTGGGAGTTTCAAAAGGTTCAATGACTTGCCCGGGGGGCATTGCCAGTATGTGTCAGAGGCAGGACTGGAACCCAGGTTTCCTGGATCCAAGGCTGACTCCATCCACTCTACCATGTTTCCTCTCTTACAGTCTTACATTGCTCTTCTAATAATACCATCTGACATTTACATAGTACTTTAAAATGGGCAGAATGCTGTCCTCCTAACAACCCAGTGAGGGAAGTAGATTAAAATGTTGTTAGTCCTGTTTTACCGAGGAAACTGAAGGTCAGCTGATAAGTGACTTGTCCATGGGCCTATAGCTAGTGAGTGGCGGGCCGCATTTCCTGATGCCAGCCCCAGCCTGCTCTGTCCGTATTCTTTCTCTGACAAGCCACACATGTTTGTGTGAGGGAGTAGCTGTTATCAGCGCTGGAGGCTCAGGTATCCTCTGCAGGGATAGTCATATTGCCTGGTCCACAAGCTGTCCTCTTTGGAGGGAAAAGACTAGGCTCCAACCTCTCCATCGCCAATTCTGAATCTGTGTGTGTATCTGTACATATATATATGTGTGTGTGTGTAATATATACACACATACATACACATACACACATACATGTGTCTACATATAGATATATGTGTATGTGTACATACATACCTGCTTGCATTTGCTATGTCTTTCCTACGGAAGAAAGCTCAGTGGCTACAGGCTACTCTTTATTCTCCCCTGAGCTGAGAGGAAATGCTGCTACTTTCAATGAAAAAGACATTTCCCCCTACTTTTCCCTGTTTAGCAACCAGCAATTTGCTCCTTTTTAAATTCTGCTCCCCCGTGGACTGCTCTCTGCTGTAATTCTGCAGTGCCTTAGCAGGAGGCAAAACCACTCTCTCCTAAATGAAGGTTATTTGTTCTGACTGTTCAGCACCCCGGGAAGTGAGTTTGGAAGCTTTGTTAAGTAGAATGGATTAAGTTTGGCCCGAAAGACAGCTTTGCTCTCAGCTGAGTTCTGGTCCCAAATGATATTTTGCTTTCATTGATGCATATGAGCAGAATCTTTGCTTTCTGTTTTACTGGTGGCTTTATTTGGCTTTCAATGGAATCTGCCCAGCACCTGTTACCCTTGGAAACATTGAATTTAGACCTTAGAGACCATCTAGCCCAGCTTCGTAATTTTGCAGCGGAGGGCTCTGATGCCCAGCAAGAAATGACATTGGTCTTAGGGTTTATTGCTGAAAAGGATCTCAAAGATTTTCTAGTAATAATGATGATGATAAATAGTATTTATGTAGCACTTTAAGGTTTACAAATAATTTTATAAATATCTCATTTGATCCTCACAACAACCCTGGGAGGTAGGTGCTATTATAATCCTCATTTGAGAAACTGAGGGAGATAGTGACTAAGTGACTTGCTCAAATTTACATAGCTAGTGAGTATCTGAAGCTGAATTGGAACCCAGGTCTCCTGGTCTATCTACTGCACAATCTGGATAACCTTTAGAGGTAGAATGACCTATTTAAGGTCACACTGTATAAGTGTTAGAATCAGAACTCCACCTCTGGTACTCTGGCTCCAGAACAGAAGCTGTTTTCTTTAAGAATTAGTACCAGGGAATAGAATCACAAAGTTGGAGGTGTCCTCTAACCCCCTTATTTTTTGTTGGAGAGACTGAGGTTTTGGTCGTCCATGGGCACACTGCTAGTGAGTGTCAGAGCCAGGACTTAAACTCAGTGCTTCTGACCCCAGATACTCCTTCTCTCTAGGACACAGGTTCTTATTCCCTTCCCTCCCCTTTGACAGTCTAGTGAAATCTAAGGCCCCTTCTCAGAATAGTATTTTTTAAATGTGCACTACAAAATACATAGTATTACAAAGGAAACCAGTTACATTGAAATGCTGATATTTTGAAATATCAAACTATTTCAAAAGCCAAGCTCATGGATTCCTGTTGTAGAAGATTCTTAGAGTGAATAGAGCCCAACCCTCTCATTTTATAGTTAGAAAAACACCTAAGGCTTAGAGAGGAAAAGGGACTTGCCTGAAGGTGCACAGAAAGTTTGTCATGAATCTTAGAATAGAGAGTGACCTTAGAGGTCATGTTGTCCAGCCACTCTCAAAAATAGTACTTTAGGACAAGAACCCACTCCTGATTCCCAATCTATTGCCTTTTCTTCTGGCCTGTTCCGGCTCCCTTGTGTGTCTAGAAAGATGGCAGAAAGCAAGGGTAGCTTGCTCTCTCTAGTAGATGAAACTTGATCATTTGAAGAGAAATAGCAGTCTCAATACTGACTACTGTTCCCCTTGATTAAAAACTAATGGACCAGCTTAATGTCCTACAGAAGCATCATGGGAAAATCCTCCTGGGCATTCCAGTGCTGTTGCTATGCTTGAGGTCTGATAGAGATCATGAGTTTCTGTTTCCATGCTCTGATTTTTAAAATAATAACCCTTTATGTTTACAAAGTGCTTAATGCTTCTCAAAACATTTTCCTATCCATTATGTCTCATTTGAGCCTCACAATGAGCTGGGCTGCCTTTTTATAGGGGCAGGACCAGAAGCAGCACAGGCTGCCAGGGTACAGTCTGAGTTCAAGTTATATTCTCTCCATTTGATTGACTGAGAGATTGAATGTCAGAGAAGTTAAGCCAGTAACCCGAGATCATTCAGCTAGTAAGTGTCAGAGCTGAGACTACAATCTGGGATTTTTCCTGGAAGAAGTAAAGGCCCACATTTCTCTCCCTCTCCCTCTCCCTCTCCCACCCACTCCCCTAAACACAAACGGAAAGAACAATGGTACACCTAAAAAGTCCAGAGTAAATTGAACAGTTACAGAGATTGAACAGGACTTGAACAAAGAGGTATGAGAAGGCATCCCCAACTTACACTTTCCTGGAGGTGGGCAGTCCATAGCTATTACACATGGCACTTGTTTTCAGACTTTTTCAATCTGTTGATTAGTTGTGCTGACTTTTTTTTCCCTTTCTAAGATAATACTGTTTGTCATATGAGATGGCTGTTTCTGGCAGAGGGAGTGAGAGGGATACAGGAGATAGCTGCGGTGCTGTAAGAAACAGAAAATATCAATAAAAACTTTTAAAAATGTAAAATGCTTCCTGGGGCCAGTGAGCTAAGCATGTCAACAGTCAGTGGCTCCCTGTTAGCCACAGGGTAAGGTTCAGACTCAGCGTGGCATTCAGAACCCTCTACAGCAGTGGTTCTCAGCGTGTGGGTCGCACCCCCTTTGGGCGTCGAATGACTCTTTCACAGGGGTCGCCTAAGACCATCAGAAAACACATATTTCCGATGGTCTTAGAAACTGAGACACCACACTCCTCTACCTGTCTCCAGGTGGGTCCGCCCACATGCAGACATGCCCACATATGAGTATTAAAGGGTCGCAGCATTAGGAAGGTTGACAACCACTGCTCTACAGCCTGACCCCTGCTTCTCTTTCATTCCTGGTGTCTTGTTTACATGATAGATGGAAAACAGTTTGCAGACTTCTGATCCATCCATATCATCATCATCATCATCATCATCACTGTTACCACACCCTTTTGGCTATCTGGTTAGACTGTTCCCCTTCCTGCCCCCCACTAGTACACCATACACAGTCCCAGTCTGTGCGTCTCTCTTTCTGTCTGTCTCTCACATACAGACTCCATATTGCCTTAGTTCAGGCTGTTTCACTGATGCCCTCCAAGCTTACTCATCCTTCTGGTTCCAGCTCAAATGCCGTCACTTGGATGGTACCACTCAACCCCAAGGAAATACCCCGAGTGTTTAGTGTGACCTGTAGCAGGCGGCAGAGCTGGGATTCATACCTGTGTCATCAGCCTCTTTCACTGCACTGAGAGTCGGTTCTTCATAGATTACCTTGTGTCGTTATTTATCTCTTTTCATATTCCTTGTTAGTAGTAATAATAATGAACATAACAGCTCACATTCATACCATTTATAAAGTAGGTGGAGCAAATGTTATTCTCCCATTTTATAGAGTCCCAGAGAGCTCAAATGATTTGCCCCAAGTTTGCATAGCAAGAGAATGGCACATCTGGGATTTAAACCCGTTTTCCCAGAACTGTTCAGACCTCATGGTGGAAGCAGCTAGGCCTTCATCTTCCTTGTATCCCTCATACCATGGGTTCTCAGTCAGTGTACTTTGCTCAATAGCACGCTCTTTGGCCGGCCTGCTCTTAGAGTAGCCAGAGTACCTGAGCCTCAATGGCCACTCCCAGTCCTTGGGCCAGAGTGGGCAGAGAGGCTGTGTATCTCCATGCTTAGAAAGCTGGACTGGGCCTCTGGGATTCTACCCCTCAAATCCTGCCTGAGTCACTTCACTCAGATAGCCTTTGTTAAGGGTCCGTTAGGTACCAGGCACCATGCTAGGCCTAGGGGATAAAAAGAGCCGGGTGACCCTGGGCAAGTTCTTGTCTCACCCCTTGGAGCCTCAGTTACTCCAAATGTGGATGAGAAATCTACCTCCTGGGTCGGCTAGGTGGCACAGTGAATAGAGCACCGGCCCTGGAGTCAGGAGGACCTGAGTTCAAATTTGGCTTCAGACACTTAACACAAAAACTAGCTGTATGACCTTGGGCAAGTCACTTAACCCCAATTGCCCTCCAAAAAGCAAAATAAAAAGAGAGAGAGAGAGGATCTAAGAAATCTACCTCCCCTGCTTTTTCTAGGGACCAAATGAGAGTGTGCATGTAAAGAACTTTGTGGACTTCGTAAGTCACTGTCAGTCATTAGTCAGTTAGTAAACATTTATTGACTGCCCACTATGTGCATAGCAGCTGGTGTAGCTCAGTAGATAGAGCACTGGGTGTGGAATCTGGAAGACCTGAGTTCAAATCCATAGACACTTACCAGCTGAGTGACCCTGGGCAAGTCCTCCACGTGCCTTGGTTTCCTCGTCATTAAATTGGGTTTAATAATACCACCTATCTCCCGAGGTTGTTGTGAGGATCTGCTGAGACAGTGTTTGTGAAGAGCTCGGCCTGGCCGCCACAGAGGAGGTGCTAAATAAATGTGAGCTGTTATTACGCTTGTGTGCTGGGCGCTGTGCTAAATGCTGGAAGAAACGTGAGATCTCCCTGTTGGCTTTGATTGAGAGTCAGAAAACCCAGGTTTAAGCAGTGGCTCCTATTGGGGAGTGACTTATCTAGAAGCTGCATTTGCTAATCTGTAAAACTGGAATGACAGTACCTTCCCTCCCTTCCTCTGGGGTCTGTTGGGAGGGAAGAGCCTTTGCTACTGGAACTTGAATTGTTTTTCTTTGGGTTAAAGAACCACAACTGTTTACTCCTCAGGTCAGGCTTTTATTGGAATGGGATTGCACTTTTCCCCGACCCTCCAGAAGATGGTATGTACCCCAACATGAGCGTGCCAGTGACGGATGCCAGCCTTAACCTCTATGCACAAACCATGGTGGCCAACATCAAGGAGAGGGCAACCTGGTTCAGGACCCAGGATGTGCTCTGGCCGTGGGTAAGGGCGTTAGAGGCTCAACCTGGGGAGCCCCTGTTTTCACTTTTGTAACTACAGAGGGAGCCTGAAGTGGGGGGAAACAGCTCTGAGCTTAGAATAAAAAGATCCCCCTGTCAGGAAGCCTTTCTTGGCTGTTTGGGCTTGCCATCTCTCAGTTTCCTCATCAGTCACATGGGGATAACTATGTTTGTACTACCTGCTTTGTAGGATTGCTGTAAGGAGCAAGTGAGATCAAGTTGTCCTTCCTTCCTAACCTTCTTTCTTTCCTTCCTCTCTCCCACCTCCTTCCCTTCCCTTACACTTTCACTCTTCCTTCCCCTCCTTTCTTTACCTCCTCCCTTTCCTCTTTTGTTCCCTTCTTCTTTCTTTCCCTCCTCTTTTTCTCCCTTCCCCTTTTCCTTCTCTCTCCCTTCCTTCCCTCTTCTCTCCTTTCTTTCTTCTTTCCTTCTTCATTCCTCCTTCCCTCCTCCTCTCCTTCCTCCTCTTCTTTCTGTTCCCTTTCCTTTCCTTTCCTTCATTAATCAAACATTTATCAAGTGCCTACTATGTTCCAGTCACTTTGCTGGGCTCTGGGGATAAAAAGACAAAAAGAAAGCAGTCCCTGCCCTCAAGAAGGTTCCGTTCTGTTGGGGAGAGAGAGAACTATGTAAAGTGAACATATATAAATAAGTACAAAATAAATACGGGGCGGAGTGAGATACTGGGAGCTGGGGGGAATCAAGAAAGGCTTTATGCAGATTCGATGTTTGAGTTGAGCTTTCTGAGAGGTGGGAGTGCTTTCCTGGCAGGCAGGACTGCCTGTGCAAAAGTGCAGAGGTGGGAGATAGAATGGCAGGAAGGCTGCTGTGGTGAGGCAGGTCTTCAAATGCTAAAACGGGATTTTGTATTTGGTGGTGGAGGTACAGATATTATTGATGATAACAATAACTTAGATTTGTTTTGTGTTTTATGGTTACATAGCTCTTTATATATATTATCCTAATAAACTCTCTCTTCATTTTTTAAATAAACTACTTTAAGTTTTACAAAGCACTTGCCTCACAAAAGCTCTCTGAGTTCGGGATTGCAAGGATAAATTATTCCCAACTTCATCAAGGAGAGATCTCAGTCCCAGAAAGATGAAATAACTAAGGTCACAGTACTAGAATTCATATCCAGGTCTCCTGGCAGACACATTGGATAGAAAGCACCTGAGGAGGATGTCCTTTGGCTTCAAGAAGGGAAAACATCATATTCATTGATGGGCATAGGGAACTGGGTAGGCTCTTGTCTTTGGGGATCTTAGGAATTCATTAACCTCCTGGCATTCTGAGTGGTCTGATCACCCACTGGAAACTTCCTTATTCCTCTTCAAGGAACATTGGAATCCTCCCATTAGTAGTGGTGGGTTATGGTTTGGTGGTTGCCCATCCATTTGGAAAAATGATAACTGGCAGGTGCCAGAAGTTTTAACTTTTTTAAGTGCAGTTTTGTTTAGAACTTTGCCTATAACAGCCTTGGCGGGAGTGGGGTGGTGCTAGGTGGGTTGTGAGCAGCAGGGCTTAGGCCAGAGCCCAGATCTCCCAGACCAGGCTGGTATGATGCATTTGAAGGTGACCCTTCCTCCCGGAGATGGTACATTTTCATAGGACTTTGGACTAAGATAATGATCCTCATGGCGCCTTTCAGCTCTAGCATTCTGTATTCTGAGGCCTCATCCAGCTCTAGTGCTCGTGTTCAGAGGCTCCCTTCAGTGCTGACATTCTATGTTCTAAGGCCCCTCTGCTATAACATTTTACGTTCTAAACTTCTAGCTCTTAACCTTCTGTAGGGCCTCTCCAGTTCCACCATTCTGTTTTGTCCCTTCTAGCCGTGACGTTTTGTGTTTTATGTTCTAAGGTGACTTCCAATTCCAGTATTCTGTTTTCTACATTCTTAGCTCCCCTTCAGCTCTAAAATTCTGCATTTTGTGTTTTAAAGTTCCTTTCATCTCTAATAATCTGTTATCCAAGATAAATTAAGGGAAAGGAGAAAAAAGTCTCCTATAGGAATACGTTAGCAGAATGCTTTAGAACAAACGCTTCTGTCTCAGCACTGACGGGTCAGCTCCAGCCGTTCATCTTCAGTGATGTAAGCAGCCTGCTTTCGCTGTTACTTCCATCATTTAAAATAGCATTAATGATTATTGGATTCTAGCGCAATTGATGCTTTTTTAATGATGACACTTCACACTTAGCAGATGGTGCTTTGCAGGTTACAAAGTGCTTTCCCACATGTCATCTTGTTCAGGCCTCACAACAACCTTGTGAAATAGATAAAGCAGGTGTTATTGTTCTCATATTGCCCAGAAGGACACTGAGGTCCAGAGGAGGGGAAGCAGCTACCCAGGGTGCACAGCCAATTAGGAGCAGAGCCAGGATTAGAACCTGGGTTGTCAGACTCCCCAAATCTTTCCACCCTCATGCATCGCTTCCTTAATGTCATCATCAGTGTCATTCATGCTATACCCTGGGCTGGTAGGAAATAATGGCCAGCTATGACTGGGTGCACCTGACTCACCTACAGTACAGCCATCCAGTCCTAAACATGGCGTCTCCAGGTCACCTCTGGACATTGTGGGCTCTACCCAAGCCAAGCAGGTCACTCCATGTTTTTGTATACTGTAAATTCCAGCCAAAATGACCTTCTGGATGTTCAGAGAACTTGCTGTTCCATCATCTCATGTCCTTTTGCCATGTCTGGAATATGCTCTTAGAATTTTTAGTCTCCTTCAAGAACTCTGCTCCGATGCTGCCTCTTACAGGGGAAGAAAGTCTTTCCTGACTCTTATCTCTCCCCTCCACCAAGTTGTTAGGGCTTTCTTCTTCCACAAATTATCTTGTTTACTTACATGTCTGTGTACATGTTGTGTTTCAGGCCAAACCACAAGCATTTATAATAATGACTAGCATTTATATGGTCCTTTAATATGTACAAAGTTATACACGCACATTGTCTTACTGGAACTTCACAGTTCTAGGAGGTAGGTGCTGTAGGTAATTATCTCCATTTTACAGGCGAGAAAACTGAAGCTCCTGGAGGTTAAGTGACTTGTCCATGATCATACAGCTAGTGATTGTTGAAGGCAGAATTAGAACCCAGGTCTTCCTAACTGCCATGTCTAGCACTCTGTGTTCATCACTGCCCCACACAACAATCCTTGTCTTCACAATACCTCCTGGCATGGTGGCTTGAATTGTTTTTCTTTGGGTTAAAGCAGTCTGGCTTTGTTTCGTCTTTGTCCATCCATTACCTACTACAATGATTTATACATTGCATGTGCTTAATAAATGGTTGTTGGATGAATTAATAAATTAATAAAAAGCTAAAAACATAGAGACCTAATCCCATGTCATTTCTTACTCTTGTTCTTGGGCAAGTTAAATCTACGCCCAGTTTGGTTTCATAGATTCACAGTTTACTGGAGCTGGGATGAATTCTGGAACAGAGAACATAGGATGTTAGAGCTGGAACAAGCTTTAGAAATTTTTTTATTTAACCCTGTCATTTTATAGAAGGAAAGATTGAGGCCCAGAGAGGTGAAAACTCTAAGGTCACAGGGCTAGTTAATAGCCAAGGAAGGACTAGGACCCAGATCCATCCTGCTTAACTCCCAGACCTG
>CM053592.1:137189774-137265123 GCA_028646515.1 Pseudochirops corinnae
GGAGCTGGGATGAATTCTGGAACAGAGAACATAGGATGTTAGAGCTGGAACAAGCTTTAGAAATTTTTTTATTTAACCCTGTCATTTTATAGAAGGAAAGATTGAGGCCCAGAGAGGTGAAAACTCTAAGGTCACAGGGCTAGTTAATAGCCAAGGAAGGACTAGGACCCAGATCCATCCTGCTTAACTCCCAGACCTGGGCCTTTCTATTACACTTGGATACCTGCAATGCTTCCAATTTGGACTGAGATCATGACCACCTTGTAGTAGATTTGAAGGGCCCACAGTTGTCTGTAGGGATAATGAAGCGATCATAAATAGACCTTTCATAGATCTTCACAACCCTTAGGGGCAGGTGCCATTGGACAGATAAGATGGAGAGGGCTCCAGGGCTCCTCGCTTCTGGTGCCATGTTACTCTTTTTGTTTGTGAATTGCAGGGTTGTGACAAGCAGTTCTTTAACTCATCTGTCCAGTTTGCCAACATGGATCCATTGCTAGCATATATTAATAACCACACTGAGGAGTTTGGGGTCACTGTGGAATATGCTACCGTGGCTGATTACTTCCGTGCCATTCATGATCAAGATGTCACCTGGAGCACACGGAACCAGCAGGACTTTCTTCCTTATTCAACAGGTATTTACATTGCCTGCTTTCCCCCTCACTTTGGGTTACCCTAGAAATACTTGGGGTTTGTATGTGTCTTAGCCAGTGACTTCATTCAGGCTACTCAGACTTTACCAGAGGCCTGATTGTTTTCAGGTTTCAAAAAAATAGTTATAGGATGGCTAGGTGGTGCAGTGAGTAGAGCACCAGCCCTGGAGTCAGGAGGACCTGAATTCAAATCCAGCCTCAGACACATAACACTAGCTGTGTGACCTTGGGCAAGTCACTTAACCCCAATTGCTCTGCCTGCTCCCCTCCAAAAAAAAAAAAGTACAGTTAAGTAAACCTTCATTAATTGCCTACTGTGTATGTAGGACCATGGGGATACAAGGTGAAAAGCAACAGTGCCCCACCCTTGAGATACTTCCCCTGTGACATTTATAATAAAGACAAAAAATTCTGATGTATGATTAAATTCCAATTTTTTTTTTCTCTCAGAGAACATTCAGAATGTTCCAAAAGAGGCCTTGGCACAGACTATAAATCACCAGGGCAGAGGAGGACCTTGGGGATCACTCAGTCAGAATCCCATAATCTGAATAGTAAAGGCCTAAAGGGACCACCCATACCTACGTTATATCTGACCAACAGTCACGTTATATCTGACCAACAGTTGTCTAGCCTTTGCTTGAAGGCCTCCAGTGACGGAGAAACTACTGCATCCGAAGGCAGCCCATTCCATTTTGGGACAGCTTTCATTGTTAAAATGTTTTCCCTTAAATCAAAGCTAAATTTGTCTTTCTGCAATTTTTACTCATTGTTCCTCTGGGGCCAGTCCCCTCCTTCATGTGACGGTCTTTCATGACCTTGAGGACGTTTATCAGTCCTCACTAAATCTTATCTTCTCGAGGCTAAATATCCTACATCCTTGAACACTGTCCTTAGTCATTATGAACTCAAGGCCTCTCAGCATCCCAGCTGCCCTTTGTGGAGTCTTTCCAGCTTAGCAGGATCCTTCCCCAAAGTTCAATCCCTGTCCCCTCCCTGTTCTACAGATGGGAAGACAAAGGGCAGAAAGGGAAATGACAGTCATAGAGCTTGTCATGATAGCCGGGTTTAGAACTCAGCTCTTTATCCGTAGCCTAGTGTTCCTGGGACCACACTGTATGGCAGCATCAAGTAAACAAAAGGAGAAATCCAGTGTCCTCTGTCCTCCTTGTGGAGGGAGACTTGGTTTAAGTGTCACCCTCTGCAGGGGATGTTTCCTGATGTTTGCTTTGTATGTGGTTTGTATGTCCTTTAACATCAACATGGTGGCTTCTCCCCAGGGGCAGGAGCAGTGTCATGTTTACCTCTGGATCTCCGGTAGCTAGCGTTGTGAATGACACACATAGGTGCTTAATAAATGCTTCTTATTACTTGATGGTTTCTGGGAGCCCCAGTTGCAGATGTTAGTTGCTTATGAGGGAAACTCATAAGTAACAGAGGTTAATTTCCTAAAAATTGTGTTGATATCTTTTGCTTTTAAATTTCTTTCATTTATAATAAATGCCTCTCTCCAGCAAGCCATCCCTTGTAACAGTCTTTTTTTCCCCAAGGCAATAAGCAAAACCAACCAGCACATCAGTTGAGAATGATGCTATATGAAATGCTCTGTACCTGTAATCCATCTCCCACCTCTGCAGAGAATATTCAGATTATGGGATTCTGACTGAGTGATCCCCAAGGCCCTCCTCTGCCCTGGAGGTGCATTTTGTCAGATATTGGCCTTGGTCTAGCTTGGGCATTATAATTCCATAGCATCAACTGAGGCTAATTTACAAGAGGACTGAACGGTCCAGCTTCAAGACAGTTGCTTGAAAAGGGTTGCATTTTCAGCAGCCCTGCTGCCAGGTGAATAAGAAAAAAAGGAATCATCCCCCTTCTGATCTTTTATGAAAGTTAAAAAAGCTTAGACAGTAAGCCTTAATTCTAAAATGCTGATCGGAGGTTCAGTGTTCCCCACTGCTCATGGTAGCTGCTCAAGTGGAGGTGAGAGATGCCTTCCCAATCCTGGCCATGGAGCCACCATGCCAGGAGGTATCTGAAAGGGCCTCTCCCCTGCCTCCCTGCAGCCACTAGAGGTCACACACACACACCTCAGCATGTCACAGACTTCAGAGCAACACAGGATGAGTGACTGACGATTCACTCTCAGAGGGAGGGGTTGACAGAAGTGATTGCCTTCCTGCTTCCCCACTTAAGATGTGATGGAAGAGTCCGAGCAGCAGAGACTGACCATAGCTCTCAGGTAGATGATGGATTGCTTCCCGTTTGCCTCCCTGAGGTTGTATAGTGAAGCTGGAACAGCTTGTCCCTTGGCCCTAGCTCCATCTCCCTCTCTATGTAATAACTCATTCATTTCTCTGGTCTTCAGTTTCCTTCTCTGTCAGAAGAGCTCGTGAGACTAAGTAAATGCTGAGGTCCCTCTTCCAGGGCTGGCATCTGCATTCGGAGCCCTATTCTGTTCTAGGCTGCCGGGTCCCTTCTGGCTCTCGCATTCTTTGTTCTGTGTTCTTTAGGAAGGTTTCTTACATCTCTGACACTCTGATGTTCTAAAGTCCCTTCTGGCAGTAAGATTCCATAGCTGTCTTAATCACAATTACTGTCTGTTTGGTAAAGCCATCCCTCTCCCTTGCCAAACCTCCTCAGCCTTTTTCCAGAATCGGCTTTGTTCAGGCTGCTGCCTTTTCTGGGAATGACTCCCCTTGCCCTGCCGGCCTCTTGAAGTCTTTTCCATCAGTTTTCCATCAGTTAGAGCCGGACTCAAATGCTGCCTCCTGTTGGAAGCCTTCCATGATTGCCCCTCGTACAAAGTGACTTCCCCGTGTGTGCCCTTTTCTAAAAGAGAAATAACGTTCTCCACGCTGCCTGCTCACAGGTCACTTGTGAGGGTCCAACAAGACAATTTTCATAAGCCACTTTGCCAGTTTTAAAACACCACATAAATGTCCGTTGTTCTTGTTCACGTTGTTGTTGGCGTTGTTACTAATGCCGCATACACGTCTCTCGTTTCCACTGCTTGTTGAAGCTCAGGGACCGTGTCTTGTTTTGCCCCAATAACTCGTGCTTAGTAAGTATTCAGTAAATATTTGTGGATGCCATTCATTCAAAGAGCCAAAAGAAAGGGCGTTGATTCCTCAGACGCCCTTTAGTTTACACCGGGGGAACTGGGGCCCATATTGGTTGTGACGGAGTTGATACGAGGAGCCTGGTGTTCCTGACCCCCAGAACCGCGCTCCAGAAGAGCACGGGTCATGCGACCGCCATCTGCCTCAGTCTCCCTCAGCTGTATAGTGGGGATAATGATAGCACCCACCTCCCAGGATTCTGTGGAAAATTAAACGGGATAATTATAAAAGTACTCAGCACGCTGTAGAAATGCTTATTCTGTTCCCTTCCCTCCCTTTTCCTTTCTGTGACGTCACTCTTGGGTCACGACTTAGGTAAGAATTTTAGTAAGGATCTTCAGGGTGAAAAGTGAACGGCCAAATTGAGTTCTTACAATAATAGTAATGCCGATCGTAGCAGATGTTTCTGCAGATGTTGCCTTAGGGCTTGCAGAGCACTACACACATTCATGCTCGCAACAGCCCCTACTAGAAGGAGCCATTGTTTCCGCATTTTCAGGTGTGTAAATGATCCCTGGGAGGCTGACTTGCCCAGGGTCACACAGCTGATTAAAGCTCAGCTCTTCTGGCCGTGTTACCAGGGGGAGCTCCCTGAGCCTCACCGAGTACTTTTGTGGACACAAAAGTGCGTGCATTGCCTACACCTCTGGGTTATGGTGTGGCTGAGTTATTTTCCAGTTGTGCCCACCTCTTCATGGCCCAATTTGGAGTTTTCTTGGCAAAGATACTGGAGTGTTTTGCCATTTCCTTCTCCAGTCCATTTTACAGATGAGGAAGCTGAGGCAAAGAGGATGAAGTGACCTGCCCAGAGTCGCACTGCCGGTAAGCGTCTGAGTCTTCTAACTCCAGGCTGAGCACTCTGCGCGTTATGGCGCCACCTAGCCGCCCTAGCAAGCATTAAAGTGTTTTTTTTTTTAAAGTGAGCTGGCCCTGTGGGCTGTTGTCAACTCAGAATCGTAGAGGTGGCGCTGGAAGGAACCCCAAAAGTCCAACCCTTTTATTTTACAGATGAGGAGTCTGAGGACCAGAGAGGTGAAGTGACTTTCCCAGAGTTCCACAGCTAGAGAGAGTGGAGGGAGGGTCTGAATGCCAGCAGTCCAGACCCCAAGTCCAGTGGTCTGTCTGTGACTCCATGCTGCTGCTGAAAGCGGAGGGTTACAAGGGGCCTTGTTGGCCATTTTGTCCAGCCCATACACCAGAGGAATCCTCCCTGTAGTGTACCTGGCAGGTAGTCATCCATCCCCCCACCTCTAGGAGAAGCCCCTTCCCTTCAGACAGCCCCAGGCGTCGGGGGGGTTTCCTGACCTCAAGCCTAACTTTGCCTCTTCACAACTTTCTCCCATTCCTCCTGATTCTGTCCTTTCTCTCCATGACAACTTTTGGATGCTTGAAGATGATCTTCTCTAAGCTAATCTTGCCCAGATCCTGCTTGTTCTTCTCTTGATGCTCTAACTTATCTCTGTCCTCAAACTGTGGCAGCTCCTGGAGAGCTTGTATTCTATGCCATGACAATGAACACCCCTGCCTAATTCCCGGTTACTACAGCGCCAGGTATCAAGGTCTGGGGCACCACCGGGCAGGAGAAGGAATGTCCTTTACTGCCTTGGGGACCAGCTCCCTCTATCACTGGCTCCCAGCACAATAAGCAGTTAGCTGACCTGGCTTTTCCACTGGGATGTTTGGGAATATTGTGATAGAAAACCTGCTGGCAAGGTGAGGTTATAAATACTGAGATCTGCCATCATTTGGGAATGAGAATGTGTGCTGTGGAGGGAGCATTCAGTCACAGGCAGGGAGGGACAGACAAAGGTTTGGAGGTGTGGGTTGGCATTTGACCTTGGCTCCTTTTTTTTTTATGCCGTCATTGTGGGGTGTGGGGGAGGAGGAGAATTCACAGGTGTAGATCTAGGTCCAGGTGCATGACTTCTCTGGAGCTTATTCCCAGAATGGGAAACCAAGGGATGCTGAAGCTGTGAAGTCAGGTCCAGGGCCTGCCCTTAGGATGGAGTTCCTGCTTGAGTCAGTATATTTGGGCTCTCAGGTCTGGGGCCACACATTATCAGCAATGTTAGAGAGCCATCCTTGCCTTTAGTACTAGACTGTTTCTCTAATATTCTCTCTTAGAGCCATTTCAAAGCTGGACTGGATTTTATACTTCCCGTAGCTCACTGAAAGGGATTGCCCGGAGAGCAAGCTCCTGTCTTTATGCTGGAGAGTCCATGTTCACTCAGTATGTTCGGCAGAATCCCCAAGGTCCTCTGTCTACACCTGAGTCCTTGGAGCAGCTGCAGAAGCTGCGGTGGGCTGTTTCAGAGGTAAAATGACATCTTCACACAAACATGACATTCACTTAAGGGACCTTTTCTTCCTTCTTCAGCTAAGGGGAGGGCCCCTGATGGCGTTACCCATAGCACCACTAACAGGTGTCATGGTGATAGCAGGCCCCCTCTAGTCTCTTATCTTGGTGTCAAAGTGACCCTGGCTTCTCCAAGACTGCCAGCAGAAGGCACCCTGGCAGGTTCCACCACGCTGCAGAAGCTCTGAGTACAAGCCCAGGGATAAACAGCACGTCTGTCATCAGAAGACCAGTCTCATTAAGTGCAGAGGCGCATGCACGAGTTGGCTGTTGGAGATGAATGTTTTGTCCACAGATTATAGTGAGGACACTTGCTGCACCCAGGAAATCACGACCTGGTTGAAGTGGTAAAGATCTCAGAGGATCACAGAGTCAGAGTTGGAACAGACATTAAAGCTTACTAGTCCACACCCCTGATTTTAGAGATGAGGAAACCAAGGACCAAGAAAATTAGGTTTTCTGCCCTAGACAGTAAGTGGCAGAAGCAGGATTTGAATTTGGGTCCCCTAAGGCAGAGTAGATTCCCAAAGCACAACTCCAAATACTCCCATGGTTTCATATAGTGTTTAGTGGCTGTTTCACTATTTTGCTGTGTATTTATATGGATAATTAGGGTTCTAGGTCAGGATTTTTTTTTTTTTTTTTTTTTTTTTTAGTTTTCAGCATTTGCTTTTATAAGATTTTGGATTCTAAATTTTACCCCCTCCCCAAGATGGCATGCTGTCTGACAAAGACTATACATGTGTGATCACATTAAACATATGTCCACTTTAGTCATGTTGTAAAAGAAGAAATCAGAACAAAAGGGAAAAACCATCAGAAAAAAAACAAGAAAAAAACAGTAAAAGAAAGAGAAAATAGGGGATGGCTAGGTGGCACAGTGAATAGAGCGCCAGCCCTGGAATCAGGAGGACCTGAGTTCAAATCTGGCCTCAGATACTTAACACAAAAAAACTAGCTGTGTGACCTTGGGCAATTGCCCTACCTTCCCCCTCCAAAAAAAAAAAAAGAAAGAGAAAATAGTATGCTTCAATCTGCATTCAGACGACATAGTTTTTTCTCTGGATATAGGCAGCATTTTCCATCATGAGTCTTTTGGAATTGTCTTAGACTAGATCAGGATTCTTTTTTTTTTTTTTTTAGGGGGAAGGCAGGGCAATTTGGAGTTAAGTAGCTTGCCCAAGATCACACAGCTAGTAAGTGTTGAGTGTCTGAGGCTAGATTTGAACTCAGGACCACCTGACTCCAGGGCTGGTGCTCAGTTCACTGTACCACCTAGTCGCCCCTAGATCAGGATTCTTAATCCCTTTTTTTTTAATGTCATGAGTACTTTTAGAAATCTGGTAAGGCCTATGGACCTATTCACAGAAGAATATTTTTAAATGCATAAAATAAAATGTATAGGATTACAAAGGTAGCCAATTATGTTGAAATACAGTTAACAAAATATTGCAAAACTGAGTTAATGATTCCCCCATCCCCAGGGGATCCCTATCTTGGTAATGGACTTAGTTGGGATACCCAAGCAGCTTTTAGCTCAGAACTCTGAGCTCAGAAAGTCCACTAGCCTCAGCCTCCCTGGTGGCAGGGGTGACAAGTATGATCCACTGTGCCTTCTCGCTAAGATACAGCTGCATGATATTGTTCAGACAAATCAAAGTGAATGCCCAAGGGTACCTCAGTTGCACTCACTGTCTAGAATTGCCCTATTTTTGGGATGGTGTAGATAAGAATTTCCCAAACTACCCGTCCACACCCAAAATTTATTGACATTTTAAACTTCTATTTCCAGTATCCATTACTTCTTAAAACCCATAAACCCAAGGAATAGCATGGTATCATGGTATAGAGAGCCAATCTCAGAGTCAAGACAGCCTGAATTCAAGTGCTGACTCTCACACGTATTGGCCAAATGACCCTGAGTAAGTGTCTAAACCTCCCCCTGTCCCATGCAACCCTCAGGTCACAAAGAAGCTTCCAGTCTGTGTTGGTAAGGGGATTTTCCTTATCGGAGAGTCCCCTGTAGCAATGAAATCATAGCTAGATTAAAAAATAATCCAATGAGATTTAACAACTGACTCCACCTCTGAATATTGTTCCTCACTTGTAAATCCTCTCCTATTCTTCCTACATCCTTCTCCCTTGCACCGGCTTCTGTCCATCAAGGGCAGAATGGCCAGCAGTAAAGAAGGGAGATTACAGGTCCACATTATTCTTGAGGTTCTAGAGGTTACCTGGGATTATATTGGAAGTTTATAGTTAACATGAAATTGGCAGGGTCTTTAGATTCCGCAATCTCTCTATAGTAACACTTTTTGTAATGTTCTCTAGAATCTAGAAAGATTCTTCGAATACTTGGCTGGAGGGACCCTAGTGACCAGCGAGGCCAGCCCAGCCATTTTACAGGGAAGCAGCCACCTATGGGACTTCAAACCCAACATCAGTGGTTCTGTAGTGAGTCAGTCATCAGACATTGACTGAGCACCTAGTGTGTATCAGGCACAGGACGGTGTCTTGGCGCGTCTCTGAGACACTCCCAGTCAGACGGGGGAAGCGTCAGCTAAGGGCCACATTCTGGTCTTGGGCAGGCGCTTCACTAGTCAGCCTTCCTTCATTCCCCATCTGCAAAACGATGCTGACGGTATTGGCTCTACATTTTTATTTGGGTTATTGTTAACTCAGATGCTTTGATTGACGTGGAGCATTTTTATAAGCACCAAATTGTGCTGATGAAATTGCTGCTGCTGGGGGAGATGGTGTGGTATCCATCCCCGTGTTGGAGAGCTAAGCACTTCCACTCTCTGAGTCTTGGTTTCCTTCTCTGGAAAGTGAGGAAGTTGAAGTTAATGGTCTCTAGGGACCCTCCAGGCCTTAACATTGTTGATTCCTGACTTTAAAGTAGAGCTTTCCTTGTTCATACAACTTGACTAATTTCTGGTGTGAGGGTATTTGTAGAGCCTGTATCAGGCTGCATGCTGCCATGAGGGGAGGGGAGGGGAGGGGAAGAGGGAGAAAATTGGGAACTTCAAAGCTTGTGGAACTGAATGTTGTCAGCTGAAAGTAAATAAATAAAAAAAGGAAAAATAATAAAGTAGAGCTTTTTTTTTTTGCTTAGGAGCAACAGGATTGGGACTGGGGAACATCATGCTTAAAGTCTGTTTAATTAAAATGTTTAAAAACAAATTAGGAAAATGTTTTACTTTAGGAAAATGGTGAGCTCCCCTTGCTGAACTTAAATTCTATTTTGCATCATATATGATATCTTAGAATTTTAGAGTTGGGAGAGTACTGGAATGTAGAATGTTTGTGCCTCGTGTGACCTGGGATACTATCAAGTCTGCTTCCCTCTTCTGACATGGGAGGAAATCGAGTAACTTTCTCAGAGTCACAAAGCGAGTTGGGTCAAGTCAGGTCCAAAGCCCAGCTTTGCTTACTCCCCTCGTGGTGAGCTGTCCAACACCACAGCTGTCTATAGCATCAAAAAATAAAGTCGTAGGCCAACTTCAGGAACACCTGTAACACATCATTTAATATTTTCTAGTTCAGGAAAAATCAACTGCCGTGTTTACTTAAACTCATCTTTTATAACTGTATTTTTTTTAAAGGTTCAACATCATGATGGCATAACAGGGACAGAGTCCCCCAAAGTGAGAGATATGTACGTGAACAACCTGATGGAAGGAATGTTTGCTGTAGAGAAGCTAATGGCGTCCATCATCCTTGATATGTTCCAGGCAGAGAAGAAAGAAGAGTTTCAAGCTAGTGTCTCTGATAGAGATTCAGGCAAACAAGGTGTCTATTCCAGAGAGCCGTCCCACGCAGGAGGCCACAGGCTAATAGGGGGAGGAGGGGGAACCAACCGAGCAGTGTGGGGTGGTGGGTGTGAAACCAGAATTCTAGGGTTTGAGTTCCATCTCTACCCTGGGGAGTTAATTCATTTGGGGGAGCTTCATTTTCCTTGCTTATATAATGGGGATAAATAATATCTGCCCAGCTTACATGGTGTCATGGGAAGAACTCTGGATTTGGCATCAGTAGACTTGGGTTCAAATCCTGCTTATGCCTCTTATCACTTGTGTGACCTTGGGCAGGTAGTTTCCCCCCTGTCTAAGCCACTGTTTGCTTTTCTCAGCCAACATTTATCAGGCATCTCCTATGAGGCGGCCATGGGGTCAGGCCCTAGGGATACAAAAATTGAGTGAAAAAACTCTTACTTTCTAGCACTTACAGTCTATCAGGGAAGACAGTAAATATATAGGTAGATACCAGAGTGCCACAGGGTGATTGGGGGAGGGAGCAGCAGGAGGTCACTAGTCATTGGAGGGGATCAGAAAGATTCCCCATAGAAGGTGAGTCCTGAAGGAGATGAGATCTGAGAGCAGAGGTCAGGGGAGTGCATTCCAGGCACGCCTAACAGCCCATGCAAAGGCACAGGAATAGTGATAGGGACTTAGAAGAAGGCCAGTTTAACTAGATCATAGAGTCTGTGAAGGGGCAGAAATGGCAGGTTGGGGCCAGTCTTGAAGGACTTGGAGTGGGAGAGGAGTTTGTATCTGGTACTAGAGGTAGTACAGACCCTGGGGTTGATAAGGGGAGTGACGACTCAGTCCTGTGCTTTAAGAAGATCACCATGGCAGCTTTATGGAGGCTGGGAGGGAGTGGGGAGAGACTCGAGGCAGTCCTGCCAACCAGAAAGCCATTGCATTAATCAAGGTGAGATGTTATAGGGGTAAAACCAGCGAGATCTGGCAGTCATTGGTATGTGGTATGAGAGTAAGGGCCCAAAGATGATGCCACGGTTACAGGCTTGGGTGGCTAGAATGGTGGTTTCCTCTGCAGAGATAGAGAAGTCTGGAGGAGGCACAGATGCTGGGGGAAGACAAGTTCTGTTTTGGATGCATGGAGTTTGAGATGCTTAAAGGACGTGCAGATCAAAATGTCTGATAGGCAGGTGGTATTGTGGGTCCAGAGCCTGTAGCAGAGACTTGGGCTGTATATTATGCCAGTGTACACACGCATATGTATGTCTGTGAGCATTTTGCCTTGGTTCTGTTAGTTTACACAGACAGCAGGCCTGTGTAAGCTTCACACCCTCCTTCTCCTTTGGGTAGCTTTGCTGTTGTTTTGGCTGTCAGTAAGTGAGGCCCTCAATTTTGTCTTTTCTGGAAAGGTTCTGAAGTGGAGCCGTGTGCTGTTGTCTACAACCCCCTGGCCTGGACTATCACCACCTTTGTTACTGTTACCGTCCGTTCTCCAGGGGTCATGGTCTTAGATGAATTTGGACATCCTGTGCCTGCCCAGGTATCATTATTCAACTCCCTTCTCCATGCTGTGGTTTGCCTTAAGCTTGCTGCCCCCAGTACTGAAGAAGATCTGGAGTCCTAGATCGTGGACCATAGGATTCAGAGCTGAGCCTACCCCACTCTGCCCCTAGCCACACTGTAAAGGATATAGTACAAGTAGAAGTATTCCCATTTTACCAATGACCAAGCCAAAGCCCGAAAAGTAAAAGGATTTGCCAGAGGTCACAGTTAGTAGCAGAATCTTTGTTCAGACTTTCTGAGTCAAATGTTCTTTTTGCTGAGGATACTCTGTCTGCTGACTCACCAAGTGTTGGATCTGAAAGAGCCCTGAGAATACAGGTGGTCAAACCCTGGGGCTGGTGCCCGGGGGGCTGAGATAACATCCTTGCTCTGACTCTTACTGACTGGATGACCCCAGGCCTGCTGCTTAAACTAGGAGCCCAGTCTCCTCACCCTAGTCATGATGTGCTTTGTGGGGCTTCAGTGAGGAAGGGTCCTGTGTGCATTCCAGACCATGTGAAGAAGTAGAGAGCCTGAATTGCAGTTAAGGGCTCCAGCTCCACCTCCTTGGGCAGCTCACTCCCCACTGTGCCCCTGCTTCTTCACCTGTGAATGAGGTGCTGGACTGAATTACCTCTAAGGGCTGTTCCATGTTAAATCTGATCCTGTGATCCTAGAAGAAGAAAGCTCTTTAAAGTGCTGTGCAGCTGTAAGATATTATTTCAGTAGAGCATAGACAGAGAGACAGTATGGTGTGGAGGATAGAGCACTGGAGCTGGGGTGCAATCCTGCCTCAGGCACTTAGTAGTTGTGAGACCCTGGACCAGTCACTTAGCCCATTGTTTAGCACAGTGCCCAGCACCGAATGTTCTTGACTGACTGACCTAACCTCCTTGTGCCTTAGTTTCCCCTTGTGTCATTTGAAAGGATTGGAGCCAGCGACCTTTAAGGTCTCTAAATCTATAATCCTGTGATTCTGTAAGGAAAAACAAAACCTTTGATGTGCCATATAAATCTGTATCATGGTTACCATGTAACATAGAATATCAGAGTTGTCAAAGGACCCTTGTGATCAGTTGGTTCATCCTGCTTGTTTTACAGATGAAAATGATGTTTAGTGTGGGGAAATGGCTTCGCCAATCTCAGCACATTCAAAGATTCGGTCCCAAGGAGAGCTGGCCTTTGGTGACATTGTAGAGTTTGCCTCTCACCTTCCTTTCTTAATCCTTCCCCTGGCTCACTATCCTGTGTCTTACCTTCATTTATAACTAGGAAATTCATGGTCAGTTAATTCCATTTCAGTAGGGAACTTGTGAAGACAGAAAGCCTTCAAGCTTCAGAAAATGAAGCAATCACAGTGAAATGATTAGCATTGGGTTCAGCGCCCCCAAATCAATTAGACAAACATTCGTCGAATCCCTCCTTTGAAGGATGCAAGAAGAAAAGACATGGTTCTTTTCTTCTAGCACTTTAGAAATCATTTGGAAAGTGGAGCATAAAAACACAAAAAGGCAACTAAGAACACCCAGCGAAATCTGGCTCACCAGGATGTGTGAGGAGTGAGGAAGATAAGCTTATACAGCTCCTGCTCTTGGCCACATTACCATTGTTACCTTGTTTGATCTTCCCAACAACTCTGGTAGGTAGCTGCTATTATCCCCATCTTACAGATGAGGAGATTGAGGCAAATAGGTATTAAGTGCTTTTCCCAGGGTTATATAGCAAGTAAGTGTCTGAAGTGGATTTTAACTCTGATCTTCCTGACTCCAGGCCCAGCACTCTGTCCGCTGTGGCACCAGACATCCAACACTGTCCTAAACTGCAATTTATATTGTCTTTAAGAAATCTAAGAGTGAGTTGAAAGAGGCCTAAGAGTGAAGGGAGAACCCCTGGATTCACATAGGAGCCCTGCTGTGTGTTTGGAGCTCCCAGACATAGCTTCACTAGAGGCCTGACATGGTATAGTAGATAGAGTACTAGACTACAGTCAGGAGGATTTGGATTCTAATTCTGCCCCTAACATGACACTGGAGAAGTCACTTCTCCTCTAAGTACCACAGCATCCTCACCAATAAAAAAGATAATAGCAGCTCCTACCTCATAGGGCTGTTGTGAGGCTCAAAGGAGATGATTATAGAAAGTTCTTTGCAAATTGTAAAGGGCCCTCTAAGTTTTAGCTCAAGGCTATAAGCTCTTTTGAGTTACAGTGTGAATCACTGCTCTTTGGATCTAGTCTTCAACCAGTTCCTAAATCCATCTCATTAATACCGTCATCTACTCCATATCTCTCCATCTTGGCCCACAAGGAGCTTGTGAGAGACTATTAAATGTGTCACAAAAATTCAGATAATCCACCCCATTCTACAAATCTAGTGCCCCATTCAAAATAGAAAATGATATTAGTCTGTTACAGCCTGTTCTTTTTTTGTGTTTATTTATTTTGTTAAATATTTCCCAATTACATGTAAAAAAATTAACATTCATTTTTTAAAATTTTGAGTTCCAAATTTTCTCTCTTCTCTCCCTTCCTTCACCCATTAAGAAGGCAAGCAGTATGATAATACTTATACGTGCAGTCATCCAGAACATAATTAGCCATATTGCAAAAGAAAACACACAAAAAGCCCCAAGAAAAATAAAGTATGCCTCAATCTGCATTCAGAGTTCATTAGTTATCTCTGGAGGTGGATAGCATTTTTCATCATGGGTCCTTTGGAATTGTCTTGGATAATTTTATTGATCAGCATAGCTTTGTCTTTCACATTTGATTGTCATTATAGTATTACTGTTACTGTGTACAGTGTCCTCCTGGTTCTGCTCACTTCACTTTATATCAGTTCATATAAGTCTTCCCAGTAGTGTAGCCTGTCGTTAATGGACCCCTTCTCACTCTCAAAAATCACAGCTTTACTTCCTAAATGTTCCCCAAACATTCCTTTAATGATACATTCTAGAACGTATCCAGCAATCAGTTGGGCTCACTTTTGTATAGTCTGTAAACCTGGTTGTATTCGTTTTTTTAGAAGGTCACAGTCATGTTTGCCCAACTCAAGTCAACAGGCATTTATTGTGCCTACTCTGTGCCAGTAGTCACTGTGCCGAGGGCTGGGAATACAAAAAGAGGCAAACCACAGTCCTAGCTCACAGTCTAATGCAGTGGTTCTCAACCTGTGGGTTGCGACCCCTTTGGGGGTTAAACAACCCTTTCACAGGGGTCGTCTAAGACCATCAGAAAACATATTTCTAATGGTTTTAGGAACCGAGACACTGTTCTGCTCCTCTCTCTGTCTCCAGGCAGGTCCGCCCACATGCAGATATACCCACATACGTGTATTAAAGGGTTGCAGCATTAGGAAGGTTGAGAACCACTGGTCTAATGGGAAAGAGAATGTGCAAAATGTGTAAAACAAGATAGGTGGAGCAGAAATTGGACGTAATCAACTGAGAAGGCATCCTAGAGGTGGACAGACATGGCCTTCCTTGGTCTTTCAAAAGACAGTTTGGATGGCGTCTTCCAGCCCTAGGTCAGTGAGCTTAACTGATTCCTGGCAGAGTTATTCCATGTCTGTCTTGTCTCTACATAGCTGTCTGTGTGTTATCTCACCCATTAGACCATGAGCTCCTTTAAAGTGGGAATAATCTTTGCCTTTCTCTGTTCCCCTAGTGCTTACCACTGTGCTTCACACATGGCAGACACTGAATAAATGCTTGTTGGCTTGACTTGAAGCATCTATCCCATTCGGCAGTACTTACCAAATCTCCCTGAAAGATTCAGTCATATTGGACAGACCAGGACTAAATTATCTAACTGTTCTTATCTTTCTTTGCAGATCCAGAACTCAACTGTGTCTCAGTCCACCTTTGACTTGTACATTCTGGCCACCATAGAGGGTCTCAGTTACCGGCATTACTACATTAGAGCAATTGACAAATCTGAAGAGGCTCACCCGGAGTCAACCTCTATTGCAAGAATCTTCCAGTTTGGTAGGAAATCTGAGAAGTCTTCACACTACTCTGGCAAGCGACTATTTCCTGTGACAAACGAGTGTTATTCTATACTTATGGACCAAAATACCAATTTATTGCACAGCATCACTGAGAGGTAAGTCACCTGGCTTATCTGGGCTTGTTGCTGGCATCTCTTGGCCTTAAAATGGTAAGGAGGTGGTTTTCCTCATAGAGACCACTGGTCCTCGGGCAAAAAGAAACTTCATTTGGTTTTTATTTCTTGGAGAGATATATATTATGTAAGTCACAGGCTTTTTAAATAAAGAAGAAAATGAGTTTGTTTTTTTTGTTGTTGTTTTTTTTTTTTAGTAATCACAACTCAGCATATCTGTGGTGCCTTTTAAGTTTTACAAGGTTTATTCATAACAGTTCCATGAGAGAAGTGGTGAAAATGTTAGTATGTATTACAAGTGAGGAAACTGAAGGTCTGAGAGGTAGTTGGGTAACTTACCTGTGGGGTCAGTAGTATCAGAGCCACAACTTAAACCAGGTCTGTTGACAGTAAGTACTATGCATGGTCTTTCCACTATACGGTATCACCATAAGTACATTTTTTTAACCAGGCTTGGGATTTCAATGGTGTAGGAAGAACCCAGTGGAGAAACTCCTTCTACCAATGCAGAATGGCACCTCTCTGCACCTTAGTCTTTGAGAATTGCCAGGGCATAGGGAGAGGTTAAGTGTGTGGAAGGCTAGTGTAGTGGATCGAGAACTAGTCTATTAGTCAGAAAGACTGAAGTTCAATTCCTGCCTGTGACCCGCACTGACTTTGTAACCCTGGACAAGTCATAAGTACGTTAAATACAACAAATGGTTAAAAATAAGAAAAAGTAAACTACTTTCAGACTGTTGAACTCATCAGGCTTTTGACACAAATTTATTAAGTGCCTGTTGTGTGCCCAGCACTGTGTTAAAAATTCTTGTCAATTCAGAGATAAAACTATGACTGGCTTTGCCCTCAAGAAGGGTTCATTCTATTGCCTATCAGTGGCATTATTATTGTTTCCATTTCCAAGGTGAAAATCTTGGCTTCATTCCTGCTTTTAATGCCCAATATCCAATTTCTGATCTGGTTCTGACCTTTTTTTTTTTAAAGAGAACCTTAACCACTGTAAAATCATCACAACTACGAGACCAAAAGAATCTACAAACTACCTCAGCCAACAAACATTTTGTCTCTTTGCTAAGCAGATCTCTTAGCTAGGCATTGGGGAAGATAAAAATTTAAATACAGCAATGCTGTCTTGGTCCTCATGGGTCTTAAGGCCTTTTTATCTGTTAAGGAAACATAATACATACAAAGAAGCTTCTAGAAGGAAAATGAACTATCCATGATCTCACAACTAGTGGGTTCCAAAAGAGATTCAAATCTAGATCTTTGGATCTTTAAAACCCAGTGTTTATAGCTGGAACAATCTGTCCGCAGCCCTGACTTGGTGCTATACTCAGGCCTGCCCAATCCAGATAATGCCTACATTTTTGATGTCTCTTTTCTTCTCATGAGAAAAAAAAAAACAAAACCTTAACCCCTGTGGTTTTCATCCATTCTCTGTCCTGAAGGAAAGTATCTGAGGAACTCCTCCTCATTAAGATATAAACACTTACTCTAAATGAATGCATTAAACCTTTTAAGTGTATTACCATTCCTTAATGCAAAGGTAGAATTTCAAGTGTCATTGAGAAGATAGCAGGGAGAAATATTTGGGGGCAGAGAGGTCTTTAAAAGATAATTGCCATTATTAACCAGTTTGTTCTTAATTAGAACTGTTTAGAAGGCTAGAAACATAAAATGTCAGACTTAGGACCTCAGAGGTCCAGTCATTTATTCAGCAAACTATTTATTTGTTTGTTTATGTTTCGGCAAACATTTATTAAGCCCCTGCTTTGTTTGGAATACTAAGATAAGTACTTGAGAAGTATAAGAATAAATAAAACCACTTCTGTCCTCCAAAAACTCTCCATCTAGCAGAAGAAATCAAGTACATATACAGTACTGTTATTCTAATGTAGCATGGACCAAGAAAGATTCTTCTAGACCAGAGGTGTCAAAACATGTGAGCTTCAGGATACCCCTGATTGCAGCCTGAACTAGATTACATGTAATTTGGGAAGTATTTAATAAAATAAAAAATTGTAATAAATCATAGATAATATTGTGTTTTTTTAAGTCAGTATGCATGCAGCCCAAAGGGATCCTTAGGTACAGTTTAGTGGGTCCTATTTCTCTTTGAGAGGCAGCTAGCTGGCATTATGGATACAGTTCTGGAGTCAAGAAGTTCTGCCCGAGTTCAAATCTGGCCTCAGACTCTTAACTAGCTGTGTGACCCTGGGCAAGTCATTTTTCTGTTTAATGACTTTTTTTTTTTCCTCAAGAATGGAGGAAAAGAGGCACCAAGCAGAGCCCAGGGCACTGAGCTATTCACCCTGAAGGCCTTTTTGCAGACAGCATCCTCAATTCAATTCACCAATGGCTCTTGGCCAACCAGTATACAGCCTATTGTGTATGCTAGGGAGGTTGAGAGGGGCAACATTCTGAAAAATCTCATAGCATCTGCCTGTACAGATGTTATCAAAACAATCCAATTCATCAGTCCACCCAGCATGTGGTTAGACACCATCAGGCTAGCCATCAGTTCACACGGACACACAAATCTCATTCTACTGCGGTCAGAAAACCATCCACCTTCTGAGTTGCACATTTCACACCTCCTACACAGCCTGTGAGAGCTACTGGGGTAGGACACGAACAGGAAGATGCTTGGGGCCTACTGTATACTGTAATTAATTAAGTACCTACAGCAACTAGCTACAAGATAGTATCCTGTATCCTCACAGTATGGCATAGTGTCTCCCTAGGGCCTTGCATGCAGTAGCCACTCAATAAATGTGTATCGAATTGGAGAAAAAATGCCAAATTGGGAATCAGGAGGATCAGGTCCTTGTCCCAGTATATGGGTGGCCTGCTACAAGTCACAGCCTGTTTTCTTTTTTTTTTGTTGTTTTTGTTTTTTTGGAGGGGGGGAAGGCAGGGCAATTGGGGTTAAGTGACTTGCCCAAGGTTGCACAAGCTAGTAAGTGTGTTAAGTGTCTGAGGCCAGATTTGAACATAGGTCATCCTGACTCCAGGGCTGGTGCTGTATTCACTGTGCCACCTAGTTGCCACCACAGCGTGTTTTCTCATCAGTAAAATGAGCCTGTTGGATGAAATCATCTGTAAGTGCCAACATTCTAGGTTCTAGGTTCTGCGGGAGGCATCATGGTGCAAAGAAAAGAGTGTCAGACTTGGAATCAAGAAGACATGACTTAGAATCCTGGTTCTAGGTCACTAGCTGTACAGCTGTAGGAGAGTCACTTACTCTGGGAGACTGTTGCTTTCTTTATAAAATATAAACCTTTCCCCCAGTACCTCACTGGATTGTTGTGGGGCTTAAATGGCCTTAAAAACCTTGTAAACTTTTGAGCATTGCATTAACAACTAATGTTCTAGGATTTCTTCTCTAGCTCTCACATACCCAGGTCTTTTCTGACTCCCTGGCGTCTTACAGATACACAGAGTGAATTTATGTTTCCAGCTTGACTGCCTGTGTGTCTAGAGACTGGCCCCACCCCATCCACAGCCCTGGGAGGTTGGCAGGGCAAGTGTTATCCCCACTTCACAGATGAGAAAGCGGACTCGCATTTGTTTGGCTTACTTAAGGTCTCATGGGAGGCAGAGTGACCCCTCCAAACCTTTGGACTAGAATTCCAGGACTCCCCGCACGATGTGCTGCCTGCCTTTGTGTATTGAGTAATATATTTGTGGAGTGGCTTTCCTCCTCTTCTTCACACATGATTTTCCATGCATTTTCAGGGTTCACACACACCTCTGAAATGGCTCAGAGAGTCCTTGCCTCAGTGCCAATTCTTGCAGTATCCTTACCTATTCCCTACATAGCTCCCCAACCCCCATGCCTCTCCCCACAAAAATTACTTTGTGTTCATTTTGTTTATGGTTTGCATAGACTTACACTTGCATATTTTGTTCCCTCCAGTAGAATGTAAGGTCCTAAGGGTGGAGATCATTTGATTTTCATCTTTGTATCCCCAGTACCTAGCAGCGCCCCTGGCACAAAGTCATCACCCAATAAACGCTTGCTCTGGCTCTCATTCCAGTGGTGTTTGCACATCAGCACAAGGCTGATGATTCTGCTCAGGTTGCTACGTATCTTTCTGTGAAAATAATGAATGACCAAGGAAGGTTTGGTCTCTTGTATCTTTACAGGGAGAGTAATCAGACTGTACGAGTTACCCAGCAGTTCCTGGAGTATAAAGTAAATGCAGATTTGGAGCACGGACCAGTCTCAGACAATTATTTGTTTACCCCAGATGGATCAGCAGTTCAAGTATCAGATGTGGTGGGGTTGGAAATTGTGGCTGGGAAACTAGTGACGGAGATACGGCAGTATTTTTACAGGTAAGGTATGAGGCTGCAGACTGGACCATTTTCACTTTCTGCTTGTGAACAGTCTTTTCAATCTAAAAGACTGCTTAAGCTGAGGAGACAGCTTAGCCTTTCTGTCTGAGTATTCAAAGTCTTCTCTTGAATGAGTGAATGTTTCTGAAATTGAAATCAGACACTAGTTTGTTTAAATAAGGATGTGCCAAGAATCCACGAGACCTTGTAGATCAAGTACAGTGCCTCAGATCAGGACCAAAGACCCAAATCCTATCTCAGGAGCTGATTAGCCAAGTGACCATGGACAAATCACTTAACCTCATAGGGGCCCAGTTTCTTCATCTCTAAATTGCAAAATTTTGAAAACCTTCAAGTACTCTAGCAATGTGAGTTATTATTCGCTTGATTTTTTGTGCTACTAATGGCAACATCTCAGGTTTAGGTAGCTCCTTGCACTTCCAAAGCACTTAATATAGATTAACTCACTTGATGTTTCCCCAGACTCAGTGAGGTGGGCAGGGAGAATAAATATAAAAGTTACAGCAGTGACTCAGTGTTTGATCTGAGGCAAGTCATTTTGCCTGCTGGGTTCAGTTTTCTTTTCTGCAAAATGGGTGGGTTAAACTAGATTCTAGATACAATTCCTCCCAGCTTTAGACCCCTATGATATACCTTTATCTTTACAAAGTGCTAGGGGAAGGTAGTACAAACATGGCCATACCCATTTTGCAGGGAAGGAAACTGAGACTCAAATTAACTAAGTCAGACAGCCAATAAGTAGTGAAGTCCTCTCAGTTCAATAAACATTTATTAACTACCTGCCCTGCACATGAAATTGTGCTGGGCACCAGAATTATACATGAGCAAGTGTCCCTGCATTCGAGGAGCTTGTATGTTGCTTTTTCCACCAACATATATTCGAAATGTGTAACTGTATCATCAGATAAAATTTTCTTTGTGCATTTAATACATAAGTTAAGCTACAGAAAGGAAACAGTGAAACTGGAAATGACTGAGGGGTAGGCAATGTGGAGGAAACCTTCTTCCAGTCACTTTGGGGAATATGGTGTGACTTTGTTTTCTTGGTTTTGCTTCTTATGTAGAGGAAGAATTCCTAGAATGCCAGAGCCGGAACAGGGTTTATAGAGTGCACCCAAAGATGTTAGAACTGGAAAACATCTTCAAAAATCACCCAGCCAGGGCTTCTTAAACTTTTTACTCACAACCCCTTCCATGCTTCTTAAACTGTGTGGTCGCAACCCACAGTTATAGAAACCCATTCTAGGCCAAGGATTCTTAACCTTTCTGTATCATAGACTGCTTGGGTGGGGTAGTGAAGCCTAGGGATCCCTTTTCAGATTAATGTTTTTCTATACATTAAAAAAAAATACAGATGAGTTCAAAGGAAATCAGTAAAACTGAAATACAGTTACCAAATTTTAAAAAGTTCACGACTCCAGATGATGAATTCCTCTTATGGTACAGTTCCTGCTTTTTGTGGCTGAGGAAAACTTTGACCCTTAAATGATCTGTTCAAAGTCAAGGGTCTGTGGCCCATGTGAGCCTAGACCCCAGGTTCTACACCTAAGAACACTTAGCTCTTCTTGGGCATAGATGCTCTCCCAAGTTTCTCTGTGGACAAGGCTGTTTTGTTGTGCTCTGTTTTTCACTTTTGTACATTGTCTGCTCTTCTTAGATACTAGCTTGTTCTCTGATGGTTTCTTTACATGTTATTATAAGTAGATTGCATGGTGTCCAAATCAATATTCAGAAATTTTTCATGTGTCATCAACAGAAGCTCTAAGAATCCCTATTCTCAATTTCTACCCACTCTGATGAATCAGTTCCCTGAGAAAGGCCGAATCCCCTCCAGAGATCCTAAGGGTACCCCAAGGCTTCTGGGTGATTTTCTAATGACATCAGCTCAAACCTTCATTCCAGTTCACTTTCCCTCATATCTGTCCCAGTTGATATCTCCAGCGCTTAGCCCCCTTGTTTCTTTTAGCCAGTTAACATCAATTAGCTTTTACAAAATCATATTTACTGAAAAAATATAGCAATAAGAGAGGTATAAACTCCTCCTGCCTTTAACGCTTGGAGACACACTTTTCCCCCATGCTGCCTTGGACCCTGGGGAGTATGAGCTCAATTTTAAAGCAGTTGCTACAGAACATTTGTCCTACTAAGTTCACTTCTGAATATGGCGTGACTGTTGAGTGAGTTGCAATCTCTCTCTCAGCTGCCTTCAGTCCATCTCAGCTAGGTCAAACAGCAGCCTGGGGCCTTTGTTTCTCGTTGGACTCTGCTGTCCTCAAAATCTGGCACCGACGCCAACTCCCCAACCTTCTGCAGCTCACTCTCCCAACCTTTTGAAATTCGTGAGGTTGTGGCTTAGTCACATATTCCTTCGCCTACAAACAGAAAAGGACAAATGCATAGAAGCCCATGATGGCCACATGTCGACCTAGGTGGAAAGGGCCTGAGGCCTTTCCCTACCTGGAGGTCTGTAAAATGTTTTCCTCACCCAAGCCAGCCAGGCAGGAAAATGGGGGTAAGTTGTCCCTGTTAGAGTCTTGTCTGTCTCTCAGTTCCAGTTCAGCGGCCAACTAAGAAGGCCCATATTCATTACCAGATAAGAGGACCAGAATCAGTCAGTGTACATGTCTGTGCTCTGAATAAGAGAGGTGGCCCCTTCTGTGATATCTCATCACACCTTTCCATGTGGTTTGGTGGTAAGCAGGACATGCAACATGTGCTTAGGGGACAGGCCTCCATGGACTAGCCCCAACCCACACCCCCCCCATACTCATGAAATCACCTCTCAATCTCACCTATATTAAAATACTTATATTTTCTGAGAGAAAAAAAATGCAAAAGCTTGGAGTCACTTCTCCAGGGTATATAAAATGTTCATCTGAATGCTGAATTAATGGTAGCTTACATTTATATATCACTTTAAAATTTAGAAAGTGTTTTGCATACATTATTTCATTCAAGACTTACAACAACCCTGTAAGGTAGGTGTTCTTACCATTCCCATTTGATAGGTAAGAAAGCTGAGGCTCAGAGAGGTTAAGAACAGAGCCTCAAACATACTAGGTCCTTAATAAATGCTTACTGATTGACTGACTGATTAAGTGACTTGTCCAGCATCACATAGCTAATAAATGTTTGAAGTGAGAGTGAGTTCTGCTCTTCCTAACTTTTCAAGTTAGGCCCCTGTCCATGACACCAAGAGACTTTTCAGCAGAGAAAACACTGGACTAGGAATCGGGAGAGGGGCTCAGGTCCTAGGTCTGCCATGTTCTGGCCATGTGATGTTTGGACAAGTCATCTCTGCTTTCTGAACTTGGTTTTCCCTCTTATCTAAGTGGGAATCATAATTCAGTTTAGTTCAACAAGCACTTGCTGGAGGCACAGCACTGTGCTAGGCACTGGGGAGGTGAAAAGGTAGGTGTACTACAGAGTTCTTAGGGTTATCATGACGATCAACAGGAAGGATATGTGTAAAGCCTTTGTAAAGCAATTCGGCAAGCATTTATTCAGCAAGCGCCTTCTATGTGGGTCTATGATTGGGGTCTAAACATCACGGCTACCACCTTGGGTCAGAGCCTGTGAACTCACCAGCCTGGCATGTAGACTCTAACAGAGATGGTGAGGAGGAATGGTATGACTTCTAAACTAGCCTGCTGAGGTCAGCCATTGTCAAGAATCATAAATATTTAGACCGTACAGGCCCATTTAAACTAGTAACTAACCAGACCCAAGATGAACAAGGAAAATCATCCAGTACTATAAGGTTCCTTGGAGTGACAGTATAATATACAGAAATGGAAAAAATGGAATTGAAAATAGATGAGAATTTTGAGAAACATCACAGGACCAGGGATGTAGTAGGGTCCCAGTGTAAGCAGAAATATCACCAGGGCTATTCAGGAGAGAGTGGAGAGTCTGATTTACTTTATTTCTACTTTTCCCACAAAAAGAACCAAAAACCTCACTTGCACATGAGGATCCTGGTGGTTCCCCACAATCCCCAACCTGCTTTTCACTTGTTTCTTGTTTATTCATCCTATAGTACCTACTCCTTTTTTTTTTATTTCACAGAAATTTCACAGCAAAGGATTATACCTATGCTGTCTATTCTCGGATCTACAATATCCCGGAGGGTTATGATAGGCAGCTGCTGTGTCACCGGATAGAACAAGAGTACAGGGTGGGACCCTTGGAGCTGAACCGAGAGGCAATCCTAAGGACAAGCACAGATTTAAATAGTCACCAAGTGCTTTATACAGACAACAATGGCTATCAGATGCAAAGAAGGACTTACAAAGTGTACATGAATAACACCGTGGCTCGGGTGAGCATCGTTGAGGTTCCTGAAAGTCGGAGAGCTCAGGATTCCTCAGGACCCCCTCTGTACAGAGGTGCCTCATTCAGCTGGCACTAGTGAGGAATGACTTGGTCCTCATATGTGAGGTTATATAACTAAACTCACACCTCTGAGCATTAGATCTTCCTTGTCTCGGTGTGAAGTTTCAATTTTTTACTTTTTTAATCATTTTTTAATATATTACTGTCACTTTCCAGAGACTTTCCTCTCCTTCCCTTTCCCACCACCCTCATCCCCAAGAAGTACTGTTGAGCAAAACAGTCAACACCGTGACCTTCTTTTTGGAGACGTGGGCCTCTTTCCTCCACTATCATACTCCACTCTGTCAGTTAACACTCAACAATTATTGATGAGACCCAAGCACTGTACTAAGCCCTGGGAAGAAAAAGAAAGTCAAGGGATGGAACCTGCCCTCAAGGAGTTCACAGTCTAACGGAAGAGACCACACACAGACAAGATCTAAATGGGAAACACAGGAGATTCTCTGAGAGGGAAGGCATTAGCATAGGGAGGAGGGGTAGTGAAGGCTTCGTGCAGAAGGCAGGATTGTAGAGCTGTGAAAACACCTCAGGCCACTGCATTGACCACAGTTAATGTACCCGTTGTGCACAGAAAGTTTTCCAAACTGTATTGTCCATATAAGCCTTTTTAAAAAAAGTCAAATTTTATTAATGTATTTTGATTTTTGTACCACAAACTTTTTTTAGTTCTTAACCCAACAACTGAATTCTCCCTTGTAACAGGGAGAATCAGTAAAACCGAGGGACACAGTGACCGTATCTAATGGTGCCTGCCCTGCCAGCATCTCCTGTTTCTCCACAGAGAGTGATGACTTTTCCATTATCAGTTCTCTGGGGCCCAGACTGATCATTCTATGAGTTCAAATGCCTTTCAGTGTTATTTTTGTTATATTATTATGTGACAATATATATTGTTTGCTTCCCTTATTCTACACATTTCTGTTATCAGTTGATCCAGATTTTCCCATGCTTTTCTGAATTCCTTATAATCATGGTTTTTCATAGCTGAATTATATTCCGTTATGTCTACATGTCACAATTTGTTCCACAATTCCCCAGTTTTTTTCTACCACAGAAAGTGCTTCTGTGATATCGCGTACACACACCTTCCTTGAGGTATGTGCCTCGTATTTATTTGGACCCTTAAGTCAGAGAATATGGACAGTTTTGTGACTTTTTTCACATAATGCCAAATTATTTTCCAGAAAAAGGGAGATCATTTACACTTTGCCATCAGCTTGCCTTCGTAAGCTCATCTGAACAGAATTTATTCTTTCCTTAATAATTTAGCATTATAATTAGAGCTTCAGTTATTACCCTGGGCTCAAAGGCAGTGATGGCCCTAAGGTCTGGTGATTTGTTTGGGGCTTTTCATTCATTCCTCAAACATTTACAAGTCAACTACTGAATACATAGGACAGTTGTAGATTCTAGAGTCAGATAAAAAATTTAAATAAGATCTAGAGTTCCTGTCCACATGGAGCTCTGCAGTCTAAAAAGTGGATATGACACATACCAAGAGAACTGTACTCCTCAAGAATACATGAGTGCAATAGGAAGGTGCAAAACATACTTATGTATAACGTCTTGGGGGAAGGGAGTTGGTGACCCGTGGCATCAGGAACCATTTCATGGAGGAGGTAGCATTGGAATTGGGCTTTGAAGGCAATAGGTAAAGGAAGACATTCCAGGGATAGGGACTTGTGTGAGCTAAGGTTTGTGCTCAGAAGGCAGAGCGTGTAGAGTCTGTGTAGAGGAAGTCATAAGATCAAGCTGGAAAGGTAGCCTGGTGCCATATTATGCAGGGCCTTGGAAATCAAGCTAAAGAGTTATCCCAGATGTAATAGGAGCCACTGAAGATTTTTTCAACAGAAGACAGATGTGACCAAACTTAAGCATAAGGGCTGTGTACCCTGATTCTCAATGGTCCAAGGTGTCAGACTTGTCTGATTCTGACAGCTTTTCTCTTTCCTCTATCACTGTCAAGTCTCATGGAACACTGCTGTCGGTGTTCCTGCATCTTGTAAAGTTCCCTGGCCCTCTTTCTAATCTGCTGATTCTAACCTTGTACCCAGACTTGTTAAAATTTTATATAAGAGTAAATAGACTATAAATGAAGGTCTAAGGATAGCGTCCATAGATTAAAATCCATGAGTTACATAAAAATTCATTAAGAGGCTCTTGGGTCCTTTTAACAATTTGCCTCTGGGTTTGTGCCACCTTGGGGTAATTGAGATTGTCAGACACCTATAATTTCCATATAGGTTTGGAGTATTGCTGCATTCTGCCCAAAATCACTCACTTCATTTCTTGTCCTTTTATGTCTGCAGTCATGTCTGACTCTGTGACCTCATTTAGGGTTTTCTTGGCAAAGATACTGGAATGGTTTGCCATTTCCTTCTTCAGATCATTTTACAAAAAAAGAAACTGAGGCAAACAGGGTTAAGTGACTTTCTCGGGGTCACACAGCTAGTAAGTGTTTGAAGCCAGATTTGAACTCAAGAAGATGAGTCTTCCTGACTCTAGGCCTTGCACTCTATCCACTGCACCATCACCATATTTCTGTGTGTAGATACATAGATACACACTTATGCAACATACATATATATACACATATGGATATATGTAAATGTATATGTATATAGTGTGTGTATATGCATATATCTCGTATGTATTCTTATGTCTACAGAATTACTACCCCATGGTGCAGACTGCTTTCATTGAAGATAACAGAATGAGGCTTGTCCTGCTGTCTGAAAGATCACATGGTGTCTCTAGTCAAGGCAATGGGCAGATTGAGGTAAAAGGAGGAAAGGCCTTTTTCTTTGGGTGCTTGTTAAGAGGGATCGTGGAAGAAGTGACCACCCAGAAGACATTTTTTTAACAGGTGATGCTGCATAGGAGACTGTGGAACAACTTTGAGTGGGACCTCAATTATAACCTCACTTTGAATGATACGTCAGTGGTTCGGCCGACTTTCTGGCTCCTGCTAGGACCCAAGCCCGTCACCACTGCTCTGTATCAGATGAGTAGAATGGCTTTGGAGCACAGACCAGTTGTCATATTTGGAGAATTACATGGTAAGTAGGTATCCATTTTCAAAACACCTAGTAGCCTGTATTTGGGAAAGAGATCATACGGTCACTGCCAAGTACTTCCTAATGTGATGTGGGTAAAAACGTATGAGATTTAAAGACACAAGATGGGAGTTCAAATCCTGGCCCTGCTATTTACTCACTATTTGAGCTAATATGTTTCTATCTCTGGGCCTCAGTTTTCCCCTCTTTAAAATGAGGGAACTGAACTAAATTATTTCAAAGTCCTTTTGTAGTAGTAAATCCTGTGTTCAGCCAGATGCCCAAATTGAATCCTCCTGTCAGCCCATTAGGTCCAGGCAGAAATAAGTAAACTTGCTCACATTTAAATAGCACTTCTTCAAAACAACCAGGACAAACAAGTATTCAGAGCATCATTACAATCATGTTACAGAAGAAGAAACTGGGGCTCAGCAAAATTAAGTACTTTATCCAAGGTCTCATTAGACTCAGGGTCAGAACACTGGTGCAAATGCAGCAGCTGTTTCACCAGATAGTTAATTAATCACGGGTCTTTTCTCAGAGTCTAAACTACAAGTGGAATATTTTGTCTGAAATTCAAGTGGGACTCTTCACTTAAGCTCCCTTAAATGAATAACATGAGTTTTTCACATTTATTTTTTTTAAAACAGGCAGCTAGATGGCACAGTGGCTAGAGCACTGGACCTGGACTCAGGAAGACCTGAATTCAGATTCAGCTTCCCATCTTTACTGCTTGTGTGACCTTAACCTTAACACTTAACCTCTCCTTGCCTGTTTCCTCATCCATAAAATGGGGTGGTAATAGCACCCACCTCACAGGGTTACTTGTGAGAGTCAAATGAGAGAATAATTGTAAAGCACTTAGCTCAGTGCCTGGTCCATGGTAAGCACTGTGTAAATGTGAGCTGCTGTCATCACCATCACCGTCACCATCATCATCATCATCATAAGATAACGTGTAAAGTGCTGTGCAAACCATAAGCACTATATAAATGCTGGCCGTTCATATTATTACTATTAAAATATACATCTTTAATGGTTCCTAGGTATAGCTCTTCCAAGAAACAAATGCTTTGTTTAAATTTGTTATTACAAAGCAATTTTTAAAGAAATAAACAGGTAGGGGCAGCTAAGTGGCACAGTGAATAGAGCACCAGCCCTGGAGTCAGGACCTGAGTTCAAATGCCGCCTCAGACACTTAACACTTACTAGCTGTGTGACCTCAAGCAAGTCACTTAACCCCAATTGCCCTGCCTTCTGCCCTCCAAAAAGAAAAAAAAAAAAAAGAAAAAAAAGAGCTAGTTACAATCTGGTACCTTCATCAGTGATCTATAAATATCAGTTTTGATCCTGCTGTCCTACATAGACTTGAATTGTAACTTGCTGTCATAGCTAAAATTTATGTAGAGAAGAATTAGTATAAATCCCTTTGTAGAACTTTTCAGTTTTTCATTTCTTGCTGTCCCCCTAATTTCGTCCTTAAATGCCCCCGGGATGATTTTGCTGAGTTGGGCATCTGACCAAGCTTTCCGAAAACTGGGCTTTTCCTGAACTGCTTCTCACTGCTTTCGTCAGTCAGTGCTATTGCTTCTCCATGGTATCTTTCAGCCAGTATTATGCTGGAGAGTACTGTTGCCCCTGGCTGTCACTTCTCCCCTCAGCAAGGATGTCCAGGTTTACTGTAAGGTTAGAGCATTTCCCAGTATTTTTGACTTCTTTTAATGGCAGTTGATTTACATCATGTTAGCTTTTTTAGGAAATGCTAATCATCTGTATTGTTATCTTTTCTTTAATCCATCTTTAGTTTGTTTTTGTTTTTGTTTTTGTTTTTCACATTAGCAGCTTAAATAGACAGATGGGGGTTTCCTCAACTTCGTAGCATACCTTCTCATTGTTATTCTTTCTCCTAGTTCGATGTTGGTTTTGATCTTTGCCCTAAGAATCTGCAGTACAGTTACATACAGTCAATATGGAAATTACTGGTCTGGAAAGTTCAGAGCAGGCCTGAGACACAGTGGGCAGTAGGAGCCCACATCAGAGGAAGGGAGTGGGGTGAGAACAGCACTGAAGAAGCTATGTGAGAAGGCAGTAAATTGTTGCTTCGCAGTTTTGCTGAGTGCTGACACTGTTACTAGGTCTTGGCTTTCCTTCTGTGTTCTTTGCAAATCATAAAAAATACCTTGTTTCTGGTTCATCTTGCAGTTAATGACCAGATGCCACCAGGATACGTCCAGAAAGCTGCTGCAGCCCTCCCCTCCAACCTTCACCTCCAGGTTCTCAGCATTCCTGGATGGCAGTACAGCTCTAACCACACAGAGCATCTGCAGAGTCTGCAGAAAGGTGAGGCAGTCTTTCCTGGAAGGCTGGGGAGGACGACAGGCTACTGTCTAGCCTCTGGTCCCCAAGACATTACTCCTGACCCTGATGATTGAATGTGACTTCCCCAGCCCCATAAGAGCTTCGACCTCAAGTCCATCCTCCTGGTCACCCTTGTTCCCAGTCCAAATCTCTAACATTTCAAAACCTAGCTTAAGCACTCCCCCTTCCAAAAAAAAAAAACCCACTGTTACTACGACCGACTCCAGCCTAAAGTGATCTCCGTATTCTCTACGATCCCTGAGGAAGCTTTGTCTGTAGGTGTAGTGTGCTCATTCTGAAGTCTTCACAGACTTTGTTCTGTTGGACAGCAATAGCAGGCATTTCTAAGGAGACGTGCATCTTGCTTGATTGTTGTTACAGATGACGATGTCTAAACTGTTACAAAGAACAAACAGCATAGCTCACAGGATTGTAGGAAGATCGAATGGGAAGGACTGAGGCACGTGCTTTACACACCTTGAAGTGCTGTATAAACGCTAGCTGCTCTTACTGTTAGCATTGACTTTATTTTCCCCCTAAGAAACAGAGCAAGATAAGTTTGTAATATGTAAGTGCCGTGTGCCCAGCCCAGGGCTGCCTCATAGACATAAAAGGTGGGTGATTGTGTTCATTCTAATAATGGCTCACGTTTCTGCCATGCTGTAAGGTTCTCAGAGGTCTGACGTGGTAGTATAGGTTTTCTTTTTGTTTGTTTGTTTTTTTATTTACTCACTGCTTCTCATGAACAAGTAATTTAATCTGAAAAAATCTTCATTCATTTATGGTGACTTAGAAAGAAATCCCCTCAGGTACATATTCAGTACTAGTCTGGAAATGGAGAAAGAGATATTCTCTTTTTTTACTATTTCATTTTCCCCAGTTAGATGTAAAAACAATATTTAACATTCATTTTTAAAACTTTTGAGTTCCAAATTCTCTCCCTTCCTCCCTCCCTCCCCACCCTCCACTGGCGTTGGGAAAGCCAGCAATTTGATATAGGTTATATGTGTGTAGTCATGCAAAACATATCCATAATAGCCATGTTGTGAAAGAAAATGTAGACAAAAGAACAAACAAAAAAAACCTCAAGAAAAATAAAGTAAATAAGTAGTATGCTTCAGTCTGTGTTCAGACATCATCAGCCCAGGCAAGGCTTTCCAGATTTTTCAGAGAGCATCCTGCTCATCATTTCTTATAGTACAATAGCATTCCTTTGTAATTACATACCACAACTTGTTCAGCCATTCTCCAATTCATGGGCTTCCCCTCAATTTCTAATTCTTTGCACCCAGAAAAGAGTTGCTAGGTAGTATCAGTTTTCTTAGCACCATATACAAGGTGAGGAAAATGAGGCCCAGAGAGAGAAGGAATTTGCCCAGCATCCCCCGTGGAACAAGCCATAGCCCATGTGTGACATTATCTGCTGCCCAGGACAGGCTTCTTTCCATCCTACTGTGGTCCCTATTCTTAGGACACTCACAGTACACTTGAGGCAATAAAAGCCAGCATTGAACAATTAGAGATCAGTGAAGCACTAAGTTATGTGTCAGACTGGTAAGCACAAGAACTAAGGGATGGGAGGGGTCATAGTGGACTAGTGTATTCGGTGAGGGTTCTTGGAAGAGGCAGCACATGAGTTGTCCTTTAGTGGGAAGAAAGAATGAGGTCACTGTAGAGCCCCTTTCCTGCTGGCCACTTTTTGTGCAGAGTTCCCCTTGATTCTTGCTCTTAGCAAGAGGCAGGCTGGAGCAGCACAAAGAATTCTTTCTAGATTTCAACTCCAAGGACTTGGCTTCAGACTCCAGCTTTGCTACTTACTCCTTGACAAGTCACTTAGCCTCTGGACTTCAGCTGCTTCTGTAAAATGAAAGGGTTGGATTAAGTGAACTCTCTGAGTTCCAACTGTCAGTGTGATGGTTCATCTGAATATAAGCTCTTTGAGGGCAGGGATCATGTTTTTGTCTTTCTTTGTATCCCTCCAATTGAGCCTAGTACCTAGCACGTAGAAGATGTTTAATAAACCCTTGTTTGATTGAATAATTGATACTATGATTGATCGTCTGCTCCCTGTTTTGTTCTATTTCTCAAGGTCACAGGAAGGAGAGTGGTCCCAACCTCAGCCGGGTCTTACTCCGGATCTGCCATTTATATGAAGTTGGAGAAGACCCAGATCTTTCCCAGCCAGTGACTGTGAACCTGAAGGTAACACCTGTCTCTTTCTCCTCCTTTCAGGAGATACTTCTCCTTTCACCTTGTTGCCATCCTACCATGAGCAGGGGGTGAGAGGGACTGCCTGAAGCAAACCTCACATGTAAGAGACCTAGCCTCACAAAAATCGATAAATTAGAGGGAGCCTGGCCAGGTGGGTAGAGGAGCACCCTTCGAAGCCAGGAAGACCTGTGTTCAAGTCCTGCCTCTGAAACTGCTCGCTTAATTGGTCAGCATCCCATAGTTCCCCACATTCCAAAGCTTCACTGATAAGCTTGGAGGGGAGATCTTGCCACCCTAAAGAGTTGTCCCACTAAGAAATCACGGGACTGGACCAGAAAGCACCAGAGATTGGGAGTCAGAGCCAGAGTTCACCCCATGCATGACTGTGTTAGGCCCCTTGAGTTTCCTCATCTACATCCTCTTTCCAGACCAGTGGGCTGCAGTATACTCCAGTGACAAATCACTTTTCCCTCCATCAGCTTACACCCAAATACGCATTCTTATACTTCTCCTCTAGTTCCTAGGTTGCCTCTCATGAATGTAGCTTCCTGAGATGCAAGGCCACCCCGCTTCCTTTTGAATTTACCTATTTCTTTTAAATAGGGTATACCCCTCCAGAGACACGGCTTTTTCATGGTTTTCATCCCACCAAGTCTCAGTGACACAAACCTCTCCAGCCTAGTAGAAAAAAACAATGGCTACCAAAGCACCTTCTTAAAGTTTATGAAGCATTTTCTTTTTTGGTAACACAAGTTATTATTGCCGTGATTTTATAGATGAGCAAAATCCCAAGAGATGTTGTGATTCTCACAGGTTGAAGCACAAGTGAAAGCACCCAGAAAACTTTATGGCAAGTTAGGTATTCAGCAGGCAGTTATTAAGCACTTAAAGGTACTGGTCATTGTGCTAAACCCTGGGAAGCACAAGGAAAAAGAAAGACAGCCCCTGCCTCAGGGAGCTTACACTCTAATGATAAAACACTGTCTTTCTCAGTGTCTTCCCATCCCCTCCCCCAAAACCACAGTCAAGCAGAACAAATTTAGCATCAGATCTTACGTGCCTCATGTCTCGTGCCTCTCCACAACCCAGGCTTCTCTGCTGTATGTCTCTTCATCCTGCTCTGTTCCTTCAGTCCCGTGGGATCCAGACTCATTATTCTGTAGGTCCGAGGCCTGGCGGCTTCTGGAGGTCCTTGTCTGTGGTGTTCTCTGGGTGCTGCTTTCCTGACCCTGAATTACTTCATACAAACTCCTCAGTTTCCCTCCATGTCTATGAGGCCCTAGCACATGGTCGTCTTCAGGGGCCCTGCACCATGGCAGCACATATCCTGGTGGCAGGATCCTTTTGGTTGAGTGACACACCACTTCCTTCCCTTGGGTCATTAGAGCTGGGCCTCCAGGACTTAGGTTTCTTCTCTCTGGATGCTTTCTTTCCACATCTCAGAGATCAGACCACACACTTCCTTCCCTGCTAATAGAGGTTTCCTTTAGGTCTCCTCCTGGTAGCTTTAGACCTTAGCTGTATTCCATCCCTGCAGCTAGCTCGGAGAGAACCAATACTCTGTATTAGACAGAGTGTGCATTAGACATGCCCATTTTTCAATACAAAATCTCATTTCATTGCAGGATGGAAACAGCTGATAGATTCAGCAGGTCCTAGAGCAGGAAGGAACCTTAGAAATCATCTTCATCCACCTCATTTTGCAGATGTGGGAATCTGAGGCCTAGAGAGAGAGAGCTACTTGTCCAGAGTCACAGTCTCCTCATTAGAGAGTCAACGCGACCAAGCAGAGAGAGAGCCGGCCTCAAAGCCAGGAAGACGTAGGTTCAGATCCCATCTCTGACACTTCTTGACTGCGTGACCCTGTTCAGGTCACTTTATATTATCTCCACAAGACTCTAGGTACAGACAATGTACTGATCTGCCTTGGTAGAGGGAATTTTCTTATCTAGAGATTTCTTTCCTTCTCTGAATCTGTGATCCTGCTGCCATTTGTCAGGGATCTTATTAATTCGCTTCCATAAACATTTAATAATCACCTCATGTATACACAGTATGTACTATTATTAGGTATTCAAAGAGAAATAAAGTTTAGATAAGAAATGGTTCTGGTCTCCATGGGGTTTACTGTCTAGAATGGGGATATGACATTTTTTTTAAAAATCAGACTTATGGCTTCATTAGTGTAGGGAACTTTCAGTATGGAAATTCTTCTGCCAATGCAGATCGGCACCTGTTCAGCAACTTGAAGTCTAAGGAAACTGCCCAAGGTGTACAGACCAACGTATCAGGGAGGGGCTTCATGGAGGAGGTGGCATTTGAGTTAGAATTTAAAGGATGTGTAGACATTTAGCAGGTGAAGAGAGGGAGGCAGGTCTCCTAGAAAGATTTGTGAAGGCGATTCCATATGGGTTGGTGGGTTGATTGAATCACAGATGGAAAAGGATTGATTCCGTTACCCAGTGTCTGAGAGAAAAGGGTAAGTGGCAATAAAATTAGAACCGCCACACAGGTGGTGTTTACCAACGCCTAGTTCACAGGAAATGCTGATTCCCACCTAATGAATTTCATCATGCTGATTCCCACCTAATGAATTTCATCATCACAGGAAGTTCAGTGGCGAGGACCACTTCAAAGGGCTTTTCTCAGTGCTGGCCTCTCCCTTAGCTGAGGAACCTCCTAGAATTGTCATGTTGAGGTATGGAAAGATCTTTCTAAGTAAGGAAACTGAGGCTCAGACAAGGGGTGAGGTCAGACAGTGAGTGGCTGAACCAGCCCCAGCACAGCAGCTGCCTTGTAGGTTGGTGTGGTCTCCACCCTCCCAGGCTCCCCTTCTCTGCCTCTGCAGGAATATTAGGGCTGCAGCTGAGGGTTTCATCAGCAAGGAGGGCCTCATGGAGAGAAAGGGGGAAATATGGTCGTGCTACTGCTCAAAGCTTACCCACTATAGACCTTTCCTTATCCATAATGTGGAGCGATTCATGTTTTTATAGCAACTTTTGGGTAATGGAATGGGTTTTCTTCCAGCAGCCCTTACATATCCTCATCTACATTTTATAGATTGGGAAGTTGAAGTCCAGATGGGTTACTGGTTTGCACAGTGTTTAGGTGGTCAGTGTCAAAACTGGTGTTCCAGCCTCACCCAGGCAGATGCCTGGAGCCATGGGGTGGCCCAAAGGCAGAGAATATTTCACCAGGACAAGAGTAGTTAGCCCATTATTTTTTTATTTTAAAAATAACCTTTCATTCTAAACTTAACACTTGCAGAAACTCCAAGTAAACAAACGATGAAACTTAACCTTAATAATCCTGTAAAATCAGAACAATTGGTATTGTATTAAGAGAGAAAAACTGGAATAACGTAATGTAAACTTTTTTAGAAGGACAATTCATTTGCTATGTCTCCTGCCTCTTCTTTTCCGTCTGTGCCTTTATAGAGTTTTTGGCCAATGTGTGTGCTGCTCTTTTAACTCTTCTCACCTTATTTTGTATCCCTTCACATGAGTTTTTACATATTTCTTTTTTTTTTTTGAGTTGTTTGGAATTACAAGGTTGGAGGGACCTTAAAGGTCAAACAGCCCAACTCCCTTATTTTTCAGACAAGGATGCTAAGCGCTCCAGAGGTAAAGTGGCTTGCACGGGAAATGTGGAGAAGAGCCAGGATTTGACCCAAGGTCTTCTGACTCGAATTCCATTGCTCTCATCATTGTAAATATTCAAGCTAACTAATGAGACCGTTTATTCAGCCATTCTTCTCATAACATATGGGTTGACTTCAATTTTTTTGGCAATATAAATAGGGGGTATAGCCGATAGAGTGCTGGGCCTGGGGTCAGAAAAAACTGAGTTCAACTCCAGCCTAAGTTCCTTACTGTCTGTGTGACCTTGAGCAAATCACTTAACTTTTTTGTTCCCCAGTTTCTTCATCTGTGAGAATGTAGGGGCTGGAGGCCTCTTCGGTCCCTTCTATCTCTAAATCCATTGTCCTTTATAGTATCACTTTTCTCATATGTAAAATGAAGAGGTTGAATTCGATGACCCTAAGCTTCCAGTTCTGACATCCTGTGTTTTAAGGTCCCTTTTCCCCTACTTGAAACCCAGGGACCTTTATTGTTTTGTCTCCATGTTACTTTTCCATCCAGATTACGAAGGCAGCGACCATATTTTACCCATCACAGTATCCTCCGCAGCACCAGCATGATTCTGGGCACAATCTTTGAACTGTTGATTGATTACTATCTTTATAATTGTCCCGCATTAGAAAAAACTGGAACTGTTTCTAATCTGCCCCCTTTTGTGTAAACGTTCTTCATTGGTACCATAGTTAGCTTTCAGTGATCTGTGTTTGTTGGGAGAAGCCATGCTCTATGAGGACCTCAGAAACACCCTAATGGTCAGATGTTTGCACTCCCCAGCTCAGTGTTCATTCAGAAGCATAATTATTTTTTTTAATTTATTAATTAATTTATTTTTAGTTTTCAACATTCACTTCCATTAAGTTTTAAATTTTCTCTCCCTCTCTCCCCAAGATGGCATACAGTATGATATGGCTTTATACATATGTTTGTACTAAAGACATTTTTTTTTTTTTGCTTTTTGGAGGGCAATTGGGGTTAAGTGACTTGCCCAAAGTCACATGGCTAGTAAGTGTGTCAAGTGTCTCAGGCCAGATTTGAACTCAGGTCCTCCCGACTTCAGGGCTGGTGCTCTATTCACTGTGCCATCTAGCCGCCCCCTAAAGACATTTTCACATTAGTCATGTTGCATAGAAGAATTATAAAGAAAATAATCTGCTTCGCTCTGCATTCAGACTCCATAGCTCTTTCTCTGAATGCAGATGGCATTTACCATCATGAGTCCTTTGGAATTGTTTTAGGTCCTTGCATTTCTGAGAAGGGCTAAGTCTATCAAAATCAGTCATTGCACACTGAGGCTATTTCTGGGAACAGTGTTCTCCTGATTCTATTCACTTCACTCAGCATCAATTCATATAAATCTCTCAAGGATTTTCTGAAGTCTGTCTGTTCGTCATTATTTATAACACAATGGTATTCCATTACATTCAGGTTCCACAGCTTGTTCAGTCATTCCCCAGTTTGTGAGCATCCCCTCAATTTCCAGTTCTTGGCTACCACAGAAAGAGCTGCTATAAATATTTTTGTACATGTGGGTTCTTTTCCCACTTTTATGATCTCTGTGGGATACAGCCCTAGAAGCAGTATTGCTAGGTCAGAGGGTATGCACATTTTTATAATCCTTTGGGTATAGTGAAAGCATAATTCTTATCATCCTAAACTATGACTAAGTTAGAGCAGGAGGCTCAGGCCCAAATTGTGTGCTTAAAGTTTATGCCTGATATCTGTTTGCACCACTATGAATTTTACTGATATCCTTTGATTTTTCTCTTGTCTGAATCTCCCCCTCTATTCCTTCCCGTCTCACTAATGTGAAAATGGATGCAGTGTTCCATACCTGTGAGCCCCGCGGTGGGGTGGGGATATCTTCCCATATCTCTTCTTTGAAACTGTGCTTGTTCTTTGTGGTTTCACAGCATTTCTTTGCAGACGTTTGACAGTGGTCATTTTTCCATTTTGCCCATTTTATCTTAAACAGACTTCAAAGAAATGGTTTCCTGCAGGTCCTACAAATAACTCAACACCCAATGTCTTTGTTTCTTAACAGTCTCTGCTGCAGAGTCTGGGGACAGTGGCTTCAGTGGAGGAGCGCTCCCTCACAGGGACCTGGGATGTGAAGGACCTGAATCGCTGGAAGTGGAAAACAGCCAGCCTTGGAGATCGAGGTTTGAGATATCATGCATTCATCCTCTTCCTTTCTGTCCCCCTCAGGCATTCCAGGACTTTGGGCACCTACTTTGCTTCTAGGGGGCTCATTTACTGTTCACTGAGTCTCATGTCATCCAGCCTGTGACCTCTTTGGTAACTCTGGTCACCCCTACCCTATGCTCTTGGACTGGCCCTAAGCACAGTTTGAAGCCAGCCTAGTTTCCTTGGCCTCTCAGCCTCTTTTTTCTGTGTCTTGTCCTTCTCTCTCCTTAACAGCATCCTGCTCCCCTCAGGTCCCAGAGCCCTTGGCATTTTAACAAGGATCAGAGCTTTCAAGGAGAAAGATGGAGTATCAGGCTACAGCCAGTGGTGGTGGGAAAGCTTGGGGAATATTGAGTCCTTCTCCTGAAACCTTCTTGTGGCTAGACTTGGTGCCCTTCAGAAAGCAATCCCTCAGTTCAGATTAGAGTGGCCAAACCACACTTTCTTACAAGGTCAGGGCCAGAATCTTTGGGACCAGCATCCAGGGCATACCAGAAGCGACCTGCCAGGAACTTTCACTGAAAATAGGAACTTAGGCACTCTAGAGCCAGAAGGGACCCAATGACTTTGAATGTAAACCCCTTAAGAGAAGGGCTCCTTTCATCCTTTCTGTCCCCAGTGCCTGGCACTTAGTAGGTGCTTGACAGAAGCTTGTTGATTGAGTGATTGATTGATTGACTGTCCGCTGGAAGAGACCCTAGAGAATACTGAGTCCAAACCCCTCATTTTAGATGTGAGGAAACTGAGTCACAGGAAAGTTAAATGACCTTCCCAAACTCACAGAGCTAATTGATGTGTGAAAGTGGTCTCCCTCCGAGCCTGACCTAGAAGAAGGAGGCTTTTATAACTTTTCAGATTACTGTTGCCAAACCTGACAGATATTTGGTGTTTGGGTGTGGGCTAATTCCCTTTCCCTCCAGCTGGCTTCTTGCCACTAAGCTCTGCATCTTGGGTTCCTATCTAAGGGAATGAGCCAGGGAGGAAAGAGCACATCATTAAAGGCCACCTGGATTTTCTTAGTTCTTAGCAGGACTAGAAGGTTCCCCAATGTTCTTCCAGCTCCAGACACTCTGTGCTAAGGCCCCTCCAACGGCAACATTCACTGTTTTCCGATTCGAAGTCTGTGTTCTAAGTTTCACATCAACCCTCTGGTCCAGGCTGAGAAGTCGGATTGAAAGGGACGGAGGAGCTGGGCAGTTAAGAGGGATAAGGGAGATTAGCCAAGTGACTAGAACTAGAACTAGTGACTAGAATGTTAGAGCTGAGGTCACAACTAACACTTCTGTCCTTTCCAGACTTGCACAGGTCTTCCAGGATGCCTCCAGGAAGCACCACCTTCATTCTGCACCCGAAGGAAATAAAGACCTTTTTTATCTATTTTCAAGAGCAATGAAATGCCCAGGAACTTTTCCTGCAGCTGCGCTGACCGTCTGTGAAGCCTCACACATGGCCTGCCAAAGGGATGTTTAAGGCCAGTGTGAATTTATGGAGGAAGAGAGATGTATATTTTTGTAATAAACTGTAAATTATGATGATAAATAACTATCTGTGGCTTTTTCTTCTCAAGGACCTAAAAAATACAGCCCCTGTTTGTTCTGAGGCTCCTCCCTAATCCCAGCTGCCTCTGACCCTCCTTCAGGAACTTGACAAAAATGGAACCTGGGAAGAACTGGGGGAAAGCCCAGGGAGGTGACCAAAGGGAGCTCCCGTTTCTAAGTCCTTGGGGCTTACAAAGTGCTTTCATCCTTACCACCCTGTGAGTTAAGTCACACAGGTCCTGGTTTTCTCCATGATAGAGATGAGAAGAATGACCTGTCCAAGACCACCAAGCTATTAAGTGTCAGGGCAAGGCAGCATTAAGTGCCTACTATGTGACAGAAAGGTGCCAGGGTAAGCCCTGGTGATAATAACAACTAGCTTTTATATTGTACTTTAGGGTTTGCAAAATACTATGTCATTTTATCCTTACACCAACCCTGGGATGTCAGTGCTATTATGATCCCCATTTTACAGATGGGGAAACCGAGGCAGGCAACAGTTCAGTGACTTACTGAGGATCACAGCCAATAACTGTCTTGAGTCCAGGCTTATACTGAAGTCTTCCTAATTACAGATCCCTTGCTCTGTCACGGAGCTACCTAACTGGCCTACAAAGATAAAAATGAAACATTCCCCATCCTCAAGGAGCTCACATTCGTCCAGATTCCAACCTGAACCTTGCACCTCCAAACACAGTCCTTTGTCTGCCACAGCGGTGGTGTCAAACTCAAAGAGAAATGAATCCCTATGTAGAAAGCTACAAATGAACATTATCCACATCGTATTTATTATGTTAAACATTTCCCAATTATACTTTAATCTGGTTGGGTACTGGGGAATTTTGCCAGCAGTTTAGCAATGAGTTTAACACATCTTTAGCTACACTGTGATCTCTACAGAATGAGGTGGGAGGTGAACCGAGAAATGGAATTAATGAGGGAAAAAGGGCACCTAAATTCAGCTCTTAGGAAGGGTAGGTAGTCAATGGGTGCTGTGGCCTTTGGAAACAAAGAAGGGAAGAAAAGCTGTAGAAATTTGTACTGAACAAATATTTGGTTAAGTATTAACTCAAGCTAGCTTCCATTGAAGTCCTCGGGTAACTAACCCTTGGTTTTCAAAGGTCTGCCAGGGAAATGCAGATTCTGCTGGACTTCCCAGGAAGGCAGGGTTTCCTGGGATCTTAGGTCTAGAGCTAGAAGGAACCTCAGACACCATCTAGTGCAACCCTCTCCTCTTATAAAAGAGGAAACAGAGCCAGAGACATGGCGTGATTTGCCTCAGTTCACACAGATAGTAAGTGAGTATGGTGGGATTTGAACCAAGCAAACCAAGGAAACGTCAGTGTCACCAACAGCAGTCTCTATTCTTATCTCTTGTGTTCATGCTGTTCATTTGTGTACTTCTCCTAGCTCCCCAACTGGCTCGTGAATTCCTCAAGAGAGGGCAGAGCTGGTGTTCCATGTTCCTCTTTCCCCAAAGTATTCAGGTCAAGCCTAGGGCGGATGCTCAGTTAATACTTGGAGAACCATTAAGATGAGGAGTTGGACAAAGCTAGGGGAGTAGAACTCTTCTGGTAGAGAAGTGGGGGGATAAATTCCTCATCTCTGATTAATAAAGGCCCTCCTTCCCCTCAAGGCTCAGTTCAAATGCTCCCTCCATGGAGTCTCCTCTGACCTCCCGGGGGAAACTGATCTTCCCTTCTTCCAGTTGAGGTACTTTGCTTAGACATCTTTGAACTGACTTTATTTTGCCTTGTATCATTGTTGTGTGTGTCTTTTTGTGTATTTGTCCCTTCCTCTTCCATTTCAGAGCTCCAAATTAGAGTGTTAGCTCCTGGGCCTGTATTGTATCTATCTTTGTATCTACAATGCCTGGAAGAGGGCTTTGCACATAGCAGGTGCTTCTTAAGGGTCAAATGGAGTTGGAATGGTACATATGAGACAGTAGGTGACTTTGTATATTATCTCTTTGTATAGTAATATCCACTATTCATTCAACACACATTTATGAAGCCTCTACCATGTGGAAAATGTTAGACTATGTACAAACTAAGTCCAGGCTGCTGAAAGTAGGAAGCAGAGTGGTAGAACTGGGATGAGGCTTTTGTGTACCCCAGGCAAACGGTTGTGATGCATGCAGGAAATGTAGCATATACATCCTTGTGGATTAGGGAGAGTAGGCTTTTTTGCCATTAAAAATATGCATGTCTGCATAAAATCATGTCAAAATGACTCATCCAGTGAGATATATATGTGTGTGTACATATATACACATATATAATATGTATTTTTAATATAATGATATTTATATATAACATTTTAAAGTTTGATCTACAAACCTGAAAACTTTATAAAATATCAGTTATTATTACTATCCCCTCTAACTCATTGTTTGCTATAAAGCTGCCTACTTTGCCTGCCCCTAGTATTAGCTCTGGAGAAAAATAAACTCTGCCTGCATTCTGGCTTTTGGCAGGGGGAGTAAAGGCTGCCACTGAGAGCATTAGCCTACCTCTTGCTTAGTATGTGAGGGATATGGGTACATACAAGTGATCCCATTGCCAAGAGTGTCCCTTTGTGTCAGTGTGGAATTTTACACACACACACACACACACACACACACGCACACACACACACACACACACACACACACACACACAAATAAAATGTGCTAAGTAGTGCTCAGGACTTGCCCTGTGACCTTGAGCAAATCACTCCCTGTGTGGATCTCAGGTTTTTTCATCTATTAAAAAAAAAGGAAGGATTAGTAACTAAGTAGGGTTCCTTCTGGTCTTAACATTAGGTGGTCCAAGGCTCTTTCTTTCACCTCTAATGTTCCACATTCTAAGGTCCCTCCCAACTCTAACATTTTACATTCTAACAGAACTTGTTCGGACCTTCAGTATTAGTGGTGTTGAACTCCAATAGAAGAAACAGACCACCAGAACATAAAGAACAATCCTTTCAGACCACGAATTGACTTAGAAAACCACATATCGATATTCTCTGTTTTATTATGTTTTGTTTGTTAAATATTTCCCAGTTCCATTTTAATCTGGTTTGAGCCGCACTTGGGAGTGAGTTTTGTGAGCCTAAGGCCACGTGTTTGACAAACTCTGCTCCACATTATAAGGTTCCTTCCATCTCTGACATTCTACAAAGGTCCACTTCCAGCTTCGCTATTCTGTGTTCTGATGTTCCTTCTGGCCCTCACATTCTCCATTCTAAGGTAGCTCCCACTATTCACGTTGTGTGACTACATAGTAAAGATAATGGTACCTGAAAGGGGAGAGGTGGGTGTGGTCTTTTCAGTGTCAATTTGGACAGTGATGGTTTGTATTTGATGAGGCTTTTCAAAGGAAGCCCTGAAGAAGAGCTTTATCATTCAGCACCATCCATCTCCTCCACAATGTGAAAAGTTTTCACTTCTCAAAGTTTCTGCTTCTAACAACTGAGTTTCATTTAATAGCCTTGGTTTTTGCTTGATTATTTTTTCTTCTGTAGTCTACCCAGCCCCTGCCTCAGATATGGGCACAATACAAAACATCTGTCCTTTTGGAGAATGTCAAAGCCTTTGTGACAAAGGAATTAGACCCCATCCATACCTTTGAGTTGATGAATAGAAATTGTGCACCCACCAGCATTCAGGAACCTTTAAAGAAGATTCCTCTTTTTCGTCTCTTGCATAATCATGCATTTTTCTGCACGTAGGTTTGAATGCTGAGTGGGAGGCAGAGTCAGGAGACCTGGGCCCAACTCTGCCATTTAATAGCCCTATAAAACTGGATAACTCAGCCATCATTTCCTCATGTGTAAATGATCAGACTAGATGAGTTTTAAGGTCCTTTCCAAACTCAATAGCCTATAAATCTGATTCTCAAATCCTGTGATTCTAGTTTTAAGAAAAGGAGAAAGTATAAGATGGAGACTAGAGCCCTGGGCTGGAATCAGTAAATGTGAGTCTGGTCCAGGCATTACTACTTTTGTGTAAGAGCACTGGGCTAGCAGTTGGGTCCAAAATTCAAGTCCTGCCTCTGGCACTTAACCCCAGTAACAGTTGTTCATTTGTTACCAATAGATAACCACCTTTCTGAAACTACAGTAAGGAGAATAATATATGTTAATACTCACCTCGCTGGGCTGGCATGAGAAAAGTGATTCATCAGCCTTAAAAGCCTGTGTGAATGTGAATTATGACCTTGGGAAAGCTAATTCCTTTCTCTAAGTCTCAGTTTCCACATCTACATGTCAATTTGCCTTGGTTTTCTCAGGAAAGGAGGAGGCAAGAGCATCTCCTGAGAGGGAAGAGGCAGAAAGTGACATCTCCCAGCAGAGGACCTCCCCTCCTGCTTCATGAAGTAGATTGAAGACTTCCCCCTTAATTCCCGTACATCCCCTTCACAGTACCTCAGAACCTCTCTGTATCTTCACCATTAACCCCTCCTCATTTGTTTCATTCTCACACAAGGGATGATGTATTATCCAGTGCCTTCCATTGTGTCCTTGGTCCCAGAGCTTCCTGGTTCCTTCAGAAGCCTGGTCTACAGATCATTCCTACTTTCTTCCTCTTCAATCTCTCCCTTTTTCTGCGTTCTTTCACCCTTGCCTACAGACATTCTCTGGTCTCCACTATCCTTTTGACTCTATCATTTTCCTCAAGCTATTTCTCTCTTTCCTCCCTCTCACTGCTAAATTCTAAGAAAAAACACACTACACTAGCTACCTCTTTCCTTATCATGCATTTACTCTTAAATCACTTGCAGTGTGGCTTCAGACTTCACCACTCCACAGAACCTGCTTACTTAGAGGACACCAATGACCAATACCTACTACATGTGTGATCTTGGGCAAGTAATTTAACAACTTCCCTGAACCTCAGTTTCCTCATCTGTAAAATGCAGAGATTAGATTAAATGGCCTGTCAATCCTTCTAACCCTAAGTCTATGACCTGATGAATCTGATACCCTTTTCTCAATACTCATTTTTCCTAAAATTTTTTATAACACTCAGCATTATTGATAATTCCTTTCTCCTTCAGTGGTTCTTAACCTGGGGTCCATGGAGTCTTTTTTTATTAATATTTTTATAACCATATTTTAAAATAATTGCTTCCCTTTGCAATCCTATGTATTTTAGAGATGGGGAGAAAATTTGGAACTCAAAATCTTGTGGAAATGAATGTTGAAATAAAAATAAATAATTAATGAGAAAAAAATAATCCAAGAATGGATACACAGGTTTCACTAGACTACCAAATAGGCCTATGACACAGAAAAAGGTTAAGAACCCCCTGTCCTAGGTATCTCTCCTCCCTCGGCTTCTGGGACACTGTTTCTCTGGGTTTTCCTTCGACTAGCTCTACTGTTCTTTCTAGGTTTCATTTCCTGAATTATCTACCCAGAGCTGTATCCTGGGTCCCCTCCTTTCTTTATCCCCTCTCCTCTCATCCATTCCCATGGGTTGACTCTGTCCAGATCACTTCCAAATTTATATATTTTATCTCCCTCTTGAGCTCCAGTCTTGCAGTTATGTGTTGGGTATCATCATCTGAATGTCCACCTAAGTCTCATAATCACCCTATCCAAAACAGACCTCATTGTCTTCCTAGCAAAACCACCCCTCTTCTACTTCTCAATTTTTGTTAATGGCATCAGCATTTTTCTAGTAACAATGATACCTAGCATTTATATAGGGCTTTAAGGTTTAGGGCACTTTACCTATGTTAACTCAATTGATCCTTCTGAGAGGAAGGTGCTATCATTATTCCCATTTACAGGTGAGGAAACTGGGGCACCAGGTTAACTGACTTGCCCAGACTCCCATATCTAGTAAGTGACAGATCTTTCTGACTCCACATCCCTCACTCCATCTGTTATCTCACCCAGCTACCTCTAAATCAGTGTTTTGTGGTCTTCCTTCAGCTCTCACCTTTATCCGTTTGCCAAGTTCTGGCAGTCCTATTTCTACAACCTCTTTTGCCTCTGCACCTTTCCATTCTCACATCCACCACCTGTGTGACCCTGAAGAAGTCATTTAACCTCTGCCTCAGTTTCCTTAAAATGGGGATAATAATTACACCTACCTCCCAGGGTTATTGTGAAGATCAAATGAGATAGTAATTGTGAAGGGCTTGAGCATTAATTAATGCCTGTTCCCTTCCCCTTCCTCGCCTTAGTTTAGATCCTTATCACCTCTCATCTAGAGCATGAATAGACTGACATTTATTAAGTGCCTACTGTGTGCCCAACAGTGTGCTAGATCCTGGAGACAAAAGAAAATAAATGAAATGATTCTTACTCCATCTTCCCTTTCTCCTTCCTCTCCCCTCTACAATCCATTCTTCTCAGAACCACCAGACTAATCTTGCTAAAGCATATCCGGACTTACCAGTTCCTGCTTAAAACCCATGAAGCTTCCTATTGCCTTACAATAAAACCCAAGCTCTTTGTCCTGACCTAGAAGGCCATTTCCCCCAGCTCACCTTTCTTGGTGGCCTCCTTCACATTCCTTCCCTTCATATGTTCTATGTTCTGGTCAAAAATTAGACATCTGGCTCTTTCCCGAACTCAACTCCCATCTCCATGCCACCTCCAGGTGTCCATCATACCTGCAAAGTACACCCTCTTCATCTCATTTCGAGAATCCTTCCTGGTCAAGGACTAGCCCAGATGCTGCTTTCTCCATGAAACCTTCTCTTATCCCCCCACCAGAAGGCATTCTTCCTTCCTCTAAGTTTTCTACAATACTCTCTGTCTTGATCTCTTCTCTCCTTTCCTTCCCCATCACATATCGCCTTGCATTGTGCTATCAGCATAAATGCCATATGCCCACTTCCCCATAGAACATAATCCTGCCTTTGTGAAGGCAGGATTTCTAATCCTCTTATCCTCAATGCCTTGCACATAGTAAGCCCTTAATAAATATTTGTTGAAATGGAATAGAACTACAGTGTGGTATCAAGGAAAAAGCAGTGCTTTTGGAACCAAAGGATGTGGGTTCAGATCCTAGCTCTGCTACCTATTTGACCTTAGGTAAATGAGAGACAGATTAATGGTGTGGTGGATAGAGCACCAGGCCCTGAATTCAAATGTGAGTTCAGACACTAGCTGTGTGACTCTGCTTTGTCTGTCCCAGTTTCCTTATCTGTAAAATGGGGATAATAATAATACCTGCCTCATAAGATTTTTGTGAGGATCAAATCAGATAATTAAGTTCTTAGTACAGAGCTTGGCATGTGACAAGCATTATATAAATGTTAGTTATTATTGTTATTATATAACTTAACCTCTCTAGGATTTGTTCCTTTATAAAATGAGGGGATTGTACTCAATTATGTCCAAGGACCTTTCTATTTGTAAATCTGTGATACTGTGAGCCTCTCATTATTGTCGGACCCTCCCCCTTGAGCTGTAGAATGTTTCTAAGGTAGCAAATTGATCCCAAGATCCCATTACTAGGCATATACCCCAAGAAGGTCTTTGATAAAAAGAAAGGCTCCCTATATGCCGAAATATTTCCAGCATCACTTTTAATGGGGGCGAAGAACTGGAAACAAAGTAGATGATCATCCGTTGAGGAGTGGCTAAAAAATTGTGCTGTATCAACATAATAAAATATTACTTTGTGGTAACAAATAAGATGCAGACAGGAGTGTGAAAAGACCTCCATGAACTGATGCAAAGTGAAGGGAGCAGAGCCAAAGAAATATTATATGCAGTGACTGCTACATTGTAACTAAAAAGGACAGCCGCCACCACATGATTGAGAGTGAATGTGATAGAAAAGTTATAAGGTGCAAGTGTGGTATCCTCCCCCTACTCCTCTGCAGAAATGAGAGTCTTTGGGTCTGGAACACTGACAGATTTTTTTCAATGTATTGCTTGGTTTTGCTGATTTTTTATTTCCCCCTTTCTCTTTAAAAAAATTCTCCCTTATGAGAGATGGCTCTCTGGGAGGGCTGTGGGAGAGATATACAGGAGGAAATGTAGGTGACATTAAAAACAAAAGACATCAATAAAGTTATATTTTTTAAAAAAGTTTATGAGCCAGGAATAACTTATTTCAGAGGTTACAAGTAGAGTGCCTCATAAAAACCTGAGGTTAGAACATCCCACTTTGTAACGTCAGCTCTGCTCGCTTTCCTTTTGTGGAAAACTGAATCATTCTAATGTTCTGTGACTGAAAAGGTCAACTATGTGTGGGCTGGACTTTTTTTTTAACTGATGTAAGTAGATTGCCTGTTACTGAAAAGTAAACCACAGCCTGCATGTATTTCAGAATGTTCCCTCCTTTTTAAAGAAGTCCCTGACAAATTATTCAATGGGAACAACTTTATTCTACTATCTACCCTCTCTACCCTTGCTCAACTCAATGTGCACTAAAAATACAGATTTCACTTTGGCTAAAATCACACCAAAATAAGCCTAGAAATTCCAGCAGTGGGAGGAAGGGCCAGCATAGAACAAGGGTGGGTTAGTGGAAGGGCCCCAGATTTGGCATAGAAGGATCTGGCTTCAAGCTGCAGTGTGAGTATTTAGAGGCTTTGCAATCTTGAACACACAAGAGTGTTTATGTGGCAGTACATATCCAGCGAGGTTATTGTGAAGGTGAAACAAGATTGTGTGTGTTTAGTGCTTTGAAAACTGTGACGATGATGATGATGATGGTGATGATGATGATGATGATGAAGAAAATGATAATAATAGCTAGGGCTTATAGTTTAGCAAACTTTATGATTTGTAAAACACTTTAAAATTTTTATATCATTTTTTTCCCCACAAAGTAGGCACAAAATGCTAGAGCGCACCAGAGTCAAGAAACCTGAGTTCAAATGCAGCCTCAGACACTTACTAGCTGTGTGTCCCTGGACAAGTCACTCTGCCTCTGTTTCTTCAACTGTGTAACAGGGGTAATAGTGGCACCTATCTCCTAATATTGTTGCAAGGCTCAAATGAGATATTTGTAAAGTGCCTAGCATGGTACCTGGCTTAATAAATCTAGCGTTTAATAAGTCCTTTTTTCCCTTCTGACCAGGACATAATATCACACGTATTGTGATATCTCTGGGCAGTCTCACATGAGGCAAAGAATCACAATAATAAATCACATAGATTTAGAGCTACAAGGACTCTCCGACTCCCAGATGGAGTAATGGAGGCCAGTGAAGCTCTCAGTATCCCTGGGAGCCGTACCTTTCTTAGTGCAGCCCACGAGTTCAGCATCATCATCTACTTTTGACTGTCATTGACCTTCCAGATCTTCAGACAAACTGCGGTTTGCTTGTGCCTCCCCCGTCCTGTTGGAGTGGAAGAAAGAGGCGGAGAGAGAAAAGTAAGCCAGAAATTCTAAGGACAAGATATTAAATTTATGTATTCATGGGGGAGGGGGAATTAAAATGAGAGGAGGAGAGAGGAGGAGAAAGGAAGAGAAGGAGGGACGGAGAGCGGGAGGGAGAGAGGGAAATAGGAAGCAAGGGAGAGAAAGGAAGGGAAGAAGAGAGAGGAAAGGAGGAAATAGAGAGAGGAAGGGAAGAAGGAGAGAAAGAAAGAGGAAGGGAGTTGATTTTCTAAACCCATATCAGACTCTACCTACCTTTATTCCTATTAAATGTCATCTTATGACGAATTTCAGTAGGAGTAGAAACCTCCAGACGTGGTAATAGAGACAGTTGGTTGTGCACCCTTCAGGTTGCCAGCACCAAGCAGACACTGAAGTGAGGGCCATGCAGTCTTTTTACTAGTTGTGACACCAGCCACAGAATGACAGAGATAGGAGGGAGCTTGGAACACCAAATGCTGGGCTGATAGGGACATTTTGAGGCCGAGGCCAATTCTTTTGGTTCAAATAGACTTGGAAAGCATTTACATTTGGACTGAAAACTGCCCATAGCAAAATGAGGTTGTGTCTGATGGTAGAAAGGATGTGCAAGGCAGATGACCTGGTTTCAAACCCTTGCTTTGCCATGAACTTGCTGCATGATCTCAGATAAGTCAGTTTTCCTTGCTGGTCCTCAGTGTCATCTGAAAAAGAAATTGTGTGGTCTACACACTCAAAGCCACTTACAACAAAAGAACTTTGTAAACCTAAAAATGCTTTAGAAATATAAGTTGTAGCTTTTATTTTGCACAGTGAAATGTTCAGTTTGTTCCCTACACTTATGTCTTCCCTGCCCCTCGAAGATGTTGGGCCCCCTGGTCCATGAGATGAGGTGGGTGGGGCCCCTGGTGCCTCCGCATTGATTGCTGTTGTCAGTAGTCTTGTATGGTCTCTGGGGTTTTGAGTTCCTGTCTCTGTGATGTGGTCTCAAGGCCTTCCTCCTCCCAGCAGTGAGCACAGACAGAGACTTCATAAGAGGATCATCGGAAATAAACAGAGCTACTATCCGTCTCTGTACAAAGAAAAATGTAGCCAGCCATTGAGAAGGTCACTGAAGCTGAAGCTGACTGTGGGGCCTGCCTGACATGGCCTGGGTACTGGAATTGATCCTGTTGATGGCCCCCTGTGCTTACCTAGGTAAGAGCCTCTCATATCATATTCTCTCTCTCTCTCTCTCTCTCTCTCCCTCTCTCTGTCTCTGTCTCTCTGTCTCTGTCTCTGTCTCTCCCTCTCTCTTCTCTCCTTTCTCTTCTCCCTCTTTCCTGCTCTTCTCCTTTCTATCTCCTTGTCTCTCTTCCTTTCTTCCCTTTCCCCTCTCTCCTATTTCTCCTTTCTTCTTTCTCTCTACTTTCCCCCTCTCTCTCTCTCTTTTTCTCCCTTCCTCTCTCTCCTTCCCTTTCTTTCTCTCCCTTGCTTCCTCATTCCTTCTTTCCATCCCACTATTCTTCCTTCTTCTTCCTTCCTCTTTGCTTTCTCCCCCTCTCCCTCATGCTGTTGTTTTAATTCCCCACCATATAAATACATGAATCTAAGATCTTATCCTTAGAATCCACAGCTTACCTTAAATCACACCTTAAGAAAGTGAATTCAGTTTAAAAAGACAGCATTTATATAATGCTGTCTTCACAAACTCTGTGACGTAGAGAATACAGGTTTCCATTCTACAGGTAAAGGAAACTGAGGCTCAGAGATTGCCTCAAAATCACACATCGAGCTGGTAACAGAACTAGGATCATCTGATTTAGAATGGGAAGGAAGGAAGGAAACAAACCCTTATTAAACACCTCCTATGTGCCAGGTGCTAGGCTAAGTGCTTTACAAATAGGATCTTATCTGCTCCTTATAGCAAGCGTGGGAGGTAGTAAGGGACTTGGTCATTGACCCGTCATTATAGATGAGGAAACTGAGGCCTAGAGAGGTCATGTGACTTGCCTGGTGTCACAAAGGTATTACATGGCAAAACCATGAATCAAACTCAGGTTTCCTAATTTCCAAGTCTAGAACCCTCATCATTAGACCATGCTGTCTCCCCTCCCTCTAGGTGCACACATATTTTAAATCTCTGCCTACTGTTTTATAAAGCTTTTGAAATCTGCACATCTATAGAATATTTTAAAAGTCTATTTCTAATGGTAGCTATCTCTAAGGGTAGTGGAAGGGAAGGAAGAAAAAAATGAAATTTATATGATGACTTTATTATATATTTAAAAGGAATAGCAAGTTGTACCTAATAGCTTTTCAATTTCTTATGCAATCATCTTTTTTTTATTATACTATGAGATGGAAATGCTTTATTCAATAAATTAAAAATATTTTTTAAAAGTCTGTCCTGGGGGCAGCTACGCAGTGCAGGGAATAGAGCACCAGCTCTGGAGTCAGGAGGATCTAAGTTTGAATCTGGTCTCAGACACTTGACACATCTACTAGCTGTGTGACTTTGGGAAAGTCATTTAATCCCACATGCCTTGCCTTCCCCCCTCAAAAAAACAAAGTTCATCCCAATGGATCCCAGTATCATAGACTTAAAGGCCATGTAGTCCAACCCCTTCATTTTACAGATAAGGAAGCCGAGGACCAAAAAGGTCAAGTGATTTGCCAAAGTCACACACCCAGGAAGTGCGAAGCCTAGGATATGAACTCAAGTCCTCTGACTCCCTATCCCAGGTCCTTTCCATTAACACCCCATGACAGGGCCTTGATTATTAAACTTGATTATTGGATCTTACATGAAGATAATACAAACAGTTGGAAGGTGGGCTCATGAAACTTTTCCAGGCCCATGTTTTTCTCTAAGAAATGACCATGAAAGTGTTATATACACTCTATTGTCTGCTAAAAGGATTGAACATAAATTGATTCCTGAAATAGTCAGCAAATTCTACTAAATGAAGTCGCTGAGTTTCACTTCGTTTTAAGAATTGACTTTTAGGATTAAATGTTTTTACAAGAACAACTTTGTAAGTATGAAGATAGGGGACAAACTGCTAACAAGCTGGGCAATCATAGGTCCCTAAGTTCCTTGCTGGTTTTCAGGTTTCTGTTGGACAGGTAAGAAAAGGAGACGAGCTTTTAGTAAGCACCTACTATTTCCGGGCTCCTTACAAATATCATCTCATTTCATTTTCACAGCATCCTGGGAGGTAGGTGCTCTCAATGTCTTCATTTTACAGTTGAAGAAACTGAGGCAGGCAAAGATTAAGGAGCTTGCCCAGAGTCACACAAGATGGATTTGAACTCGGGTTTTCTTGACTCCCAGTTCAGATCTCTGTTGACACCTCTTAGCTGCCTCTGGAGCTATGTTGTATACCTGTGAATCTGTAAAGAACAGGCAGCATTGCGATGAGCGAGAAAGATAGCGTTCTAGTGTTATCCATGATATAATCTAGCTATGTGAACCTGGGTAAGTAATTTAACCTCTCTGAGCCTCAGGCAATTCTCTAAGACTTTTAAATTACAGATGAGAGGCTGATCTCATCTGTGGAGGGAGTTTGCATACTAGGAGTTCCCTACAGAGTGACTGGGATGATCTGGAACAAAAAAATTCCTCTTTAACAACTAGCTTAATGCCCTTCACGTGATGAGTACTCAATGTTTGACGAAGAAATGAATGAAGAGTTTTCCAGTTATGCTTGTTAGACTGCTACCAGCAGGTTCCCCAGATGGTTCGAGAGTAGGAAACCTGGGCACTCAAGGCCACCAAGGTCCTTGGGTGTGGCCTTTTGACTGAGTCCAAGTTTTACAGAACAACTTCTTTTATTAGGGAGATTTAATCTGTGAAGTTTGGATTCAATCAAAGGGTTGCACTTGAGGACCAAGAGCACCACAGTGGCCTAGCTACTACAGGTACCCCCACCCCTGCATGAAGTCAGCCTGGCCCTCTGAGTCTACTCAGTCATTAATTATCCTTTTGCCTGGTTTCCTGAAAGAAAGAAAAAAAAAAACCCAACCCTAACAAACTCAACAATGATATTCTCTCCTTATCTCCCAGTCTGAACCTGTTCTACCTGAGCTCCCTCCCTTTTGTGTGCTCGTTCTTGAATAAAACTAAAAACTGTTTTCTCTTCCCATTGGCCCCAGTGCCTAGAGCCAATTGGGTGTTTCTTTGTCCCTAAACCTCTTTGTAGCTTTGTGATTTGATCCAGGCAGATGAAGAGGCACCCTTCCCTGTGTATCCACAGTCAGCCGTATTTGATTAGACCTCAGGACTAACTGACTCTATCCCTAATCTGCTATGTGACCTTGGGCTAAAAACTTATCTCTGGCCTGAAGAAGTTTAGCCTATTTTAATTTGGGCCCCTACCTACAGCTGAGTTTGCAGGTCTGGCCTAGATCATGAGAACTTGTAGGGAGCAGTCACAAAATCCAACGTCTTTATTTTACAGGTGAGCCAAATAAGGCTTACCCAAGTCAGGTAACGTGCCCACAGTCACACAAATAGTCCCTCTGCTTGGGGTAGGACCAGCCTTACACTTCCAGGTCTATAACATTTCCACTGAACATGTCCAACTTAAGCATACTTTTTTCAGTGAAATTGGTTGTCCTTCGCTAACACCCCTTCCAATGCCTCATCAATAAAATAAAGGGGTGGAACTAGAACACATCTCAGGTGGAGGTGATCCTGGATTCTTTAAGGCTATAAGTGAAGAGCACAGACCCTCCCAAAATGGAACAGATCATAGACTTATAGGCTCCTAGATTTAAGGCTGGAAGAGCCTACAGTTTATAGAAGACCAACCCACTCATTTTACAAGTAAGCAAACTAAACTTCATAAAGGTTAAATAATTCACCCTAGGTCACACAGATGGCAGAGGAGAAGCAGGGTTGGGATTTGAATTCAGGTCCTTTCCTTCTTCCCAACTTCCTTCTGACCATCAAGTAATCCTCCCAGGCTCAAAACCTAGGCTTCATCCTTGGTGCATCAATTTCTCTCATCACTGATAGCCAATCCATTGTTAAGTAAGTTGTCACTTACTTAAGTAAGTGCCTCACTTAAGTAAGAGTGTCACCAGTCACACTCTCCCCTCCTCTGATACTAGCACCACCCAAGCCCAGCTTGAACTATCATCACCTCTGGATTGAACTATCCCAGTAGCCTTTGGTTGGTCTCCCTGTCTCAAGTCTTTCCCTGGTGGTTTCCTGTTACCTCCAGGATCATATTTAGAATCCTCTGTTTGGCTTTCAGAGCCCTTCATAAACTAGCTCTTCCTATCTTTCCAGTCTTCTCACACATTCCTCTCTTTCATATACTCTACAACCCAGGGACACTGGCCTCCTTGTTCTGACAGAAGACACTCCATCTCTCAGCTCGGGGAATTTTCATTGGCTGTTCCTTGAGCCTGGAATTTTCTCCCTTCTCATGTCCACCATCTTATTTCCCTGGCTTTTTTCAAGTCTCAGCTGAATCCTATCATTTACAAGAAAACTTTCATGGCTAGTACCTTTCCTCTGTTGATTATCACACACACACACACACACACACACACTATGTATGTATATATGTATGTGTATATGTATATGTATACACACATACATATGTGTATGTGTATGTGTACTGTATATATGTATGAAATCTTGTTCGTACATCATCTCCCCCATTAGACTGTGTGCTCCTTGAAAGCAGGGAATTTCTCTGCTTTACTTATTTTTTATTAGCTGTGTGATCTTGAACGTGACACAGCCTCTCTGGTCATTGTGAGTTTTGATCATCTGTAAAATGAGAAAGTTGAGATAGTTCATCTCTAAGGTTTTTGCCAGCTCTAAATCCAAAATTATGGATAATCTACTTCTTCTTTATTTTCCAGATAAAGAAAGTAAGGCCCACAGAGCTCTGTGAGACCATAGAAAAGGGACTGGGATGGCTATTCTGGGGATATTCTGGTTTTTCTCTTTAGTAGTTAATATAATGATAATTCTTTTTTTTTTTTTTTTTTGCTAAAAGTGCTCACATCAGCAGATAACTTGATAGTCACCCAGAGTCCTTCCAAGCTGCAGCTACTGGTGGGACAGTCTGCTGAAATAATCTGTTCCTGGAATGTTTGTTCTGAGGTGAAACAGTTTCGAGTAGAATGGAAGAAAGTCAGCCATGTCCAAGACAGTGTTGGCTACCTGTCAAACACCTCCAAAGACTATGCTGACTCCATTAAGAAGAATTTATACAACAAATCTTTTTTCACCCCAGGGACCAGGAAAGAATCCCTGAAACTGAAAAACCTGGCAATGAATGACTCTGGAATTTATTTATGTAAAATAACAGTTGACATACCTGTATTAAAGCAAGCACAAGGTTCTGGAACTCTTCTTACTGTGAAAGGTAAGGCACTAAAGACACTTCCCTCTTGTGTTTTCTCTTCAGGCTTCCCTTGAATTATAGGACCTTCATGATCTCATCCAACCCTAGTTCTTTTTAAAAAAAAATTCATTACTTCATTTATTTTTAGTTTTTAACATTCACTTCCATAAGATTTTGAATTCTAAATTTTCTCTACCTCTCTGCCCTAAAATGACATGCAATCTGATATAGGCTCAACTTAAACATTCTTATTAAACATATTTTCACATTAGTCATATTGTAAAGACGAATTAGAATGAATAGGAGGAACCATGAGAAAGAAAAAACAAAACAAAACAAAAAAGAGACCAAATTGTATGCTGTGATCTGCATTCAGACTCCAAAGTTCTTTCTCTGGATATGGATAGCACTTTCCACCATAAGTCTTTTGGCATTGTCTTAGATCATTGTATCGTGGAGAACAGATAAATCTATCAGTCAGTCATCACACAATGTTGCTGTTACTGTGTACAATATTCTCTTGGCCCTACTTGCTTCACTCACTCAGCATCAGTTCATATATGTCTTTCCATGTTTTTCTAAAGTTTGCCTGCTCATCATTTCTTATAGCCCAATAGTATTCCATTACATTCATATACCACAACTTGTTCAGCCAAATGATGGGCATCCCCTCAATTTCTAATTCTTGGCCAACATAAAAAGAGGTGCTACAAATATTTTTGTACATGAGTATCCTTTGGGACACAGCCCTATAAGTCAACCCCATCATTTTATGAAGAAGGACAGTGGGGTCAAAGAGGTCAAGTTACTTCTCCAAGTTCATACCATAAGCATCAGGGATAGAATTTAAACACAGATCCTCTGCTGCAAAACAGATTCTCCATCGTACCTCACTGTGCTCCCTGTATCCACTGTGTCCACCTCATTCTAGATATCCAAATAGATGGTGGGAAGTATAGGAACTTGCCCATTTTTTTTTTCAAAGAGTAGAAATACTGGTGATCATAGGATTTGGGAATGGAAAGAACTTTTAAGGTCCTTTATTTAATCCAATCCCCTTAGTTTATAGGCTGAGAAAACAGAGATCCAGAGAGGGTCAATAATTTGCCCAAGGTCACACAGCTGGTAAATAGCAGATAGAGCCGGGAATCAAACACAGGACCTTAGACTTCACATCTACTGTTCTTCCTGTTGAGCACACTACTGAGAACTTCACGTAAATTTCTTTCCTTCTCCTGTAACTCAATCTGATGCTATTTTACATTATTTTACTTATTGTTTAATATTTTATATTATTTTATTTATATGGCCCTTCATACAGAAATATTCTGGTAGGTATTTAATAACTAACCTTCTGGGAGGTTTGGGGGGAATGTACCCATGACACATGTTTAAGTTTAGTCTATATTATCAACGTTTCTCCATCACTTTCTTAAGTCTAGAAATCAACAAAACAATAAATCAAGCCCCGATTTGTACCTTTGCTGATTTCTGAGGTATAAACACTCACACTGAAAATTTAAATTAATTCATTTAATTTCAGCTCTCAAGAACCAATTTGAGCTGACTCCCTAGCACACTCCCGAAGGTCTTTGCATATCTATGTATGTATATGTATACATATGTATGTATGTATGTATGTATATGTGTATATCTATATATTTTTTCATTTGATTCTCACAACAACCTTGTGAGGTCAATGATATTTTTATACCCATTTTACAGAAGAGGAAATTGAGGCTAAAGAGGTTGAGTGACTTGCCCATTGTCACACAGTTGTGTGTTGGAGGCAGTCTTAAATTTTTCTTGTTTTCGATCCTACTTTCTGAACCCTTCTGATACATACACACACACACACACACACACACACACACACACCCATAATAACCAGCATAACACTGAGTAAACACTTGATCACTTGATAACACATTATTGAATGAATGAATGAAAAGTCATTGGTCTTTAATAATTCCAGCTGAGCTATTACATGGAGGTCAACCCAGTACCATCTTTGACATCTTCTGCCCCTATCTGTCTTCCTTCTCTGCTTCCTGTTTCTCTTATGGAATGAAAGCCTCCACTGATTGAAAACCCTCAATAATGAGCCACACTTGGAGGCTGAGGAAATTGACATTTTTTTTTTCATGTCTATTGCTTGATCTTTGAAGCTGCCGTTTACCCTACTCAGATTATGGGTATCTGACTAGTGTTCATTTGATCAAAAACAAGTTTTTATTTATTTGACAAATATGTATTAAGTGACTGGTATGTCTAGTTCACTATGCTCAGGGCTGAGGAAAATGCAAAGAAAAGTTCCCTTCCCCCTAGGAGTTTAGAATTTTATATAAATACACTAAAATTAAACTAACAGAAGAATTAAATAAACAACTAATAGAAATGGCTATTAATAGCTAAATAAAGAATATCAGTGATAAATAGTAATTACTAAATAAAGAGCTCATAGAAATAGCCAACAGCTAAGTAAGTAGCGTCAATAATAAATACTAATTATTTTAAATAGCTAACAAATAAGAAACCGATCACTTTAAAAAAATCCTGATAAAAATTCTAGTGGATCTGCCCAATGTAAACTTAGGCTCAGAGAAGAAGTGACTTGCTCAGGTTCATGTAGGTCATCAGTAAGTGGCAGAAACAAGTCTTAAACACAAGGTATCTGCAGGTCAGGCTTCTTTCTACTGAAGAATTCCTTCTATAAGGCAGGGAAATCCAAGGGTCAAATGAAGTGTGCAGACCCAATAGCAGCAACTTTCCAGGATGGACTTACTGTCACCAATACTGACTGAGCATCCACTTGGTCTGTACATTAGACTTTTTAATTTAATTTAATTTAATTTAATTTGGTTTTGATTGTTGACTTGTTTATTTACTTTTAGTTTATAAGATTCAGTTCCACAATCCCTTGAGTTTCAATTTTTCTCCCCTCCTTCCCCCCCCCCCCCCCGACCCCGACCATGGCGGCATGCAATCAAGTATAGGATCTGCAAATACTTTCACATTGTACAATAGTCCGGTTGTATAGAAGGGTTATAACCAATGGAGTGAACAATGGGAAAAAAAGAAAGAAAACCAAACATGAAAAAGAACGATAGCATGTATACATTAGACTATTTTAAACTTAATTCAATTCCATAATCATTTATCCAGTGTGACATAGCAGCCAAAGAAAGTGAAAGCCATCTTGGTCTGTGTTAAGAGAGATACAGGGTCCACCATTAGGGAGGGGATGTGCTCACTGTTTTCTGTTTTGGTTCGACTACATTTGGAATATTGGGCTCAGCTCTAGGCATCACATTTTAGGAAGTAAATTCATAAATTTTATAGTGTCCAGACAAGAGTGACCAGAATAGTCAAGGCAAGGTCTTTAGTTCCTACTATAGGAGAATTGATTGAAGTGGCTGGGAGTGTTTAACCTGGAGATGACAAGACTTAGCAGGAGACACTGTGCAGTGGAGATGATGGCCATGTTCAAGTATTTGAAGGACTGTCACAGGAAAAAGGGATTTGACTTACTCTGCTTGGCCCCAGGAGGAAGAGCCAGGATCAAAGGGGGAAGTTGCAAAGAGGCAAATTTAAGCTTGATATAAGGAAACCTTACTAACCCTTAGAATTATCCCAAAGCAGACTGAGCTACTTGAGGACATAGTGGATGCTTTCTTTATTGGAGATCCCTTCCAACATCACTTTTCTGTGCCTCAGCTGTCTCCTAAGTAAAATGAGGTGGTTGAATTTAATGCTCTCTAAGATTCTTTCCAGCTCTGAAACTTTTCCCTACTAATATTAACCCATAATATATATTTATACATATATATGTATATATGCATATACGTATATATATTGTTACCACTTATTAGTTATGTGACAACTCAACCTTTCCTAGGCTTAGTTTTCTCACATTCAAAATATTAATCATAATAATCCTTGCTCTGCCTACATCTTGGGATTTTTATGTGGTACAGATGTATGTAGAATACTATGTAATATCAACAGTTATTATTATAAACATGTTCTATAGATTCTGTGGACATATCCTTAAAATTCTCCTAGGAAACAGGGGAGTTAAAATTTCATAGTGATGTAACTAAACCATTTTGGGAATTAATTTTGATGTTTTTATGCTTTAAAGTAACAAAAATAGATGACTTTTGCCTATATTCTTTGCAGAAAAAAATAAAAAAAATCAATGGCACTGGTGGACTTTAGCCATCTTTCTTCTTCTGATATTAAGTACCTGCTTGAGCTATTATTGCAAGAAGCAATGGAATTCAAAAAGAATTGGTAAGAATTGTTTCAAATGTTCTAAAAATGTAAGAGGTTATGGTGGGGTAGCGGAACATGCATTTAGTAAGTATCTGCTTTGTGCCAGGGAGGCCAAGACCCTCACAACAATCCTGAGAAGTAGGTGCTATTATTACATCCATTTTACAGCTGAGGAAACTGAAGCAGGCAAAAGTGAAGTGACTTTCCCAGAGTCATATAGCTACAAAGTGTCTGAAGCTAGATTTGAACTCAGGTCTTCCTGACCCCATGTCTAAGGCTCTATCTACTATGCCAATTTCTAAGTATTATTATTGTTATTATTATTATCATTGTTTATAACTAATAGTTATTGGTAACAGCCAGTAATAATATCAATAACAATTACCCTTCTTTTAAATAAATTTTTCTTTATTTATAACCTAAACTTACATTGTAACAATATGTCATCTTTCTCTTTTTATATTATCGTTAGGGGTAGGGACTAGACCTGGGATTTCATTGACATAGATAATGCCTAGATGAGGAAACCCTTACCAGTGCAAGTCAGGATTATCTCTGGTCTTAAAGAGCTGCCAAGAGCACCAATCTCTTAAGTGGCTCGTCAGGGTCCCATAGCTCATACATGTCAGAGGCTAGACTTTAAGTTAGGATTCCTGCCTTCAAGATCAGGTAGACCTGGAATGCACCATGCTGCCTCTTCTATCATGATTAGCTCAACAAAGGTTTATTAAACTCCTCCTGTGTGCTGTTGGGATGCTGGTTGATGAGTAAAAAAAAAGTCTCTGAAGTTCAGGGAACTTCCAGATTAGTAGTAGTGTAGAACAATTTTGACTCCTATTATTCAGGTTTTCAAAAATTATCATTAGCTCATCCTCCAAACAATTCTTCTATGGGCTAAGTGTGTAAAATCTCAATTAAACGGGACCAGAGTGTTTAATTTTAGTCATCTGTCTTTGGATTGTTGTAATCAGGAAGACAGGGCTACAAAGATGGCAGCAGATGTAGACAGTAGCCCTGGGACACTAGTTTCTTGTCCACTTCAGGAAGCTAGGGCTTAAGAAAGCCTTTTAGTTGGTTTTTATAGCTGATCCTTTCCACTGTGGAAAAGGGCAAGGGAACCACATGGTGGACTGGTGTGGCTGTGAAAGTCTGGTGGATTTCTTTATGTGTTCAAATTTGTGTTTTTGTGTATTAGATGTTCTGGGCCAGGCTCTAATCTGCCTGGGCACAGAGAACATCAAGAGGTTCAGGTAATTATGCCAGTGTATCCCTAACAGAACCTTGCTCGGTAGGGTAGGCCTATATAGGAAGTCTTGAGACCTTGACACTTTGGCCTGGTCCTACCTTTAGTCTAGCACCTGGATTTATACAACATTAAAAAGTAGCAAAGAACAAAATAAGACTCATATTTAGTGAGGCAGGGGGAATGGACATGAAGTCAGAAGACTTTGGATTAAGTCTAGGTTTGCCAATTTACTACCCATATGACCTTGGGTAACTTGCTTAACCACTCTGGTCCTCAGTCTCCTTATCTTTAGAGCTGTCTATCTCACATGTAGCCTAGGGGGAATGATCACTTCTTCTATTTGCTACTAGTACATCTTCCTTATTTATTCTCATTCCAGGTTCTAAAACAATCAAGAGACTTATTTTGACATTCCATTACTAATTAATAGAATTGCGACATCTCAGCTAGAATTATAATATCAATTTTCTAAGCCTCCATTCCACTTTATTAAATACTACTTACTTAATAAACTTGATAAACCTATTCTTCTAATGGCTTTGGTTCATCTCTCTTATATCAAGGCCCTAAATCTTCTTTGCTTAAATAAACATTAAGACTCCTGGCCATAGTATTTATTTATAGTGTAATAAGTCTTTTTTTTTTTTTAATACATCAACTTAGAGAAAGATCAGAGTCAAAAGCACATCACTATAACTGCTTCTCCATTCCAAAAAAAAAAATCATCATTTACTTTTCTCAGTATACCAATTAAAGTCTCCTTTCAAGAATTCTGTTTATATTTCTTTATAAAATAAGTGTTAAACTTAATTTTTTGAGAAAATAAGATCTCTTAATCTTTTTTCCCTTCCTTCTCCACTCATCATAGTTAACAGTCTCTCCAAAAAGACAGTTAAACTCTCCATCCTCTCACAGACTCCTCAAAGAATAAGTTATCCTGTAAATTCACTATCCCATTACCTCTTTTTTATTTTTTTAATCAATTTTGTTTTAAAATTTTTAAACTTAATTTTAAAATTAAATTAATTTTTAAAATTTTGCGTGCTGAATTCTTTCCCTTCCTCCTGCCCTTCCTCTACTCATTGAGAAAACAAGAGCAATTTCATCTTAAAGATAAGGTAACAATATGGATACTTGGTGGGAGAGGCTGATGAGAGTGGTATCATATCTACAAAATGAGAAGACTGGACTAAATCAGCAGTTCTCCAGTGTTTTGGTCTGAAGACTGCTTTACATTCTAAAATATTATTGACAAACCTAAGGAGTTTTTAAAAAATATATATTCTATGCAAGGTTATGCTGGAAGAACCAATTTTAAATTTTCATTGCAAGCATTTCAACTTCAAAAATTAGCCAATGCTAAAAATGTTCTTGTTGATCATTTAAACTTAAGAAAAACATGGGGAAAATGTTTATAATTAAAATTAAACTTAAAAGTGTGTCATGCCTTTGCAGAGAACTAGTTGTAAAACATTTATCAGCATACTCCTGGTTATATCTATTAATATTTACATTATTAGACATTAAAGTATATTAATTTTTAAATGTGTTAATTCATTTATAAATAATGATAATAAATCCATTATATGTTAACATAAATAGCAGTTTTATAAAAAGTGTAGTTTCCAAAAAATATATGTATTAGTGAGAAGAATGGCTTTGTTTAACATATTTTTGCAAATCTCTTTAATGTCTTTCAGGGGTGGGGAACCTGCCAAGTCAAGGCTACATATGGCCCTCTAGGTCCTCAAGTGCAGCCTTTTGACTGAATCTAAAACTTAACAGAACAAATCCCCTTAAAAAAAAAAAGGATTTGTTCTATAAAACTTGAACTCAGTAAAAAGGCTTCATCCAAAGACCAAGAAGGCCATATGTGATCTCCAGGCTGTAGTTTCCCCACCCCTGCTCTAGCTTAATAGAAGAAAGTTGGATTATCATATCTGCTTCTACATTCAGAATGTTGCAATATGTTGTTTTGGTTTAAGTCTATGAAAAAAAAATCTGACCTCACACAAATAGGTAGTTGGAAGAGTATTTTAATAGTTAAATGTTTTAGTATCATTATGAAAATAGTTTTGACCTCACAGGCCCCCTGAAAGGGTCTTGGGGACCACAAGGGGAAAAGGGTCCACGTTTTGAGAAGAGCTGGACTAGATTATCTCAAAGGGCCCATCCAGCTTGAGTTTGTGAGAATTTGAGAGCCTAAAGAAGGGAATATGAACACTATGTTTGGTTATCTGCAGGGTGTCATTAAATCAGGGTATTAAATTTTTTCTGCTAGACCCTAGAAGTCAGAATTAGAAATAACAGGGAGAACTTATAGGGAGATAGCTATCGATGCTGTATGTATAAGAAGGTCTTTTATAATCATTGAAGATGTCTAAGAATGGAACGGACTGCATTCCTCTGACCCTGGAGATCTTCACATTGAAACTGGTTGACTAATTTTTGGGTTGTTGTAGAAAAGATCTGGGCTTCAGGTATGGTTTGGATAAGTTGGCTTCTGAAGTCCCTTCAAGCTCCAAGATTCCATGATTTTTGTCAAGAAGCTAACTCTTGGTTTATTGGAGCTCAGAATACCTTCACCACAATTATTCAATCAAGATTAATAGATCAATCAACTAACCTTAAGTGCTTGTTGTTGTGCTTCAAAAACAATTTGCCCCACACCAAGCTTTTCCTCTGCTAACTGGTTACCTACCAGTACTGACCACTCTCTTGTGGGCAAATCTGCTCTTCTGTGGATGACAAACTCTTTAACTCACAATCACATTAATAGGATGCTGAAGGACACACAAAACCTCAAGTGCTTGCTCTGAGCGAGGCTCTGGCAGGATAGTAAACTAATTAGAAAGCTTCCATTTCTCTGCTGGACACCTTTTGATTTAAAGAGAGGCATTTCTTGGCCGATTGATTAGAGAAAAGCTTCAGCATTTTGGGGGCCTCATTGAAAAAGAGCTGATTTCTGTTGCTATTTAAGCTTATTGCCCTCAATACATACATGGTTTACCATACATGGTTTAAAGGAGGGAAATCTCTCAGAGGCATTTGGTGCCTCTACTGCCCTCTCTGACTTCAGAAGGAGAAAAAGAGAAATTTTGCATCTGTTTTTCTGTGAGAAGAGACCAGACCTGATAAGAAGATTCAGAGTCCTGTTGAATTGAAGAGCTGACTGGGCTTGTGTGCATTGCCCAGAAAGTCAACCTGAGGAGTTTTTGGTTCTTTGGCTTAAGGGAACTCTTTTTCATTAAAACAGTGCAACACTTTCTCATCACCTTTAAGTGTAGTTGTAAATTAATTAAGAGCTTGTTATTGCTTCATCAGCTTTAAATCAGGAAGGAACAGATTTGCTCCAGGAAAGTAGTGATGACTAGAAGGTGAGGAAGTATCAGAGAAACAGCTTCATGTGGTATAAACTGTTCTTGAACTGATTGAGGATATTAGGGCTTGTAGTCCAAAGTTCTAAATTGCCCCAAGTATGTGGGTTTCCCCATAGAAACCTGCTAGGTTCTCCCATGGACAACGCATGTACTGATGGGAAGGCATAGCCAGGGTGTATGAGTAGGCTGTGGTATTTTTATTATTCCTATATTTATCTTCCATTGAGTAATCTTGATGTTAAAATTATTATGGCCTCTATGCTACAACCAGCACAGTTTGTGGCTCAACAACCAGCTGAATGAAAAGAGAGAGAGAGAGAAAAAGAGAGAGGTAGAGACGGGGATGTATTCGATAGTCTGTTTATTACAGAACCATTTCATGCAGAGCCAAAGATACAAGAAAATCACAAGGCTTATATTCCCTATAGTAGGAATTCCTGGAACGAACAGTCCCTTCTTGGAATCTACCACTCCTACCCCAGACCAAGGCTAATCATTTATTAAGATTTTATCCTTGGGCCACGTCTGGAGGCACAAACAAACAGGGAGTCACAGGACTTGATACTCCCCTGAAATTTCTAGGATACTTCAAGATCCAAAGAAAGCATCCACCCAACAAGATTATAATCTTTCTGCATATCTGCCTCATAGAAGAGGGGGAGCATGAAAGTCTGGTCTACTCCATCTTTGCATTATTATTTAATGAATCCTTTATGTTTGAGCCAATGACATCACATTGACCAATTTCATGTGACTGTCAAGTGTACCCCTGAAGGTCTATGTGCTACAGTGATGAGTAGTAGGAATGTTTATCACCCTACAATATGCCTAAGAGAGCATGAGTTATAGCAGCATGGGGGTGGCCCCACTGTGGGGAACTCTGACCTGAATGTGAGAATTATTTATGCCTCATCCAATCCCTAGAGCCGAACAGAACTGACAAGGAGGAAAAAGAAGAGGCCGAGTATGTTGAAATGAAAAAAAAAGCCAAGGAAGATGAAGGAACCCCATCCAATACAACAGAATGGGTAAGTTTCATCACTTTCAATGTGCTAGGATATCTGGGGATACACTGATTCATTACTGGTTTGCCAGAGATTCCAGTTTTGAGTGGCTATTCAGCTCAGTGACAACTGAATAGAATAATAAATCTCAAAAAGGATTTTGGGATCCTTAGAAAGGATCCTGAAGATCTCAGAGTCCAACTTATACTCTTCTCCAGCATCCTCAACAACTGGTTATCTGGAATACCATTTGAAGACCTTTAAAGATGGGGAACATCCTACCCCAAACAATCCACTTAATTTCTGAATAGTTCTAATTGTTAAGAAGTTTTTCCTTGCATTTAGTTGAAATCTGCCTCTCTGTACCTACCACCCATTACTCCTAATTTTGCCCTCTGAACCCAAGCAGAGAAAATGCTCTAATTTTTCCACATGCCAGCCTTTCGAATATTTGAAAATAATGAGGAAGTCCTTCCCCAACCCTCAAGCTTTCTCTTCTTCAAGCTAACCATCACCGGTTCCTTCAACTGATCTTATTAGGGCATGGTCTCCAGTTGCCTTACCATCCTCTGGGCATATTCCAGCTTTCACTGTCTGTCCTTCCTAAAATGTGGTGCTTGGACATGAGGCTCCATATGAGGTCTGAGCAGATCAGGGAAGAAAAGGACTATAACTTCCCTCTTTTTAGATATTCTGATGCTCTTAATGCAGCCTAGGACCACAATGGCTAATTTATTGACTGCATTTATACAAAAGCAAGACTAAATCCTCTCCACAGTTCCCCTACTCTAAATTTTACTTGAAAATCTAGGTTTGTCTTAGGCTTTCAGAGTTAAAAGCATCCTCCAAGGCTATCTAGGCTAATCTATAGTTGAGCAAATTTACCACTAAAACTTGCTGGGACAAATGAAGATCGAGCTTCTGCCTGAAGGCAAGTTACCATCCTCATCATCATCAAGTTAGTGGAAACCTACTAATTTACAAGCCAAACCCAGTATACTTTTGGATAGCTCTAACTAGAAGTTTTTCTTTATATCAGGCTTAAATTTGTCTGTCTACAATTTCTACCCATTTCTCCTAATTCTGCCCTCAGGGACCCTGTAGAGCAAGACTGAACCCTATTCTACATAACATCTCTTCAAATAATTGAAGACAGAGATCATTTTCCCCCTTAAATCCTAGTATCTCCATTTCCTTCACCTGTCCCTCATGTGACTTTATCTCAAGACCCTTCACTCACCTGCTTGCCCTTCTAAGAATAGTGTCAAGTTTATTAAAGTTGTCTAAAATGTGGCACATAGACCTGAATGTAATACTCTGGGACAGTCTAGGCAGGACATGGTACAGCCCAGTGCTCTGTCTAGCATGTTGAGATCTTTTGATTTTGCCATCTGTGGCAATTATTCCTCTCAGTTTTATGCTTTATATAGATTTGATAAATATATTTTCTGTCCTGTGGTCCAAGTCTTTGATAGGAGATTGGTACTGAACTTGTATTTTAATTGATATGGAAAACTCTCTGATGAATGAACTTCCTCTACCAGTATCAGTTGGCATCTTCTCTGAAACTTATAGCCCTAGAGAGCTGGCTAGAGCACTGAGAAGCTAAAATGACTTACCCAGGGTCATACATTCTATCAGAGGCAGGACTTGAATTCAAGTCTTCTAGCTTTGAGTTCAGCGATCCTTTCAATGACAATTAGTGATTGCTTATAATGATTCTTGAAGATGCTCTTTATTAGCAAATATAAACAATCAATGAAAATTAATAGCCAGTTTTTCACGTTACCTCTCAAATAAGTGATTTTCTCAACTACTGCTGGCCTTCAGATATAATACCTACATTACAAAAGGAACTTTGAAATGATCTAGTTCAAACCCCCTATTTTGTAAATGGGGAAACTAAGGCTTAGAGGGGGCAGTGACTTTTTTAAGATCACCAGATTCATTGGTGGCAGAGTTTAAACCTGACTCCCAGAAAACAAGTCAGTCAGTCAGTCAACACTTATTTATTAAATGCATCCTCTGTGTCTGGCCTTGTGCTAAGCGCTGTGTGACTACCACATCTCCAGAGCTCTTTACATCTTTCTCACATCAGGCAGTCTTGTGAGTTTTCAGGGCCTGAGTCTTAGGGCAAATATTTGTTTGATAAACTGTAGGGTTGGTCTTCTGACTCAACAGTACGAAATTATTTGCTCCACTGCCATTTCAGAGTTGTTGCAGCTAAATGGAGATGAAGAGACACTAACCAAAAATTCCCAGAGCAGACAAAGTGCAAACATGGGAGCAAATTACCTTTGATATTAGAGAATCTTGAAATGTCATAGCTGAAAGAGACCTTAGAACATAGAACATAAAATTTTAGAACTCCAAGCGATCTTAAAACATAGAATATCAGAACTGAAAGGGGCCTTAGGACATAGAACATTAGTGCTTTTAAAAAAAAGGCTCAGAACATGGAATGTCAGAGATGGAGGGGACTATAGAATGCAGAATATTAGTGTCAAAAAGACCTTGGAACATAGAGTGCCAGAAATGTACGAGGCTTAGCAAATAGACCATTAGGGCTATGAAAGACTTCAGAACATGGAATGTCTGAACTGGAAGAGATCTGGGGTGGGGTGGGAGGGAGAGAGGGGAAGGAGAGGGAGGGAGAAGAAGGAGAAAGAGAGAGAGAAAGAAAGAGAGAGAGAGAGAGAGAGAGACAGAGAGAGAGAGAGAGAGAGAGAGAGAGAGAGAGAAGGTGGCCTAGATGGATCCATCCAGAACTGTTGGGAAGTAAATCATAGGACCAAAGATCAAAGTGGAAGAGCCCTGTATTCCTTCCAGCAGTGGGCAGATGGGAGCATTAGTGTCCAGCTAGAAGGGAGAGAAAGGAAGGGGCATTGATAATAAAGTTGGGGAGAAGTATTCCATATAAGTGCTTCATGAGGCCTACCACTGCTCAGTAGCTCTGGTCAGCAGCCAGGATGAGAAAACCTGGGAAGAGGGCTCTCCATAGTACCTGTTGCTAGTGAGAGCCCAAAAAGGTATGGAAGAAATCCACTGATATCAATTCTGATGACTTGTTAGTCTCTCTGATAAAAAGATTTGTTGGGAAATTTGTTGCAATTGATTGTTTTTGTTAGTCATAGAAATTATCGATTTTGGTAACCTGAGCAAATCCTGTTTTTATAACAAGAATTAGAGAATCAGAGAGCTGACTTTAGAGGTCTAATCCCTACCAGACAATTTAGTATCACTTTTAGTCTCTCTAACTGATGGTGGCCATGGAAGCTGTGCTTGAACACTTACTTCCATGATGGGGAACTCCCTGTTTTATGAGGCAGCTTCTTCCATGACAGATCATGGAGAGTGGAGATTCAACTACTCACCTTACAATTCATTTCTATTCATAGTTCTCTAGAATTCTGTCAAATGATTAACAGTAACTTCATTCCTCTGAATTGTTCATACTCGTTTTTCTGGGTTCTCATATAGATTAACTGGAGCCAAAGTCAACAGGATCTGATATGGGGAGTTTGATACCCAGAGCAAATATTTACTTGATAAAGGCAGGGATGGTCTGTCTTCTGATTCAGACTGAGAAATGGTAGGAGTCATAAGGATTTCTTTTCGCTTACCACCATTTCAGTGTCACTGTAGTTATCTGGGGTTTAAGAGACATTCTCCAGGAGAAAAAGAAGATCCAACAAAGTGTGGACAACCTGTTAACATTGTGATTAATGTCCTTCAGGATCATAGAGTCATCAGCTTCCAAAGCTACAGTAAGTTAATTTCAGGGTTACAGTAAATAATTAAATTAGTATATATATATAAAGCAACTATGTGGTTTTTAGAACTCTGTCCATTTATTTTTTCCACTGTCACTATGGAAGTTGAAGAGGGTCCTCAGAGGACTATGGATCATTCTGTATTTTTCTTTGATTCCTTAGTTGCCACAACCAAAGAATTCATCCCATAAGGACCAGTTTACTGGGAATGGGCCAAATTGTCAATAGAAATGTTTATAACAGGTACAAGTAGAATATAGCATACTACCAACAAAGTTGTTCAGGAGAGAAAACATACACAATAGTTATCAGAGCCAATATTATTATTGATTACCTCCAAGGTGGTTTCCAGCTCTAAATCTATGATACTATGATCCTGTATGAGCCTGGAAAAACAGGTGGCTGTGTCGTGTATCTAGAGGGAGGATTAACTGTTAGCCATACACATGCTCCACTGAGACCCTTTCGATGTTTAGAGATCTCGATTGAGGCCACCAGCATGAGGAGAACATAGAGAAGAATTTCACAAGATGCAGATGAATGGATGGTTTGCAATCTACAGCACTGGAGGAAATATCCATGTCAATGAGATCCTGGAGCCATCCAGACATGAGTGACAGCTGATTCAGGTCAGGAACAAGGCATCTAGCAGAGTGTAAAGGGCATCTCTAGAGCCCAAAGGGATATAAGGAGATGACAAAACATGCAGGTTGTTGTATAATTTCCAAAAGCACATGTCAGCAAGAGTCAGAATCTTTGACCAGGCCGTGTTTTAGCCTTGCAGAGTAATCCAATCAGAGACAACAGGTTCTTCTAGTAGAGTTGCTCAATTAAGAGCAGGCTCTTTGCAGTTATGTTAAAAAAAAAATCCCGAGTACAAAGTTCAATAATCAAAGCGCATTATTATAAAGCATATTATAGAATTTGTCAGTTACAAATGAAGTCATGCAAATACCATGTCTTACCTAAATCAGATTGAGATAGAAGCACAAAAAGTACTATTCCAGAGAGGAAAAAAGTAGTATATGGTTAATAGTAACAACTATTATTATATATTATTGTAACACCATAGGTAGTCCACTCCCATGTTATATTAGATTATCATTATTATTGCTAACATTTATGCAACACCTGCTTTGTGCCATGCATTGTCCTAAGGGCTCACAACAAACCTGAAAGGTACATATTATTGTTATCCCAATTTTATACTTGAAGAAACTGAGGCAGGCAGAGCCTAATAACTTGCCCACAGTCACACAGTAGTAAGTGGCTGAGGCTGGTTTTGAACTGAGGTCTTCCTGACTCCATGTTCAGTGCTTTATCCACTGTGCTACCTGCCTGCCAAAGCACAAGAACGATTCTGATTAAAAGAGTCGGTCCCCGTGAATAGGAACACGCCAGAGCAATGAAACAGACAACACATTGAAAAGAAGTCCCATAGGCCTTTGTAGTTTGTGCTATAACAAGTATTTAAATCAGTGGTTCTCAACCTTCCTAATGCCGCGACCCTTTAATACTCCTATGTGGGTGTATCTGCATGTGGGCAGACCCACCTGGAGACAGATAGAGGAGTGGTGTCTCGGTTCCTAAGACCATCAGAAATATGTGTTTTCCAATGGTCTTGGGCAACCCCTGTGACCCTTGTTGAAAGGGTTGTTCGATCCCCACAGGGGTCACAACCCACAGGTTGAGAACAGCTGATTTAGACAGTCACATAAGTCCTTAGGATGTCACTTTAGAATAGTTTGCCTTCCATGGGTGGATGACCTGTGAGCCTTTCATGAGGAAGAGAATGACTGGGGTGGGAAACATTTGACCTCGAGACCCATGTGGCTCTTTAGGTCCTCAAGTGCCATCCTTTGACTGAATCCAAATTTCACAGTTCTTTACATGTAGATTCACAGACCTAGGTTCCCCACCTCTTGTAGAACTACCAGAGTATTCAAAGATGCAGAAATTCTACTCTAACATTAGAACTGAGCTTTCAGAAGAGAGTCAACAAGAACACCTCTAAGACCACTCATTTATTATGTGCTTTGGTGTGCACAACACTATGAGAAGTTCAGGGGACCTAGAAGTTTGGGTTCTGTCCAAACTTTGTCCTCATGGAATTTAGAGTCTAACAAAGGTATATAAAACATGTTCAGATATCTATAATACACAATACTGCATGGTAAGTACAGGAGAGAAGAGCAGATGAAGGGCTGTGTTCCCAAGGATATAAGGATATAAGGAAGGCAGAGGGGAAAGGTGGGATGTAGTCTTGATATCTAGAGAACTAAATCACCACCCTTGGCCTACCAAGCAAAGTTCTTTCTACTGGACAAGTCATAGAGGTAAGTAAGAAGATATGGAAACTCTCAACAGATAAGCCTTGCCAGATGCTGACATATTTTAGGGTTTATCTTAACACCTTCTCCCCAAGTTGATTCAATATGGCACCTCTCAAATTCCAGGCCCCTTTATATTCTAGGCCTCATCATGTCCCTACCAGCTGCCCAGGGGGAAAAAGTCTCCAAGCTTGGTCTTTATAATTTCTCATCATTCAGTTGCTATTATTTATTGTGATTGTTTTTTTCCTTTACATTGTACTGGAAAGTATTCTACTCAGGTAGGATCTGAAAGGATCTCAGTTTGTCTCAGGTGTTGGATTACCTACACATGAGCTATTCCAGGTGGTCCTGAGAGAAGCCAAAAACTTGAGCCCCCTGGGAGCCACAGGATTTAGTGTGTGATTTACTTGGAATCATTCAGTGCCCTGTTCTCCTTCTAGCTCTGGTGAGAAAGCAGCCAACAGGTCCATGAGGATGAGTTCTAATAAGATTGGATAGAGGTAAAATGGAAGGAAGTTTTTCCAGCTGTGACCCTGGCCAAGTTACTTAACTTCTCTGAGACTTAGTTTCCTTATCTTTAAAAAGGAGAGTCTACAGCTCAGCTAATCCATTTCTCTCTCCATTTTCAAGTGAGAAAAATGAGACCCAGACAGAAGGGACACTTGTCTTCCTCTTTCGAGAGCAAGGAATGTCTGATTTTTGCCTCCTCAGCACTGTGCCTGACACAGTGCGTAAAAAAAGGCTTATTCATTTATTCATTTATTCCCACACTAAAGTAATGTGAGCTGTTTTGTTATAATTGCATTTATTATCATGTGTTCTGACTAACCAGAGGTCTGATAGCAATTGCAAGATTCCTGGCCTTAGAGGGAACAATCTTGAGTAGATTTCAAGGTCTCTTTTCTGCAATGAAAGGCTTTCAGGAGAGGTTTGGTTGGAGGTGGGAGGAGAGGAGTGGGCTGAGATAATAAAATTCTACTAATCAGATTAGAGTTTTTAGAAAAAACTTAATAACTCAAGTTTTTATTAATCTTTGACAAGGACACAAGAAATTGTCTTGAAAATGAGAAGAAATGGATAGAGCCTGATGTGAATAAATGAGTCAGCCCCTAAGGCATTCATTCGAGACATTTGGACTTGACTAAAATGACAGGGCAGGGTGTTGAAGTGAAACACAGAGAGATGGATGAGAGTTTGAATCCCAGCTCTGCTACTTATTAGCCATATGACCTTGAGAGACTCACTTTCTGGGTCTGGGTTTCCTCTTCTTTAAAATGAGGGGATTAGACTGAATGATCTCTGGAGTCCTTTCAGATTGTAAATCTGTGACCCAATAATTACCCAAGGCTGAATGGAGGGAATCTAAGCTCAGTGGTATTGTTTTAATTAGAGAGCTATTAGCCACAGTGGCCTATAATCAAGAAGGTGACATCCTTCTTTTCTCATCTGCCCTTATTGGCAACTGTCCTAGGGATTTGAGAGTCAAGGCTGAGTTTCAGGAACTGACTCTCATAAATTATTCATGAGACTCCAAGAGCTGGTTGGTTTTTCAGATTAGGAGAGCCTAAACAAATCCCTCACACTTGAGCTTTGCATTTCCCTCCTAATTATGCCCAGAGGAATCCTGCCTGGTCCTTGTTCCCTTATAAAATGCCTCTACTCTTCCTAATTCTAAGAAACTATCACAGTACAGTGTAAGGGAAATTACAGGATCTTAGTGCTGGAAGAGACATGAGGATGCAGAGCTCTTAACTGGGATAAATACCAGCGTCTTTGTCCCAGGCACTGGCATAGCTGGAGTTGGGTGAAGTCTCTTCTCTACCCCTTGCTTGGAGACTCTTTGCCAAGTTTCCTGCACCTGGTGGCCATATGCCTATTGCCTCACTCCCTCCCCTGGTCTAGAAGTGCCATCCCCTCTGGGTGCTTTTCAAAATGGCTTTTGGGCCAACCTCCTCTGGCCCCCATCACTGTGTGACTCTTCTCCTGAAACCTGCCTTTCCTTACCTTAACCTCTGTGAAGGCACCAATTAGTCTCTTTAGAATGAGCCACCCTCTCTTTTTAATTTTTTTTTTCAATTAACAAGCATCAATTCTCTTTCCTTACTATTTCCCACCCCCTTCCCCCCAATTGGGAGAAGAAAAAGAAAAAGAAAATCCATGTTACAAATCTGCATAGTCAAGTAAAACAAATCCCCACATTGGCCATATCCAAACATATGTGCCTCATTCTGTTTCTTGAGTCCATAGCCTCTGTTCCAGGAAGGGGGTAACATTCTTCATCATCAGTCCTCTGGAATTATGGTTGAGCACTCTGTTGATCAGAGTTCTTAAGTCTTTCAAAAATTTTCATTTTTATGTTGTTATCATAGTATAAATTGTTCTCCCAATTCTGTTCACATTAAGTCTTCCCTGGTTTCTCTGAAAACTCTCCCTTCATCATTTTTCACAATGTGATAGCATTCCATGAAATTCACAAATACAATTTGTTCAGACATTCCCCTACTGAAAGGCACCACCTTAGTTTCTACTTCTTCGTCACAACAAAATGAGTGACTATAAATCTTTTTGTACCTATGGGTCCTTTTCCTCTTTGATCTCTTTGGAGTTTATAGGTCTAATAGTAGTATTGCTGGGTCAAAGGATATACACAGTTTAGTAACTTTGGGGATATAGTTCCAAATTGTCTTTAGAATAGCTGTTTGGCCACCCCTTCTTCCAACATGACTGCACCCACAGCCAATCTTCATTCTGCATCACTCTCCCCCATCCTGCCACTGCCCCTTGACTAATTGTTTAGCCCCATGTTTAAAAGAATCCCTGCTTGCACTTTGGGGACTTGTCATGAAACCAATATGGTTACACTTCTTGTATGTGAAGGACTGCTGTGTGAAAGAAGGATTTGAATTTTTTCTTCTTAATCTCAGAAATCACAACCAATAAGGCAAGGAGGCAGACTTTGGCTCAACATATGGAAAAAATTCTAGACCATTAAGACTGAAAATGGAATAGGCTACTCTGGGGTGGGAGGTGGGGAGATAAGTACCCCACCTTCATGCAAAGGCTGAATGACCACTTACTGATGTACATGGAGTGCATATTTGGGGTAGAGGTTGAGTTAGACATTAAGAGAAAGAACTTCTTAAAAGTCCATTCCAAGCATGGGAAAGGTCAGTACTTGACAGTGTGGTATAATGACTAGAGTGTTGAGCTTGGAGTCAAGATGGCCTGGGTTCATGTCCTTCCTCTAACATTTATTAGCTCTATAGCCATGGGCAAGGTCACTTAATCTCCTGAGCTTCAATCTCCTCATCTCTGAAATGGGAATAATGAAGCTTATGGTACCTACCTCTGAGGGCTGTTGTGAGACTCAGACAAGTTGCTGTATATTAAGCACTTTGCTACCTCTCAAGTGCTATGAAAATACAAATTATTATTAGAGAGGTTTTACAGCCAGGTACAATTTGGCCTTGAAGTATTCTAGACCTTGAAGACGCACAAAGCTGAGAAAAGACAGGATCCTAGCCCTTAAGTGGGACAGCTAGGTGGTACAGTGGATGAAGTTCTGGGCCTGGAGTTAGGAAGAAAGACCTGAGTTCAAATCTGACCTCAGATATTTCCTAGCTGTGTGACCCTGGCCAAGTCACTTAACTTCTGTTTGCCTCTGTTTTCTGTAAAATGAAGATGATAATAACACCTACCTCCAAAGGTTGTTGGGAGGATCATATGGGATAGTGGTTGTCAAGCACTTAGCACTGTGGCTGGTACATAGTGAGCATTTAAAAAATTGCTCATGGAGGCGGAGCCAAGATGGCGGCGTAGCAGCAGCAACATATCGCAGCTCTCACATAGCCACCCCAAAATACCCATAAAATAGGACTCTAAACCAATCCTAGAACTCCAAAACGCACACAAGAATACTTCCCACTAAAGTTAGCTCAGCTAGAGGAACCATATCAGCACTGCGAACTGAAACCAGCCTGGCCTGAAGCCCTGGCTGTGCCCCAGGGGCAGCTGGGCGGGAGAAGCTTCTCAGGTGAGCGGAGATTAGCACCAGCTTCGATTGGGGATTGTGAAAGGGGGAGATAAGCAGTGCTGCCGAAAGGTCTCCAGAGTGGAAAAGCGAAAGGCAGAGGTTTTGCACCCGCCTCCGCTTTGTAGCTTCCCGCCCGCGGCCTGCAGATAGCAGGGGGACTGAGCGATTGTTTTCAGGCCAGGGCTCTCGCGTTGAGAGGCCTGGATCCAGATTGTCGTCTTGGGCCTCGGTCTTGGAGTCTTCATTATCCAGTTAGCCGGAAATCTACGGCACCTGGGAAGACCCCAGTGATTTGGGACAGAGCTTTCCCTTCTGGAAGCAGAGCCCCACAGAG
>CM053592.1:137265623-137295388 GCA_028646515.1 Pseudochirops corinnae
AATGGAAAAATAGAGGGCAATGTGAAATATCTCCTTGAAAAAACCACTGACCTGGAAAACAGATCCAGGAGAGTCAACTTAAAAATTATTGGACTGCCAGAAAGCCATGATCAAAAACAGAACTTAGAAAGCATCGTAAAAAAATGCTCATTTACCTTTCTTCCTTCCTTCATAGAGGGAGCTACAAAAACAGGGAACACACACACACACACACACATACACACAACACACATACACACACAATACACACACAACACACACATACACACGACACACACATACACACAGACACATACAACACATATACACACACAACACACACACATACACAAACACACACACACACACACTCACACACACTGGTTAAACCCTCGGCATACTACTTTTCAAAGGTTGCCAAGGGCTATCTTAGAGTTTTCTTCATTAGAACATGATGACCCTAGAGTCTCCTAATAAATTTGGTCTGGAGAACGTGTCTCCATGATCCCATTCTTCCATAGTGTCCCTTCTTCTTAGCCATAACTGAAACTGCAGTGGTGAGTCTTTGGTCTAGGACGACAAAAGATGCAATTAAGAGAGAAAAGGACATTATTCATTGAGAGACCACCTCCCATGCCCCCTATTTAGTGCATGGCACCTCAGGGGAGCTCAGTGCCTTGGAGAACGCTTCCGATCTTTCAAATCAAAAAGCTATTTGTTTTCCTCATACGTGTTTTTTTTTTGGCTGATTGAAGTCACGTTGTCTTGCCCAACAGGAGCTGTCATTTAGCAGGAGAGGAAAGCAGCCAGAAGAATAAGACTAAAGTTTCTTTTGCCTTTTAGAAATCAGGTGACAAGGCTCAGCTTTCCAAAACTTGCAAATTATCCTTCATTTCATCTTTTGAGGGAGCTTTTTAAAAAATCATTTTTATAAGTTAAAATTCTAGGGAAAAAATACCCTTAGATTTGGCTTAGAAAAAAAGCATAAAAATTTGAAAAGTAGCTGAGAGATTCCATTCATTTCTACCAGAGGGTTGAGCCTTTGTCCTGTGTCTAATGCTCGGCTAGGCACTCTGTGGGACGCTGGTATGCACTGCTGCTGTATATCTACCCATAGATAAACATCATGTCTTTCCCTAATAGGATGTAAGCTCCCCGAGGGCAGGGACTGTTTCTGTTCTTGTGCCTGGCACATAGTAGGTTCTTAACAAATTAAACACTTGTTGGTTGAAAGCAGTCAAAATTTTATTACAGAGACAGGGAACAGTTACTAGATGGTCTGACTCTAATAGGGGTTCTTAACCTTTTAGTATTGTGGACTCCTTTAGCAATGTGGGAATGCCTGTGGACACCTCAGAAAACTGTTTTTAAATGCATAAAATAAGTTATATAGAGTTACAACAAAAACCAACTATAATGAAGTACAATTAATAATTTTTTTAAAAACTAAGTATATAGATCCCAGATTAAGAACCCCTGGTCTATAAGAAAATTATAGAGGGGATCCAAAATCTAAAACTGGAAAGAGGCTTAGAAATAGATAATAAAAGGGTACTGGGTTTGGAGTTAGCAGACCTAGGCTCAGTTCTCAACTTTGTCATTTACTTGCTGAGACTTTGGACAATATTCCTTTAGCTTCTCTTGGTTTGTTTTCTCTTCTGTATAATGAATAGTTTGGAGCAGATGATTTCTAAAGTTCCTTCCAGCCCTTGATCCTATGAAATCACCTAGTCCCCTCATTTTGCAGATGAAGAAATGGAAGCATAGAGAGGTTAAATAAGTCACCCTAAGTCATATAAGTGGTAAGTGGCAGGAGCATGGGGTATATGGGGTATACAGGGAGGACTAGCACCTCTGGTGTGAGGGCTGCTGAGCCCTTATCAGGGCTTCCCATCCACCTTTGGTGTTCAACTCCATGGTTTCAAGAAGCTATAGATTGTGTGGTGGCCACACTCCAGTAAACCATCTTGGCAGATGGGCTAAACCAGGCTGAGGGTAACTGACAGGTCTCAAACATATCAATGAATTAGGGGGTGTCTACCCCAAATATGTGAAGACTTCCCCTGGTGGGATGGGCAGATGACAACTATTTACCCATGAAGGTGGCTGAAGCAGGCTTGAAGGGACGCTTAGAGGTTGGCCTGACCTCAAAGATGCTGAGGTCATTTTGACTTTTGTCTTGCCACTGGACTTTGATGACTCTGGAAGAGAGAGTGAGGCTGATGACTGTGCAACTCTGCCTCACATAAATCCAATTTATGTGAAAGTCAAGACATCACCCCATGATGTCACTGGTCCCCTTCGGAAATTAAGGATGAACAATGGCAGGAGCAGAATTGCATCTGCCTTTAAACCCAGTGATCTTTTTACTATACAGAGTTTCTTTCTTCCATCAGGCTGACTGGATGACTTTGGACATCCTTTCAAGTTATAAGAGCCTGTGATTCTAAGGAGTAAGTAGACTTGTACAATCCTGGATAATTGAATGTGTGCCTGCATTATGGCAGTAAGTGCTTTTGTGGTCCAGGAGAGAACAAGATCTCATTATTGTCCAGGGTGATTACACAGAAGTTCCTGAATGTCTAAGATCTGAATCATAGAAATCATGGATGTGGACTTAGATGTGGAAGGGATTTCAGAAATCACCTAGTCTCATCTCTCACCTATGGCAGAAATCCCTCTACAGGTGTGTTTGAGCAAAGGCTGGATGCCACTCTAAGAAACAAAGAATTCACTACCTCATGAGAGAGCATTGAATGGTCTAGCTTACTGAAATGGCCTTCAAAGGATCAATAGAATTTTGGATAGGTATAGGGAAATATCAATTGAGGACAGCCAGCTTTATTTCTTTTCTCAGCCCCTACATTCTTTCTTTCCCATTGGCTTTTCATGGCTAATCTAGCCATGTGAGTGTTTCCATAGAATTTCATTCCAGATACTTTCATTAAATGCTTCCTGGAGGCATAGTATGATCAAATTATAAATTCAATGGCCCAAATAAGATAAAAACAAACAAACAAACCCCTGCCTCTTATTTTTCTGGAAGCTTATGCAGCTCCTGCCTGATTGTTACAACTAATCAGCTACGACTGGAAAGTTAAAACCAGAGATGAGGGCAGGTTGGTTTGTTTTTTTTTCCTATCACCATTCACACTAAGTTCTGTAGCTCATTAATTACACTTATTTGTAAAAATGCAATAATTATCTGCTAGCTTCTCTCTTTAGGGCCCCATTATGGTAATGAATTTGCAGAGCTTACCTAGTAAAACAGTCTGGAAAGGCTATATGTATATGTCCCATGATGGAGGCTATGTCTATCATCTGAGGTCCAGCCTAGTCACATCCATACAGTATGTGTCCAGGCTAGCTGCAGGATGATAATCTCAAAAACCAATTCCCATTCCCAGAAGGACTATTTTCTGTATTTGTATGAGAATTACCCAAACCTATGAAATCTCAGATTTTTGAAGTTTAGCTCAAAATGATCTAGGGCAGCGGTTCTCAACCTGTGGGTTATGTTCAATTTGTAACAATGAAAATACATCCCGCATATCAGATATTTACATTATGATTCATAACAGTAGCAAAATTACAGTTATGAAGTAGCCACAAAAATAATTTTGTGGTTGGTCACCACAACATGAGGAACTGTATTAAAGGGTCACGGCAGTAGGAAGGTTGAGAACCACTGATCCAGGGCCTCATGGCTACAAAACATTTATGTTATTTCAATTAATCCTCAAACAACTCTGTGCAGAAGTCTGGGCAAATATTTTTTTATTCTCCATTTCTCAGAAGAGAAAATTGAGACTCATTAAGAATAGGTGACTTCCTCCAGGTCCTCACAGTAAGTTATGAAGCTGACTTGAACTCATATCTCCTTGATATCAAATCTAGTGACTATCCCTGATGTTTTCAAAAAATATTAAAATATTCAAAAATTGATTGAAACTCTTTTATGGGGGAACAAAGATTTAATTACCTCTAGAAACCCTGTTTAAAATGGAATTGAATTGCAATAGAGTCATAGATTTAGATTTGAAAGGAGCCTTACTTCAATCCTCTTAGTTTGTAAAGTGGCAAATTAAAGCCAGAAGAAAAGAGGTGACTTACTTGACAGTAAGTATCAGAATCAGGATTTGAACCCAAATTCAATGTTCTGCTGCAGTGCCACAGCTGTCTGCCTTGAAGTGTGTCATCAGATCTAAACATGACTTAATTTTGTTTTCCAGGCTATTTCTGTCCTTTATGAACCCATGACCTCTTTCGCTAAAAAGCCAGGTAAACAGAGGGATGATGAAGTCTACACTGGTCTCTGCTCAGACTCATTACCAGTACTGAACCCAGAGCCATCAGCCACTGCAGCCAGTACTGGTGCTCCAGAAACTCCCCGGGAGGTCCTCGGGAAGAGAAGAAACCTAGATTGTGGATACGGACAGAGTGAGTTCACTTCAGAAGATACCAACTTGACCCAACCCACCACCAAAGCAAGGCATGAGCACACTGGGCTCAGAGGAACTGAAGTTGAAGAATTGGAATGTCACCTACTTAGTCCAACCTCTTCGTTTTACAAATAAGTAAACTGAGATGTAGAGAGAGAAAATTACTTCCTTCAGGTCCCAAAGGAGTCAAGATCAGGACCCAAATCCCATCTCAAGAGCTGTGAATTCTGACTCGAATAGATACTAGATTTTGTCCTTTCCTTGGTGGACTAAGGCATCTGGGGAAATCCTTTGAGCTGAAGGTCCCCCTCAGGAGTGGTCAGAGCCCATAGCTACTTCACCTTCAGCTGAGCTGGGGATTGAGATAAAGCCAAGGGACTAAACTTGTTATTTCATTCTACAGAGAAACACCAAGTGAGGAAACTCCCTCTGCTAATGCAGGTGGGCATCTTCTCTGAACCTCATCTCAGAGAGTTGCCTAAAGCACTGAGACTTGCCCAGGGGTCACAAACCAGTATGTGTGAGAGGCAGAATTTGAACTCAGATCTTCCTAGCTTTCTATTCTCTGTGCTGTGGATATTCCCCATTAAATGATGCTACCTGGACACCTGCCTCCTTGGCTGATTCTTGATCATGCTGTAGTTTTGTTCTCTCCGACTCTTGAGCCAAGACTTTTTAAGGTCTACCATTGCATTCCTGCTTGATCCATCATCTATTGCCTTACTTGGTGGACATTGGCCAGTTTTCTGATGTTCCTGTGTGGGTTCTTGGGAGCCCTCCATCCTAGGCAGGTACCCACTTTTAGTATCCACCCTGGGCAGGTCCTCTACCTCCTTTGTTCCCTTGAGGACTGCTGATTAGCCAGTGATCTGATGTACCTACTGATCTATGGTCTTCTGCTACCTCTCACCTCCAGTTAATACATGTAATTAGTACAGTTAGCATAGCGTAGGAAAAGTTACCGGGGTTCGTAAAACAGACACCAGACATATAGAATTTCAGAACCAGAGGAATCCTTAGAGGTCAGCAAGATGCACCTGTACCTGAATAGGCAATCCATTTATGACATATTAGATAAATGGTCATCAAGGCTTTGCTGGAGAATCTCCAGCTATGGGGAGTTCATTACCTCCTGAAGAAAGTGGAGAAGAAGAAACATCCAGAGTGACACATTTAAAATGCTTCAGTATTTCAAAAGGCCCATGATCTAATCTGTGTAAATACTGCATAAATCACAGCCCCTCTACCCTAGAGAGGAGGATCTTTATAAACTGGTTGGACCAGAAATCTTTATCAGCCAGTAGCCAATCTTTGGGTGGTGAGTTTTTCTGCTACTCGCTAAGGGCTCCCCCATCTGCTCCCTCAGATCCTAGTGGGAATAGCTTGAGTTCCTATGAGCCTCATCTGCTTTTTTTGGAGCATTTAGGTAGAACAGTGGTAGATATAACACTGACCCTGGAGTCAAGAAAACGTGAATTCAAATCAGCCTCAGATATTTGTTTGCTATATAAGATGCTAATGATAGAACCTATTATGATATAATGTATAAGAATAATAGTATTTATTATAATATATATGGTATATAATTTATATAGGGATGATAGCACCTATTATAATATATTACATATATGTATATCTCATATGTGATAGAAAAATAGTTCCCAGGTTTGTAATAAAAATCAAATGAGATAATATTTATAAAGTCCTAAGCACTTTATATAAATTTATCTGTCATTAGTAATAGTTATAAAAATGGCAGGTTAGTAGAGGGCCTCTTGGAGCTCTTCTAGCTGTATCATTTTCTGTTCTGTTCCTGATTCTGCCATTAGCCAGCCATGTTTCTTCTGGCCAAGTCACTTCCCCTCTCTGGATCTCTAAGGTGCTTTCCAGCTCCAGAATTCAAGGATTCTGTGATTCTAACCCTGTAGAGCTAGTCCCGGTTCCTGTAGCCCAGCAGGAATAACCATATTGATGATCCTTTTGGTCAGAATTAAAATTAGGGTGGAGCAACTGGGCCTTTGTCCTAGGACAGGAAATTTAGGGGATACCAAAAGTACTTGCTTGAGGGAGCTTCCCTCTCTGCCCTACCCTCACAGACACAGAGATTGCAGCCCAGTCCTGGAGGTATTTCCTTCAGTAGCCTAGAAATCTTTTAGATTTCTGAAATTCAAGAAATAACACCACAGAAAACTTATGTTAGGTTTCCTTCTAATTCCTTTAAGGGTCCTCAGTAGACAGGTGGATGAATGGATTTATAGATAGGTAGATAGATAAACAGACAGATGGATAGATGGATGATAGGTGGATAGATAGATACAGAGAGACAGAGAGTTTATTAAGCTCTTACTACATGCCAGATATTGTACTAAGCATTGGACAAGTGAGAAGAAGAGTGGCACATGGGAGTATGCTGTAGAAAGGTGCCTTTGTTTCTATTCCATTCTTCCTTTTAATTTTGAGTCAACACCCCCCCCACTCCCCCATGCCCGCATGCTATAGCCTGGTTAAGACCCAATTTCACCCTACCACTGTCCCGGGTGTAGAAATTATCAGCTCTAGTTCTACCTTTGTTCCAGATGTTCCAGTGGTTTCACTGAGCCCACCTCCTGCTAGAGAAAGTGCAAGGGAGAGTTGCTTCATCATAGTAATCTAGCGATACCAACGTAGATGGTGAGTAAATGAGTAACTGCCCTTCCACTTGGCTCTGTGGAAAGAGAAACATACTACAATGGAGGGTGGGCAGCGTGCCCGGGGCAGGCAGGGCAGGTAATGTTGCTAAGTCACTAGTCATAGTCTGGTGGGTCATTATAGACTGCTGGGGCAGATAAATCCCATGAGAGGTTCCCAAAGAAAATGACTCTGTGGCACTTAACTATGTATGCCCTGTCATCCAGAACAATGTCCTGCTCTGGAAGGAAAGGAGACATAGGTTCAAGGCCTGACTCAGCAGGGAACTAGCTTTAGGCTCTTGGGCCAAGCATGACTCTCCCTGGATTCTTACCTGTATTCTCAGTTTCTTACCTATAAAATGAGGGAGTGGATTCTTTCTCTTCTCTCCCTCAGGGATTCCATAAAGGCACCAATATTCTCAGGAGTTAAGCTAGCCTTTGTCCTCCTTCCAGTAAACAAGAGATTGACCAGAAATTTAAAACTGGAAGAGACTGCAGAGGTCAGCTCAACTAACTCCCTCTTTAGACTGAGGGGGAAAATGAGGACCAAAGAAGTTAATTGATTTTCTTAAAATTAAATAGGTCATAGAGGCATGTGGTCCTCTGATCTAAACTTAACACTTAAAAAAAAAAACCCTAAATAATTTTTTTGGCATCTTTTGTTTTTACCACCTGAATTCCCCTCTTTGGCCCTGTCCCATCCCAGAGAGCAACTCCTCAAAACAAAGAAATTTTGAAAAACTATAAACAAAGGGAAAGAGGAAGAAAATAAGAAGTTGGTAAGACTGATCACTTGAAACCAATATACAGGATTAAAAAGAAATCTATTCAGTGTTCCACACTCTTGGGCACCCCACCATCCTACTTTAGCAAAAGAGTGGGAGGTTCTTTAGAACCATGATAGTTTTTTGTAATTTTGCAACATTCATTTTTAAAAATAAATTATGTTGATATGTTTTGTTTTTTATATCACCAAAATTTCTCCTAGTATCTTTCCCATTCCCCCTCCCAGAGAACTATCAAAATAACAATTTTTTTTAGAGGAAAAAAAAGGGAACAAAATCAGCACAACTGATTGATGCATTGAAAAAATCTGAAATTATGTGCAATGTATCCCTCAGGGACTTCCTCTTTCTTCCAAGGAACATGTGTGTGTGTGTGGGGGGGGTGTCTTCTCATCTCTTCTTTTGTAATTTTGCAAAATTCATTTTTAATTACTTTGAGGTTGTTCTTTCTATCTACATTGTTGTAGTTAATGTATATATTGTTTTCTTGGCTCTCCTTGCTTTACTTTGCATCAGTTCATAGAGATCTTTCCATGGTTCTCTATAATATTCTATTACATTCATGTGCCACAATTTGTTTAGCCATTTTCCAATTGATAGGCATCTACTTTGTTTCTTGTTCTTTGGGAACACAAAAAGTACTGTTTTAAACATTTTATTGCATATGAAGCCCTTCTTCACAAACCAGAGATGTTGGGAAGATAGAAACAAGACTTGGTGACAGACTCCTGTAATTTCTTGAAATTCAGAAATTTGGAAACTGTTGAGGAAAGTCTCCAAGGGCACTTGAGTACCAATTAAATCGGTGAATGCCGTGGGAGATAAGGAAATTAAATGACTAGCTGGGTGAGCCTGGGCAAGTCACTTAACCCCAATTGCCTCAACAACAACAAAAAGAAATGAAAGAGTCAGTAGAAGATTTCTTAAGCCTTTTCCAGTTCTACCATTTTGTGCTCTCTTCACAGGTCTCTTCCCTCACTCCTGCCCAATTATGTCTCTAAATAGAGAAGAATCATAAGATTTAAAGCTGAAAGTTTCCTTAGCCCACAAAAAGTGGAATGTCAGAGTTTGAGGTCATCTAGTCCACTCTCTTCATTTTACAGATGAAGACTGTCAGTCTCAGAAAACTGAAGTGATTTCTCCAGCAAGTTAAGGACATAGCAGGGACTAGACCTTGTGTCTCATTACTCCACCTTCTTTCCACTCCAACATACAAACTAGTTTATTAGAATATTAGAACTGGAAGGATCCTTAGAGATGATCTCTTCCAACCTTTCCATCTTACAGAGAAGCATATGGAATCTAGGCCAGAAAAGGGAAGTGACTTTCTTAAGGTCACACAGATAGATAGTCAGTAACAGAACCTAGATTCAAAGATAGGTTTTCTGACGCCAATTAAAAGTGATCTTTCACTATCCCCTAGTAATTAACTATCCAAATAAAATGAATTTGTGAAGAAAAGCCCAAGTCAGAAAGTATTTGCTTCCCAAAGATTTCCCCCATACTTCTGAGGTCAGTGGGAGTGAGTACTAGGTTCTTTTAAGGTGCTTAAGAGACCCAGGATGTCATTATGTGTGGACTGAAATGACACCGTTGGTAATGAATGAATGCTTCTTGATTGAATTAGTCTCTCTGATTCACGACTTTTTTTATAAATTGAAGAATAAATTTTATTCATACTTTTCAATTTTTAACATTCACTGTCATTTAAAGGTGTGAAAGCTAACACATACATGAACACAACATGAAGATTGCTCTTTAACAAAGAAAGAGAGGCAAAACCCAACCTTTACAATACTTATTCTAATAGTATGTGCAATATTGTGTGCCTACACCCCTCCCTCCACCCACAGCTCTGTTGAAGGGTTTTTCGTTATCTGTTTGATCAATATAATTACTTTGAGTTAACTTCCTTTAAAATCCAATGGTGTCCTACTGGTTTTTCTTGCTTCTTCACTCTTCTCATGTCTCCTTATAGTGATCATTTTCTTGCTGCATAATAATATTCCACTGGAGAGGCAGCATGACCTAGATGATAGAAAGCTAGCTTTCAGAGTCTGGAAAACCTCAGTCCTTATTAACGTACGTATTGTCTAATTCTCATCAAGCAACTTAATCTCAGAATTCTGGACCACTCTTAGACCATAAGATGAATTCTTACCTATTTGCATTGGTAGAAGGAATTTCCTCACCAGGACTTCCCTACCCTGAAGAAATCACAGTCCAGGCCAAAAAATAGAACTATATTCCATTTAAAATGTTTTTCATGATGGCATATGTATACAGATTGCTTATTATCTCAGGGAGGAGGTGAGGAGAAGGGGAGAGGGATAGAATTTGGAACTCAAAACTTAAAAAAAACAAATGTTAAAAATTGTTTTTATATGTAATTGGGGGAAAATAAAATATTATTTAAAAAATTAATACATATATATTTCATTTCATTAATGCACTACAGTTTATTTAGTCATTCCACAATCAATGAGCACCCATTTGTTTCCATTCTTTGCTACCACCAAAGTGCTTTTTTTTTTTTCTCCCATGAACATTGAAAGTCTATTTTTTAAAAGTCTTCCTTTATTTATGTAAAGATCAATTTGAAGTTTTATTCACATAAGTCCCGAGTGTGTCTTGGTAGACTTAATATATGCATTTTGTAGTTATTTTTGAATGGAATTTCTTTTTCTCTTATTTCTTCCTGATCTTTGTTAGTAATAAATGAAATCCTAATGATGTTTGTGAATTTGTTTTCTATCCTTCTAATTTACTGAAATTTTTAATCATCTAAATTAGTGTTTTTGCTCATTCTCTGGGGTCAAAGGTTTATTTTGTGTGTTCCCAAAAATGGTACTGAAATATGTAGGAAGCATGAATTGTATAAATTTGTAAAAAATGCTACAGGAGAAATAGACTGATTTAGTACCTGCAAAAGAATTTTCTTCTGTAAGCTAGGTTGGATCTATAAGGGAGAAAAGAAATAGGTTTTTTGACATTACTAAGCTAAATGTGGAAATGTTTTGCATGACTTTATATGCATAATAGGTGTCATAATTCTTCCCTTTTCAATGAGTATGAGAGTAGGTGAAAGAGGAAGAGAATTTGGAGCTGAAAATAAAAAAAAAAGAAATTACTAAGCTAACTGATAAACACCCACTTTGTCAACATTGAGTACTACCCTATAAAAGACCACATTTGTCTCTCAGCTTGGACATATCATCAACCAAGCCTCTTTCTGCAAAGAAGGGAGATCAAGAGCATAGGTAAGATGTCAGAACTGGAAACAGCCATGGGAATGCTCATCGATGTCTTTGACCGGTACGCAAGCACTGACAGTAATAAGGAGACTCTGACTAAAGGGGAACTAAAGACACTCATGGAAAATGAGTTCCCAAACTTTGTTAAGGTAAGAATTTATTACTGAGCTCCTGTGGAGTAAGTAGATTTGGAGTCAGGAGAGCTGATTTCTAATTCCAGATTTGCCATTAATTATTTATATAACATTATACTCTAGGAAATTAGCCTTTCTGGGTCTCAGCTTCTTCATCAGTAAGATGGGTTAGGGAAGGGAGGTTCAGGGAAGGAGTGCTGGAGGGTAAGAAATAAGTTTCTAACTTCCCTTCCATTTCTATGTCCCCGATTCTGTGAAATGCTGTAAAATTGATCATCCCTGACCAGGGAAGGATATGCTTCTAGAATTTCATTAGTTACATCTCTCATTTTTTTTTTGCCTTTTTTTTTTGGAGGGCAATTGGGATTAAGTGACTTTCTCAAAGTCACATGGCTAGTAAATGCGTCAAGTGTCTGAGGTTGGATTGGAACTCAGGTCCTCCTGACTCCAGGGCCAGTGCTGTATTCACTGAGCCACCTAGCCACCCCCTTCTATCTCTCATTTTTAAAAAATGTTTAATGACTTACAAAGCCTCTTCTCCATAACAATAAAACAATAGGTTCACTTTGAGTAAGTTTGAAATGTATTATAAATGCAAGGTTTCTATTGTCACTGCTAGAATTAGTCATATTATTATCCCCATTTTACAGATGAGGAAACAAAGAGCAATAAAGTTGAGACATTTCTTAGGTCCCATTGCTAATAAGTGGCACAGTCATAATTAGAACTCACATCTTTCTGTCTACAAGTCCAGGGCTCCACAGGCATTCTCCAGTTTAAACAAAATGTTGGCTGTTTCGAATAGGATAGAAAAGAGTACACTGAAGAAAATGACCCATCTAGTATATCTGGCAATCTGAATGAAAGACATAATGGAGCTGATCAATATTTCCAAAACAGATTATCAAGATAACCCCAAACCAGCCTGTTTTAGTGAACTCTGTACATCTTGTCGAAATATAGTCAGTAACAGGGAAATGTTTTCATGATTACACGTGTTTAACCTATATCAAATTGCTTCAGTCTCAGGGAGGAGTGTTGGGAGGGAGGGAAAGAATGTGGAACTCAAAATTAAAAAAAAAACCAAATGCTAAAATTGTTTTTACATGTAATTGGGAATAAAAAATAAGATATTATTTTTAAAAATTTAGTCAGGACAAAATGACTCTACTTAGAGATTCTCTAGTTCAATCCCCTCATTCATTTTACAGAGCAAGGAATTGAGTGCCAAGTGATAAAGTCATTTTTTCAAGGTTATACAGAAAGAAGTTGTGAAGGGTGGGTAACCCAAGTTTCCTGCTTCTAAGCCTAGCTTTATACTATACTGGTCTGTCTAACAGGAAATTTAGAGGCACTCTGTGAACTTTCAAGTGTAATATAAATGTAAGCTCTTATTTTTAACAATATTAATACATAGAATCCAAGAATGTTAGAACTTAAAAGAATCTTGAAGCCCACAAAGTCAGAGCAGAAGGACACTGAATGTCAGAGCCAAAGAGATTGGTTAAAATGGCTACAGCAGAAATGGCCTGATTCAGTTCCTAGAACAGAATGTTATTCTGTACTCTAGGAAATCTTACATAGAATATCAGAACTGAAGGGATCCTAGAACACAGAATGTCAGAGCTCAAAGGAACCTTGGACATCATCCAGGGGTGGGGAACCTGTGGATGTGGCCTCGGGGCCACAGGTTCCGCACTCCTGTTCTAGATTGAGTTCCTCAATTTACAGATGAGGAAACTGACCCCCACTCCTCACCCCCTTACAGGAAGTGACTTTTGCCCAAGCAAACTAGTTGGCAGAGCTGTGCCTTAAACCCTGGTCTTCTGATGTCACTAAACCTTTTATAGTACTCAATTTTTTAAAACTTTTTTTTTCGCTTTGAAAGCATGTCCATTTTAACTTCATCTTTCCTGGATACAAATACTCTGGAAGAAAAGGAGTCCCAGCACGGTCTGCCCCAATCTGCCCTCTCTCCACTTCCCATGGGAAGGGTTGATCTGGTCTCACAATGCCTTGGAACAGGCCTTTTGTCTCTGGTAACATATTCAAGCATCCCGACAATATTCTTTCTTTTCTATCTTCAGCTCAGGCTGCTTTAGCTCTGGGAGCTATTTGTCACCCTGGCTGCCCACTTCAATTTGATTATTGCCTTGGTTCCAACTAGCTTTTGTTTTCATGTATCCCTGGGGATTGTACCTAGAAGTAACAACATCATATAATATTATCTCCATACCTTGGGAGACAGATGTGTATTCACATCTACGTACCCATCTTCTGACCCCAAGTCCAGTGCTTTCCCCACTGAGCCATGTTGAGAATATAGTATCAATAGAGTCAAGAACTTTTTTTTTAAAGCCAGAAGGAAGTTTAGAGCTCATAAAATTATAGGATTTAGCACTGGAATACATTTTTCAAGACTATCTAGTCTCAATCTTTCATTTTAAAGATGAGAAGACTGGGGCGGCTAGGTGGCACAGTTAATAGAGCTCCAACCCCGGAGTCAGGAGGACCTGAGTTCAAATCTGACCTCAGACACTTGGCACATTTACTAACCGTGTGACTTTGAGTAAGTCACTTAACCCCAATTGCCCTCCAAAAAGCAAAATAAATAGATATAGATGAGAAACCAGAGAAGCCAAAAGCTGAAGCAACTTGCCTGAGGTCATACAGTTGACAGTCAAAAACTAAAGCTCAGGTCTCCCAATAGAGTAATATTAATAACTAGTTTTTTACAGTTGTAGAGATGACCTGCAATTTTATTGATCTAGGGAAGTCCCTCTAATACAGGTAGACCATTTGTGGTCTATTTGTGGTCTTAGAGAGTTGTCTAGAGCACTGAGAGGCTGACTTGCCACAGTCAATCCAATAAATCCAATCCAATAAATATTTATTGATTTTGCCTATGACGTGCCAAGCCCTGTGTTAAGCTGGCACGAGTCAAAGGCCAGACCTGAACCCACATCTTCCTGACTCTGAGGTCTCTTGGAATCTTTTACATCATGCTGCCTCTTGACATTTATATAACATTTCAACTGAACAAATCTTTATGAGAACCTGCCATGTAGTAGTCATTGTGATAGGCAATGAGGAGACAAAGATGAAATGAAATGGTTCCTGACCTCAGGGAGCTTACATTCTACCACAAGGAAACCACATGTGTTACAAACAAGTAAATACAGATTGGACATTGTTATTGGTAGGGGGTGAGGAGTGGGGAGGAAGGGAAGATAGAACACTAAGAACAGGGTGGGCATCCAGAAAAGTTTCATTTAGGAGACAGTTTGAGCTGTGCTGTGAAGGAATTTAGGGACTCTAAGAGGTGATGAGGAGGGAGTACATTCCAGACAAGAGGAACCACGAGTTCAAAGGCAGGGAAAGAGGAGATGGAATACCATTTATAGAAAAGAGCTAGAAGGTCAATTGAAGTAGAATGTTGAGAGCATAAAGGGAAGAAATATGAAAGATTAGATAGGCAGAATGGAGAATTTTGAGTGCCAGGCTGGAGCTTTAGATGCCAGGCTTTAAGGTTTGCCAAGAGATGGAGCAATAGATCATCTGAACTTTACAACAACCCTGTTAGGTAGGTCCTACAGGTACATACCTTATCTTACAGATAAGGAAAGTGAGATTTAAAAAGCCAACATGACTTGCCTAGTTAATTAATGACAGAGCTGAAGCTTAAAGGCAGATTTAATACACCTCCACTCAATTGACCATGGGTTATATTTCCTAATAAAGTTCTAGCCCTAGGAGTTGCTGGGATTTTTGTGTAGTTTTTGGTAGAGCCATCTCTAGCTCCAAGCAGAGTGGAGAGGACCAGATGTCCTGCCTCTAGGTTCCTCTTCAGGTCTTCCCCTCTACTAAAGGTATGATGAAAGACATCTTTGGCTTTTTCTCTTGTCCTTTATCTTTCTTGTCTGTATCTAACTCTGTTTACCCAATTCAAGTTTGTTTTCATTGTTCTTTATCAATGGAACCTTCCATCAAAGTCTTTTTAGTGACCAAAGCCATCTATGTCTTCATTCCTCTTCAGGCTGCACTCCTGACTCTCTTCTGGAGCTATGTTTTCAGTGACCCCTCTCTGGGGACTCTCAGTCCCTCCATCCTTTCTAACTTTCTTTTATATATTGTTTTTCCTCTTTAGAAAGTAAGCTCCATGAAGGTAGAGACTGTCTTTCTCTCCACTTGTATTTGGATTTCAAGCACTTAACACAGTACACATAGTTAATATTAAATAAATGCTTGTTGACTTGATTAAACTTTTCATGTCTCAACTTAGACCCCGTGTTCCTGGTGCCTGTGAAGGAAAGGAATAAGTTTTGGGAGGTCCTACAAAGTTGGAAATTCTCTTTCTCTGAGGACCAGACTTAGGCAAATGCAGAGACTCATCACCAGATTGGCTGCAGGAAAACGAATTTTTGTTTGTTTTTTTACCCTTAATCCTCAAAGAACATCTGCTAAGCCTGAAACAGTTTGTGGCTCATGCTGGTGGAGTTAGACGCCACATGGATAAAATTGCAGATCTTTGAAATTCTGAAGTCAGGATGAATCCGGGTCCTGCCTCAATGGAGCTCAGGCTTCTCATTTCGGAATATTCTCTGTCCTCTAAAATGTAGCTAAGATGATATTTTTTAAAATATATGAGGAAAAACTCAAGCAAGCATTTCTCAGCTTTTACCCTCAGGGGTGAAAATGTGTTTTTTTAATTTACTTCATAAAAATTATCAAATATTTCCATTCATTTTTACCCCAAGTAGCTCTCTGGCCACATGTTATATATCTTTTGTGCCATCTGCTGGTGACTTTCAAAATAGCCTCTTTGCATTTTCTGGACGTGGGCAGGGATCACATGTCCATTGCCGTATTGCAGTATTCTCAGGCTGAATTTTAGAATGCTAGCATTGAAAGGGACCTTAGGACGTAAGGTGTCCAAACTGAAAGAGGATTTAGAATATTAGAACTGGAAGGCGCTGCTTTAAAACAAAGAATCTTAGGGCTGGTAGGGCCTTATCAATCAATGAATCAAGCATTTATTAAGCCCCCACCAGGAACTATGGCAGGCTCTATGGACACACATACAATCCTGGGGCAATCCCTGTCCTCAAGCACCTTAAATTCTGAAATTTAGAATATAGAACACAGATCATGAGAGCAAGAAAGAGACCTAAGAACAGAACATAGAATGATAGAACTGAAAAACGCCTTGGATATCATATAGTTCCCCTGGAGAAACTGAGGCACAGATAAGTTTATATCAAGTTGGAAGGAAAAAAAATACCTATGTTTAGTAACTATTAGTATTATTTTTCTCATTGTTATTGAGCTTTATTCAACCTATGGCACCAGAGAAAGCTCTTTTCTTGGCTCTGTGGGGTGAGGTATTATCCAACAGTGTAAGTTTCAACACCAGCAGAGACTTGTGAAGGTGGCATAGCAGGTATGAATGACCTCTGTTCTTGTGAATCCATCGAGGACTTTTACTATCTGTCCCTACCCATGTGGCCCTTAGAATAAGCTCCCTTCTATTGTTGTGGTTCTTTTCATGTGCTCATCCTGTCTCCTTAATTAGAATGAAGCTGTGTGACCTTGGAGAAGTCATTTCACCTCTAGTCCTTAATTTCTTCTCAAAAGAGATGAAGTGAGACAATGCAGTCTTTAATGTCCCTTCTAACTCTACCATCCCTTGTTCTTGCTCATTCTTCTTTTCTAACAGCAAGAAATCAGAGCTCAGGAATTCTGGCTGATTGACAATAAGTAAAATCACTTCCATTCACAGTTTCCTCATCTGTAAAATGAAAACATAATATTTACATGACCTGTCTCACAGGACTGTTGAGAGGGAGGTACTTTGTAAATTGAAAAGAACTTTGGAAATAATAATAATTATTATTATTCAAATGCATTGAATAATTGACAGTTTGACAGTTCTTCCCACACAACAACTCTATTAGGTAGGTGGCACGAAGTGGCAGTTTTCTCTGGTTTTGCAGGTGAGGAGACTAAGGAATGTTATTACAGGAACTCCTGGAGGGACACAGCTGCTCTTGGTGATCCTGCCCCATTATCCTGGCATCCACCTCTTCTTTTTCTCTTTCAGAATGGGAAGGATAATGAGGCCGTTGATAAATTATTTGAGAACCTGGATAACAATGGGGATTCTCAAGTGGACTTCAATGAGTTCGTGGTCTTTGTGGCTGCCCTGACTTCTGCCTGTCATAAATACTGTCACCAGAAAGGACCTAAGTGATTCAAGATGGTCAACCACAGATGACAGAATCTTGCCGATTGAACTAATGTGCTATTTAGAATTAAAAGGCTTTGTTTGGTAACAACTCCCCATCTCCCTTGTTTTCTGTGTTTCCACTCTCCTGAATGACGGTTAGATGCTTTTGGTTTCAAATAAACATGTTCACATTAATTCAACCTCAAATTTTATTTGTTTTTTTTTTAAATATCATTTAATGCAATTTCTTTCTCTGGAAGGTACTTTAGAATGCGATCAAAAGCTAAAACGTCATTGGAGATTTTTTTCATAAAGTGGCAAAAACCCTTAATAATATTAGTGACAATAACCTAAGAAGTGCAGAAAGTGTTTTTTTTTTAAATCACTATCAAATTGGTATAAAATGTTCCTACTTAAGATGGTATTTTAACTTGCTGTGTGACCTTAGACAAGTCACTGAACTTCGGTTTCCTCCTCTATAAAAAAATAAAACAAAGATTACACTAAATTTGGAATTCTTTTCTTTTTGAGGTACAAAAAGTTTATTTTTAGCTATTAATTTTAACATTCTTTTCTTTTTAAATTTTGAATTCCAAATTCTCTTCCTCCATCTCAAACCTCCACTACCCATTGAGAAGACAAACAATAGGATATTAATTATACATATGAAAGAAATCATGTGAAACATATTTCCAGATTAGTCATATTTTTTTTAAAAAAAGAGAGAAAAGCATACTTCCATTTACATTCATATTTCATCAGTTCTCTTTCTGGAGCTGGATAGCATTTTTTTGTCATGAATCCTTTGGAATTGTCTTGGATCATCATATTGATCAGAGTTGCCAAGTCTTTCACAGTTGATTATCATTACAACACTGCTGTTGCTGTATACAATTAGATCCAGGAATATATGTTTGTGTGTGGGTGTATTTATGTGTGTTTATATATACACACATACAAACATATATATAAAATGTATATAGTCTTTATTTTATATGTACTATATATTTTAATAGTATTTTCCCAATTACATGTAAAGACAATTTTTTAAATTCATTTTTTAAAAATTTTGAGTTCCAAATTTTCTCCCTTCCTTCCTCCCTCCCCTACCTCCCTAAAACAGTAAGCAATCTGTAGATCCAAGATTCTTAACCTGGGGTCTGTTGCCTTGTTTATTAAGTTATTGTAGTAATAGTATTTTACCATAATTTGTTTCCTTTCTTATAATATATGTTTTGTTTTATGCATTTAAGAATATTATTCTGAGAAGGGTTCCATAGGCTTCATTAGACTTCCAAAGGGGTCCATGACACAAAATAAGAACCTTTGGCCTAGTGAGATCATATACTGATAAATGTTTAATAACCAACTTTTCAAAAAAAATGTACCATGATACATTTTTAAGTTTAATCTGAATTATTAAATTTTCTTATCACTTTATTAAGTATAGACAATTAACAAAATAACTCAAGCCCCAATCTGTAGTTTGCTGGTTTCAGAGGTATAAATTATCACACTGAAAGTTTAACAACTAGCTGTCTGGGGTCAGTCCAAGCTACCTCCAACACACTTCTGAACTAGGTGTTCTCCTCTCTAAACTTCTACAATAAAATTAGACCCTACATATGTTTAATGGTGATACAATCTTTTTCCACCAGGGGGTGATATGACCGTGGGATGAGGTGGTTTTCTCTCTGACACAGCCAACTGTTCTCTCTGTGGCCTGTAACCTCTTATCTGCGTACATACTCTGAACCTGTGGCTCAACCTTAGAAACAAACAAGACTTTCACTGAAGAAGACACTGTCTCTTACTTTCTCACTGATCTCCACTTATTCTCCCATCATTGTTCTGGGGGGGGTGGGGGGGTGGGTGATGATGGTGGTTATCTCCGGGGACTTAAAACTGGAAGGCATCTTAGAGATAACCCACCCCAACACTCTTATGTTATAGAAAGGGAGACTGCACAACTATTCAATGGCAGAATTAAAACAAGAAGGTCCCTTCCAGTTCCAGAGCCGTGACCTCAGGATTTAAGGAAATCAGGGCTCCTGACTCTCAAGCTAATACAATTTGTACCCTGGGGATGTGCTGGAGAGGGCTCTGGGTGGATGGTTGTTAAATTTACACCTTGGAAATCAGCAAATGCTACAAATCAGGGCTTGATTTATTGTTTTGTTGATTGTCTAGATTTAAGAAAGTGATGGATAAAATGCTAATAATGCAGATTAAACCGAAAAGTGTACCCCGGGTACTTTATTATTTTTTTTGGAGAGCCAGGTGTTGAACATTTATCAGTACACCCCACTGATATACCTTTCTGCATCTGTTAACAAATTCACCCTTCCCAGATTGCTTCTTTTGAGCAGACAAACTAGGCCATCTTTTGTCTCAATTTTAACCTAGGCTTAAATCACTGAATGGGTGTTGCCTCACACAAACTGAAACCTGGGAAAGTTAGTCTATAAAGGTCAAGGTCTTCCACTGCATCCTGGGCCACTGCCAGCTGTTCTGACCTTTGCCTTGCCACTGGACTCAGATGACTCTGGAGGAGAGAGCGAGGCTGATGACTCTGCACAGCCCTCCCTCAGTTAAATTCAATTCACTTGCAAGTCAAGACATCACCTCCTGATGTTATTGGTTCTCTGAGAATGAAGGAGGAACAATAAACAACAAATTCCCCAGTCATTGTTCATCTTCAACTCAGGAAGATGATTATCTACAATAAAATGTAAAGTAGCTCTATGTCTGACTGTGGGAACACCGACAATGAGTTTGGGAAACTCCTTATAAACCTTATATGGAGGCATCATTAGAGCAGTGATGGGCAGCTCCAGTGATCTGGCCATGGGGTGGGACATCTTGCTAACTCTTCTAACAAACCAGCAGCTGATCAACTCTGGACTTGATTTAATGCTCATTTTATTTTTTAAAAAGTGGAGGAGGTCGAACATTAAGGCTATTTACTATTCCGGGCCTGATCCTGAAACAGGAAATTTGGGAGAAAGTGACCATGAAATTTCAGTTTTTGAGAAAAAACAAAGCAAAACCAAAAAAAAAAACCAAACCTATTTGGGGTAAATTAGTTTTTAAGGGTTCAGAGAAAAAATCATAGGGTCTCATGACCTAAAAACCTATAGCAGAATTTTTCCAGAGAGGAATATAGGAACCCCTCAAGAATGAAATTCTGAGGACACAACACAAGTGACTCCTATGAGTAAGTAAAAGCAGACTTTATCTAAAGAGACCAATGTGGCCTCATCTGTTGGGCTTTTCAATTCCTTCCCAATATAGCTTCCAGCCTATCTTTCTAGGTTTGTTGCATATTATTCCCTTTCAGACATTATTTCCAGCCTAATGGCTTGTTACCATCCACACTCTTCTTTTTTCCCATCTCTGTGCCTTTACAGGCTGTTCCCAATCTCAATGAATCCCTCCCTTCCTCCAAACCTTGGCTTGATGGCTACCTCCTCTTGAAAGCTTCTCTTGACCCACCACTTCATAGTACCCTTCCCACCATGAATGAGGCAGTATGCATTTTCCATTTAACTCAATTTATTAAACCTGTTGTTTTTCCCTAATAGAATGGAAGGTCCTTGAGAGCAAAGATTTTTTTTCCTACCTTTATGTCCCAAGCATCAAACACAGGACCTGGAATGTATATGCCATTTAAGAAATATTTGCTGAATCAAATGTACAGGGACTAGATTAAACAAGTTGGATTTTTAAAAGACAAGTATAAGAGATGGAAACAAGGATGAATAATTTAGTACAGATAAAATAGAGTGTCATGGTTCTGTGAAAATAATTTTTGGAGCACTAAATAAAGCACAGAGGGCTGAGAATTCTGATGAAGGCTAAGAACAGCAAAGGGGGCTTTAAAAATTATGTTGAAGGAAAGAGATAATAGATGATGGAAAATAAGCAGAACTATTAACTCCAAGTTTACTATTGTGTTTCCTAACAAGGAGAGAGAGCTTCACATTTGGAAGTACACATGAAACATGCTTATGGGGTGGGGGGAAATGAAACCTAAGATAAATGCAGAAACTCTAACTCGATGATTTAAAATTCAACAAGCCCAGATAAAGTATATACCAGAATACTGAAAAACCTGATGAATAAGATCACTTAGCTGCTATTATCCAGTCATTTATTCATTCATTCACTCACCCATTCATTCATTTATTAGCACTTGGGGGACCCCTTGTAAATGGGCTGTCAGGTTACCTCATATTTGTAGCACTTTATGGGTCAATATCCACTCAGAAGATCATATCACATGAGCCCCTACTGATGTATTTCTTTTACTAGAACTAAGAAACTTTTCTAAGAAAAGAACTCATTAGTTCAAAATAAAAGACATTATATCTATCATCATAGCAAAATAAGCCAACAGGCATTTATTAAGTGTCTACTACGTGCATTGGAAATGCAACAAGAAAGATCCCTCTTACAAACAAGGGTACATTTTCCTACCAGTTATCATTTATAGTAACTATGAACTACTAAAGAACTCTCATAGAGGAACACATATAGAAGAAACACATGACCAGGGAACATATGTGAAGGAGCACACATGTAGGAAACATGCACAGCCAGGGAACACATATGGAAGGACAACTCATGCCTCTAATATTACAGAGCCAGCATTAATGTCACCTGCTGATGTTATATTGCTTTCTGCCAGGCAACTTTGTTGTATACCCAGCATCTCACTTAAGCTGTTGCTGCTACCTGCTACCACAGTCAGTTAATAAGCAGGCAATGCAACTTCTTTGCTAAGCTACTAATTACAATAGCTAATAATAGTTAACACTTATGTAGTGCTTACTGTGTGGCTGGCAGGTACCGTATTAAGTGCTTTACAAATATTATCTCATTTAATCCTTACAACATCTCTGGGAAGGGGGCTATTATTATCCCCATTTTATAGTTGAGAATACCAAGGCAAACAGGGGTTAATTGACTTACTCAGGGTCACACAGTTACTAGGTGTCTAAGGCTGGATTTTAACTCAGGTCTTCCTGACTCCAGGTCTGGGGCTCTAGCTGATGGCACATGTAATGTTGTTTTTCCCCCATACAAGGAAAAATCTTCTAGTTCTTTATTTTATGTTAGTTCTTTTGTGTTGAATTCTCTAACCAGAAACACTTATTCATTTTAAGTCTGTCTTTTTTAAATTGTTCTTTTCCCTACTGCCACTTAAAATCTCACCATGTTAACTCTATGTGAAGTCTGAAAACTTTTAAACTCATAATAACTCAGGTTGCTAACCTGAGTCTACTTCAAATCAAGCAGGGTCCCCTTCAAGGTGAGAGGGAGGGGGACCCAGATTGGAAGAATTCCAATTAGCTCTACTGCCAAGGACCTTGGTGGAGCTAGATTAAGAAGATTCTTTCCAACCCAATCATTCCCCAGTGACACGTAAATATTGCTTCTGGAGCAATACTGAAAAGAGGTGGGTGGAGTTGGTGAATATAATGATCTTTGCCCTGTTTTCCTGTGGCACACCAAATCATTACACTCCATTACAATTATAACCTGAATAATTATCAGTAAATATAAACATTCAAATACACAAATGGAAATTTAATTAAATTTAACAAATATCTTTTAATTGTCTATTATATGTAAGGTACTGGTGGGAGAGGGGGAAAAGAGAGCATCAAAGACAAAAATTAGAGTGCCTCTTCTAATGAAATTTACATTCTACTGGTTGAACACAACCTGTATACAGGTGCCAATTCAAAGAGGGAGAGACCACTGACAACTGGGGGGCAATCAGGAAAGGCTTCCAGTAGGAGGTGAGATATAAGCTGTCTTCAAAGAAAGCAGGAATTCTAAGAGACAGAGATAAGGCAGAAGTGCTTTCCAGGCATCTAGAATAGGCAATGCAAAAGCATGGCACCCCAAAGTGACCAAATATATAGTTCTGGGAGCAGTTCATAAGCCAGCTTAGCTGAAGCATAGGGGAATAATTTAAAAATAATGTACATAAAATTGTTAAGTTCCATCATTTGCTCTTTGTCTCATATCTATTTAATAAAATTAATAAAATTAACAATAATTAAAAATAAAATAATTCAAATTAGTAATAAAATTAATATTATCCTGTTTCTGTGTCCCCTTCTGAATTTTTTTGTCTTCTTCCAGTCCCACGTTACAAACTGCCCTATTCACCATTTCAAACTAGATGTCCCATAGGCATCTCAAATTCAGCATCTATCTTTTCCCCTGAAACCTACCCCTTTTCCTAAATTCCCTGTCATTGTAAAGTGCAGGCAGTCAGCCAGGTTAACAACCTTAGGCACCAAATTTTGTCATTTCTATCCCATTGTATTTGTTCTACCCTTTCTATTTGTCCCCTGCTATCTACTCCATGACCCATTGCCCTAGTTCACAGCTCCCTACCCTTGCTGAGACCCTTATTAGAGATTATTTCAAAAGCCTCCTAACTGGCCTTCCCACCTTTCGTCTCTCCCAACTCTAATCCACACAGCAGCCAAAGTTATTTTCCTAAAGCCTGGATTTAGCCATGGCTCTTCCTACTCAATAAAGTCTATTGGTTCTCTCTATTACCTCTATGATCAAATATAAATTCTGTTTGACATTTTGAATTTTTTGCAACACAACTCCTTCTTCTCTTTCCAGGCTTCTTACGCATTACTGTCCTCTAAGCACTCTATGGTCCAGCCATACTAACCTCCTTGCTATTCCTCATAGACCAGTGGTTCTCAACCTTCCTAATGCTGCAGCCCTTTAATACTGGTATGTGGGCGTATCTGCATGTGGGCAGACCTGCCTGGAGACGGATAGAGGAGTGGTGTCTTGGTTCCTAAGACCATCGGAAATATGTGTTTTCCAATGGTCTTAGGTGACCTGTTGGGGGTCGCGACCCACAGGTTGAGAACCACTGTCATAGACCATTTCCTGTCTGATGGCCCTTTTCCCATGTTTGAAATTTTCTCCCTCCCCTCCTCCACTTCAGAGAATCAATGCCTGGTTTCCTTTGAGACTCAGAATAAGTACACAGGAGGCCCTTCCCAGTCCCCTCAGCTGCTAATGTCCTTCCACTAAAGTAACCGTTTTAGCTTGGGACTGACCAGAAGCAGCTGGAAGCTCTGATATAGAATCAAATAAACCATTTAAGGTCATTCTACAGTTAACAAAAGGAATTTACTTGGTCATAGTAGAGAAAGGATATTCCACAAAGATGTAGTATTTATCTCAAGTAGGTGAATGCTATTCCATCATCCCCATGCTGAAATGCATTTGATCAACAGGGTAGGATGTAGACTCCTGGCCTTGGAATATCCATTGAGTCCAAAGAAACCTAACTCTATGTAGGCCGTCTTCTTTTATGCACAGAAAGATACATCAATAGGGCCTGAGGCCCCCAAGAAATCACATGGATAAGAAGGTGGTTAACCAAGTGTCAGAGGCAGCTTCTTTCCTTTTAGGGGGAAAAGTAGCCTATCCCATATTGGGGAGCTGAAGTATATTGACAGATGTTGATCTAATTGTCTCTTCCATTAGAATGTAAGATCTTTGAGGGAAGAGACAGTATATGTATTTTCTTTATATTTCAGAACACTCAGCATAGTTCCTGTCACATGGTTAACCCTTAACAAATGCATTCTTGATTGACTATTTGATTGTATTTTTCTGGGTTTTATTATATCTGGGGTTTTTTAAATATTTTTTTTAATTATATCTGGGTTTTTTTATATCCATACATCAGATATGCCCCATTTCTCATATATTACTATTACAAGCAATGCTGCTAGGAATATTTTCATACAGACAGGACTTTGCCCTCTCTTAAATACTATCTTTACAGTACAGTCCTATAAAGAAGATCACTGCATCACAGCTTGATAGCTTTATTTGTGTTTATTTCTATATCACTCGCCAAAAAGCCTGCTATACTATGCAACTCCATGAGCTACATAAAAATACCCTTATTAATCCACAATTCATCAGCATTGAATTTTAAGGTTTTTAAAAAATGGTTTTTTATTAATTTAATGGGTAGAATGTAGTCTCTCATAATTATTATAATTTGCATTTATCTGATTCTTAAAGAATGTGAACACTCAGGACATTATTGATAGTTTATGTTTCTAATTATAAGAACTCCTGATATATATATATATACCTATATACTATGTATAATATGTATATTTCATCACTTATCTATAAGAGATCGGATCTTACTCTTGAAATCTGTGCTAATTCCTTGTAAATTGTGGATTGTAGACCTTTAGCAGAAATGTTTATGACAAAGATTTTTTTTGTCCTATTACTGTTATTTGGAGAAGTATGGAGAAAAGAAAAGGTGCTCCATTGTTGAAGGCATGAACTCCTGGTCCTGATTTTCAAAAAGAAGAAACCGGATTCTTCAAACTATAGACTACTGTGTTTGATTTTGATTTCTGGTAAAATTCTAGAACATATTATTAAAGTGATGTTTGTGAACATTTAGAAAAAGGAGGGGAGTAGCTAGGTGGCACAGTGAACAGAGCACCAGCTCTGGAGTTAGGAGTCCCTGAGTTCAAATCTGACCTCAGATATTTAACACTTACCTTGGGCAAGTCACTTAACCCCAATTGCCCTCCAAAAAAAAGAAAAAAAGAGAAAAGGAATTTATCACTAAAAATTAATATGGCTTCATTAAGAAAAAGGGAGCTGGATGGCACAGTGGCTAGTCTTCCTGAAGTCAGGAAGACTCATCTTCATTAGTTCAAATCTTGCCTCAGAGACTTAGGAGCTGGGTGACCATGACTCAGTTCCTCATCTGAAACAGGAGCAGGAGAAGGAAATGACAAATCACTCCAATATCTTTGCCAAGAAAAACCCAAGTGGAGTTGCGAAAAGTTGAAATGGCTGAAACAACTCAACGACATCAAGAAGAGGTGGCTCTAAACTAACCTCAGTTCCTTTTTTGACAGTATCATTAGACATAAATGCGACAGACATTTTATATACTTGGATTTCAGCAAAGTATTTAAGAAAATTCCTCGACATCTTTGTTATACAAGATAAAGAAAGGTAAGTTGGATAATAGTAAATTTAAATGGAATTGGGAATGGTTAAATGATTGGACCCCAAAGTAGTAATAAACACTCAGATGAGTTATTGTTCCAATAGAGCTCCCCAGAAGCCATTCAGTTTTGTTCTATTCAAAACTATCATCGGTGACTTGGGGGGGGGGGGGAAGGGAAGGGTCAAAGCAATAAGTATTTTGAAAGTGCCTACTATGAGTCAAGCTAAGTGCCTTACAATTATCTCATTGGATCTTCACAATAACCCTGTGAAACTGGTTCTGCTATTATTCCCATTGTGCAGTTAAGGAAATTAAGGAAGACAAAGGTTAAGTGACTTATTCAGAGTCACACAGCTAGAGTCTTGGGATGTTTGTCACACATGTAAATAATACACAACTGGGTGGTATACCTAAAAGGCAGGAAGCTAAAAAGACCTTGACATCATTAAATAATGAAGTGAAACTCCTAAGGTGCAATTTTGTAAAGTTTTAAGCATTCAGCTTTATAAATCAACTACACTAGGATAAAATTGGAATTACTTTGCTAGATAACAATTCGTGTCTTAAGACCTGAGGATCTGATGTACCAAATCACAGTATGAATCAACAGTGTGATATAGCAGGGGGAAAAAACCCAAGTGTTACCTTATTCTGGATATTGGCATGCATACACACATATACATACATGCACACATATATGTGTGTGTATACATATATACACACAACATAGCAAGCTAAAATGTATAACAAATGAGAAATTACATGGGAGAAGCAAAGTAAAGGAGAGCATCAGGGATATGGATGAACATAAAACAAGATAGGCTGAGTAAGTTGTGAAATTGAGAGCTGACTAAAGGTTAACTGTTGGTATCTCCATTTGGCATCAGCACAATCAATGTAAAGAAAGTGAAAGCCATATTGGGTGCCCCTCCCACCCCACAATCCCCACTCCCACCCCCACTCACCCCCTCCCCCAGACAGATTTATAGGAGGAAATGGACACAGGTTACACAAGGTGGGCATGTATGACTGAGTTGCGATCTGCATTTTGGAGGGAGTACACTGATGAGACAATAGATCTCTTGAAATAGTGAAACACTGAGTAGAACATTGCACATTAAAATCCTGTTCTACTCTGCCCTGACCAGACCACCTCTGGAGTATTGAATTCAATTTTAGGAGACAGGGAAAACTAGAAGGGTGGTTGAGAGGAATCAAAACCATGCCTTGCGAAGATTGATTAAAGCAATGTATATGTCCAGCCCAGAGAAAAGAAGATTAAGGAGGAACGTGGCAGGTGTCGTCTAGGATCTGAAGGACTGTCAAGAGGAAGAAGAATGAGATTTGTTTTGTTAAGCCTAGAAGGCAAAGCTGGGAGTGAGAAGTTACAAAAAGGACAAATTTCAGTTTAATAATAAGGAACACTTACTTCCCTAATGATTAATGGGTTGCCTTAGGAAAAAAAGTGAATTCCCTAGCCACCTCCCTCACTGAAGGGCTTCAGGCAGAGTCTGGGTGGTTCCTTGTCAGATATATTATATGGAAGGTTTCTGTTAATTTAGGGGTTGGACTGAATAGCATCTGAGGTCCCTTCCAGCTCTCAGATTCAAAGATTCTACGAGTAGACAATATTTAGAAAAAACTTGAAGTAGTCAGAGCCGTAGAACTGAAACCTTTACAGGACATGGCTGTCAAATTAAGAAATTTTTCTCAGGTTTTAGGCTGAGGCGGAATGGGACAACTCAAGTAAAGAAGAAGTCTGATACTCTCTAAAATTAATATGGTCCTTTCACTCCATGGACATCTTGGACACAAAGAATATGTGTGTTATAGGAATTTATTTTTAAAATTACATATATTATTTATTACCATACTATATTAATCTTAACAGCTTAAAAAAAAACTCTTGCTATTGTATTACAGAGAGGGTCTATAGTTAAATTGAAATGACACAGTCCTGGATGGGCATCAGGAGACCTGGGCCCTCATCCCAGACTTGCTAGCAAATGGCTTAGGTTTTCTGGCCTCAGTTTCCTAATGTGTAAAGTGAATGGTTTGCTAAGGTGATCTTTAAAGTCTCTTCCAACTCTAATATTAAGTAATTATATATTCTCTCTATATATTTATTTAAGTTACGCTTTATGTTAATATCTGAATTTGTCTATTCTTTCCAGGCCTGTAGACTCACAGATTATGTTATGATCATGTGGTATTGTGACTAAGAGCCATCAGTTACAAACCCAACTCTGCCAGAAGCTTCCATTGTGACACTGGGTACATCGCCTCCTTCTTCCATATCTGTTTTCTTCTAGGTTCATTAGGTAAGTCTTTTTCACAAGTCTTTCTCCAACCTCATAGAGAGGCTGCCAATAATAAATGAGTATTATTATTATTATTATTGGGAAATTGATATATAGAGTTCAAGAGTCATGGAGTCTCTGTGTTTAACAGAATCTGGGCACGTCTGAGGTGTAAAGGATCATGGAGGCCAACCATTCCAACCTCCCTCCTAAGAAAGCCTCCACTCTCCCTGAGAATTGCTTGTCCGCCCTCTGCTTCAATACTACTTCCAATCAGGGCATTAACCACCTACCAGGTCTGCCTGTTCTCTTTTTGGACACCTCTCATCATCAGGAATATCCTACTTTCCTGGAGACAAAAACTGCCTCCCTTTAATTTCAGCCCATTGTTCTACCCTCTGAGGCCAAAGAGAACACATCTAATTCCTTTTCCATAAGATGGCCCTTTAGATATCTGGAAACAATGATTATGGCATCCTAAGTCCTCTGTTCTCCAGGTTAAATGTCTGAGATTCCCTCAAAATAGACTTCCCCCCAGAAAGGCAGGAGTCTTAGCTAAACTCTGTATTTCTCCCAATATCTACCATAGGGCCCAGAACAGAGCATTGTTTGTTTTTGTAGTTGTATGGTCATTTTAGTCGGACTCTCCATGACTCCTTTTGGAGTTTTCTTGGCAGAGATACTGGAGTGGTTTGCCATTTCCTTCTCCAGCTCATTTTCTAGATGAGGAAACTGAAGCAAACAGGGTTAAGTGACTTGCCCAGGGTCACACAGTTAATAAGTGCCTGAGACCAGATTTGAACTCAGGAAGAGGAGTCTTCCTGACTCCAGGCCCAAACTCTCTAACCCAGGCCACCTAGCACTCAATAAATGTTTGCTTCTTTGAGCTAAATGGAATTGAACTGAAATGAATTAAAGTGAATCCAT
>CM053592.1:137311097-137326890 GCA_028646515.1 Pseudochirops corinnae
AAATAATTATTCTATGTCCTACCTATATGTTTTTAGCAAATTATCAGATTTTTTTTCCTGTTTTTAAAAGTACAAAAAAATTTAGTGTATGAATTCATGCCACTTTTGAATAAGAAATTTTATTTTACTTATTTGTTTTTAAGTAAATTTTAGGAAAAAGAATAAAGATCCAGTATAAAGAAAAAAAAAAAAAAAAGAAAAACACATATTTCTGATGGTCTTAGGAATCAAGACACCACTCCTCTATCCGTCTCCAGGTGGGTCTGCCCACATGCAGACACACCCACATATGAGTATTAAAGGGTTGTGGCATTAGAAAGGTTGAGAACCACTGCTCTAAACCAACCTAACTGATGTGTTGTTATTGGGAAGCAAGGGAAGGGAAGAGAGAAGGAAAGAAACCCTGTATATTTGCCTTTCAGGTATCTTAGATGTTAGGGAATAAAGGAAAACCCAGTGGAAAGAAAACATAAAATGACATCACTAAGTGGGGATGCTGGGGTAACCTGCCCTGGCTCTTCAGGTCAAGATCTTGTGGTACCAGGCCATCTTTTAAAGCCTGTCTCTTCCACTTTCTTTGGTGACTGCAGTCCAAATTAGAGGTCTCCCATCACACTTATTTATTTGTTTCAATTTAGTCCTTTCTCAGATTGTTTTTAAACAGCTATCATATAGTAGGCATTGTGGGGGTTATCAAGTTGTATGTCCGTCAGTAAACCTGGGTATACAAAGAAAGGCAAAAGACAGTCCCTGCTCTCAAGGAGCTCACAACCTAATAGAGGAGATGAGATGTAAACAATTATGTATGAACAAGCTATCTGCCACATAAATGGGAAATAATCAAAAGAGGGAACACACTAGAACTAAGGGGATTGGGAAAAGCTTCATGTAGAAGGTGGGATTTTAGTTAGAATATATATGGCATGGTTTCTGCCCTCAAACAGAGGATAGTCTTGTTGGGTAGCTAAAATATACATATGTAACAGCAAGCACCCTAGCATACCTAGGGCGGCTGCTAGCACAGGTTCTTAGATCTGCTTTTCTAAAGGAAAGAAACTCAAAATGGGTTAACAGTCTCACTTTAATCAGTCAAACAAATATAATTTACCTAGTTCAGGGGAAAAAGTCAGCACCCTGAACTTCAGAGAATGCAAACACAAGTTACAAACACAAGTTACAAACAAACAGAAAAACAGACCCGCAGAAGGCTTCCAGCATCTGACCATTACATCAATTACCTATTCAGTTACCAGAGAGGGAAGCACCAACATCTCGGTTTTTCACAGCCGGGGGGCTCAACGGCTTCCCAGAGTCTCATCTGGTCAAATCACACAACTATTCTCAAAGTGAGCCCCAAAGCAAAACCTCACTTCAGGATGTATATAGAGCCTTCTCCTAGCTCAGAGAATGTCACAGCCCTCTTGACCCACTGCCCAATCACAAAGCTACAAGGCACAGCCATTCCCGAAAAACAAGCCTCCTGCCACAGGTTCCACATGACCACATTCAGCCTATTAAGGGGCAGAGTATACTTTCAAATAGGGGAAGGTTCTCAGAGTCACATAGCCACTTTAGCAAAGGGCCTAGGGACAGGGAAGATCTTCAGATTCTCATAACAACATACAGGAGAAAATAAGTATGTGATAAGTTCTGTGGACTCAGATGGTCAAGAAAGGCTTCATGGAAGAGATACAACATGAGCATAATCCAGTATCCTTTGTACCTCAAGACTCTCAAGGCTCCAGCTCTTTGGGTAGAGGACATTGGACTTTCGGTCTTCCAGGATACTTTAGATAAACCTACCACACATAAGGGATAGTCTTCATTTAAATAAATAAGAAAACATATTTATGTAGTTCAAATTATTTATTGGTACGTGCCTTTATAGAGGGTTTTCAGAATTCTTCTGGAAAGTACCAAGGGGATGCAGAGGGTCCTGATTAGGGATAGGTATGTATGTGGAAAAGGTGGAGAGATGCAAGGGACTTCAATGAACTGTTTGAAAATGGAATGGCTAGCCATTCACGTTTGAAAGATAATACATCCTTTTCATAAGAGATACAGAATGTTTTTACCTAAAGACTGACTCCTTGTCAGGAGAGATTTCCACCATTAGGTTGGACCTAGACAGCCTCTTAAGCTCTAGGATTCTATGAACCTATGAGAAAATCCTCTTCAGAGATCACAGGGGCAAAGTCTCCTTTCACTATGTCCACCATCCTCACCAAGCATGCCAATGGAGATAATGTGGGGGTGATTTTGTGCACCAAATATAGGAAATGATGCCACACCCTAAGAAAACCCAGGACAAAGAAGACCTCCACTGCTGACTTCATTCCACCTATGGTCAAGAAATGCTTTCCTGAGAAAAACTGTACAGTTTGTGCTATCATAAACAAAGCCTGCCATACTGGGAAATATTCTGGGAGACAAAGGGTCAGGACTTGGGAGAGTTAGAATTTGTTCTAGAAGTGCATAACCATAGGTACTTAATGTGCCTCCTATTGTTTCTTCATCATAGATCATACGCTCTGCATCACTAGAGAATGGATATCACTAGAAACACTCAATTGAATTCATTTCATAGACCTTTTGGAATTCATGAGTCGAGATGACCTGATAAGGCATGAAGGCATTGTGACCTGCTTCATTACAGGAAACACCCAAACCAAAGAAACCATAGGTCTTTTGGAGTACTGAAGCAAGCCCAGAATAGTTGAGCTGAGAGGAGCTTTGGAATTTGAAATAGAGGATGTTAGACTCAACTCAAAGAGACCTGGAAAGTAATGTGAACCAACCATCTCATTTTACAGAAGAACAAATTGGGACCCAGAGAGAGGAAGTGGTTTGCCTCAGGTGGCAGAGGTAGGACTTGAACCCAGATCTCTTAAGTCCTGAGTCCAGCACTTCCCCCCACTCCTGCCTATAGCATATATATTGAGCAATATCATATATATTGAGCAATATCATATGTATAAAATATGTGTGATATGTAAAATGTAAACATAATATGATATGGAGAATATATATGTTTATAATATACTGTGCAAGGTCCTAGGGCTGGAGTGGGGTGCTTAGGGTCAATGGGTCTGTCAATCAATCAGTCAATAAATAGGTACTATGCTAAGCCCCAGGGGTACAAAAAGAGACAAAAGACAGAGCCCACCTTCAAGGAGCTCACAATCTAATTTGGAAAACAACGAGCAAACCAATATTCAAAAAAGCTATATGCAGGATAAATATGAAATAATTAAGAGGGAGAAGGTATTCACATTAAGAGGGTTTGGAAACAGCTTCCTTAAGAAAATGAGATTTCAGGTGGGATATAAAGGAAGCCCAGGAAGGCAGTAGGTGGAGATAAGAAGGAAGAGCATTCCAGGCATGGGGGACAGCCATGCAAAATGCTTGGAGCTGACAGGTTCAATGTCTTGTAGGTGGAATAGTCAGAGTTACTGGACTGAAGAGTATGTGATGAGGAATAAGGCTTAAGAAGACTGGAAAGGTAGAGAAGGCTAGGTCATGAAAGGCGCCAAACACTGGAGGACTTCATATTTGATACTAGAAGTCATTGGGGAGCCACTGGAGCTTATTGATATGGGGGTGACATAGTTGGACCTATGCTTTAGGGAAATCATTTTAGTGAATGAATGGAGTCTGGATTGGAGTGGGGTAGAGTTGAGGCAGGCAGACCCATCAGCAGCCTATTATAATAGTGCAAGAGGGGGGTGACAAGGACTTGCATCAGAGTGGTGGCAGTGTTGGAGGAAGAGAAGGGAACATATTTAAGAGAAGTTGGAAAGGTGAAATTGCCAGAAACAATGTGTTGTAGGGCATTGTGCCTGTCTTCAAGTAGCTCCCAGGGATCTGGAGGGTTCAAATTCACACAATGCAGGCAGCTAGCTATACCTGGAAGATCTGAGTTCAAATATGGCTTCACTTACTAGCTGTATAACTGGGGGCAAAAAATTAACTACTCTCAGCCTTAGTTCCATATCTGTAAAATGAAGATGATAATTGTGAGGATAATATGAGACAATATTTGTGAAATGCTTTGTAAACCTTAAAGTGCTATATAAATGTGAACTACTGTTAGAACAGAAACGTATAGTAGCAGTTTGGAGGTAATCAAGAACCAAACCATATGTGTTGATGGAAGAAGTATGGTCAAATGGATAGTCTTGGACTTGGGGTCAAGGGTTGGAATTCCAGCTCTGACATTTCTTAACACAGAGATGGCATTTCTTTGAGCTCCTTTTTTTTTTCAATAAGCATTTAGTTACTATATGGCAGGCATTGTGCTAAGTGCTGGGAATACAAATACAAGGGGAAAGAAAGACAGTCCCTGCCCTCAAGGAGCTGATGTTCTAATAGAGGAAGACCATAGATCAAAGAAAGCTGGAAAAGGGAGAGAAGTAGGGAGATGAAGGAGGGGAAGAAGACATAGCTGCCCTGGACATCCTCCTTAAAATGAAGATTAGGGCAGGAACCAGCCAATTAGAGGGAGATGTTGCAGAGACAAAGGTACTTCCAATGTGAGAAGTAGTCTAGGGGTGGAGTGAGCTTCCAGGGTGAAGAGGTTTCTGAGGCATGGCAGCAAAAGAACCAGCACAGAGTCACAAATGCAGTCTCTGTGATACATGCTAATTTAGGAAACATTTAAAGTACCTACCATATACACCATCTACTTCACAGTGTTATGAGAAAAGTGCTTTGTAAACTTTAAATAATAATAATCAAATAACTTATGCTCATACAGGGTTTTAAGGTTAACACAATGCTTACCCATATTATCTCCCTTGATCCTCACAAAAATTCTGAAAGGTAGTTACTATCACTGCACCCATTTTGTAGAAGAGGAAACAGGCTGAAAGAGGATAAGTGAAATGTCCAAAGTCATTTAGCTTTTCCGAGGCAGGATTTGAAACCATTTTTCCTTGACTTCAAGTCTAGTACTCTATACCTTTACTTAAAGAGTTTCAGAAACATGAGATGTTCTTGTTTTTAAATTCTCATTTGCTTAAAGGTTCTCACCAGCTCTGGGAACACACCTACCCACTTTACTCTGTTTCCCACGGAGCTCAAAGTGGGGAAAGGTCATAAAAGGAGAGAAAAGGGATTAGCTCAAAGTGAGATATGGTGGCTTTTTTATGTCACAGATGTTCTGATCCGATTAGGGTCCTTGTTTAGGCTGGTCAAGTTTCAGGCCAGCAGAGCTATTCTCTGAAGAACCCACTGATTTGGGGCAAGATTAAACTCTCCAAGAAAGATTTTCACTATTATTATTCTGGACATGCAGTTTATTGAAAATAGTAATGACTGTTCTTATGAGCAAACAATTTCCCTCAATCTACCAGAAGTTGGAAAGTTTCCACACTAGTTTCCTACCGTGGCTACCATGTGGCTTCCAACTCTTGTTTTTGTGTCATAGTACCAGTACTTGTAGTAGTGTTGCTGCTGGTGGTTGGTGGTGGTTGTAGCTCGTGGGTAGTGGTTAGTAGTAGCTGCAGCAGCAGTAAAAACAACAACAATCGTGGTAACATTCATAGCAGTAGTATGAGAAAGTTTCAAGTATGGACCCTATTAATAGATTATGATCTATTTTCTGAAGACCACCCTAACCAAGTGCAAATTTCACACAAAGAGTTGGCTACCAGGTGGTGAATGTTTTAGCCCTGACAGCTCATGAAGAATACCTACTTAGACACTGGGGGATGAAATCAATGTTGGTAGAAGGCATAGCCATATTAATTAAATCATAGCTCTTTGAGGTATAGGGAAAGTGTCTTCATTATAAATAATGATAGACTATATGGTCTTGGTGACAGATCGTCTGCTATCCAAGGAGGACCTACCTAGTTAAGTATGGAGAGATTTAGCAGCAGCAGACTGGTCATTAGAAGATAGATATCACTAGAGGTAGTCAATTTAATTCAATTCATAGAACATTTGGAATTCACAAGCTAAGATGCTCTGACAAGTCATGGATGTATCATGCTCATTGAAGCATCAAAGATTACTCAGAAATTGTCCATCTGAATGACCACAAAGTAAAGGGAATTTACCTAAACCAGGAGGTAGAAGAACAAGACCAGAGCAGGGTCACAGAAACCAAGGGCAGAGGGAGTGTCCAAGAGAAAGGAGCAGTGAGTGGTGTCAAAAGATGCTGAGAGGTCAAGAAGGATGAAGACTGAGAACAAGCTATGGGATTTAGCAGTTAAGTGATGGCAACCTTGGAGAAAAAACGTTTCAGTGAGAGTGGTCAGGTTGGAAGCCAGATGACAAGGAGTATAAAAGTGAATAGGAGTTACTTGGCCTTTTCTCCAGAGATCAAAGAAAGAGAAAAAAGCCCTATATGTACAAAAGTATAAATAGCAGCTCTTTTTGTAGTATTAAAGTTTTGGAAACTAAGGAGACTCCCATCAAATGGGGAATGGCTGAACAAGTTATGGCATATGAATATAGTGCAATATTGTTACCATATAAGAAACAGGAAAAGGAATAGTCTCAGAGAAACCTGGGAAGATATGTATGAACTGATACAAGTTATGGTATATGAATATAGTGCAATATTGTTACTGTATAAAAAACAAGAAAAGGAATAGTCTCAGAGAAAGCTGGGAAGATTTGTATGCACTAATATAAAGTGAAGTGAGTAGGACAAGGAGAACAATTTACAATGAGACAAAGAAAGTGAACAATTTTGAAAGACTTGAGAATTTTGTTCAATGCAGTGATACACCAGGACTTCAGAGAATGGAAGATGGAGCATTATATCTTCCTCTTGATAGAGAGGTGATAGCCTGCATTACAGGAGACACAGTTTTGGACATGGCTAGTGTGGGAATTTGTTTTGCTTGACTTTGCATATTTATCACAATAATTTTGATTTTTTCCTTTTCTAGTTTTTTTTTGGAGGGGGGGAGGGAAGAAGACTAGGAAGGAAAGAAAATAAATTCTTAATAATTTTAAAAGTGACTTAAAAAAAGAAGTGAGTGGGAGATGAGGAAGTAGAGTCAACAAATACAGCATATATGATTTTCCAGCTTAATAGAACCTGCCAGAATTTTCACTTCACTGCCATTGGCATTTTCCCTGGCTATCACTCATGCCTGGCATGCTCTCCCTAGCTTCCTTGAAGTCCCAAATAAATCTCATCTTTTACAGGAAGCCTTCCTCAGTCCCTCTTAATTACGGTGACTTCTGTCTGTTAAGTACTTCCTATGTATCCTGTATATAGCTTGTTTGCATATATTTTTTGCGTGTTTGTTCCCCCTTTAGATTGGAAGAGGGTAGAGACTGTCTTTTGCCACTTTTTGTATCCTCAGTGCATAGAACAGTGCTTGGCACACAGATGCTTAATAAATGCTTATTGATTGATTGATTGATTGGCTTTGAAAAGCAAAGGTCACCTCCATGCCATCGAGGAAGCACTGAGAAAGATGTCAGTGAAGGATACCTTATTCAGATCATCAATTTTCAAAGGATATAATAAAAGATGCAGTAAAACTAAGATGTCACTAAACATAATTTAATTTTCTCTAATGGTCCAGAAGGCACTATAGTTTCTTTCAGGCTTCAGAGTCATATAATAATAGTGTCTCTTTTTTTTGGAGGGGGGAAGGCAGGGCAATTGGGGTTAAATGACTTGCCCAAGGTGACATGGCTAGTAAGTGTTAAGTGTCTGAGGTCGGATTTGAACTCAGGTCATCCTGACTCCAGGGCCAGTGCTCTAGTCACTGTGCCACCTAGCTGCCTAAGAAGGAACTTTAGAACCCAGAACCCAGAATATTGGGACTTTAGAACCCAGAACCCAGAACCCAGAAGGAGCGTTAGAACATTAGAGCTGGAAAGGACCTTAGCCCTTCAAAAATAGAAATAAAATCTAACTCCCTCATTTCACAGACTGAACAACTAAGTCACAAGGAGGGGATAAGTAGCTTGTCCAAGGTCACACAGCTAGGAGGTGGCAAAGTCAGAATTCAAATCCAGATCTTCACACTCCAAATTCAATATCATTGTGCCAGTCTGCTTCCTCTTATAATGGGTATCAGTTCTCATCGTCATATAGATACCCACAGGCACTGGTTAATTGAGAATGCTGATTGAAAAAATGTCAGATAAAAGAGCTGTCACTAGCAAAATGTTATGTACAACAGTCTTAACAATTCAAACCCCAGCACTGGGGAATTTCAGAACATGAATTCCTAATTTTCCTGTGTTTCATCTAAGTCAGTGGTTCTCAACCTTCCTAATGCTGAGACCCTTTAATACTCGTATGTGGGCATATCTGCATATGGGCGGACCCTCCTGGAGACGGATAGAAGAGCAGTGTCTCGGTTCCTAAGACCATTGGAAATATGTGTTTTTCAATGGTCTTAGGCGACCCCTGTGAAAGCGTTGTTCAACCCCCAAAGAGGTTGCGACCCACAGGTTGAGAACGCTGATCTAAGTGGTATTAGCGAGTCTATGGAGACTTATCTACTAGTCATCATTCCTGGCATATTTTTCCTTCACCTGGAAAGCAGGGATTAAATGTATTCTGCTTGGCCCAAAAAGATAATTAGTACCAATTTGAGAAAGTTGCAAAGAAGTTGATGTCAGCTCAGTAGAGGAAAGAACTGTTCTAATAATTAGAACTGTCCAGAATTTGAATGGGCTTAGCCCCACGAGGAGTGAATTTCCCAATGTGATCACTGTCATGGTCCCATACTTTTAAATGTCTTCCCTTGAACCCACCATCCCATCATGTTATCTTCCTATTGCTCTGCTCATTTTCACAGCCAGACTCCTAGAAAAAGCCATCTATATTTGTCTCTTCCACTTCCTCACCTCCCACTCCCTTCTAAATTCCTTACAATCTGGTTTCCAACCCCAACACTCTCCTGAAACTACTCACTCTCCAGCAATCTCTTCATTGCTAAACCGAATGGCTTTTGACTCAATTCTCATCCTTCTTTGCAGTTTTGAGGATATTTTGAGGATCCTCTTCTTCTGCATACTCTCTTCTTCCTCAGCTTTCATGATATAACTCTCCTTTGGTTCTTATCTTTCAGGTCTTACTATGTGGTTGTGGTTGTTGTTGCTGTTGTTGTTGTTGTCAGGTTGTTTCAATTGTGTCTGACTCTTCATGACCCCATATGGGGTTTTCTTGTCAAAGATACTGGAATGATTTGCCATTTCCTTCTCCAGCTCATTTGACTGATGAAGAAACTGAGGCAAAAGGGTTAAGTGGCTTGCCCAGGGTCACACAGCCAATAAGTGTCAGAGGCCAGATTTGAACTCAGGAAGACTCAACTATTTCCCTTGAATGTCTCATTAGTTCCAGTAGGCTCACTGATCACTTTTACAGGGATGGCTCCAAAACTAAATTTTTCCTGAACTCTAGTGCTTCATTGCTAGGGACAGCGAAGTGGCACAGTGGGTAAAGTGTTAGATCCGAGTTCAAATTCAGCCGGGAGCACTTTCTGGTTATGTGACCCAGGGCAAGTCACTTAACCCTACATCAGTTTCCTCATAGGTAAAATTGGGAGAATAGTACCACCTACCTCCTCGGGTTGTTATGAGGAGCAAATGAGATATTTTAAGGTGTTGTGCAAACTTTAAAGCACTATATAGATGCTCACTATTATTATTCATTGCCTTTTGGATAGCCCCATTTGGATGTTCTATAGGCACCTCAAGTTTCATATATGAAAAAACAGGGTTTATTGTCTTTATTATCTTTCTCCCTGTTTCCCTGCCCCTGACCTAACCCTCCTCTAAACTTTCCTATTTCTATGGAGGGTACCACTAGCCTTCTAGTCACTTAAATTCTCAATCTTGGATCTCTGACCTACTTTTCTCTCTCCTTCACTATACACACACACACACACACACACACACACACACACACACACACTCTCCTCCACCATTCACAAACTCACACTCACACACACTCCTTCACCACTTATATGTAGACACACATATACTCCTTCATCACACACACACACACACACACACACACAGAGAGTCATTTGCCAAGTCTTGTCAATTCTGCTTCCAAAGTAGCTCTCAAAACTGCCCCTTTCACTATGCTCCTGTTCCAGTGCAGGAGCAGGAAGGGGTAAGGGTGTCAATAATCAGTACCTGTTCCTCCCTCTGGCAATCAAGGGTAGGGAAAGGACAAGGTCTGTGAAGGGCTATCTCCTTCAACTGGCTATATTTGGAGATAAAGCATCCCTACCACCAGCGGCATCTTTATAGTCAACAGTTCTCACAATTCCTCTGGAGGCAGCCATAGGGGAGACACTTCAACATTAGTGATGCAGCCCACATATCAAGATGAAAGTCCATCTGACATTGGAACTCTGTTTCTCTTTTCTCCATCTTCCTTTTTTCTCTTCAGAAACCTCTGTGAGTCAATCATTAAACACAGGCGCAGCCTCCAGAGTTTTCTTCCCCAAATCTGGCGTTATGGATTCTGGGAATCTGAGCCATCCAAAACGGGGGCTATACTAAATTTAGCATTCTATCCCCTGCCTCTTTACACAAGAACATACTTTTTCTTCATTTCTGCCTCTTAGATGGCTGAGCTTCATTCAAGGGTCCAGTCATGTGGCACCTCCTACAAGAAGTCTTTCCTGATCCCCTTGGTTTCTAGTGCTCCTTCCCTCCATGAATTACCTTTTATTTAATTATTAGTATATATGTTATAGCCCTCAGTAGAATATGAGCATTTGGAAGCTAGAGAATATTTTTCATTTTTGTCTTTGTATAGTACCTTGCACCTTGTGCATGGAGCAGGCACTAAATGAACTGAGTGCATTGGATTGGATTGATACAGCAGAAGGAATTCTTACTTTGAGAAGGATTTAGAACTCTTAAGTTCCTTCCAGCTCTAATATTCTCTGCTCTCTTCCGGCTCCAGGATTCTATGAAATTTTATTAGGATTTAAGGTAAGAAGTGGTTGGTGGTATGGGGGGTGGGAGGCTCAGGAGGCAGGGAGAAATAATGCAATCCTTCAAAACTTTATTAAGTAACTACAATGTTCAAGGCAATATGTTCAGTGCTGACGATGCCAAAAGACCTTGTCTTCAAGGAACTTACATTCTAGTAGGAAGATAAATAGGCGACAGAGTATTTTAACAGATGAAATACAAACTCTTCAATTTGAGGCAAGATAAAAGGGTCACTGACAACTGGGGGAATCAGGAAAGACTTCCCACAAGATAAAGTCACACAAGCTATCTCAAAGGATGCTAGAGATTCTAAGGAGAGAGTGCATTCCAGGTGTGGGGGACAGCCTGAACGAAGACAGAATCAGGATATAGAATTCTGCATTTGAAGATAGCAAGCCAATATAGATGTAATGCAAAGCACGTGAGGTGGAGGAATGTACACCAAGCCTAGAAAGATAAGCTTGAGACAGACAATAAAGGTTTTTAAATGACAACCTGAGAAATTTATGTTCTGTCTTAAATATAAAAGGGAGCCATCGATGGTTCTTGAGCAGAAAACTGGAATGGTCTGATTTGTTCTTTAAGCACTTATTTATGTAATACCTACTATGTGCCAGGCATTATTATGCTTAGTACTTTTTATAAATATTATCTTATTTGATCCTCATAATAACCCTGGGTAGTAGATGTGATTGTTCCAGTTTTGCCATCTAGGAAAGTGGGACTGACAGGGTCTCCCTGAGGTCCAGGGTCACCCAGTTAGTAAGTGTCTATAGTCACATTTGAACTCAGGTCTTATTGAATCCAGGCCCAACACTCTATCCACTGAGCCCACCAGCTGCCTCAAAAATATGTTCACAGCTGTGTGGAGGATCTACTGTAGAGCAGGTACCAGAAGCTGGGAAAACAATTAGAATACTGTTGTAATTATCTAGGAGATAGGAACTAGTGTGGTGGCCATGAGAATAGAGATACAGAAACAGAGGAAAGGGTTTTGTGGCAGTAGAAGTGACTAAATTTGGCAACTGACAGGTGATAAGAGAGGGAAAAGTGTTGAAGATGCCTCTTGGTAGTAGGGAGTAGAATCCCAGAAAAGAAGCCAGGGCTGTTACATAGATTTGAGAATCAGCTGCATAAAGAGCATGATTTGAATCCGTGGCAGCAGATGAGATTGCTGAATGAGGGTATGTGTAGAGGGCCTGGGGCAGAGTTTGGGAGGACCCCTCACAGACACACACATTCAGAAAGTGAGTGGGAGGGAGAGGATGATTGAGCAAAGGAGATTAAGAAGTAGAAGGAAAACTAACAGAAGATTGCTCTAAAAATGCAGGGATATGTCAAGGATATCCATAATGAAGGAGTGGGCCAATGGGCCAAATGCTCAGAGAGGATGGGAAGGATGACAAACGAGAAAAGCCCATGGGATTTAGCACTTAAGAAAGAGAAAGCAATTGCAAAACCTAGATGAGAGATACACCCTTCATAATTTCCTGAGGGGCAGGAAATTCAAGTCAGCACTAGTTTCCCTTTGCAATCATCCCAGATTGGCAGAAAGCCAGCTAAACACAATCTGCAAGGTACTCTACAAGGTGCAGTTGACAGAGTTTTTCAGGAAGCTTTGCCTTGGACAGTCTCCCATGAAATCTAGGAACTGTTGGGTGTGTTATGGTATTCAAATAAAAGACAAGCAAGTCCTCAGATCGAGAACCATACTTAGGAGACATTACTAGAGTTCATGGGACACTTTAGGAAACACTGACTATAATCCTTGAGCCATATTGTCTCATTTACCATTGGCTCATTCCCATCTGCCTAGAAACATGAAGAGGTCTCTAAAAAAATGTTAAAGCCTTCCTTTGACCTTTTTGTGTCCTCCTATTCCATTTCTCTTCTGCTCTTCACCACTAAACTTGAAAAAATTGTCTATACAAATACCTCCAATTCATCACTATTCACTGGCAATAGGTACTCTGTCCCTATGACTTTATAGAAACTCCTCTGTTTAAAATCACCACTGACTTCCTAATCACCAAACCCAGAGATTTTTTTCAGTTGTCATCCTCATTATTTTTGACCTCCTTGTAACTATGGCGCTGTTAACTATTCCCTTCTATCTCTTCTCTTCAGCACAGACACCACACACCTTCTGTTGATTCTCCTGACCCTCTCTCACTCCTCTGTTTCATCAGTTCTTCATCCTCTGCCTTTGCTGTGGATTAGTTATTCAGCCATTCGGTCTAACTCTTTGTGACCTGCTGAACCATACTGTCTATGAGATTTTCTTGGCAAAGATGCAAGAGTGGTTTGCCATTTCCCTCTCCAGTGGATTAAGGCAAGCCGAAGTTAAGTGACTTGCTTACAGTCACGCAGCAAGTAAATGTCTGAGTCCAAATTCAAACTCAGGTCTTCCTGACTCCAGGTCCAGCACTCCATCTACTGAGCCACTTAGATATTTCTTTCTCTGCCTTACCTCTTAACAAGATTGTCTTCCAAGGGTCTGTCCTTGACCTTCTCTTCTCTTTCTGTCCTCTTCCCTTTGGTAATTTCATTTATTTCTGGGGTTTTAGCTATCACCTCCATTCAGATGATTCCCAAATTCCCAGTCATGACCTTTCTTCTGAGCTCCGGACCTATACCTACAACTATCTACAGAGCTTCTCCACCTGGATAAACCACTGGTACCTCATGTAAACCGAGGTCATTCTGTTTCCTTTAAACTCATACCTCCTTCTAACTTCACTATTTCTTTTTGTGCTACCATCATTCCCCCAATCTACCATATAAATTACATTGGGTTTATCTTTGTTTCTATTCCTTCACCAGCTCCTATCAATTTAATCTTCAAAATATCTCAGAAATATATCCCTTTCTCTCTATTGCCACTGCCCCAATACAGGCTTTTCTTACCACCTACCCAAACTATTATATTAGCTTATAAACGGGTCTCCCCTCACCTACTCTCTCCTCCTTTATTTCCAACCTCCCTTCCTGACCTCCTTCTTATTGCCACAGAAATCATTAGCAAGGATAGCGTCTTGTCATTCCTCTCCTCAAAAATTTTCAATGGCTCCTTATTGCTTTCTGGAATAAAGATCAGGTTCTTCTCGGCATGGCAAGCATTTTATAACCTGACACCACCCTACCTTTCCAGCTTTATTACATATTAACACCCCCCCCCCCCCGACTCCCTCCACCTCTGTTATATTTAAACTGTACATCTCTGGTTTGGTCTACACACCCACCCACCCACACACCCACACCCACCCACCCCCCCCCCCCCACACACATATACACACACGTTCCTTGAAGCTAGAGACCTGGCATTATCTAAGCTTTGTTTCTCCTGACTACACAGTGTTCTTAGGAGGTACTTAGTAAATGTTTATTGGTGCCTCTGTCCCACCTTCAGAGGGCTAGCCTAAATGTCACCTTGGCCACCAATTCCCAGCTTACAGAATAGGGCAGATTCTCTGCTAGGACCCTGGGTGATTTTATTCCATCCCATTCAACAAATATTTATTAAAGGCCTCTTATGTGTTGGGTCCCATGGTTTTCACTAGGGATGCAAAGATTTAAAAAAATGGAGTCTCTGTCCTCAGGGAGTGTATACTACTGGGAGGGGAGGGGAATATACAGAAATAAGTATAGTACAAAGTAGAATGTCAGAGGGTCAAGGAATGCCGGCAAAGTACTCTTAAGAAAATTGATACAGAAGAGAAAACTTTCAGTCAAAAGGTTCAGGGGGAAGTCATTTCTCTTATCTAGCCCTCAGTTTCTCCTTCTGGAAAAGAAATAGGTTACATCAGAAGATTTAGAAGGGCCCTTCTAGCTCTGACATTCTATGAATTGGTGACTTGCTCTCTTAACTTTTACTCTGTGTGTGTGTGTGTGTGTGTGTATGCACTTAGCCCCATGTTGGGGCTTGAGAACTAACACATTATGATCATCTAGTCTCTAGTCACATCTTTCACCCTAAGAGCTACCTAAAGGGTTAAGCAGTGTTCGTTAGGGCACTTTCAGGCCATAAAGAAGCCATAAAGAAGGGAGGAGGGAATTATAAAAGGAACTGCATCCTGTTTAACTTGGGGTCATACCACATACCTAGTAAAGTGTCAAATGTATTTTAAAATCATAATAATCAATGATATTTATACAGTACTTTGCCACTATGGTTCTATCTGTAGCTTTCTTTGGTTCAACATTCTTAGTGATTATTTAGATCAGTGGTTCTTAAAGTATGGCTTGTTGGCCACTGGGGGTCCCGGATACCCTTTCAGAGGGTCCACAAAATTCAAACTATTTTCATAATAATACTAAGAAGTTCTTGTTTCTAATGTGGTAAATATTGATAGGTATAATCTGCATAGAGAAAAAAAGCTTTACAAGGGGTCCTTGATAATTGTTAAGAGTGTAAAGGGATCCTAAAGCCAAAAATTTTGAGAACCACTGATTTAGATGAAGACATTGATGGCAGGCTCATCAAACTTCCAAAGGTGAAAGGGATATCAGTTTCCACATTTGTTAAATGAGAAGATTAGACTTTAATTCAGCAGATATTTTTAAAATGCCTATCAGGCACAAAGCACTAGGCTAAGAATTGGGGATGTGAAGATGAAAAATTCCATGACTTCTATACAGTCCCATCTATAAGGAGATTATAGCCTAACAGAGGGGATAAAACTCATATGCAAATAAATATGCTACTGAATGTAGTGGACTTGAAAAGGGCAAAAGATCAATCCAGCCAAATGACTATAAGAAAGTTTGGGTGGGGTGGCTAGGTGGCACAGTGAATAGAGCACTGGCCCTGGAGTTAGGAGGACCTGAGTTCAAATATAAGCTCAGACACTTAATA
>CM053592.1:137333810-137356914 GCA_028646515.1 Pseudochirops corinnae
ATCATGATTTTCTTGCATCATTTTCATTTCTCTTCCCAATTTTTCCTCCACTTCTGTTATTTGGTTTTCAAAATCCTTCTTAAGCTCCCCTATGGCCTGTAACCAATGTGTATTTTTCTTAGAAGCTTTTAGTGCAGGAGTTCTGACTGTGTTGTCATCTTCCTGTTCCATGCTTTGATCCTTTTTGTCCCCAAAAAAGGAATCTAAAGTTGGATGGCTGGGCTTGCTTTGCTTCCTTTACCTGCTCATGTTGCCAGTCAATTACTTGAATTTTGAACTCTTTGCCACAGTAGAACTGTGCTTCCAGAGGGGAGAGCTTTGAGGTTTTCACAGCTGCAAGAGCTATTAAGAGGGTGCCATGTCTACTGCCTCCACCAGCTTTGGCTCACTGGTCACACACCTCAGGACCACCACCCAAGACCATGATCCCAATCTAGGCAGGTTAAGGCAAGAGCACTTAGCTTTTGAATGGTCGTGTGGCCCCCCTGCAATCTGCAGGCTAGGAGCAGCCACGTGGAGGTGGCTGCAGGGCCACTGCTTCTGCTCCTTCTGGCTCTGGGGTCAGAGTGCTAGACCCACTCCTTCCCCCCCCCCCCCAAATTCAACTGAGTTCCACTGACCATTTACTTTGTCTTTGGCATTTATGGGTTGATAATTCTGGAAACCACCACAGCTGCTGGTGATCTACTCTCCTGAATGCTCCAGCCGCAGCTGGTTGGGCCACCCTGGGGCTAAAACCAAGGGGCTGGGCTTGGCTCCCAGCATGCTGAGATGAACTCTTCCTGTCTGCCTGCCAAGCTGCCTTCAGTGGGATTTTTGTTTCTCTGTCACTTTGTGGGTTCTAGAGCTCTTAAATTTGTTTAGAGTCATATTTTATAGGTATTTGAGGTGGTTATGGAGGGAGCCACGGAGTTTTCCTGCTTCCACGCCACCATCTTCTGAAATTTCTTATGTACGTCAGTGTTCATTGCCATTGTCATATGACGCCAAATATTGAACAAATGACTACACATCTGAATTGCAAAGAGCAGTGGGATTCTCGCTTCCTCTCTTTATTCTCTAAGGTGGTCATCTTTGATAGAGACATTTACAAAAGCTAGTATGCAATATTGGGAAAAGAACTGGCTCTTAAGTCCAGAGGATTGAGATTCAAATCCTGTTGATCTGAAACCTACTAGTTTTGTGATCTTAGCTGAGTTACTTGACTTCCTTGGACTCCAGTTTCCTCATCTGTAAAAAGGGAGGGTTGAGCATATGATCTCTGAGCTCCCTTCTGGCTCTAAATCCTTAAATCCTATTATTTAAACAGGATAAATAGAAGCTATCAGTGAAGAACATGAAAGCATCAAAAATCAACTGAAATGTTTCATTTTTAAACTGAGGTCTGCTTCTTGTTTAAAGGTGGAAAGTCCCTTAAGGGTCATTCTATCCATCCTCTTCATTTTACTGATGTGGAAACTGAGATGCTGGGAATGAAAGCAATTTGCCCAGTGATGTACAAAGCTGGGACATGGTAGATCAAGATCTGTTGTGCTTTCTACCCTGTAAACCCTGGTCCTAAGTCAGACAACTTGAGTGTGGAACAGTCCAAACTAGAAACCAGTTCTCCTTCAACCAACTGCAAGTGCTTTCCCCTATACCACATTGGGGGAAGATGTCAATCACTGTCCTCTTGATCAATTGGACACCTGTCTTAGGTGATTTCATCTACTGTCCAATTGCAAATTAATTTATTTTGTTAACCTGAACCAATTCAGTCTTTTTGCTCTCTCTCTTCTTTTTTTTTTCTTTTGGACATACACTCCCAGTTGAGGTAATAAGCCAAATTAGGTGATCTTTCAATTACTCTAACCCTGCTTGAGATCTAATATACAAAGAGATTAGTGATCAGCTGAGATTTCACTATTATTTCTATTTAGCTTTCTGGGCCTCTGGGAACACTGAACAAAGCTATTTATCCTGAAGGGGTGGATTAAACTGATTCCTCTTGTGAAACATCTGTTACTAAGGCACTTCCAAAACTATTAAGAGAGGAACCCAAAATGAACACACCAGGCTGTTATTTTGTGGTGAGTTTTTTAAGGAACAACGTAGTATGGGAAAGATCGCAGAATCTCAGAGCTGAAAGGACCTCAGAGGTCTTATAGTCTAATGCTTACCTGACAAACATCCCTCCCCCCAGCCAAAAAAAAAAGTGGCTATCTTGTCATCGTTTGAAGTCCTCCAGGGAGGGAGAACCCATTGCCTCCTAAGGAAGCCCATCACACTTTCAGACAGCTCTAAAATCAGGACATTTTCCCCTATACCAAGCCTTAACCTACTCTTGGCAACTTCCTCTCATTCATTGTTCCTCATTCTGCTGTTTGAAGGGGAGGGAGGGAAGGAGGAGGAAGCAAGGAAGCTTTTGCTTCTAAAGACAATCAGAGTGATGGCTACTTACTTTAATACTTCAAGGAACTCTCGGCTTCCTCATCTATGAATTGAAGATTTTGGCCTGAAGGTCCCATTTAGCTATAATTCCTATGACCTGAATATACTCTACTGGTCTTAGAAGGAGAGGTCCTGAATGTAAATCTTGACTGCCGCTTACCAGCTTTGTGGCTTTGGGCAAGTAACTTCACTTCTCTGGGTCTCAGTTTCCTCATCTGGAAAACGAGGCGATTTGAACCAGATGATCTCTGAGGCCCCTTCCAGCCGAGCCTATGACCCTATGCTACATATCAGCCCAGCCAGGGTAGCTTTTAATGGGTTGCTGTGAGTTGATTCTTGGCACCTTCATTAGAAGGCACAGGCAGGCTTTGATCTGCACGGATTCCCACATCACTGACATCACTGATTCTGCTAAAGAATCATAGTTGTAAGTGAATGGCTGGAGTGATACAAAGTGACAAATCAAGCAGCCAGTGAGACAGGATCCAGGACATAAAGTGACAGCAGTCTGAGGATACAAAGTCTACAAACGCAGCAACAACCTGACACTTCGCACAGCTTCCTCCTGTCTTACTTTCTTCCTTGCCAATAACAAGGGGGAGGGTTGTTGCTAATACCCAGTGTCCCCAAATAGGGTAATGTCCCTAAATGCCCCAGTAGCTCATTTACAGCCCTTGGAATCATATAACTCTGAGGCTATGACACTTTCAAAAGGGGAGTCTGTCCATCTATTCATCATCTATTCGTTAAGTAAAATCATAAGAGTAGAAAGATTTGGAGTAAGGACACACAGTCTACTTACTAACTGTGTCACCTTAAACAAGCCACTTTGCTGATTTAGGCCTCTGTTTTCTTCTCTATAAAATAAGGGGGTTGGACTAAAAGATCTCTTCAGCGCCTTTCACTCAAGATCCTGTTAGTAGGAGAATATCAGATGACCTGGGAAAGGAAAGGCTAGCTCCAGCTCCTTAAACCTGGCTAGATTCCAATCCCGGTTCAGCTGTGGGGGACCTTGTGTGTCCACTCAAATCACCTGCCTTCAGTTTGCTCATTTCTGATTTATTGTAGCTTGTGTAGAGGACTAACCAGGTCATGGTGAAGTAGTAAGCACACTGGGCAGGACCTGGGTTTTGGCCTTAACTCTGCTTATAAATTATTATGCAACCTGGGGGGGTGGCATTTCCTCTCTATTAGTCTCAGCTTTTTCACCTGTAAAACGAAAACACTGGGCTAGGTGATTTCTGAATTCTAACTTCCTATGATTTCAAAGCACCAATGATTTCTAGTGAAGGTCTCAACTGAGACAAGAAGTGTTTATAGCAGAAACTAGCTGACCACCTACCACCGATGCTGTAAAAAGAGGTGACAGCAGGGAAGAAATTGGACTGATTTAGTGGAAATAGTGATGGATTTAGAACCCAAAGATTTGAGACTGAGGATTGTGATTAACCCTTGCTGTCTATGTGACTTTGGGACAAATTATTTCATCTTTCTGAGAGGCAGTTTACTCATCAGGAAAATAAGGATATTGGATTAGGATTATAAATGAAGGATTAGAAGGGACTTCAGAGAGTGTCCACAATTCAACAGCCGGGTATAATGGTGTAGTTTGAGGATGTGGAGCCTGCAGCCTCAAGACCACCTGTGACCCTATAGGTCCTCAAAGGGCTGCACTTGAGGACCTAGAAGGCTACATGTGGCCTCCAGTTTGCAGGTTCCCCACCTCTGATTTAGTTCTTAAGCTTTTTGGCTTTAAGACCTTTTAAAAATTATTGAGGATCTTACCCCCCCCCCCCCCATACTAAAGATCAAATGAGATTATATTTGAAAAGTGCTTAGCAGAGTGCTTGGCAAATAGTAGGCTCTTAATAAATCTTTACTTCCTCCCTCCCTCCCTTCATTCCTTCCTTCCTGCCTTCCTTCTTATACATATCAGCATTTTCTCTGTAACTTAGGGTCTTAGAGAGTGGCCAAGAGCATTGAGGGATTAGATGACTTGTCCATGGTCATGGCACCAATATGCTTCAGAGGCAATACTTGAAGAAAGTTGGTATAATAAATACTACACATTATTTTCAAGGCTGTTCATCTTTTTTTTTTTTTTTTTTTTTGCTTCCTTGTAGGTTTTCTTTTGTTTTCTGCTGCCCTGGAGTTTTATATTTTTCAGATAAGGAAACTGAGGCCCGGAATAGGTCAGGTGACTCACCTGGGGTTATTAAGGTATCAAATGTCAGAGCAGGGATTTCAGACTCCTATTGCCTGAGCCCAAATCCAGAACTCTTTTTCCTATGTCACACTTTGTGGTGTCAAAGGGTCCTTTTAGCTCTCTCAGATTTAGTGAAGAAACTCCAAGGCTTCTTCCAAATATGGTTCTATGGTTCCATGAATTTCCACATTTGGGGAAAATAGGGAAACCTGGTGGGTAAAGATGAGTAAAATCCTTAATACCTGGAGAATAAGCTTTTCCAAGCCTGAGGCAGAGTTAGATTGCCTTTAATAGAACTGCTTAACAAACAAGAGCAGATAATTACCTGGGTTAAGGTTTTTACAATCTTCATTAGCAGGAGGGAACCTGTTCTCCAAAAATCAGAATGGCTTCCCCGAGGTTTTACAACCAGAATAAAATCAGCTCACAGACCTTGAGGCAGCCAGTGGAGAGAAAAATTTTTTCTCTTTTGGAAATCTGGTTCATTAAAAAAAATTATCCAATCCTACACGTTTTGTCCTCACTGATCAGACATCTAGATGGACCTGGTACCTCAGTTTTCTCTATAGATAAGTCCTTAGATATCATAGGATACTACAAACTTTATAGCTCATAGGATCCAATTGTCTCTTTTTACCTCTGAAGACAATGAAATCAGAGAGTTTATTGACTCCAATTTGGCGGGTGGGGGTGGGGTTGTAAGCTGGTTATTTCATTGGTGTAGGGATCTTCTGATAAGGAAATTCCTTTTGTCAATGCAATTCGACAACTGTCAAGTATTGTACTGTCTTAGAAAGATAAGTTAATTGAGATTTTAAGTAATTTGCCCAGCCAATATCCCATGGCAACCAGTATTAAAGGCCAGCACGGTATAGTGAGTGAATAGAATACTAGATTTGGATTCCAGAAGTCCTGTGTTCAAATCCTACCCTGGACACTTACTAGTTGAGTATTTCTTGACAAATCATTTAAGCTTTCTAGGCCTGAGTTTCCTCATCTATAAAATAAAGGGGTTAAACTCAATGACCCTTAAAGTCCCTTTCCAGTTATAAATCTTTGATTCAATGGTGCCAAAGAAAGGATTTGAAATTAAGTTTTCTTGACTTTGTCATATTCTTTGTTCACTATACCAAGCTACTCCTTGCTAAAGTTATAATATAATAATAATGTTATTATTGTTGTAACAACAACCCCAACTCTCAATTATTTCACTAAAATAATGGAACAGCTAGCAGCTAGGTGGCGCAAAGAATAGAGTACTGGACCTGGAGACTGAGTTCAAATCCAGCTTCAGACACTTAGCTGTGTGACTGTGGGCAAATCACTTAACTCTGTTTGCCTCAGTTTACTTATCTGCAAAATGAGCTGGAGAAGGAAATGGCAAACCATTCCAATATCTTTGCCAAGCAAACCCCACAAAGGGTCACAAAGAGATGACTGAACAGCAACAATAGCAAAATAATATCAATTACAAAGCATTTCCTTACAACCACAATCATAACTGACATTTATTATAAGCTGACTGTGAAGAACACTCACTATTTTAGTGGGGGGGGGGGGGGAAGGGTGTAGATAATAAGGTTTAGGTAAGCCATAGTACCTCCCTTTATGAAGCTTGTCATCTAGTAGGAGGATCAGGTTTCAAACTCTTCACCTGAAACTGGTGTGGATACAAAGGTGCCCTAAGGGTTAATATTAAGGGTTGCTTTTTCAGTACCTTGTGAGGCCCCTCCTGACCCTGAGTGTCCTAAAAGTCTCTTCCCTTTATCTCGGAATACCATACAACTTCCCCCTTATCCTGGAGCACAAAATTCCTTGTCTCCCTTATCCTCCCTCATAAATTTTCCCCTGTCTCCCTTATCCTGTCCTTATAAAAACAAGCCACTGTCCCTCTGTAAATTGCTAGTCCTTCTTCCAGGGCTCTTCCAGGATGCTGTTTTTGCATCAATAAAACTCCCCTTGGTCAGGAGGAAAATCTTCTAAGTGAATTCTTTCACATCTGAACCTGCTCTCCCAACTCTGCTCTTAACAGAACTACCAGGATGATCTTGCGACTTTAACTTAATCTGTATTAAGTTTCCTCCTCGTAAAATGGGATGAATGAAGTAGACTGCATGGCCTGAGGCTGAGCTCTGGATATCTGACCTCATGATTATACATTATATAGCAGAAATTTCTAGAGCTTTAAGATTTACATAGTGAATTACTTTGTCATATGATACAAGATTGGGAGTCTTAGAACCTGGATTTGAATCCTGTCTGCTTTTTACTATTTGGGTAAATCACTTAACTGTAGACCCTTTAGGCAAGCGGTTCTCAACCTGTGGGTTATGTTCAATTTGTAACAATGAAAATATATCCTGCAAATCAGATAGATTTATAACAGTAGCAAAAGTACAGTTATGAAGTAGCAACGAAAATAATTTTATGGTTGGGGATCACCACAACATGAGGAACTGTATTAAAGGGTCACAGCATTAGGAAGGTTGAGAACCACTGCTTCAGGCCTTAAAACCCCTCATCTAGAAAATGAGGGGGTTGGGATAAATTGTCTCTAAGGTGCCTTCCAATTCTAATTCTGTGCTTTTCCCAACAACCCTATGAGGTAATCAGTTAGCAAAAATAGCATTATCTTCATTTTACAAATGAAGCAGTTAAGTCTCAGAGATGCTAAGTGATTTTTCTATAGCCTCATAAGTAATAAAAATCTAAGGCAGGAGACAAACCTAGACCTCCTGAATTTAAGTCCATCATTTTTCAATGCAACTTATTGCCTTGCAGTAATAGATGGATGATAATAGAAATAAAATAAAATAGTAATAACACAACAATAACATTTATATAGTGATTTAAGGTTTGTAAAATGCTTTACATATATTATCTCATTTGGAGAACATACTCTTTGCAGAAGTGGGAGGTCCACAAATGTGACACATTACATATATTTTCAGAGTTTTTTTTCCAATGTGTTGATTGGTTTTGTTGGTTTTTTTCCTGCTTATTTTTCATTTTTTCTTTTAAAAGTATCATTTGTTATATGATATGGCTCTCTGGGAGCCAAAGAGGGAAAGATACTGAAAAAATTTTTTGATTATATAAAAAAAAGATATCAAAAATTTATTTCAAAACAAATAAATGTATTTTGATTCATTCAGTAAGACAGCAGTACAATTTTTTGGAAAGTGAGTCATTTTACATGTATGAGGAGAAGTAACTATTGAATATTCTAGGGAAGAGGAAATATTCTTCTTTTCAAAATCTTTCTAAAACTTGTATGTCCCCACAAGGTTGCTTAATAGATGTTTATGGAATTGATTTGAAGTGAACTGAAATGACTTGCATGTATAAAATGAAAATTTATAATATAAACTTTTTAACCAGTGAAATCGGATGAGCAAATAAGCCTCAAAAAGCAAGAGAGAAATTCTTACATAAAACCCTAGCATTTAATGAAATAGAGTCACGCATATTAAGAGATGACAAATGATCCAAAAGTGGATTGGCTCTGACTCTTCTGTTATATCCTCTGAAGTCTGACCACCTTTGGTTTTTAAAAAATACAGTCATAATTACTAAGTATTCTGTTCTGGTTTTGCTGATCTTACTTTGCATCATTTCCTAGAGGTTTTTCATATACCATTGTATTCTTTCTGTTTGTCATTTTTTGGAACTACAATATTCCATTAAAATTCCATAAGCATTCAAACATCCTTCATTGGTAGGCATAGAATCTGTTTCCATTTTATTTTTTTGCCATTAAAAATAGGGCAGCTATGAATATTTTTGTACAGCTGGACCATTCTTTTCTTTTTTGTGATATTTTTAGGATAAAGTACTAAAATTGAATCATTGAGTCACAAGGTATGTTCCTATTTCTTGACCCTTATTGTATATTACTTTCCAGAAAGTTTGCAAAAGTCTACAGTCCCAGCACCAACATGGGGTGCCAGTTTCCCACCAATAATGAAATTTTGTTTTTCTGTTGTTTTTATATTTGTCATTTTGCTAGGTGTAAGATGTTATGTTAAGGACACCTGTATTTGCATTAATCTGATTATTAGGGAATTTGAAGATCATCTCTTGTGATAATTAAAGATTTGTACTTCTTCCTTTGAAAATTATTTCACCATATCCTTTGATCTTTGCTCCACTGAGAAGTTTGCCTTGGTCTTGTGTCATTTCCCTATACATTCAGTGTTTCAATACTTTCTCTCCATTTGAGGAGTAGTATAGTTTATTAGAAATCATGATCTTTGGGGTCTGGGGGCTTGCTTCTCTGTCAATAGACTTCTTGAAGCACCTACTTCTCTCTGAAAACTTTCCAGTGTCTAAATGTTTCTCAAATGTTCATCCCTACTTTTATGTTTCCTATGAAGTTTTGCTGGACAGATAATTCCAGGTCTATAACCCCATGCCTCTTAATTTAGTACATATTATATTCCCATTTCTTTGCTCATCTCTTGTCTTCTTTGAAAAGTCCATTGTGATTCTTATGAATGCTCTTTGGTGTGTTAATTCTTTCTTCTTATAGCCTGGAATACTTTTTTGCTGATTGGTATAGCATTAAAATGTTATTATAATCTGTCTAGAATAGTTGAATCTTGAGTACTTGGTTGTTATAGTCCTGTGGAATCTTCCTATTTGTATATTTTTATTTGACTGTGTTCTTTCTTGGAGGTGCTTTTGGGCAGTATTCTATAGTCTCTTGTTCAGGTTCTTTGAAGGTTAGTAATCCTGAGGTGGCCATGGGAGGGGGGGGAGCAGTGTGCAACACTGCAAGACATCTTGAGAGTTACCCACAAATGAATAAATGTTTGTCACTTAAATCTGCATGATTCCCACTTTCTACCATGATTTTGTGATTTTTCTAAACCTGCCTTTCATTATTTTGTGTGGTTGTAATTCCACTTTCTGCTACAGTAAGCCTGTAGTTGGTGACTTCTATTGATTTTTTTTTGAGGTTTTCTCTTATAGTCTCCATATTTAGGGGATTTAAAAAAATAGTTTCCCCTGATTTTTTTTAGCATCTTTTATTTTTAACTTCATTTCTTCCTATTTTGTGGTTGTTTACTTGCTATAGGCTATTCTTTTACTTAGTCTAGTGAATTTTCTTTCACTAATGTTATTTCTTAATTTATTTAAATGTGTCATCAATCCATTTGAAAAGGTCTCTCAGGATATCTTGCATTGTCTCTTTTTCCATCTTCATGACTTCTGGTATTTTAACTATTTCTGCTTCTCACTATTTTTTTTTTATTGTATTGGCAGTTTGCCTTGTTTAGTTCATTTCCCATTTTTCATGATTTTGAAATTTCTTAGTGTTTTGGGTACTTTTTCTCTCTTTGGTGTTTCTCTTTGTTGTGTACTAAGGAGCAAGTTAAGGTACTCACTGTTTGGCAAGTCTAGATCTGAATGACTATAGAGAGATTTATTCCATAAACCCCACTGAAAATTCCTTTGTTTTTATGGCCAACTCTCCCAAGTTCAAGAGTTTGGACACTGGTGTCCTATAAGGAGGTTTCTCCAAAAGAATGTTTCTTGGAAAAGGAGGATCCCCAACATGGCTCCAGCAAGTGAAAGGTGAAAACTATGTTGTGGGGGTGAGCGGCAAGGCATCTGGACCTCCCTGTGATTGCTTAGAAAGTGAAGGACCAATGTGAAGGAAGTTGCTTATAAAAACTATATACCTGGTTAGGGATGTAGGGAAATCTAATGAATTATTTTAGTAATTTATGTGTTTCTATCTATTCATGGGCTCCTGAGTCATTTGCAGCTTATAAAATTTTTGTGGGGTGAAATAATTAATTTAGGATATTTAGTGCCTGGGTAGGAGTTGGGTCTAAGCCGTATGTTATCTGGAGCAGGGGTGGGGAACCTGCAGCCTCTGTGGAGTCTGGACAGGTCAAAGGCTGCATTTGAAGACCTAGAGGGCCACATGTGACCTCAAGGCCTAAAGTTCCCCACCCCTTATGTTTACCCATGTAGTTTATGCCCATGTTCCCACATGGGTCTGTCTAGATGGTTACATGGGAAAACCTAGACCCAAGCTATAGCTCAAGTATTTTTTCTCTTTTTTAAAATTTTATTTTTTAAATCTTACTTTATTCTGAACTTCCCAAACACTAAACAAAAGGACAGAAGAAGAGATTATATGCAAAACTGCAGATCTCTATTACATGCAGTTTTTTTTTAAGTAGTCAATAAATTCCACATGTTACTTCCAAAGCTGTCCTGCTTATCTGTGATTCCTTCTGGAGTTCCTTCTGTCTATTCAATTTTTAAATGCTTCAATGAACCTCTTTTCTTTCTTTCTTTTCTTTAAATAAAACTACCACTACCTTCCTTCTCTCTCCAATCCTGCCTCCAGTGAAAAAACACAGGATCCTTATAAAAGTAATCATATTCGAACAAGTTGAATCCATACAATCCAAACAAGTTCAATCCATTTGCCATATCCAAAAATATACATCTCATTCTGTACTTTGAGGCCACTGTGCTTCTGTTAGGAGGTAAGTAGACTGTCTCATCGTTAGTTCTCTGGAAGAGAAGTTGTTTATTGAATTTATCAGTGAGAATCACGAATATATATTTAAGTGAACCACTCTGCTGGGACCAATGCACTAAACAGAAAACTACCCTCTTGTGGTCAAAGCCCTAGGATTAGATGGAGACCAGGTGAGTCCAGAGCCTTGGAGGGGCCTGGGCTAGAGGTTACAACTCTAAATAACTATGGTCCCTTCCCATCAAAGATGGAAGGTTTATAGTTCAGTCCTAATCTTGGCGCCAGGCCACTTTTATCAGTCAATTACTCACTCTAAATGAACAGGATACACAAGAGTAATTAATCACTTAACCCTCTGCTGGTTATGTAAGGTACCCTTTGCCAGGTCCTGATGCCTGAGTCACCATTGCTGTTCTCCACTGGGAAGCTGAGCCCTCAGGAATCTGTTACTGTGGCCACTTCCAGTACAGATAGATGGGACTGTCTCCAAGGATTCACAGGATTTACCTACCCTGAATCCCAAAGTCTGACATCAGCAAGCATGGGGGAAATATTCAATCCTTACACCAAAACTACTCTTTCAATGATCAAAAGTCGGACAACTCTGGAAAGGGAACATCTCAAAGCCTGCCAACATATTGGTATGAGGGGTGGGCAGGCAGCCCCCCAGCCCAGCAGTTATTTTTTCATTCCCCTTATTCCTCCTCCTCCCTAGTTTCTGCTATTCTCCCACCCCAAGGCTTCTTTCCAAAATGGCTATCTCAGAGGCATTTCTATATTGTGTGGCCACACGGGTTCCAAATTCTTATAGAACAAAGTGAACCTCCAGGGATGTTCTCCATACACAAAGATAAAGAAAATAGAGTCCCCAGCCTCAAAGAGCTTATGATATGACAGAATATGAGACAAATACTGTTGTCTAGAAGGGAGGAAAGGGCAGGAAATTTGAATCCAGGACTGATTTGCCCAATATAGTGTAATGGGAACCCCACCTCTGAGTTCACTCTCCCAACTCCCAGTCACTGGCAGGTTGTGACTCTAGAGTGTAGCTGATTACTATCTTCAGAATCCTAGGAACCTAGAACTTTCAACCTCTAAAGGATGAAGTTTCCAATACAATCACAAATGAGTCCTTATCTGGCATGATGCACCTTTTCCCTCACATTGACCAACCAGTCAACATCAATGAGCTTTTACAAAGGTTTTTACCAAGAAGATAGAATAAGAACTGCAGTCTGAAACAGCTTCCCAACAGGAGAAGTCTCCTGGGAATAGTGAGCTTAAGCTTGAAGTAACTGGTACAAAAAAAGTCTCTTCCAAGCAGGCGGCACCTTCTTGCCTACAGACACGGGGTCAGTGGGGAGAGTGGGCTCAAACTTGAATCACAAAGGTACTGAGGCACATTTGTAAAGAATATTTGGGGCTGAGGGGTACAGCATGACTCCTGGACCTAGGAGTTCTTTTCTTGATTTGTATTTGTGTAGTCTTTACTAAGTTTGCCTACAGGTGAAGTGTCAGCAAATGGAGAGTCATTCCCTTACACATTTGGACTGGATCCTTCTAGCATGTGGCACCTTGGCTGATGCATCAGTCTATTGTTAGGCTAGAGCTGGTGGTATCTCCTCTCAACTTCAGGTGCTAATGGTTCTTCCAACCTTTTGAAGCTCACAAGGTCCTAACCTGGTCAGTTCTACCTGTGGATACTCATTCACCTAAGATCAGAAAAAAATAAACATAGAAGAGACAAAAGAAATAGAAGTACCACATAGGCAGGTGGGGAGATGAGGCAGATACTGCCCATCCCTTTGCCTGGCAGCTCACAGGGTTCCTCCTGACACCAAAGGCACCAGGGAAGAGAATTTCTCCCTAAAACCTTTTGTACATAACTCTGTTCCAATTCATCTATTTTTGACTCCCTAGTTCCTCTGGTTGCAAAACCAATTAGAAGGCTTTTCATCATCACATAGTACTTACCCTGAGTCATCATAGCCAAAACCCAGCTCCCCAAAGTTCCAGGTAATGGATTGGAACCAAGCAATGAACATTTGTGCACATCCCGTCTTACCAGTAAGGACTTCCTTACAGCAATTATTCTTGGTTCCTCCCATCATACATCCCTCCTTGTACAATTTGTGAAAGGATGATTGCAAGTGGAGAAATACTTGCAAACTTACTAGTGACCTAATATGAAATTGGAGCTAAGACTAGAATTCATTTTACTTGTTCTCCAGCAAAGCAGATATTAGAACTACTTTAGAGTCCTTTCCTTCACCTAGAATGAAAAGTCACATTATTAAGTGTCATAGAAATTATGGGCATGATTTAAGAATCTATACAGCTGGTTTGACTTGGGACCAGACCTCTCTGTCATTCTTTCTTCGTTCCCTTCTCTCCATGATCCATCTTTTCCCTCTCCTTTGCTAGCTTCATTTCTCTCATCACTTTGTTCAAATCACTTCATGCTCCAGGAACTCAGTATTCTCATCTATCAAATGAGAAGGTTGGCCTAGATCATCCATAAAGTTCATTCCAGATGTGACATTTTTCTGTACCGTATTCAAAAGTTTCTCTGAGTTCTGACTTTCTATACTCTAAGGTTCCTTCCAGCTCACATTCCGGAATTAAGATTCCTTAAGCAGAGTCTTTGCTTCCCATTCCCACTTCAGGATCACTCCTCTTCCTTTATTCCTCAACAAGCTTTTTTCTTTTGAAGCCTTCTCTTACTTACTGTCATCTATTGACTTTAGGATTAGTCTTTGAAACTTTTCAATGATTCTTCCTTTTATACAATCAGAGAATTTGAGAGGTGGGAGGGCTCTCAGCAGCTGTCTAGTCCAATCTCTACATACATAGAAAATTCTCACTATGATATACCCAATGATTGGTTGTCCATTCTCTGCTTGAAGACATATTGAGTCTATTTTGGCAATATCTCTTTTATCCACCATCTCTTTTTCTTAGTTCCCATTGCAATCACTTTAGCTCAGCCCTCTTCTGGTGTGGACTTTTGCAATAACCTCCTAAATGGTCTTCCTGCCTCCAGTCCCTCCCCTCTCCGATCCATCCTTCAACTCGTACTTATGTCCAAATAATCTTCATAAGGCACAGGTCTAACCATGTTACTTCTCCAATCAAAAACATTTGCCACTTTCTCATTGACTACTGAGTAAAGTATAAATTGCTTATCTTGATATTCAAAGTCACCTAAAATCTGCCTTTAACTCACCTTTCCAATCCTACGTCATGCCATTCCTCTTTATCTTCTTTTTCTTTCCATGTGCTAGACAAATTGGACTACTTTTTGTCCTCTACCCCCACCCCATTGTCATCCTGCCCTCTCTTACCTCCGTATTTTTACTCATAACATTCTCAATACTTAAGAAAAACTCCCACCAGTCGCCAGTGTCTATTAAAGTCCTTTCTTTCTGTCAAGGTCCAATTCAGGTGCCACCTCCTCCATGACGTCTTCCCTGATCACCACTATTCCACACAAACATGATCTCTTCCTTTTCAAATTTTTCCTATCACTCCACCTTTACCTATCCTTTTTAATTGTTTATATTACTCATGTTTGTATACATTTCTCTCCTTCCCATTACATTATAAGCTCCCAGAAAACAGGGATATGTGTTTGATATTTATCATTGTATCCCCAGTGCTTTGGTGCTTTGAACATAGTAGATCTTAATAAACATTTGTTGAACGGAGCAGGGCTAACCTCCAAGACTCTACAATGGAATGAGCTGTTCCATTCTGTTGCATGATACATATTTCTCTACTAGTGTATATATGCAACTCATTTTCTTTTCAGTTAACACATCTAAATGAAGAAGTTATGTGTCATGGGTAGGGGGAAGAAAATTTATTCATGAGCTAAGGAAAGTTCTTCCTATGTACTATAAATTTAGAGATGGCTTTTTATATCGAAGGGGGTGGCTTTTCGAAACAGAATACTATGCTATGCATTGACTCTCCTCCCGATCTAAATCTTAGTACAGTTTATTTTCCCAAGTGAAAGGCTGGGTATGTAAATATCGGACAGAACCATCCCTTAACTTAAAGAAAGATCTGTTTCTTTCCTTTCATGCTTTTGGGTTGTGCATCCCCCAGCTCAAAGCACTATTATTAGACTCAGAACTACCACAGCTCAGAATACACGCTCTGATTCTCTTTGTAAATGACCATCCTCTGAAAGGGCCATAATCTAGCTTCTGTTTTTCAGTCTACACAGAGCCTGAAGGGTCTTTATGCTGTTGTTTGGATAGAAACATTACCCATCAATAGCTTTTATTCTTTGTTTACTTCTAAATATGAGGGGGGTTTTGTGTGTGTGTGTGTGTGTGTGTGTGTGTGTGATATCAAAACCTTTTGATTCAACTGATGTATTCATCTTGGGATGGAATGTGAACACAATGATGTGAGGAATGTGGTATAGTGGAAACAGGAGAGAATCTGGAGGCAGAAGCCTGGGGTTCAAGTCCTGACATTGCTACATCATACTGAGAGATCTTAGGCAAATCACTTAACCTCTCTGGGACTCAATTTACTCATCTATGTGGTGAGAAGGATGGAATAGATGCTCTTTAAAATCCCTTCCAGCTTTATCCACTTGGATAAATTATAATGTCCAGTCATGGCCCTAGAAAACAGATGATGAAACATTCTTTCTTCCTTTTGATAGGAAGGGGTGGAGAACTACTGATACTGAATGATGAATATACTCCCAGACAGGTTAACTATGTTGTTTGGTTGTACTTTGCTATTTTTGATATGTGCAAAGGGAGGGTGGAATGAGGTAGCCAGAGGCAGGGATCTGAGTCCAGAGGATATTGGGAAAGGACTGTGAGATTAAAACAAAAGGTAGCAATAACACTTTTTAAAAAGAAATTTTAAAAAATTGAAATACAGTCTTGGACAGAAGGAAACCCAAGTCGCTCCAGAACACAGCTCTTATCTAAAAACTAGCCTAATTGTTAACATTTCTAATTGAACATCTAGTTTTTAGCATAATAATAATTATCTTTTCTGAAAGCATCTTTAAGCTGATAACCTTGCCTGACTCCAAATTCAACATCCTTTTCAGTACACCACACTTTCTCCCTGTAGACATTGCTAGTTTATCTTCCTCATCCAAGTGGATGAAATTCTACCATTAAAGACTGGGCTTTTGGGCTGAACATTGCCTTCTGTAGCAAGCCCTTTTCCCTAAATGAGAGTGGGATGGAGAAATGCATTGAGTCACTAAGACTTTGATGTGAATAAGTGATCTCTTTCCCCACTGATAAGTGAAACTGGGGGCCAATGAGAGCACCAAGTACCTAGTTATGGAGGGGAAGCTGAAAAGAGAGAAGAGCAGAAAAAGGCAACATGAGATAAAATTACAAACCTGTTTTTCTTTACAATTTTACCTAAGACCAGCTCTGGCTATAACAGGAGGGTACATGCTATACACTATAAAAATTAGGTAATAATAATAATAATAATAACTGACATTTCTATAGTAATTTTAGAGTTACAAAGCACTGTCCTCCCAACAACCCTGTTTGATAGTGTTGTGAGAGAAATATCTCCCTTCTGAATTCATGCAGTAGGTAGCTGTTGAAATTGATCTATTACAACATAGAAATTATAGAGGTAAGAAAAAACCTAGGTCTTACTATTATGACTAAACATAGGTTCAGATCTCAGGTAAAAAATAAATCTGAACAATAATTAGGATTCTAACAAGGCCTCTTAGAGGAAAAATTACATCAGAGTGACAAGGAAATAATTCTTTTATATAGCCAATCTTGTACATTCCTCTTAGGCCATAAAAGTTAAAAAAAAAAAAAAAAGACATTTATAATCCCCTGCTTCCTTCAATGTTACAAAAGTTGAACAAACTTTGATAAACAGTCAGAATTTCATAAGTAATAAGCCTAGTGAAGCAGACTCTATAGGTAAACTAAGTCAGGTTACATTTTTTTTTTTTTTTTGCTTTTTGGAGGACAATCAGGGATTAAGTGACTTACCCAGGGTCACATGGCTAGTTTTTGTGTTAAGTGTCTGAGGGCAGATTTGAACTCAGGTCCTCCTGACTCCAGGGTCAGTGCTCTATTCACTGCACCACCTAGCTGTCCCATGTCAGGATGCATCTAGAGCGTTCACAAATAGGCTGATAAGGGTGGGGTGGGGTTTACTGTCACCAAGGAGTCAGTCACAGTCTAGATTCTTCCTTTGGCTTCTTATCTAAGGAATGTTCAAGGCCTTAAGTAAATTTTTATACCTCATAGGACAAGTGGTCAAGTGAGATAAATATATATATATTTTTTTTCATTGAATTGTTTATTTACTTTTAGTTTACAAGATTCAGTTCCACAATCCCTTGAGTTTCAAATTTTCTCCCCTCCCTTCCCCTTCCCCCCCACATGGTGGCATACAATCATGTATAGGATCTGCAAATACTTAAGTGAGTTAAATATTAACAGAAGACAGGCTTTCAGTTAACAAAAAGTTGCAGAAGGAATGGTCCTGATCTCCAAATAATAAAAAATTCATAAGAAATAAAATATTAAAAATTCTCTTACATTAGATAGTATACAGAGAGACTGAGCTGAAGCTTACACTGCTGAAGTTGTGAATTTGGAAGCACTTGAGCCCCAGACTGTTCTGGAGAGAGAAGAGGAAGATTGTTATATTCATTCCAGAATGTGATTGGTAGCTTTTGATAGTTTAGTCAATAAGGATTTATTAAGCACCTACAGTTTTAGGCACTGGGGAAATAAAAAAAGGTAAAAAAGAGAGTCCCTGCTTTCACGTATCTGAGTGTAATTGAGGGGAGACAACATGAAACAACTATAAACAAGCTATATATAGAATAAATTGGAAGTAATCAACAGAGGGAAGGCACTAGCATTAAGGGGGATCAGAAAAGGCTTCTTATAGATGATAGGATTTTAGCTGAGACTTAAAGAAAGCCAGGGAAGCCACAAGGTAGAGATGAGGAGAGAATTCCAGACATGATACTTTAATATTCATTTCTGTCTTCATTAAATGTTTATTATTTCAATGAGGTTTCTAACGTAGGTCTGTTAGCATAGTAAGCAATTGAAGGTCTATATCCGAACTAATTTCAAAGGCTCCAAGTTTTCATACTGGGCTAGGAAAGTCCTTGCTTTATATCAAAATTCAGATCTTTCTAATCCAAATTCATTCCTCTTTTTTCTGCATGAACCTAAAGGTAGCATAAATTCCAGAGATAGAAAACAAGAAGAGTTAACAATTCTCAGCTCCTAGGAACATTTCTTAGAGAGTTAAAAAACTAGAGATTTGCTAGGAAAGCATCATCTTTCCTCCTCTTTTTCCCCTCCTTCCCTCTTTCCCTTTGTATTCTTTCTCTCCCTTCTCTTTCCCTTCTTTTTCTTCTCCCTCTACTTTTTCCTCCTCTTTCCTCTCTTCTCTTCAGCCTCCTTTTTTGCCTCTCTACTCTTTGTATTCTCTTTCTTTCCTCTCTTATCCTTCTCCCTTCTTGGTTTTATTGCCAACTGTTAATAGAATAGGCACTTAATAAATACCTCTTGATTCACTTATTGATGCATACGGAGCCAGGAAATGAGGAGAAGAAAGAGAAATGCTAGTGTTAATAATGATAAACAAAAAGTATGCTAACAATGAGTGTGGGGCAGAAAAGTTCAGGTGCAGCTATTCACTTGAGAAGAACATTAGGGGTTCTAACACTACCCAGTAGGATAAGAGCAGGGGTTTAAATAAACCTTGGACTGCCTTCAGAGCTAGTATATACTCCTCTAACCCTTGTGGGTGGTTAGGAGAGTTGGCAAGCAGATGGCAGATAAGTTTGAGAAACAATCTTTGGAATATAGTATAAGGCAATGTAATGGGAATTTTCTATTCTTGATGTATTAATCTCACCAGATCAAAACCTTATTCTTGGAATACTAATCTTTTTTTTGTTCTTGTTTTTCAGAAGGGGGAAGGCAGGGCAACTGGAGTTAAGTAACTTGCCCAAGGTCACGTGGCTAGTAAGTGTTATGTATCTCAGGCCACATTTGAACTCAAGTTCTTCTGACTCCAGGGCTGGTGCTCTATTTGCTGTGCCACCTAGCCACCCCTTGGAATACTGATCTTAAGGGAAGGAGATATTTCTCCTACTTGAGATGTTGTGGAGTTGACCAAAACCAGTGCCATGAGAAGTAAACATTTACTTAAAGCCTTAAATATTCCCTAGATAAGAAGCCAAAGGAAGACTCTCAACTGTCTCTGGCCCCTTGGCAACGTAAATCTTCCTCTTCAATCAGTCTATTTACAAATCCTCTAAATGTAGTTTAATCTGTAACCTGACTTAGTTTACCTATAGAATTTGTCTGACCAAGTTTATTTCCTTAGGGGATGTGTGAGTTTATGAGTGTTTAATTAAATTTGTTCAACTTTTATGATATTGAAAGAAGTATTGGGATTATGGATTTGTTTTTTCTTTAACTTGTATGGCCTAAGAGGAAATGTTTGGATTTCAATATATAAAAGAATTATTTGTGTCATTCTGATGTAATTTTGCCTATAAGAAGACCTGTTAGACTTTTAATGTGTGTTCAGGTTTTTTTCTGAAGCCTGAACCTATGCTTGAGCATAATAATAAAAGTTAGATTTTTATCTCTATAGTTTCTGCATTGTGGTAAATATATTTTGGCAGAGGTTAAATACTACATGTATTCAGAGAAGAGATATTTCTCCCATAATTGCAAGGACAGTACCATACAGTTCCTGGGTCCCTTCTCTTTTGTAATGAGAATGAAATCTCTGTGAACCTTTGGAACTTGATTTTAAACAGTGGAGGGTTTGAATCTTTTAATGGTAATATACCCATCCTGACTCATTTGCCTCCTATATCAGCAGTTCACTTATGATGGCTTGGTCTTTTCTCACCCTATCTTCCTTGATGGTATTGCATGTGTCCCTCACTACTGTGCCTCTGAGGATAGATAGAAGCTTGTGTGCACGTGCATGCTTCCTTGGGTTGAGCCGTGGTTGGGTTCTATGTTGCTTCAGAGCTAGGACATAGGGTATATCCAAGTGATGTTTCAAGTGGTGATGAAATGTCCTATTGATTCAACCTCAGAACTACATATCTGATCTTTGACAACTGAGCTCACTCCTCTATTACCAAAGGCACATTACTCAGTGGAGGTCATCTTAGGAGTAGATTGGGATAGAAAGAAGACAAAGCAAACAGAAGGTCCTTTAGGGTCCCAAAGTAGGAAGTAACAAATAAGTCAGATATCTGACTAGCAAGTGCAAAGGACTTACTGAACTAGGGAGAATGGAGTAATTATGAACAAAAATTCCCTGGGACACTTCCTTGGTGCCAGGACTTCTGGTAACACCTTATTCCAATGGCATCTGGTTGCAATGACTCAGTTGCCTTGAAAATGTCTAAGGAGACAGAGGATAGGAAGGAGCCTGATGCCTCTTGGATTGAACTGACCTATACATGGTAGGAAGAAAGAGTTTGGTAAAAGTGGCTATGATGAGGGAAAGGAAATTACTGGCTTAAATTAGGAGGACAGTACAGGGGCAGTGAATAAAGTGTTGGGCCCTGGATCTCCTCCCCTTGTGTCAACATTGTGGTTTTGTGGGAATGTTTGCAGATGCTCGAGCTGACCTAGGATCACTGTTCATACTACTCCAGAGACAACCTATAGTATGTGCCAGAATCAGAGAAAGAGAAAATGAAAGCTGTTCTTGGAGTTGCTGATCTAAACAGTACTTGCTGTAATGACCCCAATTGTCCATCCCTATAAAAAGGCAGCTTGGTGTAGTACCAAGATATCAGACTCGCCGACTACTAGTCTCATGTAACCCTCAGACAAACCAGATTGAAATGTAATTATGAAATGTTTAACAAAATAAATAAAAATATAATACAACACTGATAATGTTAATTTGTGTTTTCCTAAGTGTATATGCAGGCTGTTTCTGAACGACACTGGCCTATTAGATAGAAAGGAGGTTTTAGAGCAGGTTTCCCACTCCTGTTTTGGAATCAGGAAAACCTGGGTTCACATCCTAACTCTGACACATAATGACTGTGATATCCTGGGCAAATCTGCTAACATTCCAGTACCTCCAGACAACTCTAAAATCATAAGCTTCAAACCATTGGAGACTGGTAGAGGGAATTTTCTCTTTGGAAGTCCCTCTATAAATGAAATTTCAGAACTAGGACAAAAGAAAGAAGGAGAGTGACCAGTAATGGACATTGGGCATTTACCAAATTGTGTCTGATAGTCATCTGGCAGGAGCATTGCTCCAAGAGCCTGCCAGAGGCACCTCATTTCTGTTCCCCTGCTTCTTAAGACCACCAAGGTCCATTCTGATCTACAACCTGGGGAGCTTCCAAACTTGCCTAAATGTATCCTGTAAATGCCACTCATGTGATTCGATTCGACAAATCTTAGTTAAGTATCCGTTGTATGAAGACTACACTGTTAGATAACAGAGGCAGCTGGGTGGCACAGTGGATAGAACCCTGGGCCAGGAGTCAGTTTAAATTTGACACTTACTAGACCTGTGACTCTATGCAAGTCACTTAATCAGTTTGCCTCAGTTTCCTCATCTGTAGAATGGGGATAATAATACCATCTACCTCCCAGGGTTGTTGTGAGGATCAAAAGAAATAATCAGTGTAAAGAGCTTAATACAGTGCCTGGCACATAGTAAGCCTCATATAAATATTATTTATTAATTATTATTAAAGCCAGGGTCTCACAGAGGGCAAATTCAGCCTGCTGCCTGTTGTCGTATAACCAGAGATAAGAGCAATTTTTACATTTCAAAATATTCAAAATAATGTTGGGACCCCTGAACTTGAGGGTTCCAAAGAAACAGTTTATCACCGTTGAAAGTCAGAGCACCAGGGACGGAGTCAAGATGGCGGCAGAGAAGCAGCAAAACTCCACAGCTCCCCCCGTAACTACCTCACATACCTATAAAATATGACTCTAAACAAATCTTAGAGCTCCGGAACTCACGAAGTGATAGAGTAACAAAGCTCCCACTGAAGCCAGCCCAGAGGGCAGAAGGGAAGGGGTTCATCATAGGGCCACCAGAACAAGCCGTGGCTGGAGTGGGAATCACCAGCAGCTATGGCATTTTCCAGAATTACCAACCCATAAGAAACAAGGACTAAGTGAAAGGTCAGTGGTACTCGGACAAATTTGGGAAAGAGGGTCCAGCCAACTGCCCCAGGGCTAGAAGTGGCTGAAGAGGTAGCCCTGCAGCCGCCTCCATGTGGCTGCTTCAGAAGCTCCTGGCCTGCAGATTGCAGGGGAGGCCAAGTGAGCATTCAGAAGCTAAGTGCTCTTGCCTTGAGCTGCCTAGATCAGGATCATGGTCTTGGGTGGTGATCCTGAGGTGCATTTTCAGTGAGCCAAAGCTGGTGGGTGCTGCAGAAATGGTGGCCTCCTAATAGCTCCGGCAGCTGTGAAAACCCCAGCGATTTGGGACAGAGCTCTCCCCTCTGAAAGCAGAGTTCTACTGACCCTAAAAGTCAGGTAATTAACTGGCAACATGAGTTAGCAAAGGAAGCAAAGCAAGCCCAGCAAAGCAACTTTAGATTCCTCTTTTGGGGACAAAAAGGATCAAAGCATGGAACAGGAGGAAGACAACACAGTCAGAACTCCTGCACCAAAAGCTTCCAAGAAAAATGTAGACTGGTTACAATCCATAGAGCAGCTTAAGAAGGATTTTGAAAACCAAATAAGAAAAGTGGAGGAAAAAATTGGGAAGAGAAATGAAAATGATGCAAGAAAATCATGAAAAGAGCGTCAACAACCTGATTGAAGAAAATAACACCTTAAAAAATAGATTAACTCAAATGGCAAAAGAGGCCCGAAAAGCCAATGAGGAGAAAAATGCCTTAAAAAGTCAAATTTGCCAGATGGAAAAAGAATCTCAAAAGCTTTCTGAAGAGA
>CM053592.1:137357414-137380664 GCA_028646515.1 Pseudochirops corinnae
AACGAGGTGGAAGACTTCCAAGCATTCTTAATGAAAAAACCAGAACTGAATAGAAAATTTGACATTCAAATACAAGAAGCATGAGAAGGTAAACATGCAAAAGAATTCATAAGGAACTTTTCACAGTTGAACTATTTACATGCCAACATGGAAGAATGATAATTATAACTTATGAAACTTTTCTCAGTATGAGGATAGTTGAAGGGAATATAAATGTATATATATACACGTATACATGCACATATGACTATATAGGAGGGTATATATGTGTATGAATACATATGTGAGTGTGTATATATATGTGTACATAGACAGAGGGCACAGGATCAATTGAATAAGGTGGGATAATATTTAAAAATAATATTTGAAATTAAGAGGTAGGAGAGGAATAGTATGAGAGGAGACAGGGAGAGACAAAATGGAGATAATCCTCTCATATAGAAGAGACAAGGGATAATTGTTACAGTGGAGGGGAAAAACAGGAAGGCAAAAGAGAATGGGTCAACCTTACTCTCATTGAATTTGGCTTAGGGAAGGAATGACATAAACTCTAAACTGGGTATCTTGGCCTACAGGAGAGTAGCAGGGAAGGGGATGAGAGAGGGAAGGAAGGAGGGGAGGGCAGGTTGGGGGGGAGGGTTGTTAGAAGCATACACTTTTGTAAAGGGACAGGGACAAAGTAGAGAATAGAACAAGTTGGGGGTGGAATAGGAAGGAGGGAAATATACAGGTACTGGGATCGGGAGATCCATCTTGCCCTACAGAAAATCAGAGGGGTGATGGGGGAGGATATAGGAGAGAGCAGATTGGGGGAGGGGGTATACAGTTGGATTGCTGTTTTGGGGTGATGAGTAGGGGATGATGGAAAGCTTCCTAGAGAAAGTGATATTTGATATTTGAATATAACTTTAAGGGGTAGGTAAGAATTCAACATGTGAAGAGGTTTCAGCTGTACATCTAATACATAGGGAACAGCTTGAGCAAAGGTATGGAGGAAAGTGTAGGGAGGCCCAGAGCAGTAAAGAGTAGTCCAGTTGGAGTCAGGGCATAAAGGAGGTGAGTAGGAGAAGGATGAAGAAGACCGGAAAGGTAACATGGTAATCAACAACCACAGAATCATTCCCATAGTCATAAAGCCAGAAAGAGCTGGCTTCCTCATCCTTAAATTGAAGGGATTGGGTTAGATGGCATCTGTGGTCCTCCAGATTGATGATCATACAACCTTAAAAGTCATCTGGTCCCAAGCTTGGATTGTGCAGATGAGAAAATGAGGCTCTCAAAGGATAAGTGACCTGCATGAGTTCTGAATGAGTTAGGGGCTGAGCTGAAAGTTCAGCACAAGTATACCATGTTCTTTGCTCTACTTGATAGAACCTCAGCCTTTGAAGAAAACTCAGAGGACATTTAGTCTATGGGAATGGGAATCCCCTCTATAGTATCCCTACTGAGCAGCTGTTCAGCCTTTTCTTAAAAAGACCTTGAGGGATAGAAAAATCCCCTCTCTCCAGAGGCATCCCATTTTACTTTTGGACAGCTTTAATTATTAGGAATTTTTTCCTTATGTAGAGTCAAAATCTGCTTCTCTGCCATACCCACATTACCCCTGGTTTTACCCTCTGAGGCCAAGCAGAACAAGTTTAATCCATTTTTTCATACTTCAAATGCTAGAAGACATCTGATATGTTTTCTTTTCCCTAAAATGGAAGTTATTGTGTCCCAAAGTTTTCTCTTTCCCAGGCTAAGCACTGTCAGTTCTTACAACTTATCCTTGTATGGAATGGTCTACACTTCTTTCTGGCCATTGTCCCCTTCTGGATAATGGTTGTAAATGCTCAACAGAGTTTGAATTTGGCTTGATAGACCAAGTAGAAGGTCTCTTGTTGAGTGGCAGGTGCTCCTCAAAGAGTAATTGACAAGTTTTCTGGCTAGATGTGGGAATTTGTTTTGCACGGCCATGCGTATATGCTTCAGTTTTTCCCCCCTACTTTTCAATGTATTTTGGGAGGAGAAGAAATGAAGAAAGGTCCTATGGATAGTGTTGGCCTCCTGTTACAGTAGAAATTAAGGTAAACTTAGGCACAGATTCTGAGTATTATCAATTTATTAGTTAGCTAGCAGTAACCAATAAATTGGGTTAATGGCCTCTTTCCATGACCAAAGATCTTGGCTGTTGTTCAGTTGTTCAAACTCTCCGTGAACCCATTTGGGGTTTTCTTGACAAAGATAGTGTAGAGGTTTGCTATTTCTTTCTCCAGTTCATTTCATAGATGCGGAAACTGAGGCAATCAGGGTTAAGTGACTTGCCCAGGGTCACCCATCTACTAAGTGTCTGAGGCCAGATTTGAACTCAAGAAGATACTCTTCTGAACTCCAGACTCAACACTCTATCCACTGTGTCCCCTACCTGCCATCTAGCACCTAGTAGGTGTTTAATAAATGCTCATTCCCTTCCTTTCTTCTGCGCATGTGGTTCTTCTCTCTACCAATGTGGATTAAAATGAATCACCATCTTCTAATGGTGTGTGATGTTTGACCACATCCTCTCAAAAATCCTCTATACAGAATCCACCCAACAATTTGTCCTGCATGCCTTCCCCTGAGTCTTCTAGCATTTTATAAATACCAGTGCATCACCTGAGCTGCCTATCTCTTATCCATTACTCTTACTATGTGACCTCTTTTTACTATTATGGAAACCCTTAACATTATCTTTTACATTACTTTTCATACCTAAGTGTTTAGTGATAATATATTCTAGCCTATTTCTACCCACTATGCATTTTCCCGTTGCCTTTTGGGTCTCCTGTAATTTTTGATTCTTTCATGATTCATAACCTTATAGCATCATGGGAATAACATTGGTGTTGAAAAGATAGAGTACCCTTTCCCCCAAGATAGCACTGACAGCAAAGAATGAAGCCATTGTCCTCCCCAAGTCCAAGGCCTTGAAGGCCAAGAAAGCCATGATGAAGAGTGTCCATAGGCACAAAAAGAAGATCAGAACATCCTTCACCGTCTAGCAACCCAAGATGCTAACTAAGACTTTGAAGGCAGCCCAAATACTCTCAGAAAAGTGCCCCTTGGAAAAACAAACTTGATCATTATGCCATCATTAAGTTTCCCTTGACCCCTGAGTCTACTATGAAGAAGATTGAGAACAACAACACCATAGTCTTCATTGTGAACATCAAGGCCAACAAGCATCAGATCAAGCAGGCCATAAGGAAGCTGTATGACATCATCGTGGCCAAGGTCAACACACTGATCTGGCATAGAGAGAAGACTTGCTCCAGACTACGATGCTTTAGATGCTGCCAACAAAATTGGAATGTCCAGCTATCCCACTCCACCCATAATAAAAGGTTTTCCAGTATATATAAAAAAAAGAAAAGCTAGGGTTTAATCCCAGCTTTGTGCCACATCCCTGCTACCAGGAAGCTGAGGTTGATGGATAGCTTGAGTTTGGTAGCTGTGAACTGCAATGGGATGAAAGTGTATCAGGTGGCACCAATATTACAAGCCTCTTTGAGTGGAGGGCCACTAGGCTGCCTGAGGAAGATGGCACTGGCCTTGGATAGAAAAACAGAGCAAGTTTCCATGGTAACCAGTATTGGTGTGTAGCCTGGGATGCTGTACTTCCTGTCTTGGTGAAATTAGGAGACAGAAGAAATAGGAAGGAAGGAAAGAAAGAAGGAAGGAAGGAAAGAAGGAAGGAAAGAATAAAGAAGGAAAGGAGGGAAAGAGGAAAGAAATGAAGAAAGGGAAGGGAAGGAAGAAAGAGAGAGAAGAAGGAAGAAAAAAGCAAGGAAGGAAGGAAAGAAAGAAAGAAGGAAAGGGGAAGGAAGGAAAAAAGAAAGAAGGAAGAAGGAAAGGAAGGAAAGAAGGGAGGAGGAAAGAAAGGAAGAAAGGAAGAGGGAGGAAGAAAGAGAGGAAGGGAGGAAGGAGGAAGAAAGAAAGAAAGAAGAGAGGAAGAGTTTTAGCATCAGGGAACAGCTTAGACATCCTGCACTTTCCTTCATCCTGTCTGTTTCCTCCAGTTCAGTTCTGAGACCAACTCATTGTCCATCTACAGTGCCTGCTTAATACACATGTGCTGATGTCTGGGCTTTGATAATTGATAAGAAAGTTATACGTCAGTGTGAGGCAAATGCAGTCTTGATCTAGTTGATTTTTCCTGTATGGATGATCTCCGGTCAGCGCCTGTGGATTTCATTGAGGAAACTCAATGCAATCATCTTGGTGGTCCTATTTGTCATCTGAAAACACTAATTATAGAAAAACCCTTCTACACCTGAAATTCGCTCAGGACAGACTCCATGAGAAAGACAGCACCACTGGTGAGCATATCCCTTCATTTTTTTTTTTTTTTGACCTTTTTTTCATGTCTTGATCAATGCTGGCAGCCACAAAGTACTACATGAGTTCAAGAAAGCAGTGTAATCACTCATCTACCTGAGTAGTTCTGTTCCTTGGGTACTGTGCTCACTTGTGTTTTCCTGGGCTTTATAGCAATTATGATTGCTTATGATGAAGTCACCTAGTAGAGTGAAAAGATCACTGTACTGGGAGTCAAGAGACTTATCTTTGTATCCTGGTTCTGATACATAAAAGTTATGTGAAATTAAGTCACCTTTCCTCTGACCTTCAGTTTCCTCATCTGTAAAATCATACTTGCTTTCCCCCCTTCACAAGATTGTTGTAAGAAACATGTTTTATAAACCTTAGAGAGAGTTATTAATTATAACCGCCATCATTATCATTGGAGTCAGGAGACCCAAATTCCAGTCATGTAACACATAAAAGTCATAGAATCATAGCTTTAGAATTGGAGAACACCTCTGAAATCATCTAGTCCAAACTTCTCCTTTTTAAAAATTTTATATATATTATTTGCTTTACTATTAATTTGTGGAATAAAACAAGCATTTTAGTAACATAGTATAATAAAAAAGATGATTGCACATGACACTGCAAATCTATTATGTACAACTTGCTATTCCTTTTAAATATATAATAAAGTTAACATGTAAATTTCTTTTTCCCCCCTACCCCCAGGTGGCTACCATTAGACACACACCTGTGAGTATATGTGTATACATACGTGTGTGTGTGTGTGTGTGTGTATGTGTGTGTATATATATATATATATATATATATATATATATATATATATATATATGTATGTGTGTATGTATGTATATGTACCAACCCCCTACTTTTATACCTGTGGAAATTGAAGCTCAGAAGTTGTGACTTCTAGGGTCACACAATTAATAAGTATCAGAGGCAGGTTTAGCACCCATCTCTACCATGCCACAGTAGTTTGCTAAAGTCACTATTCCTCTCCAGGCTTTAGTTTTCTTATCTGTAAAATGAGGGGGCAGCCATAATAAATCTGACGTTCTGTATCCTAAGATCCCTTCAGGTTCAGACATTCTGTTTTAAGGGATCTTTCACAAATTTAACATTCTTTTTTCAATGGAAAGTTTGCTTTAAAGCCTTGGATAAAACCATTTGTCTCCAAAAGATACATATTCTAAGTTGTTTCAAGAGCAAGTATCTAGCCTGCCCACTTTAATTTTTTAATTTTGAAATTAATAAACACAATTATTTTTTTTTTGGCCTTTTTTTTGGAGAGAATAAACACAATTATCATCAGCAAGCTTGTATTAAACATATACTACATGCCAATCGCTGTGTTCAACACTGGTGATAGAAAGAAACACCAACAATGTATTTTCTGCTGTCAAAGAGCTCTCATTCTAATGGCTGGATTCAACAAAGAAAATAAGTATTTACATATACAAAGAAAAACAGAGAAAGAGGAGTGGATGTGAAACCTTGACTCTTCTCCCTTCAAGCACATGGCTACCTCAACGTGTGACTGCTGAAGTGTCCTGTCTGCCTAGGACTCCCTCTGATCTTCCCTCTCTTCTCCTCTGCAGCCTGCCCACTTTAAAAATAAATTGTGAAAAGTAGATTTGTTTGTATTCTGCTTAATCTGTAAATTGAAAGACTCTGCTTATGACCCTGTTAAACAGAGCTGCATTTGGTCTATACATTAGCATATTTTAAAAAGTGCCATATGCTAGAGGACTTTTATTACATGTGTAGGAAATTTTTATTATTTTATTTAATCAGCTGGAAAGAAATTTGTTATTTTTAAATGAAACATTTTATTGAAATCTTAACATTGAACATCAGTATAATGCAATAAACTTGCTTTTTAAACTGACAGCAACTAGTGCAACTGGGTGTCCTGCAAACATCCCACAAGGCATCAGATGAAAGGGATCTCAGAGCTCTTGTAAGCAATCTGCTGCCAGTGTACCATCCTTGAAAGTCCAGCTTCCTAATCACAGAAGAAAATATTGGGACCAATGCTATATAACTCAGCTAATTTTTGAGCCTAATCCCCCAGAGATCAAGGTGGTATGAAGAGAATATCCTGGAGGTACTGGGGAAAATGTTTTTATATTTGCTCTTGTTCCATCTTTGAAGTGAATATCTTTTTGTAAAAGCTACCTGGTATTATTAAGTGGCCAGATAGAACTGAGGTGCTAATCGTTGGCTCCCAACAAATGGGAGGAACACAGCCAGTGGGGGCCCAAGCCAGTGGCAATAGAGAAGAAACACCTCAACTCCCAGGGTTCCTGGAAACCCTGAAGGGAGGTGGAGCTTGTCTGTCCCTGAGAAAGAGTGAGGCCAGAATATATATAGATATGGAAACATTCTCTAAGAGAGATTAAGTAACTTGCCCAAGGTCACACAGGTGATAAATTGTAGAATCATACATTGATTTCAGGTCCTTTGACTTCAAAACTAGTCAAAACTAATACTCTTTCTACTATACCATGATCCTCTCTCTAAGGTTCCTTCCAAAAGTGACATCCTACATAGCACTAAATAATTTAAATATGTTCTCATTTTACCTTCAGCTCAACCCTGAGAATTAGGAGAGTGCAAATGTTATTTTGATGTTATAGCCAAGGAAACTGAGACTTTGAAAAGAACAGTGATCCACTCAAGGTTATTCAGCTAGAAAGTGGAAGTAGAGTCTGACTTTTAACCCAGGTCTCCTGACTCCAGCAGAATATAAAGTCATTAAAGCCAAGGACGGTTTTCTCATCTGTAAAAGGAAAAAGCTGAACTAGATGGCTTCTGAGATCTCTTCAATTTATGATTATTTTTCTTTTTTTGTCTTCAAAAATTTAACATTGAAAAATCATTTAGCGTTTAGTTGGCACTTAATAAATGCTTATCAGATTTAATCAAATTCTGACTTCACATCCAGGGATCTTGCCTGTATAGCACAAAATCACTTGGCATCTGAAGAATATAGCCTTCAAGTTTGGCTCCATTACACTAGGCACAAGACACTTATCTTTGAGAAGATGTGATGAAGCCTCTCTCTGTGGGGTTTCAGAGTTGCTTTAAGCACTTCTGTTGAAGCCAGATAACTAGACTACAGATAACTCTCCAATATAGAACTTGCTTTTGAATTTGCCTTCCAAAAAAAGCAACCTCTTTTGTGCTCTGGGAAAAGTGCAAAGGCTTAGGAATTGTTTGATGTTTGTGTTTAAAATTGCACACTTTAAGATTAAGGAAAACTCCAGATCCAGGTCATTTCATATGACTTTTAAAAAAAACAAAACTTTTTTCTTCCCCAAATCACCATGTCACATACTAAGAAGAAGATCTAAAGGCTAGAAAAGGTCTTAGTGATCATCTGATCTTGTTCTCTCATTATATGAGGTCTAGAGAAAGGAAATCACTTATCCAAGGTCAGAGAGCTATATAGCCTAGCAGAGAGGGAATCTAAACCCAGATCGTCTTATTACAAGTCCAGTGTCCTTTCTTGTATATCAGGCTGATTCCTCTATGCTATAGGGGATGGGCCAGGTGACAAATCTTGATACCTAAGCTAAAATAGTCATTAGACTATCAGCAACTTCATCTCTCCTTACAAGATCCATTCACCATCTCTTAGGAGCCAATTATTTTCTGGCCACAAATTGCCTCCTAGATAGAACGTCCAAGAGGCTAATGAGAGCAAAGAAAGAAAAACAACAACTCTAGGATCTGAAACTACAAACGACATTAGAGATTATGTAGTCTAGCTCTCTCATTTTAATCGCTGAGGAAACTGAGGCCTAGAGAGGAGTAGTGAGTTGCCCAAAATTTCACAAGTTGTAAGTAGCAAAGCCATAATTAAACCCCAGGCCCTTCTAATTTTGAAGATACTGCTTTTTGTATTGCCCCATAGTTGTTTTTTTTTCTGCCTTCTCTTCTATTTATATGTGGACTCCATCAGTGGTCTGCAGGAAGAGGAGGGGGGTGGCAAACTCTGAAATTAAACTTGGTGTCCTATTCTCAGCTCAAAGGAAATGCTTCAACATTTCCCCTGAGTTATAGGGACTACATGAGCTTCTCTGGTTACACGTATGGCATGTTGTTTTGCAGGCTCCTTGGTGACTCAGCAGAAAACAAGAGGCACATTTGGATGGATTTTTACTCTCCTTAAGCCCTGTTCGGCCTTTCTCGATCCATGGCCAGATTCCAAGACAGAAAGAAAGCAGGGCCCACATCAAGCTGGGAATTCTGATCCAAGCTAAGAGCCAGGTTAAGGTATAAAGAAATTTCTTCTGTATCTCCTCATTTATTACTGTTTTTCTTTCCCGTTTTCCAGTCTGCCGTTCTGAAAGCTGGGTATAATAAACTTGATGAGAAAGCCCTTTGCTAGTCTGCTACCATTACTATGAAGATGTAGATAGATTTCCGTACAGGATAGAGGAAGACTTTCTAACAATTCAAGCTGTCCAGAAGTGGAATGGACCTGTAGTGAGTTCCCCATCAGTTTCTTCAGAGACCAGATGACCACTTGTCAGTGCACAATTAGACTACTAGTTTTGCCTTGGTCTAAATGTGCTGATGAATTCTAAAACAGTGGCAGTTGTACCCCTGGAAGTGGAAGAGGGCTGGAAGTCAGGAGGAGCTGGTCACAGTAATTGATGACTCCCAGTCTAAAAGACAACAGCAAGATACTCCCTAGATGCTGTTACTCAATGAGTGGGTGTGGATGGATGACTAGCCCTGAGTATTTGTAACAAGAGAGTTGAGAACCATGGAACACAGATTGTGGAAAACAGAATGTGGATGGTATAAAAATTCTTGGGCTTGGTGTGATTAATGATATGATTAGTGAGAGAGAATAAATCATTAATAATACAACTTAGAAGTATTAAGAGGATGAATTCAGGTGTGTGTTATCAGATGTCCAGATATAAATTCCTGATAGTGTTGGTTTGTGGTTCAAGAAGCTTAGAGCAGCGGTACTCAACCTGTGGGTCATGACCCCTTTGGGGCTCGAACGACCCTTTCACAGGGGTCGCCTAAGACCATCAGAAAACACATATTTCCAGTGGTCTTAGGAACTGAGACACTGCTCCTCTACCCATCTCCAGGCTAGTCTGCCCACATGCAGATATGCCCACATACAAGTATTAAAGGGTCACAGCATTAGGAAGATTGAGAACCACTGGCTTAGAGGATCCTCACCAATTTGAAGGGAGAGAATTCTCAGTGTGGACCCCTGGAGGGACTGGGGATGTGAAACAGGTAGACATTAGGGCAACATAGAGACTGACAGAGACTGCCAAGAGATTAAATGTGTGCTGGGTCCCTGAACACTTCCTGCATTTGTGATGACAAGTCTCTGGTAGATACAGAATATCTGATTAGTCCATTTCTGGAAAGAACACCCACAATGGAATAAGGAGGAAAGAGGGTGCAAGCCAACTTAGAGCCGAAGCATAATATTGTGGAAGCTGTTATTCATACACAAGATTCCATCTCCTTTCTCCATATCTTTGTACCTGCTCTTCCCCATATCTGAAATATTGCCACTCTATCCTTTACCTCTTAGTTTCCCTGGCCTTCTATTGACAGCAGAAAGAAATACAAGCCTCTAAGTGAGGGGAAGTGTGGCTGATTCCTTTTTTGCCCCACATGGCCATGAATACATGGCACTTTTGTTTCTCTGCCTCCTGGAGCCATTCTTTCTCATTCTTAAGTGAATGAATGAGACAAAATGTCCTTGTGACCTTCAAAGAAGTCATCAGAGGTCCATTGGCTGAGCTTGGAGGAGGAGGCAGCCCTAAGGAGTGACCTGCTTGACCAACTTAGTAACTGATCAACCCAGCATCAGGAGATGCCATGTACTGAAAGCAAGGAAGTGACTTGTCCATTGGCCCAGGAAGTGAACCTCGTGATGGGAAGAATGCTGAGGACTAAGGTATAAAAGGGAGAGTGTGCCATGGTTCAGGGAGATATTTTTGTACTTTGATTCTTGCTATAAAAATTAATTGACGTCAATTGCATGTCAGTGATATCTTGGTCTCGTTTCATTTGTTTTTTTCAATTATTGGTATAGAAAGTGGAGTCTCAAACCTGGGAGTTTGAGTTATGGGGACACTGGAGTCAGGATTTCAGGTGGGATGTTGCCTCTGGCCAAAAGGAAAGCCCTGAGAAGCCAGGTTCTCTTGATGCAAGTTCATGAGAACTTTGGACTTGGAACCTAGTGGGGCTGGTGCTGTGTAGGAGCTGACCCAACCTGAGAATCTAATCCACTTTCCTTCTCAAAGGACTGAGGGGATTTGGGGAGGTTGTATCCCTGAGGTGTTAGGTGGAAATGTTCGCAAGCTTGCTCTTGTTATACCTTTGAAGTAGATATTCCTGTGTAAAAGCTAATCTGAGTGTTAAGTTGTTAAATGGATGCGTCGACCCCTAAAATTGGGTTAGCACAATCAGTGGGGGCTCAAGCCAGTGGAAGAGAGAACTTCCAACACTCTAAGGTTAGTAGGAACCCCTGGAAGATGGAATGGAAATGTAACTCACCTGGCCTTTAGGCAGTAAAGACCAGAGGAATCAAAGCTACAATAAGTAGATACTGAAAATATGCAAAATAAATACAGGGTAGATTGGGAAGGGAGAGCATTAGAAGGCAGAGGGATCAGGATCATGTAAGGCTTCATTTGAATCTTGAAGAAAGTAAGGAATACTAAGAGAAGGAGCAGAAGAGGGAGCGCATGCCAGGCACGAGGGGATGGCCAATGCTAAGGCATAGACTGGGGAGATGAAGCATTGTATGTGAGGAATAGTAGCAAGTGGGGCAATTTCGTTAGACCATAGAGTGCAAGAAAGGGAATAATGTATAATAAGTCATATATAATGAATCTGAAAAGGTAAGTTGGCACTTTAAACGCCAAGCATCAGAAGAAAGAGGAAAATTAATCCAAAAAAAATTTTATTTCCTTGATTAACACAGTAGCTCTTTCCCATCACTTTCGGACCATAAGACTGTCATTGATTGATCCTCACAAAATCTCTATTAGGATCATAGGATTATAGACCGCCATAGACGGACAGGACCTTACACTACAGAATGTTAGAGACGGAAGGAAAACACTTCCTTATCACTAATAATAATCATTGTTGTATCATTATTATTAATATTCTAGCTCACATTTATATGACTTGCAAAAGGTTGTCGTGTCTTAGATTACCTAACATAAAATATAAATTCTAGGGGTGGCTTGGTGGCACAGTGAATAAAGCACCAGCCCTGGAGTCAGGAGGACCTGAGTTCAAATCTGACCTCAGATACTTAACACAAAAACTAGCCCTGTGACCTTGTGCAAGTCACTTAACCCTAATTTCCTTGCCTTCCCCCTCCAAAAAGATATTTATTTATTGTATTTATATTTATGTATATTTACATATATATATATATAAATTCTAGAGCATGAAGGGTCATCTAGTTAAAACCGGCTATTCTGCAGATGGGGAAGCCAAAAGTCAGAGAAGTAAAGTGACACGCTCAAGGTCACACCAAAGTAATATGGTGTGTAGTGGATTCAGAGTCAGATGACCAGGGTCCAAATCCCAGCTCTGCTATTTAATACTGGTATGACTTTAGATAAGTCATTTAACCACTCTGGGACTGTTTCCCTCTCTGCAAAATAAGGAGGTTGAACTAGTTTATCTCTAAGGTCCCTTCTTGCTTGAAATTCTATGATTTTCATAAGTCACAGAGTTTGGACTCAACCTTGGTTTCTAGACTCCCCTGTTGTTTGATCTTTGAATAACATTGTAGTTGCTTTCTGAGGCATGCATTATTATTATTATTATTACCCATTTTATAGATTAGGACACTGAGGTTTAGAGAGGTGATATGATTCGTCTAAACTAAGTCACATAGGAAGTTATTGGCCCAGGTAGTTTTGGTGCCTGGCTCTTCTGCCTCCTGGCTCAGTATATTTCCCTGTACTATCACCCTGACACATCAACAGAATGAATGACAATATCAAGACTCAATGTTCAATTCTTATCAGACTCATGTTCTATGGAAGCAGGGTAAAAATGGTGGTGGGGTTACAGTGTTGGGCAATTGAAATTGGTGGCAAAAAATCCAATTAGATTCAACCATGAACACATTAACTATGTCTTTCTTAACTTTTATATTATTTTTAGTCTTCATTAAGCCTTCCTAGCATGCTGTACAGAACATGGAATTAGTCCTGATTCTTTGTCAATGGGTTGATCATTTATGTAAGGATTGCGGCACCTACACTCTGGAGGAGGCATTCTATTATAGCATCATACCATTTAAGAACTGGAAAGGATTGCAGAGATTACCCGGAGTCACTCCAGATGGTAGAGATCATACCCTCATTGTACAAGTCTCATTAACCCCATTTTATAAATGGGAAGGCTGAGGCCCAATAGAGTGGCTTGCGAAACACAGCCAGTCTCAAAGCCAGAGCTAGAAATCAGTTCGTTTCAATAAGCACCTATTAAATTACATCTATTGGAGCCCTGTGCTAGCCTCTGGAGTAAATACTATTTAGCTAAAAGACGGTCGCTTTCCCCCATGGAGATTAGAGTCTAGTAGGGGGAGGAGGACATAAGCATAGATTAATAAAATGCATGAAACCATATTTTAGAATTGCTAGTACCTTTGGAAATCACCTGGGCCAATCCCTTCAAATTACAGAGGGGGACATTGAGGCTTCTAGAAGCCTAAACGATTTGCCCCAGGTTATGAAGGAAATAAACTGAGTTTAGAATCCAGGTCCTTTCCCCCATCTATTATATTACTGCCAGAAGTGTGAAACATGGTACCATGGAAAGTCTACAGGGCAAGGTTACCGTCTCAGTCTAGCTGTTTATTCATCTGTGAAATAATGGGTTTGGAGTAGGTAGCTTTTGAGGTCCCTTCCAGCCCCTGATCTATGATTTTACATCCTCTAAGTAGGGAGAAGCTTATCTACTGAGTCATAGAGGAGTTGTGATCTCCTTCTGTGGAGGGCAGGTCCCAATGAAATCATGGATGCTCGAAGTATTTCAACAACCCTCCACTACTTGCCATTTTCTGAGATGGTGTGTCACCGAGGACTTTCTTAACTAGATTTTCCCAAGGTCATGCTCTACTACATGCTTCTTAGGATCCCGAATTATAATAGGGGCCTCTTCCCCCAAGGATCATCCCTTTTTCCTGGTTTCAGGCAACCAGGTAGAAACTTGAGGTTCAAATAAAAGTGTATGTGTGTGCGTATGTGTGGGTGTGAGAGACAGACAGACAGAGAGAGACAGAGAGAGAGAGAGACAGAGAGAAGAGAGAGAGAGAGAACACAGCCATGTGTAACATTGCTTGAGGGGCTTGCACTGGGAGATGGGAAGGAGTACCCTAATCAGCTGCTGAGCCAGAGGAGCTGATGGCTAAGGAAAACTAGCTATCAATCCTCTGTAAAGATCCTTTTCTGTTAACATAATATTCACTTTGAGAGATAAACTAAGTCTTATTCTCACTCTATCAAGTCATGAACTACCCTTAGTTACCACCAAAAGAACATAAACTAACAATTGCTGTCAACTTGGCAACATTCACTATCAAGTCAAAAAGCCTTCTTCTGGGGGAGGATGGTGTGGTTTTTCAACAGGCATTCAGTTAAGGGTTTGGGATAGAGTAAGCCAGGGGTGTGTAAAGTTTTTTAATAACCCACAGAAAGGTCCAAAACCATATTGAGGTATTTGACGCATTGACTCATTTAGACATTCCCAGTGAATAAAAGAAGTGAAAACTTCTCAGACCATACTCTAAAATCTAATAAGGCTTTATGTGGGAAACAGGCCCAGTTCCCCTTCCCTGGAAATCACATGATTTACACAGACTCAGAACTCAGAGAGGTAAGGAGTCATCCCTCTCCTCAGGGACACCTCAGCATAAGATATGCCAAAGGACAGAAGTGCTTTCTCAAATGTACATTGGGTGGTCTACTGTTTCCTTGTTCTGGTACTTAAGGTAGATTGCTGTGCTCAGATTGTGCACCTGACTTTTAGCCAATGGAAGAAAAGGGTCAGAAGTGGGGTAGGGGAGAATTCTGCATTAGGGCTTTATAACTTCCCCATTTCCTTCTGTAAATTGCTTCTCCTCTCTGACCATTTGTCAGAAGGGTGGCCCTTTCTTGAGATCATAATAAACCATTCTTTTCTGCCCTCTTTAGAAGCCTCTAAGTATTATTTGGGTAAGGATCTCTGTTGCACACAGTTTTGGGGTGCACACACCAGGTTCTACCTGGAATGTTCTATCACCTCTCCCAGTTACTCAGAAGTTGGTGTAGTGGATAGAGCAACAGGCCTAGAGTCAGAAAGACATCTTCCTGAGTTCAAATCCAGCTTCAGATATTTATTAGCTATATGACCCTGGGCAAGTCACTTAACCCTGTTTTCTTCAGTTTCCTCATCTGTAAAATGAGCTGGAGAAAGAAATGGCAAACCACTCCAGTATCTTTGCCAAAAAAAACCCCAAATGGAGTCACAAAGAATCAGACATGACTGAAAAATTACCAAACAAAAAAAGTTGTACAAAATGAAGTCCTACCAGATGAAATTTGGCCTAGCCCTGGGCATTTTGAGTTTAAGAGATTTGTAGAATATATGAGCACTAAAGGAATTTGAGACATACAATTTTAGAACTAGAAGGAACCTTAGAACACACTAGAAAAAAAAGTTGGAACTGGACAGGAACATAATAGAACATAATATTAATGTTTAGAACATAATATTAATGCTGTTAAAAACATGAAGCATGGATTGTGAGAGCTAGAAAGGGCTTTTAGCTCATAGAGTATAGGACTTTATCATTTGAAGAAGCCTTAGACCACAGAATGCTTCATCTGGAAGGGACCTTCAAAATTATCTACTCCAATCATCTGTTTATTGATTAAGTGAAGAAATTAAAACTCAGATCAGAAAAATGACTCCTGGGAAACCAAAGTAGTTTAGAAACTATCCTGTAAATCAGAAATGCTGGAGGGCAGATCCTGGGACCCCAAAGAACCACAAGGTCTCTGAGACAAACAAGCAGGGCAGCCTCAGAACCTAACATCAGATGTCTCCCTGTTCATGCCCCTTTCTGGCACCCTGGTGATGCCAATCATCATTCCAAGCTAATGAGACGTAGTAATTATCATTTATGTCTCCATCTTTTGCGTGCAGCATCTTCTCATAAGAGCATCTCCAAGCATTTTGTCTTCCTAAACACTTTAATTAAGGTTCCTATAAAACAGAGAAATAATAGGCCCATTTTCTAGATTCAGAAAGACAGGATCACAGAGCACCACAGGACAGCAACTCATGGCCACAGTGAGAGAAAATTGCTTTGCCCCTTCTAACCTCTCTCATCCATTAGCTCAGCTGGAAGGGCAGAGTGAAAATACTTGCTATTTGCCAGGAAGTCAAAAAACGATACTGAAGACTGTTTGGCCTCTCCCTTCACTTCTCAGGGAAGCATGATTTTTGAAGAGTGAATCAAGGAGGCACCATTCCTTAGCAGGTGGAGTTGGATGGGAGAGTGGAAGTGTGTCACCCGTCTGCAAGTAGATCTGGCTTTTCCTATAAAAGCTGGCTGTTTGCTTGACATACATAACCTCATTTTCCTGTATGCGTGTGTGTGTGTGTGTGTGTGTGTGTGTGTGTGTGTGTGTGTGAGAGACAGAGAGAGAGAGAGAGAGAGAGAGAGAGAAAGAGACAGAGAGAAGAAGAAGAAGAAGAAGAAGAGTAAGAAGAAGAAGAAGAAGAAGAGTAAGAAGAAGAAGAAGGAAGAGGAGGAGGAGTAAGAGGAGGAGAAGGAGGAAAAGGGAAAAGGGAGAGGAGCTAGAGAAAAAAGGGAAGATTGAGGGAAAAAATGAGTGAAGAAAAAAGAGGAGATGGTAAGAGGAAAGAGAAAGGAAGAGAGAGAAGGAAGAGAGGGAAGGTAAACAGGGAAAGAGAAGAGGGATGGAGCAAAGGGAGAATGAAAGAAGAAGACTAAAAGGTGGAGCTGAGAGAAAAGGGGTGGTGGTGGAGAAAAGCTCTCCTTTTCTTGAATCATGTAGTAAGAATGGAAAACAGCTTTTGAAGTTCAAGCTTATTAACTCTTGGCAAGATTAGCCTTCCCATTTCTCCTTAGCATTCAGAGCTTGTCCCCAGCCAAAGCTCACAGACGACTTCTTGCTGGTGGTGTTGCTGCTGCTGAGTATTCACGAAATACTGCCAGGTCTATGCTTAACATTGAGAAGACAGGATCCCTGCTCCCAAGTCAATCAATCAATACACAAGCAGTGATTGAGCACCAGCTATGGGCAAACCCCTTCCCTAGGGGCTGGGGATCAGAATCAAAACTCCTAGTTCACCTTTACATAGTTCTTTACAATTTACAAAATGCTTTTCCCCAACTGCTCTATGAAGTAGCCAGTGTATTCTTCTGATGTACTAGAACAGAGTTTCTTAACCTGGAGTTGGTAAACTTAATTTTTAATATTTCAATATAATTTGTTTCCTTTGTGATCCTTGGTATTTTGTTTTATGCATTTAAAAACATTATTTTGAGAAAGGATCCATAAATATCACTGCACTGAAAAGGGGTTCCCCCAAGGGGACACAAAGAAGATTAAGAATCCCTGTACTAGATGATCTCTAGCATCTCTTCTGACGCTAAATCTAGAATCCTGTGATCACCATTTTACAAAGGAAGAGACTGATTGAGAAGTCATAGGACCATAGATTGAGAGTTGAAAGACTCCTTAGAAACCATCCTCCTACCCTACCCTCCCTTTTTTTTAACAAATGAGGAAACTGAGTCCCAGAGAGGTTTACATGACTTGCCCAAGGTCACACAGGTGGCAGAGATTACATCCTAGCCCAAATTTTCCAATTCCTACTCAGTAAGCTTTCTACCACACTATACTGGAAAATTATATATTTTTTCTTTATTCTGTAATAAAGTGGCCCCATCTGAAACTTTTTCCTTGGGGATCCTGAACTTTAATGTGTACCATCAAAATACAAAGTATTCCTACTCCTGCTGGTACCACACCCCAGTGATGTGACTTCCTCTAAGCCACCAAAGAAATTGGAATGAAGAAGAAATTGAAACTTATCGATTTATTCCCCCAACCCTTAAATTCTCTTTCTGAGCTGTAGAAATAGGATGATTAATTGTACATTGGATACTCTCTTACAGATTGAATTAAAATAAATCATGATATATTGTCTGTTCATCTTTTTCTTTATTAACTTTGTATTTAAATAGCAGCTTCCATATTTTGGTTTCCCATAACAACATTTAAAATACATAGTACCAATATCATTATCCCCATTTTATGGAAATTGAAGCTCATCAAGACAAAGTGACTTACAAGTATACAGTTAGTGATAGGATAAAGATATGAAGCCAGTTTTCCCAAATCCCAATCCCATAATAGTTCTTTTTACTATATGAGGCTTCCTTTCCATAATCCTTAAAAAATGAAAGATGTGCTAAGCAAAACACATTTAAGTTTGGCTTAAACTTTTCATGTGTGAAATAATAATTCATATTTTTATAGCACCTTAGAGTTCATAAGATTTTCTTCCCAACAACCCTGTAAGATGCATAGAGGAATTGTTGTTACTATTTTACACACAAGGAAGTTGAGGCTTAGGTCAAATGACTTTCCCAAGGTCACTGAGTTAGTAAATGTCAGAGCCAGGATTTGAACCCAGGTCTCTCTGGCCTCAACTCCAGTGTTCTTTGTAAGAGAAAGATTTTTTTAAAATGTGGGGGGGAACCAGACCACAGATGGTAACATCCATTCTTCTGTCTATTTTGACTTAGCTTAGTTTTAATTTCAAATGACAACCAGAATGGAGAAAGGCATTATGAACATTATTGAAGGAACTGGGATTACTGAACAGGAGGAAGAGAAACTGGGGTGGGGTGGGGCATATGGGAGTGGTCTTTAATATCAGAAGAACTGTCATGGGAAAAAGAAATGATTTATTCTGCTTGGACCCAAAGGACTGAAGTAAGAGCAATGGTAGGAAGTTACAGAGAAGCAGAACAATATAAAGAAGAATTTCCTAAAAGCTGGAGCTATCTCCCAATGGAATTGGCCATGTCTTGAGATAGTGAGTCTTCTCTCACTTAAGCAGAGGCTCAGGCCTAAGACTACTAAAGAAAGATATCACAGAAAAAGTTAATACTTCAAGGAGAAGTTGTACTTGGTGACCCCCTGGGGTAGTTTCCAGCTCGAGGAGTCTTTGATTTTCTCCTGTTTCTTTCTTCAACACTCAATTCAGCTACCACCTTTTCCGTTAGTCCCATACCTCACTTCAAAATAACTTTCCCTACTCAAACTTTCCCAAAATTAGACAATAAACTGTCTAAATATTTCCTCTGCCTTTATCACTCACCATTTTGTATTATATGTGTTTGTGAACATTCCACATTACACACATGTATATATTAGGTTTTAAGCTCCTTGAGGGTGGAAATAGGTTATTTTTTTATATTTGTTCCTCCATGTCAAGCAGAGTGACAAATAGAAAAGGACCATAATTAATGTTGTTAGACTGAATTGAATTCAGTATATAGATGCAAAAGATCATTTATCTGAGTAATTTCTAAGTTTTCTACATTCTACAATTGGGATGGACCAGATATTTTCTACCTTTGAATATTTTTATGCATTTGTTTTTTTTTCATGCTGAAAAGCATTGATTATTCAACTGAATTTGAAATATATTTATTAAGTATGCACTAGACCCAATGTTCTGTGGACTTACAGAGGCATATAAAGCATCGTCATTGCCCTCAAGGAACTCCCAGTTAAATAATAATATGAAGAATTATTACCAGTGTACATGGCTTGTCAAACTTGATCCCAGAGGATAATATCATTCCCCCTAGAGCCCATAAGGAACCTGTTTACAAGTGACCAGGGGCAATGGTGCCAGTAATTTTTGAGGGTACAGTGAGCTTGTCTCTATATAGATCAGAGTAGTTGTGAAGGTCTTGTAGTAGAAATTCTACACTGACAGCCTGCCACTTTTCCCCATAAACCAGGCCAACCAGTGATACAGCTCACATTACATCTTTACTATTCAACTATGGAAAGGTACAAAGAGCGGAAATGTCATTTCCCCCCTCCCCTGGCTCCCCAAACACACACACACACACACACACACACACACACACACACACACACAGCTCCTGGGAGAGGAAGATTACTCATCTGTCATTTGCAATTAGTCCATTTCTGTAAATCACTCATCCTTCTCCTCCCCTGCCTCCAGGCTAATTCTAAAGCCAAGACAAAGCATCAGGCCAGGGCCAGGCTTACTTTGGCTTCCACATAATTCATTGGCAGCCATTTCTATTGGGTTAGTCTTCAATCCAAGTCACTTTGTTGGCCAAAAGGAAGGTGCTGATGGGGTCAGACTCAACCAGAAAAGAACTCAATTTAATCAACGAACATTTATTAAATTACTACTATATGCAAAAAACCTAGGCAAAGTGCTGAGAAGGCGATAGATGTGAATAAGGACACAGTCCCCAGTTCCAAGGAGCTTACAGGTTAGTAGAAGAGGTGAGAGTGTTAACTTCAATTCAAATAAAGGAACACATATTGAGCACCTACTGTTTGCGTGACAGCAGGATAGGTGCTAGATATACAAAAATAAAAAATGGAATAGTTCCCCTCTAGGAGCTTATGTTCTACTGAGAAGAAAGCATACAATATAAAAACGTAAGTAATTTGAAAAGAGGGAGCATTAATAACCAGAATGAATCAGAGAATGCTTCATGTAAGAAGTGACATCTGAGACAATCACTGAAGGACGCAAGAATTCTAAGAGTCAGAGATGAGAAAAAAGTACATTCTGGGTATGGGAGACAACTTCTGCAAATGAGCAGAAGCAGGAGATGAATATTGGCTTTAGTAGAGAGAGAGATCATGAAGGGAAGTCACATGAAACATGGACCGGTAGGTTGGAGGTAAAGTTTAGAACAGTGGTTCTCAACCTTCCTAATGCTGCGACCCTTTAATACAGTTCCTCATGTTGTGGTGACCCCCAACCATGAAATTATTTTCGTTGCTACTTCATAACTGTAATTTTGCTACTGTTATGAATTGTAATGTAAATATCTGATATGCAGGATGTATTTAAATTGAACATAACCCACAGGTTGAGAACCGCTGGTTTAGAAGGTCTTAAATGTCAGACTGAAGAATTTGTATTTTATCCTAAAAGCAAATAGAGAATTGAGGAAGGCACCAATGAAAGTAAATGATATGACAAGATTCATACCTTTGGAAGATCTTTTTGGCAGTGATGAGAAGAATAAATGGGAAAGGGTAGAGACTAGAAGTGAAATTAAGATTATAATCGTGCTGGTGAAAGGTGATGAGGTTACCAAATCAGATGGGAAAAGTCAGATGAGTAGAGAGAAGGGAGAGTGGAAGATAGATGCAAGAAAGGCTATGGAGGTGGAATGAACAAAAATTAGTAACTGATTGAATGGGAGGGGAAAAGGAGGGAGAGAGAGGGTACAAAGAACTTGTATTAGTTTTAATTTCAAATGAGAACTCGAGTGACTCTATACAGAAAATAGAAACATTTAGAGGAGAATTGAGTTGGGGGAAAGATGGTTACTTCCATATTGAACATGAGTTTTGAGTTTACTTAATTTTAGGTACTCCATCCTTTAGTGCAAACAACATCTCACTCCTTTTCATCTTCTATGATTATTTTCCGTATTTGTCCACAAATCTTGCATAGAGAAGCCATCCAATGCACCAAAGACCTTCCTCTGGTTCTCCTAGTATTTCAGTGGTATCAGTAAAATACTCAGGTTGTTCATCTGCTATTCTCCACTCTTACCACATGGCCAGTCTACCTCCTTTTCCAATTATTCATATACTTGATAATGTCTTTTAGCTGTTGCTGATGAGTAAACTGCCATTGGCTAGAAGCAACAGCCAACTTGAATCCAGTAGGAGTCCTGCCATTGCTTTGAGTTACCTTCCATTTTGATTCTTCTGAGCTCATGCTGTGCCATAATTCACTGCCATATAACATCGCTAGGAGAACACTGATTTTAAACATGTGGGCTTTTGTGGCAGCAGGCCATTTAGGATTATTGAAAGCACCTTACATTGTCCCAAATGCAGCCAAAACACCTTTCTATTCATGCCTGTGCCCATAACATTGTCCATCTCAAATGCCATTCCAAAGCATATATACTGATAGACTAAAGGCTGCTCATCAAGGGTTTCATGCACTTTTTTTTTTTAGCAGAGTAGATGGTTAGACTTTTCTTTATCAACACAGTATAGATAGCATTTGAGGAAGTTAGATAGCACTCCAGAAACGTAATTAGCACAATGTCATCTGAAAATAACATTTGGAGAATCTCGACTTCAGGGATGTATAGTTTTTCAGTTTGAACTCTCTGTCAAACATTTATAGTCAGCAGTGTGATGTGGTAGCCAAACAAGCTAATGAATTCTTAGGCTGCAAGACAGGCAAAGCTTCTAGGCATAGGGAGGTGATTGTTCCGCTGTACTCTGCTCTCATCAGACCTCATTTGGAGTGTTGTGTTCACCCACCAACTAAACTAGAGGATATCCAAAAGAGGACAAACAAGGACATTGAGTCCATGATACATAAGTCAGTTGAAGGAAATGGGAATGTTTAGCGTGGAGAAAAGATCAGAGGACACAGGAAGGAAGACATGACAGCTATCTTCAAGTATTTATGGATTGTCACATGGAAGAGGCATCAAACTTGTTCTGTTTGGCTTCAGAAGGCAGAGCCAGAAGGAATACAAGTTGCAGAGAGGCAAAAGTTGGAAAAACTTCCTAACAATAAGAGCAGTCCAAAAAATAAATGGGTTGCTTTGAGAGTGGTAGATTTCCCCTCCCTGAAGGTCATCAAGAGAATGCCAGAGGACCATTTGTCAGGTATATTGTAACAGAGATTCCATTTGTGTATGGGCTGGGCTAGATAGTTGCTGAGGTCCCTTCTGACTCTCAAATTCTGTGACTTAACCCTGGCAAACAGCTCAGATAAGATGATATATCCTTATTTTATGCCTTGTTTGGTGATGACCCAATTATTGAGCCAAGTTATCTCTATAGTATATACTCTTGTGTAATATATAAGAGACACCTTTTTGGAAGAGTCTTTAAAGATGTTTCATTCTATGGAGTTAAATGTTTTGAAATCAGCAAACAACAGACACAGAAGAGTTCTTGTGGTCTCTACAACTCTTGGTTGCTTGGTGACTACAAAGCTGTGGTCTACTATTGACACAATCCATAAAAGTCTGTCAATCCCCTTCTTATGTTTTCATCAATACTACCTTTACGTGGCCAAGATGGCAGCATAGCAGCAGCAACACATCGCAGCTCTCACATAGCCACCCCAAAATACCCATAAAATAGGACTCTAAACCAAACCTACAACTCCAAAATGCACACAAGGTTACTTCCCACTAAAGTCAGCTCAGCTACGAGGAACCACATCAGCACTGCGAACTGAAACCAGCCTGGCCTGAAGCCGGGCTGTGCCCCGAGGGCGGCCGGGCGGGAGGTGCAGAGAAAGCTCTCAGGTGAGTGGATTAGCACCAGCTGCAAGTCGGGGGATTAGCACCAGCTGCAAGAGTGGGGATTGTGAAAGAGGGAGATAAGCATCCAGCCCGAAAGGTCTCCAGAGTGGAAAAGCGAAATGCAGAGGTTTTGCACCCGCCTCCACTTTGTAGCTTCCCCCCCCGCGACCTGCAAACAGCAGGGAGACTGAGCGATTGTTTTCAGGCCAGGGCTCTCTAGTTGAGCGGCCTGGATCCAGATCATCGTCTTGGGCCTCGGTCTTGGAGTCTTCATTATC
>CM053592.1:137381164-137408829 GCA_028646515.1 Pseudochirops corinnae
ATCAAATGTTATGAATGTGTATCTATCTATCTATCTATATATATGTGCAATTATTATTAGTATTATTGATTACATCCAACTGGAAATTGAGATACACAGGCACTGCGGTTGGGAGATCCATCCTGCCCTACCGAAAAGTGACATAGGAGAGAATAGACTGGGGGGGAGAGGGGACACACTGGGATGGCTGTTTCGGGGTGGTGGGTGGGGGAAAAGAGGAGGAAAAAAAAATAAAAAAAATAAAAAAAATACTACCTTTACGTGTGTGTAGACCATTCTTATAAATATTTTATAGAGATTTTTCAAAAAGTATATAGTTGATAATGGCTGATAATTTCTTGGATGCTTCCCTTTGGAGCTAGACCAAGTCATATATTTTAATAAGAAATCAATATTGGAATTTTTGAAACACTGAAAGAACTAAAGGATACATTTTCTATATGCCTTAAATAGGGGGAGCAGTTGATAGAGAGAGGAAAATTACAAATCATTCTATTAATAGAAACACCCCAAAAGTCCTTAACAACCATAAACTCATACATCTATTTTCTCACTTTTGTAAAATCTCTATAAGAATGATCTAGTCACATGTCAAGAGGATCCTTAAAGAACACGTAGTGGTAATGGGCAGGCTTTTGTACAGACTACAGCTTTAGTAAAGTAAATGACTAAAATATGTAGTGAATGCAGGACACCATTCTCTGTGTTCAGTGCTTGCTGATTACAAATAAGCATTTGACCCAGCAGAGCAAAACACAGCTTTAAAGGCTGTCTTTCCTCTGATAAGATCCTCCCATGCACACATTAGGGTTATGTCAAATTTCTTGATAGATGCAGTCAGAGACATAACTTTGTTCATCTCAAATAAGTGTCATGCAGAAAATAAATAACATAAAAATATTTTCTTTGGTTGTAGAAGCACTGTATATAGTTTTTAAAAGATCACTGGTGGGGCCGGCTAGGTGGTGCAGTGAATAGAGCACCAACCCCGGAGTCAGGAGGACCTGAGTTCAAATGTGGCCTCAGACACTTAACACTTACTGGCCATGTGACCTTGGGCAAGTCAATGAACCTCAATTGCCCTGCCTTCCCCTCTCCCCCCCCAAAAAAAGTTAAAAATAAAATAAAATAAATTTTAAAAATCACTGCATTGGAAACTAGAACATTTGATTCCATCTTAACCTTGCTACTTATGAGTTCTGTGACTTTGTAAAAGTCACGCTTAACTTTCTGAGCCTTAGCTTCCTCATCTGAGAAATAGAAACACTAATACCTGGAAATGACCATTATGAAGATTAGGTCAGATAATATTTGAAAATTCCTTTAGTAACTCTAAAGCATTATAGAAATGTGAATTAACATGACTTTTCTCTATTGCTACAGCTCTTAGCATCTTTAGGCTTTATTCACATAAATCTTGCTCAGTTTTCTTCCTCTGGGCTATTCTGTCCCAACTAAGTTGATCATCATTCAACAGATGTTTTCTTCTTCTGACCACTGGAGCCTAAGGAAGGTATAGCCCCAATCTTTCCAAAGGAGCATCTACTTTTCATCTTCTCCCTTAATGCACAGGTCATGCAAGATGAGGGTATCATCTCCTGGAACGACTTCAGTTGAGGATGAGGTAGCATTGGAGGGCAAATAACAGTCCAATTGTAGGGAGCATCTCATTGAATGGAGGTGTTCCAGCCCCCAAAGGACCTCCTCACACCCTATGCCTCCAGAAAATAACAGAAAAGGTACCAGAATGGAGCCATAGGGAAAAAACATGGGGGCCCACTTCCTCCCCTTCCCCAAGATGTCAGCATTTGGGGATACAAAGTGGCATTTACCCTCTGCTAGTTATTTTTCTAAGCTTAGAGCAAGCACTTTGATAGGAAAACATGCACCCCACATTCTCCTTTCTTCTTTTACCTTCCTCTGTAATCCTATTGAATAAAATTGGCCAGGGTCTTAAGGACATGCTTCCCCTCTTCATCTCCTTCCCTATACATTCTCCTTAGAATAGTGCTGACTAATCCCAGACCCTTGAATGCAAAATTACTTACTTTAGTGGAAGGGGTAAAGAAATTGTGTCACATTAATGTCATGTAATGCCTACAAGGCTAATAAATATGAGAAATACACAACACTCTAGAAAAACCTTTAGGACTTAATGCAAATGTTTAAAAAAAAAAACTGGCAGAAGGGAGTGAAACCACAAACTCATAAGCATGAAAGTGAAAGAGAATAAACTAACAAAGAATCCAGATAGACTTTAGAGGGAATAACTGAAAAAAACTGTTGCCATACTTTCTGTGTTTAATTAATTTAAATGTACATAGTTACCAATCAGGTTTATTAGACTGAATAAATATCCAATATTAAGTTTTTAATAACACATTTAATAAATCAATGAATTAATGGATAAATACATACTGTTGATGTTCAGTCATGTCCAAGTCTTTATGACCCCATAAGGGGCTTTCTTGACAAAGATACTGCAGTGGCTCGCTATTTCTTTCACTGGTGAATTAAGGCAAATAAAGGTTAAGTGACTTGCCTAGGGTCACACAGCTACTGATTGTCTGAGACCAAATTTGAACTCAGGTCTTATCAATTCTAGGCCCAGTGTACTCTCCATTGAACCACCTACTTGCCTATAAATAAATACTTCTCCTAGCCAAAAAGCATCCCATACAAAGATTACAAGCTTTGTACTGTTTTCTCTGGACCACTGATCATTTATCAGAATTGCTGGTGTTTGTGTCTCATTCACCTACTAGGCTGTGAGCTCCTGGGTGGGGGTGAATAGGAGTTATATCTTTTCTAGACTTCTTGCTTCCCTCAGTGCAAAGTATAGTGCTCTGAGCATAGTAAATGTTCAGCAAACATTTGTTTAAGTAAATTTAATTATATTGAAGGTCTCTAAAGATCTTTCAGGTTGCCCTGCCCTGCCCTCCTCAACCACAAATTGAAAGAAGTTTTCAGCTCCTCAGATGCATTTTTGGGTTGTTGTTTCATAGCTGTCTATGTTGTAAATTCTGAAAGGCCAAAGACTGAATCTTATCTAAGCTTTGTATCTCTACCAGAGCCTAACATAGTGCTTTGCATATAGTAGGTGTTGAAAAAAAAAATTATCAGACTCAATTGAATTGACTGAACTAGGAAGCAACACTATGTAGTGAGTGGATAGGACAGTGGACCAAGGGTCAGAAAAACATGGGCTCAAATGCTGCCACAGATACTCAGTAGTTGTGTGACCTAGAAAAAGTCACTCAACCCCTCTGTGTTTCAGTTCCTTTATCTGAAAAAGGGGCTGGGAGGGGGGGAGGAGTTGAACTCAATGGCATCCAAGGTCCCTTCCAGCTCATATGCTATGATACTATGAACTGAACTGAATTGGTAGATACTACAGAATTGATTATAGTACAAGGCTGGGACCAGACTCAAAATCTTTCCAACTTTCAGTCCATGGACACAGCTCTTCTGATAAGAAGAAAGTTCCCATATGCATGAAAGTATTTATCACAGCACTTTTTGGGATAGCAAAAAATTGGAAACGAAAGATGCCTAGTGGTTGGGAAGTGGCTAAACAAATGGTGGTACGTGACTGTAATTTAATATTATTGTACTATAGGAAATGCTGGATTTGATGAAGCATGGAAAGTTCTACATGAACTGATGCATAGTGAAGTAAGCAGAGCCAAGAAAACAATATACACAATGACTTTTAAAAAAGTAAATGGAAAGAATTCACACACAAACACACATACACACATCAAAAGTGAATGTTGCAAAATTATAAAGAACAGGCATGACTTGAAAGAAGAGATATGAGAAGACACTCCTATGCCACTCCTTTGCAGGTCCACATGTATTGTGCATTACATATATTTTCAGACTTTCAGTGTATTGATCAGTTATAATGGTTTTTTTCTCCTTTTTTGGTCCTTAAAAATACTATGTGTTATATTAGATGGTTCTCTAGGAGGGAAGTGGGAAGGATATTGGGGGAAATTATGGCAATATAAAAGCAATGTTAATAAAAACTTATTTAAAAATCCTTGTACACCTGAAATACCTTCGTGGAATCATAGAGAGCTACATGGGACATAGGAGGTCACCTAAGATCTGAAGTCCAGTGCACTTAAGTGAGTCACCCAAGGCTACACAAGTCATGAGCCACAGAAATAAGATTTGAACCCAGTTCCTGGGGCCGCAACGCCAGTGATCTTTTCCGTTACACTACACTGCCCCTTGAGAATGATTTTGGCATAGGATTTCTAGTCATTAGGCATCTACCTCAAAATCACAGAGAATTTCTCCAGTTCACAGTAGACGCCACCCTGACTTTTTTCTCCATCTGCTTGGAGAGTTAGCCCCAGATAGAGATCTCTGTTTATCATTTCTTGCTGGGTCACCTTTTACAAACTGACCATTCTCTGCCACCAGTCCAGTTCATTGAGCGGAACTGTCCCGCCTCCCACCCCACCCTTTTGGCCACCCTCCAGCCCCAAGGACCTGACTCAGGATATTCAGTTAAGGCATACTGGTTTTTTCATGTACATCCTCCATGACTCCATCAGGAATTTCAGACAGATATATCCCACTGCCTGGATTTGAGTCCCCTGGGGTATGAGCCCTTGAGTCAGTCACCTGCTCACAGATACTCTCTTCCTGGATTGACTTGCTCTGGTTTTCTGAAGCTGACCCGATTCAGCCAGCATTTTCAGTGTTCTCTGCCACAGCCTGCCCTGGCTCCTTCTAAAGCTCTTCTTCTCTCTCCAAAACAATATCTCTATTATTCATTCCATACCTGTCCAGAACAATGTAATCATTCCTCTCTAGTACATGCCTTCTTGCTCTCTCTTTTGCCCAAATACAACTAATCAGTAAGCCCTCTGAGGGGCCCTTTAAGAATTTTCTGAATACCTTGCAAGGATTCTTACAGCAGCAGCATATGTTGCATCTGCAGCAATGGGAACGGCTTGCAACAGCCAGGGCAGTTTTGCTGCAACCCTCTTCTGCTGAGTCACTCTGCAGTCCTTTCTGCACACCAGGAAATAATAAAGGAAACCTCCTCAAATACCAGGGTGGAGGATTGAGGTTGTCCAGTACACTTGGTGGTACCAATGCAAAAATTCCAAGGCTAAGAGAGAGGAATTATTTTCCAGAATCTTGAACTGACTAGAGCCAATCTGAAGAACTAGGAAAAGAAGTGTGGCACCACCTATTTTATTTTTATCATCAGAACAAAGGATTTAGAGATGGAAGGACCCTTAGGGATCATCTTCCAATCTCCACAAAAAGAAACTGAGGCCTATGTAGGTAAATGACATTCCCAAGGTCTTAAAGCTAGGTAGTAAATTAAATGACCTTGTACTTTAAAATTCTTGTAAATCTGGTGGGGTGTATGAAGTGTTCAGGGAGAACTAGCACCCTAGTGTGACAGCCTTTCCACTTGTTTTGGGACTGCTCATCCATCTTGGGTATCCACCTGTCACCCAATTCTTACCTAAGAAGCTGTCTCATGTACATCAGCCACACCCCGGCAAAACCGTTTTGGCAGATTGACTAATCCAGGTTGGGGGTAGCCAGCAGACCTCAAAACCATCAGTGAGTTAAGGGGTTGTCTGCCCCAAACACATGAAGACTTCTCCTGGTGGAATAGGTGGATAAGAATAGTTTGTTTCAGTGGCTATGAAAGCAGCTGAAGCAGGCACCATGGAGTGCTTAGAGCTTGGTCAGGCATCAGAGATGCCCAGCATCACCCACTGCAACCTGGGCCCTCATCAGTTGTCCTGACTTTTGTCTTGCCACTGGACTTCGATGACTCTAGGAGAGAGTGTGAGGCTGAAGACTGCACATGATGTCATTGGTCTTCTTCAAAAACAAAGGACAAGCAACAACAGGCTTGGTGCTATATTCAACCCCCTTGAATTTATTTGGTGACTTTCTTATAGATTATCAGCATTGAAAGAGACCTTAAACAGTGGTTCTCAACCTTCCTAATGCCTCGACCCTTTAATACTCATATGTGGGAGTATCTGCATGTGAGTGGACCCGCCTGGAGATGGATAGAGGAGCGGTGTTTCGGTTCCTAAGACCATCGGAAATATGTGTTTTCCGATGGTCTCAGGTGACCCCTGTGAAAGGGTCATTTGACCGCCAAAGGGGTCGCGATCCACAGGTTGAGAACCACTGCTTAGCACATAAACTGGAAGGGACCTTAGAACAAAGAATGTCAGGGCTGGAAGTGACTTTAGAATACTGAATGCTATAGCTGGAAGGCACCCAGAACAAAGTACTAAACATTAGAGCTAAAAGGGGCCTTATACAATAGAATATAGAAGTCAGAGCTAGAAGAAAACTGAGAAAACAAAACATTGAACTCAGGTCCAGAACAGACCTTTAAAAACACAGAAGGTGAAATGTCAGCAATGGGAGGAACCTCAGAACAAAGAATGTGAAAACTTGAAGAGACTTTAGAAGATATTCTATATTCATAGAATCAGAAAAAATTCTTGTCATTCAGTCATTTTCAGTCATGTCTAACTCTTCCTGATTCAATTTGGGGTTTTCTTGGCAAAGATATTGGAGTGGTTTGACATTTCTTTCTCTAGCTCATTTTGCAGGTGGGGAAACTGAGGCAAAACAGAGTTAAGTAACTTGCCCAGGGTCACACAGCTAGTAGGTGTCTGAGGCCAAATTTGAACTCAGGAAGAGGAATCTCCCTGATTTCAGTTCTGGTACTCTATGCACTATGGTGCCATCTAACTTAGAAGCTAACTAGTCCAACACCAGTGCCTAGTAGTTGAATGACAACTATAAAGTAGTATAATAGATTTAGAGCTAGAAGAGACCTGATGGGTCATTGAGTCTAATCCCCTTATTTTTACCAACCAAGAAACTGAGGCCACAGAGGTTAAGTGACTTGTCCAAGGTCATTCAGCTAGTTTCAGGGGTGGGGTTTGAGGCCAAGATGCTCAGATTCTATATCCAATGCTCTATTACTATACTAGGCTGCCTCCTTAACAAGTAATCACCTGACCTCTGACAATTAACTCACTATTTCATAAGGACAGCCCATTTCTAGACAGTGGTAGTAGTAGGGATTGTTATATCTTCCTTCTATAAGAAGAGCAATTAGGGAAGCCATAGATTAATTTAAAGTTTCCCCCAATCAGCCTGAAGGGATTATAGTGATTGGACCTTGATCTTAAGGTCTTGGTGAAGGCAGATTTGCACTCTAGCATCATTCTGAAGAAATATGTGGAACTCCTCTGGGGGTACAGTGGATTAGAATCAGGAAAACTCATCTTTGTGAGTTCAAATCTGGCCTCAGACATTTACTTTGTGACCCTGGGCGATTCACTTAGCCCTCAGTTTCCTCTCTATAAAATGAGCTGGAGAAGGAAATGACAAACCACTCCAGTATCTCTGCCAAGAAAATGACCCCAATTGGGGTCATGAAGAGTCGGACATGACTAAAACAATTCAAGAGCAGCAGCAGGTACTCCTTTAATTGGTCCCCCTTGACTTCAATTGCCTCCAAGATAATTGCTACAGGAAGGGGGCAGGGCCCGACAAACTCTTGTCAGAAGAACCACCCTTTCCCCATAGTCTTTACTATCTAACTGGAAAATAGTTCAGCCCTTCTTTCCCTTTGTTTTGGCCTTTTAGAACAGTGCCATTGGAAGAGTTGAGAGGAAAGAATTCCTCCCTCTCCTCCCCCCACCCCACCCAGAAGTAATGATAGCAACTTGTTATAGACCTACTTGGTAAACCTGAGAGGGGAGTCCCTGAACCTCTCCCAGCTGGCTTCCTCTGCCTTTCTATTTCCTTTTCTGAGCACTGTTCAGAGAGTAAAGTTCATGAGAATGGATTTTCTATGCAAGTTTGAAGGTACCCAAGAGATTAAGATTTCCTAAATTAAATTTTTAGGGCTGGGTCTCTTCTAACAATAACAACAGCAGATTAATTCTCTTTCCTAGAGGGAGAAGGTTCCTCAACATCTTGTGTCTTGAAGAATGAAAATATCCTCAAAGTACCATGACCCTATAGCTGAAAGATTAAGGAGGTGAGAGTTGGTGATGAGGGGACAAGTTTAAAAGAGAGCTGTGGCTTGCCAACCTCAGCATTGCTGAGAATGGCTCAGATGATTCAAGTCTGAGGTGAATGGAAAATATTCATTCAGCAATCTCTAAAATAGTCTCTACCTTTGCAGGGGAGTCTTGTGGATTATTTGAGTGCTTTCTATTTCTGTACTTGTTCATGGGCTCCTGTAAGTCCTTTGTGTCTTAGGAATTTTCTAGAGCTGTCCCATTGCTGATTCTCATAGTATGTAGAGTGCCTGGACAGACACACTACTATCCATTTTGGAGGAAACCTATTCATGAGGTACTTCATCTTATTTTGAAGATTTCTCTAGAGTAAAACTCTGGGATGAGGGCATATCTCAAAGAAAGAATCTGAACCTCTTGGTTACTTTTTAGGATCTAGTCTGGTCCATATAAATACAGAGTCACTTGGGATATTGTGGTGGGTAACGCTTAAATTGAGCTGAAGTCTAACTTCTGCCCAAACCCCCTCTTTTCACAAATAAGGAAACTGAGGGCAGAAACAGGAACAGAAGCAGAAACAGAGCCAGAACTAGAAACTAGGTCTTTTTGACTCCCATCCCAGTGGTCTCTCCAACTAGACCACTCATTTTGAACATTTGCTGGGGCAAAGCAGGATGTTAAAACTATATTTGTGTAGCATCTTCCATTTTCATTCAGAGAAACCCAAAGTTCTTCAAAAGCTCTTATAGCTATGCAGCAGAGAACCATCTGTAATTGCAAGAAAGACTGAGTGATGTGTTACAAATTGTTAAACTGTCTAATTAGTAAGAATCCCAATAACACAACTCAAGGCACAGCCTCAAGCCAGCAGACTTTATAGGAAAACAAGAAACCTGAAAAAGGAATTGGTAATCTGCCTTCATCAAGAATGCTAGACTGTGGCTTGCTTATTATAATTGGCCAGAACCACAAGTACTTTGATTCAATCAGTGGTTCTTGACAAGTGATGTGATCTTTGATTCTTGTTTACTTATTATTGAAAAATTTGGAGGTTGGGGTTTATATCACATAAGCAGGTACCAGGTGAGCAAAATAAGTCTCTGAGAATTGCCAATGGACATATACATGTGTCTTCTGACTTGAGATTTGGTGCCTTTTCCTCTTCACATCTACTATTTAGGTACTTCCATGGGACTACTTAGAAGAGTCAGAAAATAGAAAGGGGGTTGGTGTATGCAGAGACCAGCCTGTATTGGTGGTGGAGTGTGGTGGTACGTAAATCTTGTGATAAGAGGACATAGTAGAAACTAGGAAACATGATGTAGCAGACATAGTGCCCATGATATCTAGTCTTGAGCCATTATTATAGTGGGTGGAGCTATTCACAAATGTCTGTGTTACTCCAGGAGTCATGACTCATGCCACTCCAGATTCTATACAGAGTGTGCCCCAGAATTTTAAGAGTAAATAATAATTGATAGACTCAAAGGGAAGACAGCTGTGCATCCAAATTGACGCGAGCATGCAGCTGTTCATAGTTGTTAATTAACCTTTGGGCTATGAAGGCACGTCTGGAGAGTCTCTAGAAGATGCTGGTAATGGGGGAGGAGGGAGTAAGGGTGACTAGGAAACTGGCCTCTGGAGGCTTAGAATGGAATATATTGTGAGTAGAGTATAGAGTAAATAGTGAACGGAGAGTTAGTATTTTAGTTTAGGGGCAGCTAGGTGATGCATTGGAAAGAGTGTCTGGACTCAGAAAGACTCATCTTCCTGAATTCAAACATATCATCCCTCTCCTCAGAACTGAAGTCACTTCATGGGAAAGGTGGTAACAGCCCTGGTCTATTCAATCTAAACAGATAGATTCATAGACTGGGGCTACATACCTCCATCTGAACATAGCCCTTCTTACCCTCAAGTTACACTTCTTAACTCAAGGTTCACATTAGAAGTGCCCCAACCCTCTTAGTAAACATGCCTGGAACCCTCCCATAAACTGCTTAGTATGCATCAGTTAACAAACATGCCTTCCCTTTCACAATAATATATTTTCTCTTTCATTCTGACATATCCCTACTCTCTTATCAGCTTCATAACTTAAAATTTAAATAACTAAACTAAACTCTCTTACCAGCTTAATAACTTAAACTAAACCTTGTTGTTATTATTCAGTAATGTCCAACTCTTCATGACCCCATTTGGGGTTTTCTTGGCAAAGATATTGGAATGGTTTGTCATTTCCTTCTCCGGTTCACTTTACAGATGAGGAAACTAAGGCAAACAGGGTTAAAAGACTTGTGTAGGGTCACATAGCTAGTAAATATCTGAGGCCTGATTTGAAATTAGGAAGATTAGTCAAGAAAATAGTAAAGGAATAAAGCGATAGAGCTCTGAAAGATGTTTATCTGAATAGTATTGATTGTTCTCAAGTTCCAGGACCCTTCACCAAGGAAAAAGGAACACCCAGAGGAGCTCAGAAAGACCCAGAAAACCAGTGGGAGAATGAACTTGGATCTGGGCATCTATAACAAGGCAGCTCAAATAAGTGGCAACTTGTGGAGAGGGATAGAGATAGCTGTGTGGTTTGGATACCCTTTTTTATCAACACTTTGACCCAATTTTATCCTAAACCCTTCACAGATGTTCACTAGGTAGTGATCCGACCCTCTCTATTTTGCCTCTAAGTTTCTCTTTTAGTGCACTGGTTCCTTGCTGGTTGGTGTGACCAGTGCCTAATAAGAACTTAGTCCTTGCTTCCTCATTTGTATACAATCAGCCATCACAGTTTAGGCTACACAAACAATCAAAAGTTCATCTCTTTATCCTGTGACTTAGCAGATTTGAACCAGTTACAGAATATCTGATCATACTCCAAATCATACCTTTTTGGAAAAAGGCTACCCAACCTCTTCCATGTATAGATTCCAGCAATCAATCAATCAATAAACAGTTCCTGCCCTCCAGGAGTTTACAATCTAATTCCAATCTAATGAGTATGCTGTGTATCCTCACCAGCCCCTTTTACACTGAAAAAGAAAACAGGATCAGCCTCCTTGTTTTGAGGGGAATTGTTTAAGTTTATATAAAGGCCATAAATGGCAGACCCTTCCAGATCTCCTGGCTCAAAATCCAATGTTCTTTTTGCTAAAAAGTGTCAGAGCTGATCATGACTCCAACTCCAACATTCTTTTCACTATTCTTCCCATACTACTTTTCAAATTGTCTACTTGTATGTCACATAGTAAAAAGAAACTTCCCTGGATTGGGAATAAGGAGCTGTTCTTATTCTGACTCTGCCAAACACTAGCTATGTGACCTTGGGTGAGTCACTTACCTTCTCTAGGCCTTAATTCTCTTCTCTTTGAAGTAAAAGGATTGGATCTGCTAAAACCACTTCTGTCTTGCCATGGGTCTATGCTTTAGGCTTACTCTACACTTTGTTGTTATTGTGTTTCATGAGAAGTAAGCTTGCTCTAGGTGTTAGAATGGATAGAGCACTGGGCTTAGAAAGTAGGAAGAGTCATCTTTCTGAGTTCAAATACAGCTTCAGATAATTATTAATTGTGTGACTCTAGGCAAGTCACTCAACCTTGTTTGCTTCAGTTCCTCATCTGTAAAATGAGCTGGAAGAGGCAAATGACTCTAGCATCTTTGCCAAGAAAACCCCAAAAAGGGGTCACAAAGAGATTAAAATGGCACAACAGCAAAAATTTGCTTTTTTCCCTCTTCCACTTGCTATCCTCATCATATCCATTAAAAAAAATTTGTTTGCTTTAAAAATGCACATTACTGTTAAACTATCTACTACACTTCTTTTGCTTCTGTCTCTCACCTCAAGAACACAACCCAGTACTCAAGACTAGCCAAGTCATAATGGCAATATGTTATGAGCCATCATCTGGAGATTTCTTTTAAATGTTACCATCTGGAGTAGAAAATGCCTAATAAGAACACTCTGGAGCAAAGACATTTAACATAGAAAGGAGAGCATTTTAAATGTCATCATTAAACTTCAAATCATCAAGAGCAGAGAATTGTGTTGCTATAAATATGACAAACCAGGAATAACACTTTACAAGTTTTTAAAAAAAAACCATGCTGTGTCATATTTGAATTTGGAGGCAGTGTTATATCATAAGGAACTGACCTGGTATTCAGGAAGACATTGAATATATAAGAAGGATAATCACTTGTTCCAGGAACATTTCCATCAGAACCTCACTGAAAAAAATGGGAGAACCCAACCAATAAATCATACTGGGACCTATTGTCCACAATTGCTCAGATAGAACACCAATGCATAAAAACTTGAAAACAATGCTTAACAGATGTCACCATTCTAAATACTCATAATCTCCAAGCTACGCGGAACAAAAAGCTTTCAAAACATAGAGACTTGCCGAAGAAATCAGTCAAAATCATGTGACAGTAGAGTACAGTACAGATCATCCCCATCATCCTGTCTGCTACTAGAATTGTACTGAAGATGCTTTCTGTGAGCCTACAGAAGATGAGCTTACATTGTTATCTTTTAATTTAACTACAGAAAGCAGTAATTTTATACAAGTGTGCAATAGTTCATACAGAACGGTAAACAAAAGAAGGCTAGTAGGATAGCAATTTGTCCCAGGACCATTTCTATCTAAACTCCATCAAACAAAGTGAGAAGAACAAGATGATGATAATTCCAACTTACATTTATGTAGCACACTACAATTTATAACTATTTAACTCACAATAGCCCTGTGAAGTTGGTAGTGGAAGTATTATTCCTTTAAGGGAAGCTAGCTGCATACATAAACATGTACACAAACATACATACACACATACACACACAATGTGCTTGTGTGTATACATATATATTTACATACACACATAATGGATCTCTCCATAAAAACCAGGACTGAGACAAGAAAGGACGATGACCCTGTCCTCTGGTTTAGCTTTAGTTCCTTAGTCCTCTCACGTCCTATCTGTTGGCAAGGGAGAGCAAGAGAGTTTTGGGGAGGGGTAAATGGGGATCCCCAAACACTTAGAGCTCTTGGCAGCTTGTTAGAAGGGTAGCCTCGAAATGGATGCTAACTGGGTATTTAGTCTGCTAATTGAATATAAATCAAGGAGCCTCAAGGAATGTCCTTAAGTCAGGGTCATGTCTGTGACAGCGATATGACCATTAGGGACCAGGAAATTATTTTTATTTTGGACCAGACCAGCGTTTCCATTGGTATAACAAAATCCTAATGGGCAAACTTTACCACCTCAGGTCTGCTACTGCTAGTCTTACTTGCCTGGGGCACTGACAGGTTACATGAATTATCCAAGGTCACACACATGCTGGACTTGAAACCAGAACTGCTTGAGTCAGAGTCTGCTTCCTTACCAAGAAAAAGAGGTGAAAAATAGATTTAAAACAGATTTAAACCTGAGGGCATAGTTAGGCAGGCAGCTCCAGTTCTAAGTTTTATAGAACGTGGTGCCAGAGGCAAGGAATCTCCTAAAGAGAAAGCATCTATTTTAACCAAGACTCAGAAAAAACTAACAGTTTTCATATGAGAGGAAAAATCACTAAAGGTTTTTTTTTTCTTATTATGGTGAGTGGGTATATTAGGACCTTTGCCTTTCGAAAAGAGCTGTTTCAGAAAAGTCTCTGGGCTTTATAGGAAAAGCAATGACAAAGCTCCCTTCTAAGAGATAGGGACTGGTAGCAGCCCTTCTGCAAGTACTTACAAAGTACTAGGTCCAGTACCAAGGGTTGAGGACACAAAGAAAGGCCAAAACAGTGCCTGCCTTCAGGGAGCTTATGTTGGAGTGGGAAAAGTAGCGTATAAATCACTAGTTATATACAGCATATACACAGAGATGATGCATAGCGATGTCCAAAGAAAAGGCACCAGCAGCAGGTGGACCCAGAAAGGTGGCCTCCAGAAGATGAGGTTTCAGCTGCATTTTAGAAGGCAGAAAAAGGAAGAGGAAGAGGTAAGGAAAGAGAAAATGCCAGGTATGGGGAGGGGGAGAGGAAATCAAGGCAAAGGCATAGGGATGGGAGACGAGCAAAAGTGAGAAACAGCAAGTAATCCCGGGTACCATGCATGGATGTAATTATGTATGCATGCATGTGTGCACATAATCTTCACAGAGATGATAAATGAATGTGAAGAGATCAATAACTGAGAAAGTATAGAGATAACAGAGAAAATGACCCAGGATGGGACCTTAAGAGAGCATTAAGGAGCTGATATAGAGGAAGATCTAGCGAAGAAACCATCAGACTGATTGGAAGAGGATCCAGAGAGATCAGTGCCGCAAAAACAAAACAAAACAAGCAAACAAAACACCCAACAACCCCTAAACTAAACTAAACTAGAGAAGAGAATATGTCCAGAAGAGGGTGGTCAATAATGCCAAAGTCTAGAGAAGTCAGAAAGGATGTAGATTGAGAAAACACAATTAGATTTGGCAAATAAGAGATCATCAGTAGCTTTGAAGAGGGAAGTTTCGGTTGAATAATGAAGTCGGAAACAAGACTGTAGAAGTTAGGAGAGTGAGAGGATAAAAAGAGGAAGCAACTACAGAAGTGGGGAACCACCCTGGGGTGCGGGACAAGTGGCCTTGAGGCTGCAGGTTCCCCACCCCCTAGCATAAGTGATTTTCTCAAAGAAGTTAGCCGAAAAGAGGAGGAGATATAGAATGATAGCTAGCAGGATCAAGAGAGAGTGGTTTTTAGGAATAAGGGAGAGATGAGTGCATTTATAAGCAGCAGAGGAGTCAGCAGATGAGAAAAATACGAAAATAAAACCAAGACTGAAGGTGATAGAGACAGCAGTTTGCTGGGAAAATGGGAAAGGATGAGTGCTTATATGGGGGTTGACCATGGCAAGGAGAAGTGCTGCCTCTCTTCATCTAAGAAAAATTAAAATAGGGAGAGATGTCTAAGTCATGTGAGGCGAGAACTCAGGGAGGAGAGGGAGCCTTTGGTGAATGACTTCAAATTTATTTTTTCTCAAGTGTGAAGTAGGACCCTCAGTTGAGAGAGGAGATGGGGAAGGGGAGGATGTAGGAAGTTTGAGGAGGAGAAGGAAAGGTACCACTAAAAGAGCCACTGTGGAGAGGGAAATAGTGACTAGATTAGGAAGGAGCAGAAGGATTGTCTTGCTAAGTGAGGGCCCAAATGAAATTAGGTAATATATACAACATGGTTTTCTGATCTTCTCCAGCTCCATTCAGTATCACATCAATAGGAACATAGGAGATGAATGGTGGGAGTAGCCTAGGATAGGGGTTTAGTAAGGCATGATTAGCAAAATGATAAGGGGACAAGGGATTTAAGAGTAGAGAAGAGTATGAAATTGAACTGGTTTACCAAAGAATAGAGATAGGGAAGAGAGGAGAGGAGAAAGATTTTTTTTTTTTTTTGCTGAAGCCAGAAACTGAGATGAGAGATAAGTTCTACAACCTTGTGCCCAGTGAAGCCTCACCTGGCTGCAACCATGGGACCAGAGTGGCAACAATGAGCAGCCATGCAAAACCAGCAGAGAACAATGAACACACCTGAGAAACTCATGGTGCCCTGTAGCATTAGAGCTGCGAGTAACTTCATCCACATGTGTGACTTGGCCACTTGTGTGTTTCCCTCTACACATGTGCCCTAGCCACGCATGTTCTCTTCAAGTGTCACACCCTATAGACACACCTCTCTATGTTCGCTCCTAATGTGCGTCCACTCTTACTATTAATGGTGTCTATATTTGTATAGGACCCAGGTTTATTGGAAATGTGTTTTATCACTATGCTACTTCATTAAATGCCATTGATTTGCATTAAGTGTGTCATCTGACTATCTAGAAATGTGGACTGACAGTACCTTGAACCGGAGATTATTTTGTTTGGAAAATTCACTTGCAAGTTTGCAGGAGTGGGGTTGTAGGGAGAGGAAGCAGATGTTAAACAGACAATTTGCAGATGAAGAAATTGAAATGGAAAGGGGGATCCTTATGTGTGTGAGGGGCTGTTAAATGACTTGCCCAAAGCCACATACCCAGTAAGTGGGAGAGCTGGGCTTTACTCCCACCAAAGTCAGTGTACTTTGTAACATACCAAGCTGTCTCTCCAGATCCCAGAATATCAAGAGAAAACAATTTTTCATTAGAATTATGGGAAAACAACATCACTTTGTGCATTTTAATATAAAACTGATCCCAAGCCAAAATGTGAAGGAGACAAAGTTTATTGCCTGGTCCTTTTTGTCATTCTTGTGTCAGGGTCCCCAACACTGATACAGACGTAACCTAAGGGAGAAGGAAATGACCTTAGAGATGTTAGTTCAGGCACAAAACAAGGTTGAGGCTAGTGCTCTCAGCTCGTCCGTTTGGTATTTCATTGACAGCCTACAAATGCGGCTGAAGACACCAGAAATATCAAAGGGACACTGGGTAAAAACAGAGATTCCTACATGAGCACACACACACACACACTCTCTCTCTCTCTCTCTCTCTCTCTCTCTCTCTCTCTTTCTCTCTTTCTCTCTTTCTCTCTCTCTTTCTCTCTCTCTGTCTCTCTCACATACAGACTCACACACACACTCTCTCTCTGTCTCTCACACACACATATTCATACTTGGTCTCTCACATACACACACACACACACTCTCTGTGTGTCTCTGTCTTTCTCATACACACACACTCACACACACACACACACACACACACACACACACACACACACACACACCACACAGAGGACCAAAGATCCTTAGGGACCCCACACCACTGCAGCCATGCTGATTCCCTTGCAGGAAGTCTCACTTGATTAAGCTCTCATACCTTCCTCCCCCTGCCCCCACCCTCTCTCTCAGTGGGAAATGAACTTTAAGGACTGATATTACTATCCATACCAACCATGTTGGCCACTTGCATCAGCTGTGGCACATACCTTCAGTCTGTGCTTGAGAAAATGTCACTGTTTTTTCCCTCTCTGAGATTTCATCTCCTTGGAGCCTCAAAGGATGCTAACACCTTCCTAGAACCCTTTCCCCTCCATTAGGGGTCTCCAGTTTCCCAGTATCCTTATGATACAGCAGGCTTATTGATAGTGAATAAATGACTGACAAGTCACTAACACCTTAATGTGGATGAGTTTAATTACTCTTATTCCTCCCAGAAGTATTTGACTTTTATAAGAAAACTTAAGACCCCAAAGGAACTTCTAGTTGCGAAATTTTAATATATTGTGGTATATAAAGAGAGGAAAGTAGCAAAAAGGACACTGGATTTGAGGTAAGAAGACTTGGGCCTGAATCCAGCTCTACTAACAAGCTGTATGACATTGGGCAAGTTACTTGACCTGGGCTTCCTCTGTAAAACAAGAGGATCAGAACTGATAAGCTCTTTTGAACTCCAAATTCTAGGACTAGAAGATTTCTAAGGATATTTCCAGCTCTAAAATAATATGATTCTACGTGGTTGTAAAGGGTGTGATTGAACAGCTGAGACTCCCTTGTCCATGAAGGAAAGGACCTTTGCTACTATATTTTCCAGTTCATTGAACTGGAACAGGAAGGGTTCTGGGTTGGACCTCTAGTCCAAGCCTCTCATTTTATAGGTGAAGAAACTGCAGCCAAAGTGGAATTAAGTGCCTTATTATACCAAGTCGGTGAGCTGGCAAATGTAAGAATTGGAATTTGAACCCAGATCCTCTGATCCCAGAGCAGGTGTTATAGAAGAAGCAGAGAATTATTATGTAGCGTAAGGCTTCCATTCAGTTGGAGAGATTGAGTAAATATTCCACTACAGGATAAAAGCTACAATTCAGTGTGCACTGCTTTAATTGGTTTCAGTCCCACTACATTGGAATTGTTTTGTTAACCTTAAGATTCATATCCCCTTCATACCGTATTAATGCTGAAAGGCTGTTTCATGGAGCATTATGTGCCAGCTCTATGTCGTTTAGAGGGCGGTTTTCCTTTTGTTGTATTGTTTTCATTAGGTTGTACAAAGTTTCTATTCTGCTGATTTTCAGTGTTTCTTGGATGTGTATCCAGCCTTTGCACAGCTGTTCAGTGTGTGCTCCTGAGGGCTTGATTTTTGATGGTTTACTTTAAACTTCAATCTCAAATAGTTATTATAGAATTCCAGAAACAAAAGGGACCTTAGAGCATAGACCACAGAATGTCAGAGCTTGAAGAAACTTTGTTGTTGTTCAGTCATTTCAGTCTTACTCTTTCTGACCCCATTTGGGGTTTTCTTGGCAAAGCTATTGGAATGGTTTGCCATTTCCTTCTCCAGCTCATTTTACAGATGAGGAAACTGAGGCAAACAGGATTAAGTGACTTGCCCAGGGTCACACAGCCAGCAAATATCCAAGGCTGGATTTGAACTCAGGTCCTCCTGACTCCAGACTTCCTCCTCTTTCCCCCTCATTTTACAGATGAGGAATCTGAGACTCAAATTGGTTAAATGACTTTCCCAAGACCATACAAATAGTAAATATTGAAACCAGAATTTAAAGCCAGATCCTCTGATTTCAATTTTTTTGCCTTTCCTTTCAACATTTATATTTAGAATTTAAATACTCTGAGTCATAAAGAGGTTAATGCTATCCCAGATGACTAGCCGCTCCAGTTCTTCCCAACAAGTTGAAATGGCTGTACATTAGATAAACAAACAGAAGTCCAGTATTAGCACCAATAACAATGGTTCTGATTTCTATAGCATTTTGAGGTTTTCAGAGTATTCTTCCCATAAAAAGCTTATTGGGCATGTAAGTATTATTATTATTCCCATTTCACAGACAAGAAAACTGAGATGTGTAGAAGTAAAAGATGTCCTTTCCGTCTTAACACTTATGGGGTTATAAAAGGTGGGTATTTACTGACTTAACTTAGCTAATTTAGCTAAGTGGCTAGCTGCTGGGTCAGTACAGAGGTTGTGGCCACTCCCTGTCCCATACCCAGGTATGCAGTCAGACCTGGTTGAGTCCTGGGGGAACCAGCCTCTAATTATAGGGGGCCAAATTTCCTGTTTTCATACTCATTGGCTCATTAAGCCTCCACCCCAGTGCTCCCCAAAAGGGAGAGAATTAAAAAATAGTCAATGTATGTACAATCATGTATGGGATAGGTAATTTATTCCTCCACACAAAACACATTAAACATCAAATACCCACAGGGACACATTTCAACAACAACAACAAACCACCTCAAACTCCAGTAACATTCAGTAACTTAATTTGGAATTACTGTTACAATCGGCTAGGAAGATAATACTTATCTTTCATCAGGACACAAAATTGCACCCCACACAATACCCACCACCACCAGTGCTATTTTAGTGTTGGTGTGGTGGTAAGTTTCACCAGATTTTGAATTGGAAAGGGCCTTAGAAATCATTTAGTTCAATACACTCAAGTAAACTGAGGCCAAGAGAGGGAAATAGTAGTAGTAGTAGTCGTAGTCATAGTCATAGTCGTAGTTTTAGTTGCAGTTGTAGTAATAGTAGTAGTAGTAACTAGCAATAGTAGTATCTAGCAGTAGTAGTAGTAATAGTTGTAGCAATAGTAGTATCTAGCAGTAGTAGTAGTTGTAATAATAGTGGTAGTAGTAGTAACTAGCAGCAGTAGTGGTAACTAACAGTTCTATAGTTCCTACTATGTACCAGGCACTGTGCTAAATGCCTTATTTATGTTATCTCATTTGATCTTCACAACAACCCTGGAAGGTAGAAGCTCTTATTATCCCTTTCCTCATTGTTGTTTAGTCATTTCAGTTGTGTCCAACTCTCCACGACCCCATTTGGGGTTTTCTTGGCAAAGATACTGAAGCAGTTTGTCATTTCCTTCTCCAACTAATTTTATAGATGAGAAAATTGACACAAACAGGATTAAGCGACTTGCCCAGGGTCACACAGCTAGTTAAGTATCTGATCCCATATTTTAATTCAGGTCCCCCTAACTCCAGGGCTCTATCCACTTCTCCACCTAGCTGTCTCATCCCTTTCTTATAGATAAGAAAAGTGAGGCGAACAGAGGTTAAGTGACTTGCATAGATCACTCAACTAGTAAGTATCTAAGGCTGACTTTGAATTCAGGATTTCCTGACTCCAAACCCATCACTCAATCCACTGAACCCCCTTAGTTGCATCTAAAACCCTTATATCTAATGTCACACAGGTACTAAGGTGCATATAAATCCAAGATCTCCGACTCCTGATCCATCTATTCATTGCTGTTTATGAGAAATAGCCCCAGTTGATGTTAAATTATTCTAAATAGTTTAGAATAAAAATTCTTAACCTGAGGTACAAGAAATTTGTTTTTGCTTGAATTTTGATGACTGTATTTCAAAATCCCTCCCAGGATAAGATCATCCCTTCTAAACTCACTACCATGAGGCACACTCAAGCCTTGGTTGATACCCCCTCCCTCTGTCTCCTCTCCCGTCTGATTGGAAGCCTGGAAGAGTACCAAATTCCTCCCAGTGCCTTCCTTTATGGAATTGGACCTCAGCCCACCCCACTTTGCATCTGCCACTCTGTCTGGTTTCAATTCCACAGAACAAGTTGTATCCCTACTGGTTTCCCCTGGTGTTCCACCCTTCCCCCGCTTCCCCATCCTTCTTACCTCCTTCTATATTTTGTTTCTCCCTTTTGATTGTAAACTCCTGGAGGGCAGGGACTGTTGTTCTTGTTGTTAATCGTATCCCCTACACTTAACACAGTGCTAGGAACATCATAGGTGCTTAATAAGTGTTTAGACAGGATGAATGGATTATGTTAGGTGAGAAAAGGGTCAAGCCTTGGATATAGAGCTTGGAATACCCTTGCACTCTCCCAAATGACAAAGACATTAAAAGTTAACTTGAACTTAATCATGTCCGTTAGATGAACAATATTTAAGGGAGTAAATAGATATACTTCTAGTCTAATGCCCCCTTGCTCTGAGAAGAGCAGAGTGAATTTGATCTCAACCTCTGGCTTTCCCTTCTGACAAGAATGAAAATTTCCTTTGGAGAAAGGTGGAAGGAGAAAAAGGTAGAGAAGTCTATTCTCCTTCCCTTTGAGCCACATACAAAACAACAACCTCATCACCACACGTGGAGCCTCACTCATACATGGGGTCTACTGGCTCACTCCAGCCCTTACGCTACCAGATCATAATAATGTCCCTAAAGATATTCCTATTTCCTCTCTCTCCCTTTCCAATTCATATTTTATACTGCTGTCAGATTAAGCTTGCTTAATTAAGCATAGACCTAGTCACATTACTCCCCTCCTTGAAAATCTTCCTTGGCTCCTTAGTAGTGATTATTAGTGAAAATATACTGGGAGGGAGGTTTCTAGTGGAGTCCCCAAGGATTTGTTCTTAGTCCTCTGCTATTCAACATTTTTATCACTAATTTGGCATAGATAGTATGTCTATCAGATTTGCAAATGACACAAAGCTAGGAGGGACTGGTAATATGATGTATAATAAAGTTGAGGTTAAAAAAATACTTTGACAGGTTACAATTATGGGCCAAAACTAAAGAGATTAATTTAGTTTGGTAGAAATACAAATAAGGTTCTACATTTGCATTAAAAATCAATTATACAAGAACAGAATAGGAGAAGTATAATAGTCTGATAATTTGAAGAAGGAAAATAAAGGGTTTTATCAGCATTGAAAGTCCACATGAGTCAACAGTATATTAGGGTATCACAATTGAAATTAAGGTAAATTGAGGTACGAGCTTCAAACATGATCAATTTATTAGCAAAGCACAAATTTGCCAATAAAAAGGTCCTCCTCAGCAAGCTAAGACTCTGAATGAGAGCTCACAGATCATTTTTATGAACAAAAGGAAGAACAAACAAAAAAAATAGAAGGAAGCATCATAGATCGGGCAAATGATATGATTGGTTACAAAGTCAGAAGCATCATACGCATGGGGGATGATATGATTGACTGGAAATGAGAAATGCAAGGGCTAGCAACCACCAGTCCTTCCATCTTGTGGCTAAAAAATTCTGATTGATTTAGTATATCTGCAGGAATAATTAATGGCATATAAATAGCAGATTTCCTCTAACTGTAGAAGGACAGCTAGTGGTATAGAGATAACAGGTTTCTTTTAATTAAAGGGAAACATATCTTAAACTTAACTTAGAGAGGGAGACTAAACTTCTCAACCTAACTCAGAGACAAAGAAACATTACTTAGGCAGTTATACAAAACATTGAGGAGATATAGAATGAAATCTATAGAGTCAATAGAATCAATTTGATTTTCTCAATTTCTCAATGGCAGCTGAAAAAGTAAGCAGTTTTAGATTTTTATTAACAGAGGTATAGTATCAATAGCAGGGTTGTGATAGATCATCTCATTATACTCTACCCTAATCAGACTATGTAGGAGCATTGTGTTAGGTTGTAAAAGGTCCACTTTAAGAAGGTTATTAATAGGGCAGCTATGTGACACAGGGGATAGTGCACTGGAGCTAGAGTTAGGAAGACCTGAGTTAAAATCAAACTTCAGACACTTACTAGCTGTGTGACCCTAGGCAAGTCACTTAACCCCATTGTTTCCAAAAAAAATAAAAAAGAAGCATGCTGACACAGGCAGTGGTGCATAGTGGATAGACCTGGTCTCAGAGCCGGAAAGACCTGAGTTCAAGACCTACTTCTGACACATATAGATTGTGTAACCTTGAGCAAGTCACTTACCCCCGTAGTTGCTAGGCAATTCTTTAAAAATTTAATTTTTGGAGGAGGTGTCAATTTGTTTTAGCAAAGGAAGTTTCCTCCTCCTGGAGTTCACTATACAAATGAAATCACAGGTCCTGTCCCAATCCCCTACTGGCATCCTGAAGAACTGCACCTGGCATCAGGAGAATGCCTAGCCTAGAGAAGACAAATTGGAGGCATATATGGAGACCTGTGAGTTTGTAAAGTAAATATTATCATTCTTGCATTACAGATGAGGAAGCAAGGCTCCACAAGGTTAAGTGACTTCAGCATGGTCACACAATCATTAGATGCTGGATATCTATGGCTCCTAACATCTCATGCTGGCTTTGTTCTTTCAGTCCTACTGGATGGGTCTGTGTCTGTTCCATGAAAGAGAGTCTAAGTCTGAGTCTGGGCCTGCTCCCTCTAGTATCTCTGCTCTCTCTGCTGTTCACCCCTTAGGGCAGCAGGGTTCATGAAAAATTGTTTTCCTTTTTAATAGCCCAATAACTGTATTTTAATATAATTGCACTTGTAATCCTGAGTACTTTATTTTATGCATTTAAAAGCATTATCTGTCATTGAAGTCCATCATGCAAAAAAGCTCAACAACCTTTGCCCCAGGGAATGGTCTTTCTCTCTCTTCTGGTAAGTGTTCTGCTTTCTCTTTAAAGATCAAACCCAAAGACCAGTTCAGGTGTATGAATTTTACCTCTTTCGAGATGGTGTTAATTCACAGTATCTCCAGATGCTCCAATACCACTCTAAAATTGGGCCAAGGCTAGAACAAAGGGCCATCAGTGGGCTAATAAGTAAAAGTGAGTTTATATCTTGTAAGAGAATTCAGCTGATCCCAGGACCCCACACCCTGTTTTTTTAGGACATTGTTAGAAGGTCTTTTCCAATTTCTTATGAGTAGTCCTGCTATACCTGTTTTCTTTCCATGATGCTGAGCAGCTCTATAAAAATAGCACATATTTATATAAAAATTTTACAAAATGCTTTCCCACAACCCTGAGGGGTAATATGAATTATCACTCATATTAGAGATTAAAAAAAAGCAAGGGCCAGAAGCAAGATTCAACTGTGGTCTCCCCCACTTAAGTACAGTATGCTATTCACTAAGCCAAGCCACCCCTCAGTATAGTTTATTCCCTTGTTGGACAGCTCTAATTAGTTGTTAAGAAGTTCTTCATACTGAGCTGAACTCTGCCTCCCTTTAACTTCCACCCACTGATCCTAAAATAGTGTGTCAGCACTTCAGAACCTAGTCAGTCTTTCTAACTGTCCTTTTTCTTTCTTCCTCTCCTATTTTCTTCTGTACTTCCTTTCTTTCTCTGTTTCTGGGTATATTATGTCTTTTCTCTCTTTTTCTCTCCACCATCTTCTTTCTCTCATTTTTCCCCTTTCTCCTCTCTTTATTTTTCTTCTTCACACCCTCCACCTCTTTTCCATTCTCTCCCATTCTCTCTTCCTTCCTCCCAATCTCCTTCCTTCCTTTCTCTCTCTCTACCTTTCCTTCTTCCTCCCTTCTTCCCTGACTCCCTTCCTTTCCTTCCTCTTTTCCTTCTTCCTTTCCTCCTTTCTCCCCTCCCTCCTTTCTGCCTTTCTTTTTTCTTTCCTCTTTTCCCTTCCTCCTTCCCTCCCTTCCTTTCTCCCTTTTCTATCTCCATCTCTCTGCCTGTGTCTGTGTCCATGTGTCTGTCTCTGTCTCTCTGTTTCCCTGTCTCTGTCTCTGTCTCTCTCTGTCTCTGTCTCTCTGTGTCTCTCTGTCTGTGTCTGTCTCTCTATCTCTCCTAGAAAGGAAAGTGGAAAAAGCATTGGAGTCACAAATCAGAAGATGTTGATTTCTGACCTAGCTGTCCTACTTGCAGATTTTTCATTTCAGGCCATTTTACCTTTCTGTACCTCAGTTTCTATATACTAGGTGAGCAGACAGCTAGGTGTCCAAGTAGACAGAGCACCAAGCCTGGAGTCAGAAAGTTCAAATTCAGCTTCAGAGTCGTTTCACTTTTTAATCTATTTTTTAAAAAAATCATAGCACAAATGAAATTAAGCTGCCTTTCATTATGTTTTTTCCTGTGGGAAGTGATCCTGAAAAGGGAAAAAGAAATTCCCACCTTTTCTGTTGACAAATTGTTAATGATATTAATTACTCTGTAAACTACCTTGTGGACAGGTTAGCTTTGCTATTCAAACACAACACAACTTATCATACTCCACAGTTTTTTCCTTGAGTCTTTAATCCCTAGCTAAGATGTTCCCTGAGCTACTTTATCACCAGGTCATGGAGAACCCTCCTAGCCAAATTGGCGGGTTTGGTCACCATCCTCTGCTTTACATTGCAGCTTAAAAGCTGGGCTAGAAACAAAGTCAATGAACCCTTGGGCTATGATAATATAACTAGGATTTATTGCAGCTGATAGCAGAACAAAGATCTGCCTAGCCTTTTCTTCCAGCTTGGGAAGAGGTTTTACTTTTCCTGGTTGACTTCAGGGGAGGAGCTTCAAGGATCTGACTTTATAGATTACACCAACAATAGCTTATTGTGCTGCAATCTTGCGAAGAATTCCTCTTCATCTTCACCCCAGCCATTCTGCTACCTGCTGGGTCTATGCTCCCCTCCAAGGAAGTGTCAAATGATGCTGAGAGATAAAGAAAGATGAGGATGGGGGGGAGGGGATAAGGCCATCATATCTGGCAATCAAGTGATCATTGCTAATGTTGAATGGAGCCATTTCAGGTAAGTGAGAAGTAAAGAATAATTATAAGCCTGAGGACCAGGGAGACTAGAAGGAGTATGATCTCCTAGATGGAAATCTGGAAATCAAATCAGGAGGTTTGGAAGAAGGGTGGGTTTGGGGAAAAAATAATATAATCACAGCCCATCACTTGTGTTCTTATGCTATGCTATTGTTCTCTCACCAAAAATGAAAAGGAGCTTGGGTCATTCATCAGACACCATCCTAGAGCACAAAGCCAGTGATTCTGGTGATTGAAGACAGTGTGTGGATAATCCTCTGGGGCAAGACATGGAATTTTGCCAGTGCAGCTGCTGTGGGTTCCTGGATAGGTAAATTCATGATCTTCCTGAAGGGCTCACAGCCAGGGCTGCCATACAGAAGTCCAACAATGGAAGGGGGCAAAGTAGGAGAGCATTGAAGAGGGTTGTATTGGAGACAAGTGCAGGATTGGTTATATGTTTGTCTAGTGGGGGAGCAAAGGAAGTGTAGCTTGAACCCATCTTCCAGTCCTGAGACTGGTTTATCATGCACCTTTTAGCCTAGCACTTAAGGTCCTTGATCTAGCTCCCATCTACTTTTCCTGCTTTATCTCACTCTGCTCACTTTCACTTACTCCAGACAAACTCACCTCCCATCTCCCTATCAGCATTTATTCTCTCTTCCTATGGACATCTCAGAATACTTCAAAGTTCATTTCAGATGCCACCTCCTCCAAGAAGCTTTCTTCGATCCCTAATTTGTTGGTACTCTTTCTCTTCTCAACTTTCCTTATATTATATTTATATAGTCATAACCCTGGTAGAATGTAAGCTCCTTGAGGAACCGAGGATGGTTTGTAGGTGCTGTCAAAATAATTCATGTTATATATTAAATGAGACGACAGCTAGAAGCAATTTTTAAAAAATCCTAACCTAGTATCATGGAGAAACAGTGCCTCAGAGTCAAAATTGTCTAGGAGTTAGAGATAGATGGCCCATGTACAATCCTAGCTCCATTACTTACTTGGGTGTGACTTTGGCAATCTTCTATCTTACTCTGGTTTCCTCATGTATAAGATGAGGATGTTGGGCCACATGATTTCTAAGGTCTCTGAATGTATAAGTCTATGATCCCATGATAGGGATGACCAGCAAAAGAGATGGATGAGTCATGTAGCATGAATCAGGGGTAACAGATGAACATTCCAAGTGCTCCACTGGTATCGACAAAAAAACTATTGCAAGAGTTCTTTAATCCATCTGTCACACGTAGCTGCCTAAGGAATCTTCCTAATACACAGATCATCATCCCAATATGAGATTTGGATCTGGAAAGGACCTCAGAGATTATATAATCCAAACACCTCATGTTATAGGTGTGGAAACTGAGACAGACAGAAATTAAGTGACTTATCCAGGGGTCACACAGTACCCAGCATCTAGGGCAGGATTTGAACTAAGGTCTTCCTGACTTGAAGTTCAGCATCCTATCCACCGTGCCACCTAACTCTTTATGGAGGATTTATGGGGATCATGTAGACAAGAGAAAGAAGGTGCTTTAGAGGCGATGAGGTGGTGCGGTGGGTAACTAAATACAAATTTGGCCTCAGATACATGCTGTGTGGCCCTGAGTAGGTCACTTCATCTCTGCCTGCCTCAGCATTCTCATCTATAAAATGGGGATAATGATAGTGTTTACCTCCCAAGGTTGTTGAGGATAAAATGTGACAGTATTTGTGAAATGCTTGGCAGACATTAAAGTACTATGTAAATGCTAGCTATTATTCCATTAAACTGTGAGGTCCTGGAAAGCAGGGACTGTTTTTGCCTTTCATTGCATCCCTAGTGCTTAGCATAGTGTCTAGCACATAATAGGTGTTTAATAAATGCTTGCTGACTGGCTTACCTTGGCAGAGAGAGGACCCACACAGATGAGATTCTAAGTTCACTGTAGTAGTAGTAGTAATAGTAGCAGCAGCAGCAGCAATAGTAGCAGTAGAAGTAATAGTAGTAGCAGTAATTGTAGAAGTGGTAGTAGTAGTTAGTAGTAGAAGTAGTAGTAGTAGAATTAGTAATAGTAATTGTAGAAGTAGTAGTAGTTAGTAGTAGAAGTAGTAGTAGTAGTAGTAGTTAGTAGTAAAAGTAGTAGTAGTTAGTAGTAGTAGTTAGTAGTAGTTAGTAGTAGAAGTAGTAGTAGTTAGT
>CM053592.1:137409329-137483255 GCA_028646515.1 Pseudochirops corinnae
GTTAGTAGTAGAAGTAGTAGTAGTTAGTAGTAGTAGTTAGTAGTAGAAGTAGTAGTAGTTAGTAGTAGTTAGTAGTAGAAGTAGTAGTAGTTAGTAGTAGTAGTTAGTAGTAAAAGTAGTAGTAGTTAGTAGTAGAAGTAGTAGAAGAAAAAGTAAAAGTAGGAGTAGTAGGAGTAGGAGTAGTAGTAGCAGCAGCAGCAGCAGCAGCAATAGTAGCAGTAGAAGTAGTAGTAGTAAGTAGTAGAAGTAGTAGTAGTAGCAGTAATTGTAGAAGTGGTAGTAATAGTTAGTAGTAGAAGTAGTAGTAGTTGTAGAAGTAGTAGTAGTAGTAGTAGTAGTAGTGGTAGTAGTAGTAGTGGTAGTAGTAGTAGTAGTAGTAGTAGTAGTAAAATAATGTGTGTCCCTGGGCAAGTCACTTTACCCTGTTTGCCTCAGTTTTCTCTTCTGTAAAATGAACTGGAGAAGGGAATAGCAAACCACTCCAACATCTTTGCCAAGAAAATCTCAAATGGGGTGAAGAAAAGTAAGACGACTGAAATAACTCAACAACAAAAAGTTAAGTAATAATAATCACTAGCTTTTGTGTAGCCCTTTAAGTTGGGAAAGTGTTTTATATGTTAAACTCATTTGATCTAAAGTATCCAAAGTAACAAGTGAAAAAACCTGATCCAAGAGAAGAAGCTTATCCAAGGTCACATAGCTAGTGTCAGCTGGAGTTAGTACCTACATCCAACTGACTCTTAATTGGAGCACTTTCAATACTTACAACGAACATATGCCTGGCTACACCTTGCCAAGTGTGAGCAGTGAGTGCCTCTGGTGGGAAAGGGAAGGAGGAGGCAAAGAAATACTCAGCTCCTCAATCACTTGGGGACAAATTCACAACCTGTTTTTGGGGTGGATTCAAAACCACTCCCTAGGCTAATCTAGAGCCACCCTTCTCTAGGAAGAGGAGCATGTTGCTGATAACTGCATATCTGGCACCAGTTCAAAAAGCTGGAAAGTACCCTGCTTTCCTAATAATCAGCTTATTTGGTTTAGCTCTGTGTGCCTCTTATCCCAAGGAAGATAGAAAATAAAATTAAATGGACTCAACTGTCTTTCTCTATTTCATACCCTTATCATCTCCACCCTGGACTATTATAGTAACTTCCTAAGTAACTATTTTTTACATGTTGTGTGTATGTAAACATAATATAGAAAAATATTATATCTTTAATAATTTCTAGTTTGTAAATACTATATAATATGTAAAGTATCATAACATATATTGTATATTATATGTGCATATACATATGTATACCCACATACATACATACATGTCCCACATACATACATACATGTATTGTTGCTCCTGTTAGAATGTAAGCTCCTTAGGGAGTTTATAGTTAAGTACAGGAATATGAAACATACTCAAATTTTGGAATCACAAGATCAGAGATAAATCATCTAATCCTCTGGTATATCTCCTTAATTTCACACATAAAGAAAGAAACTGACATCTACTGAAGTGAAGGGACTTCCCTAAGAACTCACAGGTGATAAGTGGTAAAGCCAAGTCAGATAACTTGATTTCACAAAATCCTTCTTAGAATGCCCACCTCACAGGATGGTTGAAAGGATCACAATAGAGATGAAAGCAAAGGATGAGATAAATGTGACCTGATACTGTTTTTCTTGTGATTAAGTCACAGTTTCTTATGTTGAACATTTCATTCATGAGACTTTGCTTTTAATTGATTACCTATTTCATAAAGCAACTGCCAGAAATTCTCATGGAAATTCCTGTTTCAATGATTTCTTGTAGGCTTTGAAGTTCTTACTTCACTAAGTAGAATAGGTCGCAGGAGGGGGAATATTCACTCTTTCTCCCTGCCTGTGGCTTTTGTTTAACTAAGACAGTGGAAGCATTCTGGAGGATTTTTTTCTGAGAAAAAAAAATAAAGGACCTCCCAGAAACAGCCTTGTTCTCCACCCCCAACACTCCCTGGGATATCACAGAGTCAATGGAGTGGAACACTGTAGGCAATTCCAATCGAACTGCTCAGAAACACATCTTTTCACTTGGCCTAATAATATCTTATACTCATTTAGTGCCTCCAGCACACTAGAGACTTTTCAAATCATGTGGAGTTTAATGGGTTTTTTATTTTTTATTTTTCTGAACAGAAGTTCAAATCAGTAAGGACCTGAAGTCTGAAATGTACACAGACAGAACTAGCCTTAGGAGAAGTAGTAGTAGTAAGAACAGGCCGGTGCTTACTTTGGTGTAGCTTATGTGACTGTTTGGGAAGACCCTTGGCTCCTGAGATAACTAGCATTTTATTTAATATTTTATAGTTACAAGGAACATATTTGGTCTCACTTGATCCTTGTGTAATGGGGACTTTGGGACATGCTCCAAAAGCCCTCCATATACTTGCAATAGCCTCCTGAGGTAGGTCAGGGCAGCCAGGTGGTTCAGTGAATAGAGTGTCAAGGCTGGAGTCAGGAAGACTCTTCTTCCTGAGTTCAAACTCAGCTTCAGACACTTACTAGCCACGTGACCCTGGGCAAGTCACTTAACCTGGTTTGCCTCAGTTTCCTCATCTGTAAAATGGACTGGAGAAGGAAATGGCAAACCTAGTTTCTTTGCCAAGAAAACACCCAAATGGGATCATAAAGAGTCAAACAGAACTAAACCACAACACCTGAGCTAGGTAAACAGGTATATGGCCATTTTACAGATGAGGAAACTGAAGTTCAGAGAGAAATTATTTGCCCACAATCACATCGCTTATGGGCAGCAGAGCCTAAACTTGAAAACAAATTTTGTCTCAAAGTTGTGTGTTCTTCCCACTACAATATGCTGCTTTCTACCAAGAATAGCTTATAGAGAGAGCTAAATATACTTACATACTATTTTATGTTAAGTACTATTTATAAGCTTGTAAACATGGCACTTTGTGTCTACAAAATACTTTATTATCTCATTCCATCCACTCAATAATCTTGTGAGGTAGGTAGAACAGGTATTATTATCCACAATTCACAAATAAGGGAACTTAGAGCAATGACTTACTCAGTCACAGGACTAAGAAAGGGTGGAGCTAGAATTCAAACCCAAATCTTCCAGTGTCAAACCCAGCGCCCTTTCCTTATAGCAATTTGCCACTCATCTGCCCCAGCAGCTGGTAGATGCCCCAGTTCATTCTAACCTTAGATGTCTCACCTTAAGACTTTGTACTTTAATTTGGGGAGAGAGAACTCCTTAATTGAGATTTATCAGTCATTTAAATTTTAATGTGTATGAATTTCTGATCCAGACAGTAGATTATGATAGGGAGAAGGAGGAGAGGCATGAGGACACTGAGTACCTGAGGGGAGGGATGGTACTAATTATGGAAGAAAAGTTACCATAGAATTTTAGGGCTGGAATTGTCCTACTCTGGACACCACCTAGTCCATTCTACTTATTTTATAGATTAGGAGAGGGAAGCGCAGAGAGAGGGTGTGCTTTGCCTATCCTGAGGCAAATGCATCCCAGTGCTTTTTCTATTGTAACATGCTATGAGGAAAGGCTTACAGGCGTGAATAAGTATAATTCATAAGCTACCACCTTTTAGAGCAAACAAAGAAAGTCAGCATGGTACCAAGAGCCCTGGTTTTGAAGCCAAAGAACCGGGGTTCATATGCTCTTTCTGGATGCTTACTGCCTGCGTGTCCTTGGTCAAGCCCCTTAGCCTCACTGGGCCCTGTAGAATGAGGAAGTTGGCCTCCCAGGTCCCTCCCAGCTTTAGAACTAGGATCCTATAACCAGGTGATCACAAAGCCATGTCCAGTAGCAACACTGACTAGTTAGTGCCGATAGCATTAGCCCCATTTGGCTGAGGAAGAGGCTAAAGCTCTAACAGGCTAAGTGATTGGGACAGCCAGTGAGTGTCAGAGCAAGGATGCAAACCCAGATAGAAGCTCAGATTCCAATTTCAGTATTCTATCAAAGATAGTGTATTATTTCCAGAAAGAAGTTTGTCCAGCTCCACAAATTTTGCCCAGCCCTAGTCCTGGTTCTAGCTCTTAAATACGAATTAATATTAACCTGAAATAGTGCTAGAACTAGTATAGGAACAAAGATAGCTAGATGATTTAATGGATCGAGTGGCAGATTTGTTGTCAGGACAACCTAGGTTTAAATCCAGATTCAGACTTTTATTAGCTATGTGATCCTGGGCAAGTCACCTAACCTCTGCCTGTCTCAATTTCCTTATCTGTAAAATGGGATTGTTGTGAGGATAAAATGAGATATGGATTTATAAAATGTTTTGCAAACCTTAAGGTGCTATATAAATGGAAGCTATTATTAAAGGGAGGGACTAAGGCTTAGCTCCAAGGCACTCACATGAGTGGACCATAATTACTTCCTGCAGCAAAGATGCTTTCTGAGGGATGGCTGCCTTCACTCCTAACTCAATTGGTTGTCAGTGGAAGATATTCCCACCCCAATGAAATTACAGCTCTTGATGCACTGAAGTGTCTTTGAGTCCCTAGAAGATTTTAGCTCCATATAATGAAGAACTCCCTAACAATGAAAGCTGTCTGAAAATGCCAAGAGCTGCTTTGTGTTGTGGTGAATCCTCCATCACTGGAGTTATTCAGGGAGAGGTAGAAAGCTCACTATCATACCAGCAATTCAAGATTAGAAAACTGGTCTAGTTCATCTTTAAGGTCCCTTTGACCTTTTCTTAAAAAGTAACACCCTTGGAAGGACAAAACCAATACTACATTGTAATAATATTATGGTACTGTATGCCTTGCAAAATGCTTTCCCCACAGCAGCTTTTTGGGCCAGACTGTACAGGTATTACCGTCTGCCACTTTAGAGAGGAGAAAATAAAGGCTCTGAGAGGCCCAATGATGCCCCACATTGGGAAGCTGGGATTCAATATTGAGCCTCCTGACCCCAAGTTCAGTATTTTCTTCACTACACTGTCCCAAACATAGTTGTCCCAAACTTGTGTCATTAATGCTCTTTGGGGGATTACTCTGTCAGCAAGATGGAGTGGAAAGAACCCTGATCGGATTCAAATCCTGACTCTATCAATTGTTACCTGTGCCAACTCATAGCAATCAGGAGAGGGCATGATCATAGTATTCTAGACCAGAAGACATAGAGTGAAATCCCAGATCTTCCAGGAAGTCACTTCAGTTCTCTGGGGTTCTGTGTCCTTATCTTTAAAATGAGGGGTTTGGTTAGACTAGATGACTTTTAAGGTTCCTTCAAGCTCTCAATCTATGACCTCATGATGTTATTAAAATAAAATTATTTGAAAAACAACTTCCTCTCCCCTTCACCCTTTATTTAATTCTCATTAAGTGAAGGATCCCAATATTGTTTCCTTGAAAATCATAGAAGAAAGGTTCCAAAGGAGTAAAACTAAGGATAGACAAGTTTGTTGTTGTTGTTTTTTTAAATATGGGTGAGGGAACTAGATAGGGAAAGAAAGGGTAAATTCATAAGGGCAGAGGGTAAGGATATTGCTTAGGGAAACTGGTCCAGCTAGGGTTATGAGGTGGGGTGGAGAGTAAGGGAGCAGGGACGGACATGAGAATACAAAATATTTTCAACTAAGAAAGTAGATATGGAAAGGATCCAAAGTGTGGAATGAGGCATGAGAAATATGACATGGTTAATGTGTCCTTTAAAAATATTTTTTTCTTGTTAGAAGAGTTCTATGAGAGAGAGAGGTGAGGTGCAGGGGTGAATTATTGGAGAAAATAACATATATTTAAAAATCAATTTTTTAAAAAGAAAGGACCTAGGCAATGATTCACTTTGCTCCCTGCTCCCTAGGCTCATCATCAGGTTTCCTGCTAGACCAAAAACCTCACCCTGTATGTATTAATCCTTTTCCTTTCTGGAGGTTCTTCTCTGGGGCCCACTGTCATTATGGGGTTGTCTCACCCGGTCCAACATTTTAGGCCAATTCCAGCCACACTTCATATTACTCCCCCCTCTCCAGTTCCAGAACCATGATGATATCTATTGGACCATTGCTACTGGAAAGCACAAACCAGCCTACTCCCCTACAGCACACTAACCATTCCTATAACTTTGTTGGCCAAAGCATCCTACTCTGGTCACTATACCCCTATTTGTGTTCTTTCCCTACCATTAGGATGTAAGTTCCTTGAAGTCAGGGACTACCTTTGCTTCTGTATTCATATCTCCATTTCTCAATACAATGTTTGGGAGATAGGAAGGACTTAATAAACACTTTTTCATTCATTCATTCATTCATTCATTCATTCATCCATTCACTCACTCATTCATTCATTCATATATAGAATACTTATCCAGTCCAAGTAATAACAATTTTTACTAAGTGTCTACTACATATAAGAAATGTGCTAAGCAATAGGGATATAAAAACAAAACAAGGAATAGGCCCTGTCCTCAGAGAAGCTACTTATATTACTCATGTAAGCTCCAGGGCATCCTTAGCCTTCCCAACATCCACCTGGTCCAACCAAACTCGCTCCAATTTCTGTTATCTTCTCATCCCAGTTGCCTTTATACAGGACCCAGGGGGCCATAGTGACATCTCCTAGGCAGTTAGAATGAACTTCATGTCATCAAGCACTTTCAAAGACTTTTCATACAATCTAAGACCTATGATTGAAATTGATTTATTAAGAAGTTTCCTATTCACTTCTGTTGGGTTTAGCATTGAGTAAACCAAATATTCCATTCTTATATTTCTATTCTAAGGAGGGGCAGGAGACCACACAGCTAAGGAGATCAAGAAAAACTTTCACGTGATCTGAGACTGGAAGGAAGTTGGAGAAGGAAGTATTTTCTAGGCTTGGGGATGGCCTCTATGAAGGCATGGAGGCAGGAGATAGAATTCTGATTTCAAGGAATATCAAGTTTGACTGGAACAAAAAGTGTATGAGTAGGAGAAATATACAATAAGTTTGGAAAGGTAGACTAGAGGCAAAAGACAAAGGACTTTAAATAGCCTTCAAGTGAAGTTTGTGTTTTATTCTAAAGGCAACAGAGGCAATAAAGATTTTTGATCAGGGTCATATGATATGTCAGATGTGCTTGAGGAAAAATATTTGGGTTTGGAGAAGAAGGAACTGGAAGCAGTCAGGAGGCAGTTATCCAGGAAAGAAGTGATATAGTTCTGAATGGAGAAATAGTGATGGGCGAGAGATGTAATAGAGGCAAAACGGACAGAAATTCCAGCGTTAACTCAGGAAAGGACCTTAGGGAACATCTAGTCCAGCCTCTTCATTTGACAGATAAGACAACTGAGGCCTAAGGGAAAGAAGTAAAGGTCATGTGGGTATTAGGTAGCATTTGTCTTCTTTCTAATATTGTCTAAGGCCAACCCCTACTTTTTATAAGATGCCTGCCCTCAAGAGATCTTACAGAATCCAGAAGAGGGTAGAGAGATGGAAAACTTGAAATCCACTTCACAGAATACTAATATTTGAGCAAAAATGGAAGAGATGGTGCTGGTAGGATCAACAAAAAGGAATTTCCAGCTCCCTGTGTGGGATGCACATGCATTCAGTTTCACAATATTATTATTATCATTGTTATTATTATTATTATTATTATTATTTAAAATTGATATCATGCCAGACATTCAGGAAACTAAACAATAAAGGCAGTAGCCAAAAATAAATAGGTTTGCATTTGATTTTAGCAGTCCTTAGTAAATGTTTTCTGGGGTGTGTGTGTGTTTATGTTTTTCAATATGGTTTGTAAACCTGCTCAGCCAGCCTAGCTATGTTTGAGGGTTAGAGGAGGAGGATAGGCGGAAACAGGGAGGGAGGGGAACTGATGTAATACAGGTTGATTGCTGGGTTAAGGCTTGTACTTCATGCCTTTCCAATGAGTAGGGTTCAACTGTTAAAAAGGATTGAGGGCTGAGAAGAAATGTATTCTACAGATAAATTATGTATCCCAAATAAGTAAAAAACACAAAGTAAAGGAAGAAATAATGGGTTTATAGGATTTTGAATTAGAAGAGACCTTATAAGTCTCCTAAATGTAGCCCAAACCCCTCTTTTTATGGGAGCTTAGAGAAATTAAATGACTTTCCCAAGGTCACATAGGTACTAAGAGGCAGGGGCAGGATTTAAAGCCCAATTCTCAGGATCCAAATCCAAGGCTCCTTCTACTAATAATAGTAGTAGTAGTAGTAGTAGTAGTAGTAGTAGTAGTAGTAGTAGTAGTAGTAGTAGTAGTAGTACTAGTAGTAGTAGTAGTAATAGTTATAATAGTAGCTGACAGATATATAGTACTTTGATGTTTGCAAAGTTACAGGCAAACCACATCAGGAGTTTCAACACCTGTTTTCTCTAATGATGCAATTGCAATTTGAGATGAATTAATGAAAGTTTGCAAAACATTTTATAACCTTTGTGGTCCCTTGCAGCCTTAAATCTATCATCCTATCATTAGATGGTTTCACTTGAAGTCCACAATTATCCTGTGAGTACTACAGTAGCATTACATGCAGTTATCTCCTCTACATTTTTGCCTTTTTTGAAGAATGGAGGGGTTGAACTAATGCTCCCATTGGAACACTAAAATCCTTACACTACCCCCTCCCCCCTAGTGAAAATGCCTTCATATTTTCCTCTGTTATCTAGTCATCCCAGGCCCAAGGCAGTTTCCTTGTCCTGAATTATCAAGATCATGTTTTCCATTCCCATCTCCACCTCATTTAGGGTGACAGGTTTCCCCATATGGGATAGTGCCATTACTAAAAACTGACTTGATTCTTCTGCTGGTACAAGAGAACAATACCTTCGCCTCAAAACCAAAAAGAATCTCAATGTTTGTGCAAGCCACAGTGGTAATTGAACAAAATGGTTTCAAGGCAGAAATGATTTTAATCCCTGGGATGCTATAAATTATGACATAATATAGAGCAGGGTGTGATCATTTTATGACAATTACTCCCTCCTGGCTTTGCCTTAATGAAATTCCATTCAGTTGCTTTTTTTCCTCTCTGCTATTTTCAAAATAAATTAGATTATGGATTTTGATTTAGGCCCTTAACTGATTTCATGTAAATAGGGAAATTACTTTTTAACATTAAATTAAATGTATTCCCTTTGAATATTGCTTAATATTCCTCTTGATCATGTTAATGAGACAGAATGTGTTTTTCTGGCATTTCCTTAAAAGATTTATGAAATGTGAACATCAGCCTGATTTCTAAGGGCTGTCTTTGGCTTTTGCTTTTTTAAAAGACGGCTAGAAGGGAACTCCTTTGAGAAACAGTTAAAAGTCAGAACATAAGAGCCTTTTAACACCTTTTCTGTCAATTGGGAATGCTCCTGCCTGAGTGATTTCGCTGGCGTGCCTACCCCTGTGTTGGTGCCAATCATAGTCCCTTCCCACTTTCTTATCTCTTCTGATACTTGTCCATCCATGTCTTTTTCTGGAGGTTTTTCTTCTGGAATTTAATGAGTTTTGCAATTCTTTAGTATGTAGTTTAATAGAAACCAAAGGGATTACTACTAAAGAATATTAAAATTGTTTGGAATAATAAAATGATATTGGTAGATAAAAACTGGCAATAATTATGATACAAGGTAAAACAAGATCTAGGCAAAGGAAAAATCCTAAATACGTTAAGTGGTCCAATAGGATTAGAGAAAAATCCTTGCTTATAGTAAGCATTTAATATGTTTACTGTATTGAATTAGATCAGTTCGGATTGGATTAAACTAAAGTGAGCATAGGGTAACTAAGAGTAGTTGGAGATAGGGTTGCAGATATAGGCCCACAAAAGGCCTTGAATGATAGGCTAGGGAATCTGGTACCACCCCGCTGCACATAGCAGGATGTTCATTAGATGTTAATTGAATGAATGCTCTCTTTCCTATGATACAGTTATCATATATGTAAGTATATTCCACTTCTTTCTATATATCACTTTTAAATAAATGATACTTGCTTATTCAACGCAAGATACATGCATGCATACATACATACCAAACACACAACACACACATGTATAATGTGACTTCTAAGATCTCTGTGTATATATACAGACATGCATATATTTAAGTGTGTTTTAATATATTATCTATATTGTATGTTTTATATGTATATATTAAATATATGTATTTTAATAGATCATTTGGTATAGTAAGAGAAATATATATTATATGCGCATGTGTGTATATACATATACACACACGTCATTTTGTAGTTTTGTATACTGTAGCTTTGACCAAGATTGTCTATTGTGGGCTTTTGTTTTCTCTAGGAGAGGGGTAGGGAGTGAGAAGGGACTGAGCCCATGTTTTCATCAGTTTAGGAAGCTCCCAGTGTGGAACTCCCTCCAATGATGCAAGTCACTGGCTCATCATAGTTTTAGGGAATTCTTCGGGCAATTGAGAGGTTATGTGATTGCTGGTGTGTCAGTGTTAGCACTTGAGCCCAGGTCTTTCCAGCTCCAAGGGTGGTCATCTATCCACTATGACTAGAATATTAATAGCCAACATAGCTTTAAAAAAAAAAAAAAGGTTCTGGGCAATCAATCTAGTCCCTTTACTTTTTTAGTATATAAATATGAAATATGTGAATAGGTATATATACATATATGTTGGTATCCACGCATATGGACATAAGCACAATGACATGTACATCATGTACATATGGATATGTGTACATATTTGTGTTGGATATGTATATATGCATATTAATTTATAATATAAATAATAATGTTCTATTTATATTATACATTATATATTTCAATATATGTATATATATCTATATGTGTATATGTACATATTCTCCACCAAAATCCTCATCTAAAGTTTTATCATGGCGTGGATGGCTATACCAAAGGAGCGTAAGTTTCTACGATGTAGAGGATTCGTTAAGTTCTGGCAAACATGTTGCGATCCAAGGATCAGTGTAACTAAGTTTAGAGAAGATCATCATCAAGAAACTGACCACCAAGTCATGAATTTGGAGGGGCTGAAGAAAATTTAATTCAGGATTCTGGTCTTAAAGAAGTTGATTGAACTGACCAGAAATCAAAGACAATTCAAGAGGCTACATCTTTGGAAAGTCTGCCTCTTTGAAGGTGGTACTTCTGAATTAAGTCACAAATCTTTGAGGGCAGTGAGGTGCCTTAGTGGTTAGAACAATGGACTTTGAGTCAGGAAGACTTGAGTTCAAGTCTTCCCTCAGACATTTAACCCTGTTTGCCTCAGTCCCTCATCTGTAAAATGAGTTGGAGAAGGAAATGGCAAACTACTGCAGTATCATTACCAAGAAAACCCCAAATGGGGTGACAAAGACACACAATTGAAGCAACTGATTATCAACAACAACAAAATGGGTACAGGACCTACCTCCCAGGGTTATTGTGACAGATCTAAAGAAATAATATATGTAAAGTACTTTGCAAACTTTAAAGCATGACGTGAAGTTGTGTGATTATTATTCCCCCATTAGATCATGAATTCCTTGAGAACAAGAACTTTTTTTTGGTAACCCCAGCAGAAAGCACAGTGCCTAGGACATAGGAAGTACTTAATAAACACTTGTTGCTTGATTTAGAACTCAAAATCTTATAAAACCACTTTTGAAAACTAAAAAATAATTAATTAAAAATAAATAAATACTTGTTGGTTGATTGATGTTCGAAGTACTGAAATGTAAATGTATATGTGATTAATGCATGCAAAATTCCTTAGCAAACCATAAAGCATTACATTAATGTCAATTATTGTTATTACTCTTATCATGTGAATGTAGCACCAGGCAATTTAAGGAATGATGCCTTTAGAGTCAGGGGTCCTGGTGGGAGACCCACCACTGCCACTTACTACTGCTTGGGTGGTGTTAGGCAAATCAGTTCACCTCAGTGAGGTTAACTATATAATGAAAGGGTTTAGGCAAGATGTCCTCCAAGTTCCTTTCCACTTGTAAATTTATGGTCTTTTGAAGAATATTCATAGATGGAGATAGATAGATAGATAGATAGATAGATAGATAGATAGATAGATAGAGATAGATATAGATATAGATATAGATGTTTATATGATTTGTTATCCCAGAATAGCAGTTCTCAACCTTTGGGTTGCAACCCCTTTGGAGGTCGAACAACTCTTTCACAGGGGTCACAGGGGTTGCCTAAGACCATCAGAAAACACATATTTCTGATGGTCTTAGGAACCGAGACACCACACTCCTCTACCCGTCTCCAGGTGGGTCTGCCCACATGCAGATATGCCCACATACGAGTATTAAAGGGTTGAGGCATTAGGAAGGTTGAGAACCACTCTCCTAGAATGATAAAGGCGGAAGAGCCCTTAGAAGTCCTTTAGTAACTGCCTCTCCCCAGTTTACAAATAATTTACTAAATTGTTGCTATTATTTAACAGAGAGAAAATTAGACCCAGAGCTTTAAGTGACTTCCTCAAGGTAATAGACAACGAAGCTTTCTAAAGAGGGTCTACATTCTAAATGTGAGGATATTGCAACATTTTTGCTTGAACGAACTTAAAAAAAAAACCTACCAACTTGAGCATATATGAAGTTTTGTGCCACTAATTGAAAGATCAAAGACAAATCATATAACCTCATTAGAACTGACTTTCTTTATCTGCAAAATTTGAGTAGCAATGCAGTCTTTACCTCCCTCATAAGTAAATTTGTCAGTCTGTCATCAGCAGCTGAATGTTCATTGTGTGAGCTGAGGATAAATTGGATACTATAAATAGCTACCTTGAACTTTTTAGAAGAAAAGTGGAATTACATTTAATGCAATATAGTGAATTTTGGATTATCTTGGGATGGCTTGCAGATTTCTGGCTCTTTCACTTCTCCTCTTTCCTCTCACTTTGCTTTCAATTCAATTCAAGTATATATTAAGTACCTCCTGGATAGGTGCAAAGCTAGGTACTGGGAGAGAAAAAAAACAGTAAGAAACATTTCCAGCCTGCTAGAGTTACATTCTCCTGGGGGAATGCAACATGCACGCAGGAAAATAGATAAAGTATATATAAAGTCATTTCAAGGGGGAAAGAGCATTAATCATTAGAGGGATCAGAAAATAACTTGTACAGTAGGTGCCACCTGAACTGTGTTTTGAAATGTGAGGGGGACTAGATTTTTCAGGTGGAAAGTGAGGAGGGAGCATGTTCCAGATTGGGAGACCACTTGTACAAAGGAGATAGGGAACTCTCTTATCACCTATTCTTTGACCATTTGTCAAGCAGATGAGAATTGGGAAAGAATTCCGTTGAATCCAACAAACATCTATTGGGCACTTACTAGATATGAGTGCTAGGTACTGGATAGAAAGACAGAAATAATGGTTAAACAGTGAAATGTGTATACACACTTATGTGTGTATATGGAGGAGAGAGAGAGAGAGAGAAAGAGAGAAAGCCGTGTCTGTCTAGGCTGACTGAAGAGGAACCTTCTCTAAACTGGAACATTGAGTTTTGTTTTGTTGTGTTTACTTTTTGGAGGCAGGGAATGCAGGGCAGTTGGGGTTAAGTCACTTGCCCAAGATCACCCGACTAGTAAGTATTAAGTATCTGAGGCTGGATTCAAACTCAGGTCCTCCTGTCTCCAGGGCCAGTGCTCTATTCACTGCGCCACCTAGCTGCCCAGAACATTGAGTTTTAAGTAAGCTTGTTGTATGTAGCAAAGATCTACTGGGAGAATTATTGTAAAACAATGCAAATAAATGATTATCATTACAACTACCAGTACTCATAAGAACAATAATAATACAATTCTACTATTTTTATAATGTGACATTTCAAAACCCTGCCATGTTCACATTTAAATGTCTAAATTATAATTAAATGTCCATATTATTAGTAACATGACTTTGTTGTTCAATCATTAAGTTGTATCTGATTCTTCTTGACCCCATGGACCATGGAATATCATTACTGTCCACTGATTTTCTTGGCAAAGATGCTCGAGTGATTTGTCATTTCCTTCTGCAGTGCATTAAGGCAAACAGAGGTTAAAAGATTTACCCAGGAGAGCTAATAAGTGTCTGAGGACAGATTTGAACTCAGATCTTCCTGACCCAGGCCCAGAACGCTGTCCACTGAGCCATCTAGCTGCCTCAATAACATGACTATTACATTCATTTTGCAGGGAACAAACCGAGACAAGAAAAGGACAAATGGTAGCTCTGCTCACAAGTACTGCACATTGTTTATTTATTATGGACTTCAGTCTCAGACAAAATTTCAAATAAGAACGACAGTGTAGAATAGCTTAACCCTGAATCACACATTTCTCTGTGCTCACATTACATAAGGCCTTTTACGGCCCTACCCATTCCATGACTAAATTCAACCTAATTTCTTGTTCTAGACTTAACTGTGTTTCTTTTTTCTTAGCCTGGTAGAGAGTTCTTATAACCTTTCCCTCCAAAGAAGCTTGCTTTGAGAGAAACAACATGTTTAATTTTTAACCTTGAACAGTAGGACTTTAATGTAAAGGGATGCTACTTTGAAATGTTAAAAATTGTTCTTGCTTTCTCTCCTGCTCTTTCCTGTACCACCTCCCGTACTCCCATTTACAGCTGAGGGTGTCCTTTTCAGAAGAAGAAAGGTTGACTTCTTTCAAATCCACCCACTCATCTTCTTTAAATAGTTCCTGGATATAACATCATTTCTAGCATTGACTGCCTGTTGACAAGCCTCTGATGGACAAGTCAAGTCCATATTTTAAATTTAAGTCCCAGGAAGAAACTTAAAAAACAACAACAACAAATAATCTTAAAAAATTTTGACGACATGGACAACGCCATTATTAAGGCATTGGATTTATAGATGACAGGAAGATGGACAAGAATGAAAATAATAAATCACCATTATTTGCTGTTTACAAAGGATTTTCAAAGAGGACTGATGACATCAGTGAATGATGTCTTGACTTGCATGTAAATTAGACGTGAGTGAGGCAGAGATGAGAAAAGTTGTCAGCTTCACTCTTTCTTCCAGGATCATCAACATCCAATAGTAAGATGAAAGTCAAGATGACGGCATGGTCCAGGCTACAGTGTATGATCTTGGTATCTTCAATGTCTGACCAAGTTCTAAGCCCTCCACAGCATGTGTTTGAGTCGACTTCATGGTCACTGGAACAAATTGTTCTCAACCACCCATTCTGGGGAGGGAAGACTTCACACGCTTGGGACAGACATCCCCTAACTCACTGATGGTTTTGAGGCCAGTTGGTTACCCTTAACCTGGTTTAGCTCATCTGTTGAGATGGTTCTATGTGGGTTTGGATGCTATACATGCTATAGTTTCTTGGAGTCACAGATGAGAGCTGGACATCAAAGGTAGATGAGCAGCCCTGAAAAGAGCTAGGCAAGTTCTCACACCAGAGGTGCCAGTACTCCCTGAATACCACATATACCCCATCCTGGGAGGTGGGCAATGCAAATATCATTATCCTCATATTGCAGATGAGAAAACTGAAGTCCCCAGAAATTGTGTTTCACCAATGTTCGTGTTTAAATGCAGGTCTTCTGGCTCAAAGCCCAGTACTAAATTTATATGAAGCTATTTTATGATAGTAACTCATATTTATCTGTCATTTTATGAACTGAGGCAGTAGAACATAGTAGATAGAGAGCTGACTTAGGTTCAGAGAGACTTAGGTTCAATTCCCACTATACTGGTCATGTGGTGGGTTATTTAACCCCTCCTCGCTTTGGGATACTCTCCAAGATTATCAGTTGCAGAGAAGGTACTGACCTGAACTGGCAGAGGAAGTTTCCTGAACCAAGGAAACCACAGGTCCTATCTGTTTATGACAACCAGTGAAGGAGATGACACAAATGTCATCATCCTCATTTTTAAAATAAGTAAATGAAGATCAGAAAGGTTAAAGGTCTTGTATGCTACAACTAGTGAGTGATGGTGGCCAGACTCAATATTCAGGCCTTCTCATGACTAGCTCACTGTTCTTCCACTATTCCATGTTGTTTCTCAACAGAAAACAAATGGATCATCTTTCAATTATAATGCAATAGAAAGAAATCCAGTTGTTTTCCATCAAAGATTCTTAAAATTAGATCAGAAGATCATATGTCCAGAGCTGGAAGGAATGTTAGAAGTCATTTAGTCCAATCCAAAACAAGGATTTTACAGACAAGAAAACTAAAGCTAAAAGATGTTAAATGACTTGCCCAGGGTGACGCTGGTTGTAAGTAGAAGAGTTGGTGACATTAGAACCCACTTCAGGTCCTATGACTCCACATTCAATTCAAAGCTCTTTCCATTTGATCATAGTACCTCAGAGGCCATCTAGTTCAAATCATAGCTACGGAAGTATCCTGAAAACAGAATGCCTGATAAGCAGCTTGTTAGCCTCTGATTAAAGACCCTCTGAAGGACCCTATCCACTTTGGGATAACTCTGCTCGTTCAAGTCCTTCCTTACAGTAAGTCAAAACATGTCTCTCCACACCCTCCCTCCAGTGCTCCCTGTTCTACCCTCTGGGGTCAAGCAGGACAAGTCCAATCTCTCCTTCAAATGCTTCAGTACAGTTATTATGTCACTTCTTTTCTCCCACCAGCTAAACATCCTTGGTTCCTTCAATCAGTTTATACTTCAATAAGAGATCCATTTCCTTCACTATAAAAATCACCTACCTCCGGGTGTGCTCCAGTTTACCAAATGTGCTTCCTAAAATGTGGTGTCCCAAACTGAGCCCAAAGACTTCAGATGTGACCTGGTCAGGCCAGAATTTCTGACAGGACTCTCATATCCCTCTTTCTGAGCAGTATACTTCTCTTAAAATAGTCAAAAATTGTATTTAATTTTTGGTTGCCATGTCCCCTTCTTGACTTATATTGAACTTGCATTCCAGTAATGCTACTCATTCCTTTTTTCACATGCATTCTTATCTAGCCAAACCTCCCTGATCATGTACTTGTGGAGTTGATTCTTTAATCCCAAACGTAGGACTTTGCATTGACCCTAATTCAAGTCTTCTTCACATTTTACCCCTATTTTCAGACCATAGTTTTACACTCAAGATCTTTTTTAATAGAATATCACAACTAACTTGTTTTGTTAATGGGAATGTTGTTTTCTAAGAAATATTAACCACAAAACTATCACATTATCATGATTCTGTAATAGGGTGAGTACAGTGTCTCTCTCTTTCTCTCTCTCTCTCTCTGTCTCTCTCTCTCTGTCTCTCTCTGTCTCTCTCTCTGTCTCTCTGTCTCTGTCTCTCTCTCTCAGGACTATTCTCAATTGACTAATTTTGCCTTGATCCCAGTGGAAACTCCTCAGTTCCTCCTACATTCAGTGTGTTGTTAACCAACCCCCTCAACCCATTGCCCAATAGATAAATAAGTGGCTGAAGGATATGAAAAGCCATTTCTCAATAGAAGAAATAGAAGCTGTCAACATCAATATGAAAGAATACTTCCAATTATTAATGGGAATCACTAATTATGATAATAATCCAATCTAGTCATTAATAGTAATAGAAATGCAAATTAAAATAATCTTAAGGTCTTTACCTCCCTTGCATCATATTGGCAAAGATGACAAAAAAATAAAATGGTAAATATTGAAGATGGGGAACATTGGTGTGCTGCAAATTGGTTCACCCTTCTGGAAAATAGCTTGAAATTATATTAGAAACGTGTCTTAACTATAAATATAAATACATGTATGTATATACACACACACACATATTCCTCAATCCAACTTATATACCCAGGATGTAAAAGACAGAGGGAAAGATTTCATATACACACAAAAAAATATTTATAGCAACATTTTCATAGTAGCAAAAACAAAAAACTAGAAACAAGGTGGGTAGTGTGGTATGGTGGAAACATTGCTGGATTTGAATAAAGAGAATATAGGTTTGAATCTGAGCTTTGTAACTTACATGCCAGTCACTTAACCTCTCTGGGTCTCAGGTCCCTTATCTGTAAAACTCGGAGGAGATTGGGCAAGATGACTAGACCCCTTCCAGCTCTAAATCTATGGTGCAGGAAACCTGTAGATGCCCATTAATGGAGGAATGTTTGAACAAATTGTAGAATGTGAATGTAATAGAAAACAAATATGGAGAATTTGGAGAAACTTAAAATGAATGGATGCAGAGTGAAATAAGCTGAACCAAGAAAAAACTTAGGCAATGAATAACCACTAATAATTAAAGGAAAGGAAAGTAAGATGTGAACTTCAGAACTCTAAATCCAGTAACCAAGCCAGATGTTGGAGGATTAGCTGTGAGATATACTTTTCTCTTTTTGGCAGAGAATTGGTGGGCTACAAGTTGGGAATGGAGCACATGTAGTAAAACAAAGTTAATGCATTGGCTTGTTTTGCTTAACATATTTGGTTACAGGGGAGTTCTGTAAATAGTAATAGGGGTAGAGAAGTGATCATTGGGAAGCAAGAGTAACGCAAAAAAAAAAAAAATCAAACACTTATTTTAAAAAAATTATCTTGAAGCCAAGGAATGTATTCCTGTAGTCTCTGATGTTGGAGAGGCTAAGGCTTGATGGATCACTTGATTTCAGGAGTTCTGAGCTGCAAGAGAGCTAAAGCCAATGGTGTGTCCACACAAAGTCCTGCACTAATATGGCAAGGTCCTGGATGCTGAGGGCTACCAGGCTGCTTAAGGAGGGGCAAACCAACCCACGTTGGGAAAACAGAGCAAGTTAAAACTTTTAGGTGATCAGTATTGGGATTGGGCTATAAGTACCCACTATATTTCCAGTCAAGTAAAGATAGGAAGACTTTTTTTTTTAATCTTCCTGACCTCTTATGATAGCAAAGTCAAATAGCTTTTGTTCAGGCTTGATAATTGCAGCAATAGCAGCCACAGCAGCAACAATTGCTCCAAATCTAATTTTCTAGCCCCTAGGAAAGTCAGGTTTCTCTGCTTATTCTCTTTAGTTTCCAAGTTGTAGAAAAAGAAATTAGGAAATTCATTGACTTAATACAAATATCCCACCTCCTGATGCCACAGGAGGAAGGGATGATTTCTAGCCCTCTAAAGGGAAACAAGCCTCTATCTGAAGTACAATGGGCTTGGCTTTATGTGAAGGCTTCCTGATCATGCAACCCCTAATTCTCCCCAAATGAACTTGTATTGAACTGCTTTGTATTTGTTTATAGTTATTCTCTTCTTATCTATTCAAAGCTAATTTTAACAGCTTAAAACTGCACTGACTTTTGAGATACACTGTACTCTTTGTCTCCCTCATTCAAACTTCAGCATCTTGGAAGAAAGTATCGTTCCATAGTTTGTGTTTGTGTTCCCAGTGCTTGGCATAAGGCCTAGCACAGAGTAGGTGCTTAATAACTTCTTGAATATTGGATGATTGATTTATTGCTAGGGCTGAGTCACCTTAATAAGTGGGTAAATAGAAAATAGGTATAAAGTGCTTACTGTGTGCTAAGCATTGTGTTAAGTGCTGGATACCAATACAGGCATACCTCAGAGAGATTGTAGGTTCAGTTCCAGACCACCACAACCAAAGTAAATATAGCAGTAAAGAGAGTCACACAAATTTTTCCCCTAGTTTTCTGGTGCATATAAAAGTTATGTTGACACCATTCTGTCATCTATTAGGTATGCAGTCATATTATGTCTAAAAAACCATTATATTGTATTATGTCTAAAAATGTACATTCCTTAATTAAAAATGCTTTATTGCTAAAAAGTGCTAACCATCATTTGTGCCTTAAACAAGTTGTTATCTTGTTACTGATGGAGGGTCTTGTGTCGATGTTGGTGTCTAATGACTGACCACAATGGTAGTTGCTGAAGGTGGGAGAGACTGTGGCAATTTCCTAAAATAAAACAATGAAGTTTACCACATCAGTTAACTCTTCCTTTCACTTGAACACTTGGAGGCTGTTGTAGGGTTATTAATTAGCCTAATTTCAGTACTATTGTGTCTCAGGGAGATACAAACAAACCAATGCATCGACTTTGTTTTACTACCAATTTTCTGGGAAAGGCTGGTAGCAGAACAGTCAGAACACACACAATATTTATCAGCTAAATTCTACACCTTATATGGGCACAGTTCATGGTGCCCCAAAACAATTACAATAGTAAAATCAAAGATCACTGATCACAGATCACCATAATGGATATAACAATAATGAAAAAGTTTGAGACATTGTAAGAATTACCAAAATGTAACACAGAGACACAATGTGAGCACATGCTTTTGGCAAAATGGGATTGATCGACTTTTTTGATACGGGGCTGCCACAAACCTTCAATCTGTAAAATATGAAGTATATGCAAAGTGCAATAAAGTGCAATAAAATGAAGAATGCCCAGAAAAAAATTGAAGGCAGTCCCTGACCTCAAGGAACTCATATCCTCATTGAAGGAGACATCACAGAAAGGGAAATGATCAGTGAAGGGTGTTTTGCTCTGGCAAGTCACTGGGATGGTGGGGGGAGCTGTAAGGGTTCTTTTCCAGAAGCAGTAAGAGGAGGTAGAAAGCAGGATCCAAGGTCCAGATCTGAGCTGAGCTCAGGAGAAAATGGTCAAGGCACACATCTGTGTAAGGATCTCAGAAACTCCCTTTCCTGGACAAATTGAATCATCCTCTTGGTTTCATAGCACTGCCAGTGTTCGAGAAAGGGAGGGGAGGACATCCAGTGCTTAAAAAAAGAAAAAGAATCCAAAGCAGGCATGCCCAACAGAGTCTCCCTACTTTGTGGCCCTCCAGTCAAATTCTCTTCAATATTTGGTTCCTAACCGAACCTTGCCACTTTTCATGGGTTCTTGTGACCTCTGTCCCTGGTGCTCCATGCTCCTTCAGTTAGTCCTTCTAATTGCAGTCCATATTAGAAATTGCTTTGCTTCATTCGGTCTTTAGCAGAGTCCCAAAAACAGCTGTTGGGGAAGTAACCTGCCAGAAGTTTCAGGGCCACACACAAACCACCAGACATACTACAACTGGAATACCTCCTCCTGTGTTCATTTAGAAATCTACTACATTTACATAAATCATTAATGTCTTTGATCCTACAGTTCTGGTTAGAGGATTTCAATTAATATTGATTTCATGCTGTTCTATAACACTATTTGATATTGAGCAGAATATATTCTAAGGTAGCTCTCCCTCAGCTTCATCCAAACAGTAATGACAAAGATGATGACTGTATCCTTTTTTATTTCTAATTGGGTCATGTGATTTTTATCAGTATAGGAAATTCCTTTTGTCGATGCAGATTGGTAACTGTTCTGCAATTTATAATTTTAGAGAGTTGCCTAGAACCCTAAGAGATTAAGTGACTTGTCAACGGTCATAAAACCAGTATTTGTCAGATGTGAGATAAACTCAGGCTCTTCTTTCTCTGAGGTTATCACTTTATCAGCTACACCACACTATCTACCTCTCAGCCTGTGCTTTTTCCACAAGAAAAAGTCTAATGGTAATAGATCAGGTGACTGAGGTGACCAAGAATAGGGACTTCCTTTCCCAATACTCTGGTCTGAGAAAGTATCATTCACAAACTGTCGTATACACAATGCAAAATGACAGGGTGCCCTATCTTATTAAAATTAAAAATTTATTATTCAGAATTCACAAAACTAAGTATAAAAGAAATGTAGATCAACTTTCAAATGATGTTTTTATAAGTTTGTAGCATTTTTATTTCTGAAATAATTAAACTTCACTAAGACTTTGGGATACTATATAACTAGTATATTTTATGTGTGTGTTTGCTTGCTTGTGTGCATTCGTGTGTGTGTGTGTGTGTGTGTGTGTGTGTGTTCTAAAAAACCTTTTCTGGCTGTCTTATAACTTTCTCTTATGTAGTCAAATAGCAGTAATTTTGATCAATGACTTTTGATTACAACTATCAAATAAAGCATAGAACTAAGAGTCACCAAAGGTGTTTGTCACTGTCATCATGTAGACTGTTCAGTATAGAATACAAATGGAAGAAGGATTTCCTATGAATAAAAGAGTTCCTGTAGATGCATCAAGCACTAGAACATTGTATAGCCTCTTAAATGAGATCCATAATTACTCAAAACAGTTGGAGTTAACTATCCAAATAGGGAAAACCAAGTGGATGAAGAATGTCAATTGTCTAGAGCTGTGATATGCAGTGAACTGAATAGCTCAGATCATTAAGCTAATCTATTAGTACATAAATATCTTGGACAGATGTTGCTAGTGGATAAAGAAGTTGCTTACCCTGTATGTTTTACCTCTCCTTTGTTGTGTTTAATCTCTGGAAAACATCATGTGTATTGAGTTATGAGGTACTTAAAGTCCTAGGCACAGATTATACCATGGGGCTTGCAGTATTGACTTTGTAAAAAGAAAAAGAAGGAGCAAAGAAAGGTCAATACCGGTTGGATCTATAACAACATTCCTTTTTTGGGGGGGGGAGCATTTTGTTACATAGGTCCTGCAACCACAACAGCCATTGATAGTAACACTCTGATACAAGGGAATTCACTTCAGCTTAGAGCTAAATATTAAGTATAACAATACTTCCATGAATTATTTTGAATTATCATTATACAATTATGAAATGCTGCTTATTTATGATTATGTTCTGGGTATAAAAGTTAAGCTGATATAACCATAATATTTTTTCCCTGAAGCACCTTACAACCTAAAATAAAACAAATATGTAAAATGACATGGACAATGGGCAGTTGGACAAACACTGTCAAATCAATTATACAAAGTATTTACATTATGTACTAATGTTGAGTGTAAATGTTTTATATCAATACTGATTGAAAGATGAACTTGATGCTTGTCTTCTGGGAGAATAATAATACATTTACATAACACAAAGCATTTTCCCATAAATTATATCATTGGATTTGCTCTCCTTAACCATCTTGTGTGGTAGCTGGCGCAGGGATTCTTTTTTTTTTCTTTTTGGAGGGGGGAGGGCAGGGCAATTGGGGTTAAGTGACTTGCCCAAGGTCACAGGGCTAGTAAGTGTTTAGTGTCTTGAGACTGGATTTGAACTCAGGTCCTCCCGACTCCAGAGCCGGTGCTCTATTCACTGCACCACTTAGCCACCCCAGGTGGCACAGCGATTCTTAACCCTATTTCATAGAGGTCAAAATTATGGCCCAGATTGGTTGAATGATTTAAACAAGGCCATAGAACTGGTGAGTGACAGATTTGAGGTTCAAACTCAGGATAACACCAACTGCAGTCCATATTCTAAGCAAAAGAAGAAAAAGGCACAGAACAAGGAGAGTAGTGTTACTTTGCATGGCTGAGAGCAATCCAAGTTGGCTAAGACATAGAATGAATGGATGGAAATAATAACAACAATAACAACTAACACTAAGGAAAAGATTAAATAAATAAATGAAAGAAGTTTGCTTCTTGAAAATACAGAATTTATTTATGACATGTAATGTAATGGAGTCCATTACAGAATTTTAAGGAAAGATTGATCAGAGTTAAATGGCAGCAACAGCTAGTAGCAACTTATATAAAACAATGCATCTTTTTTTTTTTTTTTTGCTTTTTGGAGGGCAGTAGGGATTAAGTGACTTGCCTAAGGTCACATGGCTAGTTTTTGTGTCAAGTGTCTGAGGCAGCATTTGAACACAGGTCCTCCTAACTCCAGGGCCCGTGTTCTATTCACTGCGCCACCTAGCTGCCCAAAACAATGCATCTTAATGTTTTACATGAGTGTTGTTTTTTTTTTTAAGGGCCATCCTGAGTATTTGTATATTCCTTTCTCTGCAAATATAGGTTTATACAGCCAAGGGAGCTACAGTTGAAAGTTTGGCTCTCTACTTGTCCATTTGCATCTTGTCTTTCCCTTGAATTCAGGTTCTTTGTCCACCATGGGAGAAGATAGCTAGGAAGTATGACAGGTCACAGCATAATTTTATACCACACACCATAGGACATAGAACTGTGGAGCTAAAGGAGACCTTAGCAACCTCATCCAATCCTTTCACTTTCCAGGTGAGTAAACCAAGGTAAAGAAAATTTAAGTGACTTCCCCAAGATCACATAGCTAATTAATGACAAAGCTAGGATCAGTTCCTTAAAGGCAATGAGATTTAATGAATGAATAAATTTTAGCATTTACTAACCTCTTACTATGTGCAATGCTCTGTGCTAAGCCCTGAAGATAAAACAGTCTTTGCTCTCAAGGTGTTCACATTCTAATGGAATACAGTGGCAAAGTAAAAGGTAATATCTTTCCTTTAATATTGTTGCCACTGATAAAAATATATTGGTTTCTAATGTTAAACCATTTGATTCAAAGTTTCTTGAATTTGGAGCTTGGCTATCTCCATCAGAGTCTGAGAAGATATGGTGGTCAAGGTGGTAGTTTGACTCATTCTGGCACAAGCTGCCTTCTGTTTCTCCCTCATTGTGTCTTGCTGCTTCAGACAGACTGGCTTATATTACTTGTTGGATGGCAGTTGGTGGGCATGTACAGTCTCTTGTCCACAAGAGTTGCTTCCTGGACAATGGTTGTAAGGGTTGGGGCAGAAGCAAGACTGGTGGTCTGGGTGATGCTGCTGCTCCCAGGGTTCCTGCGCTTATCCAGTCATGGTTGACATTTGGCTAGCAGCTATGGTGGTGGTGATGAGGGAGGTAGACCCCTTCTTCACAATGATTTCTCCTCGCAGTGGTGGCTGTGAGGTATGGTCCAGTGTGTGTATGGGACTGGGGAGGAGACCCTATTATTCTCAAGGTGTTTGGGCTCAAGGTCCTAGGCCACGGGTGGAGAACCTCTAGGTCCCCAAGTGCAGCCCTTTGAATCCAAACTTCACCGAACAAATCCCCTTAATAAAAGGATTTGTTCTGTAAAACTTGGACTCAGTCAAAAGGTTGCACCCAAGGACCTAGCAGGCCACATTTTCCCCACCTCTGTCCCAGATTGTCTCCAGCTGGGTCTGAGAGGGAATGGTGGTTAAGGTGGTGGTGATTTGCCTGGCCTGGCCCATGCTATTTCCTATCTCACCCTCAGGGCACCTTACTGCTTCCACTAGGCTGGCTTGCTTCCCCTGGGTTCAAATCCAGTCTTTATCATTTCCTAGCTCTACAATCTTAGGCAAGCCATCTAATTTCTCTGAAACTCAGTTTCCTCATCTGTAAAATGAAATAAATTAGATAATCTTTATGTCTTCTTCCACCTCTGGAATTTATGAGTTCTGAATCACAGTTAGAATTCACAGAATGTGTCAGTCCAGTGTTATTTTCACTACACAGCAATAGCAGTAACATAATGTAATCTGGGTTCCAGAGCCTCTCTCTTTATTGGTGGTGATGAACACCCTACCTTGCATGAAGGACTTTAGAACAGGGATAATTATAATAATATGAGGAAGGAGGAGGAGGAAGATGAGAAGCATGTATAGAGCAACCACTATATGCCAGGCACAGTGTTAAATACTTTACAAATGCTGCCTTATTTGAACCACACAACAAGCCTGGGGGGTAAATGCGGTTATTGTCTTCATTTTACATTTGAGGAAACTGAGGCTGATAGAAGTCCCACAACTAGTAAGTGTCTGAGGCTGAATTTGAACTCAGATCTTCCTCACTCAATTTATGGAACATTTCTGTGATTAAAGCTACTAAAATTGCTTTTAGTTGCTAGAACTCCCCAGATAAGCAATTACTGAACTGACATCAAAGCTGCCATGCTTCTGGTTACTATTACTTTTTCAGCTTAAAAGATCATATATACCATGTGATCTTTTCCTTTGCCATAGTCTGATCTTGCTCCAGTTGTTTTATTGACCAGAGAAGGTAAATTATTCTCTATAGACAGGACTCATAAGGACTATTAAATTCTGATTTTATTAGAATTTTTCTCCCAAACCAATAGTACTCTGTGAAACTACTCTGACATCTCAGACTCTTCTAGTTGCTTGGCTTCAGCTGTGTAGCCCAGGAATCTTAACCACCAGGAGCAAGAAAGCTATCATAATCCTTATTTTTAAAGGGAAGGATAATTAGCTATGAATTTTTAGGAGAGTTTTGGGAAAGGACAATACCTCCAAAATGCCAAAGCTTTACAGTTTTATAACTCCTTACCCTCCATGTTCTTGAAAGGTTTCTTTGTTTCCTTCCCCCAGTTTCCATGATCCCTCAAAACTGCTTTCAAGTCTCTTCGGGAGAAAAATAGACAGATACAAACCAGGTCTCTGTGTTATCTTTTTAAAAATTTAATAAACTTATGTAGTTCTTTATGTAAGTTCACAAAAAAAATTAAGATTAACGAAGTGAACATTGGAGAGATATGACGGCTGTGGCATTCCTGTGGAATTGATTTGTTGCTGTTATTACTGTCAGGCCTGTAGTTTCGGGGTGACCATGAATAGGTCATTTTTCCTTCCCTGGGTCTCAGGTTCCTACTCTACAAAGCCAAGGGTGTTGGATGGGTGACCTGCACGGTCCCTTCAGGCTCTGAAAATTCTGTTCTGGGAACAATAGGAGGGTCAAAGGTTCCAGGTCACGCAAAGGTTGATGCTTATCTACCAATTGGATTTTCACTTTCATATCCTTCGTATTACTTTCATTTTTCTTTATGAATAACATCAACCCTTTGAGTTTTGCTTTTCAGCCAGGTTTAAGAAATGCATTCTTCCGTCTTCTCTACTAGAATAAAGAAGAGGGGAGCTGACAGGTGAAGCATCTGAGGAAGGCACTTGAAATTCTGTAACACACACCTCATCAGCGGGGTGGGAGGGGAGGGCTGTAATTTCTGCCGGTTTATTGGTCTTCCCGCGGGTAATGATGGAGGAGAGGGGATGCAGAGCAGCCAGAAAGGGCTGCTGGTGGACTGGGGGCATTGGAGGGAGAGTGCAAAAGTCTCATTGGAGAGGGGGAATGAATGAAGTCAGAGGTGGGGTTTGCTGCACAAGCTGACAGCTCCCGCTCCGTTTCCTAATCTCCAGACCCGAGGGTGGGCTACAGAGAGACAGCGATCCATACCATGTCCCTGCTAGTTTTGCTATTCTCCATGCACAGCAGAATTAGGGGGAAAGGAGGGGTACCTCCTCTTCTCCTGCTTGCTTTCTATCTTCCCTTCTGCACATTTATTTCCTGTGTAAGAAAATTTGGCTTTTCTTTTTCCCCGAATATTTTGCAAAGCTCTTTACACTGCCCCCCCCCATCTTCTCTCTCCTTTTACACCCTCTACCCTCTCTCCTTCCTCCGTCCCCCTTACTGTCGCCCTCTCCCCCTTTTCTCTCTTCCCGTCTCTCTCACGCCCTCTTTTCTTCCCTCCTTCTCCTCTCCTCCGCTCCTTCCCTTCCTCTCTGCTCGCTCTCCGCCCTAAAGGGGGAGGGGACTATGTGACCCTGTTCTGATGTAATCCCGGGTGTCTGAGCGGAAGGATATGGAGCTATCACCTGGTTGGCGGGGCGCTGAGGCCAGTTGCCGGGTAACCGAGCGGAGAGGCTTCCCCGTCCTCCTCCCTCTTCCCTTGCCCCCTCCCTTCCCCTCCCCTCCGCCTAGTGGCGCTGGGAGCCGCCGCCAGAGTCGCCGCCGCCGCTGCCGCCGCCGCCGCCGCCGCCGCCGCCGGTTTACGTAAGGCGCAGGCCAGGGCCGGTCGGGCGCTCGGCAGCGGGACGGGGGTCTCGGTCGGAGCGAGAGGCCGCCCGCCAGCCTGCGCTGTGGGCCGCTCCCGCCGGCGCCGCCGCCGCCGCCCTCCCCGCAACCTCGGCAGGTACCGTCTGGAGCGGGCGGGAGCCTGGGGGGGTGGGCGAGCCGCCGGGGCCGGCCCGGGGACGGTTGGGCTCGTTGGTCCTCGGGGCCTGCGGGCCTGCCTCCTCCGCCTGCCGCCGGGGCCCGGAGGGAGGATGGGCATCCCGGCCTCCCGAGGCGGCGGCGGCGGCGGGGCCTCGGGAGCCGGGAGAGGGGGCCCGGGAAAGGTCGGGGATGATGCCCACGGCCGAGGGCCTCTGGTGCGTCAGGGGGGAGCCGGTGCCGGCTGAGGGGGGCGGGGGGCCCTGGACAAGCGGCCCCGCGGGACGCTGGCGCAGCTTGGCACCCGGGGCTGCCCAGCTTCTGCGGACCCGGCTTGGCTCTGCGCTTACGGGGGCGGTCAGCGGCCGGCGGACCCTTCCATCCCTTCGGCCGGTCCTGCTCCGCCCGTGCACAATGGGCTAACCTTGGACGCGAGGCCGTTCCTTGCGTGCTAAGTGGGATCGGAGAGGGGAGTCAGGGGGGGAGGGAGGGAGAGGGGCGCCTCCGGACCCCGCCGAGGGGGACTTGGCGTTGTCGCTCCCTCCCGGGGCCTGCGGGGGGGCTGAAATGCCCTGCCCCCGGAGCCCTTCGTGCTCCTGGGCATCCGAAGGCGAGAGAGGGTAAACAGTGCGGGGAGCCTTTGGCTCCAAGATGACTTTGCAATTAATGGGCTGCGCTGTCAAGGAGCCGGAGAGATTGTCCGCCGCGCCATGGGGCTGGGTAGCCGGACTCCCCCCGGTCCTCTCCTCTCCCTCCTTCCCCCCTCCCGTTTAGCATTGTCCTTTAGGGGCCTATTGAAGGGAAACCGCGGAGAGCGAGCTGCTGGAGGAACTGCTCGGGGAGGGGGGGCTGACTGACAGGAGACGGTGTCCTATGGTGACTTGGAATTGCTCTCTATTTGGGCGGGCCTTGAGTGGGCGGGGGAGAAGGGGTGCGGCACAAGGTTTGGCTAAGGTTACAGCTGAATGCAGAAGTGACAGACCAACAAAGTCAAACTCATTGCGCTGTTTTAATGGGAGAGTGTTCCAAAAAGTCGCTTGGAAGGATTTGATCCTCCTGCGTAGCTTTTTGCCCCTCTTTCGATCATCCCTAAGAGTACTCCTTCCTAATCGACTTTTAAAGAGCTCTTAGCGTCTCTGGAGAAAGCAAAATCTGCCGTCATTGAAATAACTGCACATTACTCAATAGTCATTTAGTTTGCAGTTTGTGGTGCTACCGAGTAAAGGTGCCTACTAAGTTGTATTGGTAAGCTCTCTTCCCCAGTTCGGAGGAGGATCCATGTCTGCCTCTTCTCTTTCTGCCTACAGCCTTTTTCTCATTGGGTCAAGCTGTGCACTTTTTTTTAGAAGTAAGGGAGGAGAATGAGATTTTTGGGACGTGTTTAACCCTACTTAGTTTTTGTAAATTACTTCCTGGATTAGATGCCTTAAATAATAACCGAGGTTTCTATTCATCCAGTTTCATATTTTATTGACTTTAACTATCTATTTGCAATGATACTAGAAAAGCATGGTGTCTGATGTTGGGATATCGATGAAGAGAAATGGAGAGTAGGGACAATTGAAGAATAAGATTTTGTAGATAAGACTGTTTACCAAGTAATAAATTTACACGCCAGATTTCTATTACTTAGTTACAAAAGCCATTCCAAAACACCTTTACATTTTTTTTTTAACGAGTGTAAGGAACAGTCTATTGGTCTCCTGCCTTACTGCATTTTGAAGGTCAAATGTTCTGAGACTAGTTACTTGAACAAAGTTCAAATGAGTCTTAAGGATCTCTTCCCTGGCCCCCCCTTTGGGTGATGCTGTTTTGAGGACTGTAATATCGTTTACCTCACCTAATTTTTTATGATACTCTTTAAATCCTAAAGTCAGCTGTCAAACTGTTATTTTGCTGAATAATTAGGTTTATTTTTTAAGCAATATATTCTTAGAAATGTGGTGCTCTGGACAGTATTTATTGGTTCTTATTTCACAATAAGCTTATGAATTGTGAGGGTTGGAAAAACAGACTTTTACAGAAAATCCTAATTTGGCTGTTGACACTCTAAAGGAGGAAGAAATATATCTGAATATATGTTACAAAGCAAATATTTCACCTAAGATTTACTAATGTGGTGCATTTGAAAATATTTTCATTCAATTCAATAAGCTTTCCATAAATGCCTACTAGGTCTGAGACTGTGCTAGGTACTAGGAAAGAATAAAAAGAACATTGTCTTTACCTTCAAGGAATTTACACTATACTGGATAATTAGCTTATATTTTTTTATGTAGAAGTTCTAGAAAGCTAAAACTAATATCCAGAAAATTCAATTTAGGTCTTATGTAATTATGCTAATGTGTGCCTTGTGTTACAAAAGTATTTTTCACAAATGATTGTTTTTATATGGTTGGGTACTCTTATGTCAAGAAAGGCATCTGGGCATAGTGAAGAGAGTGCTGTTCTCCGAGCCAGGAAGATCTGAGTTCAAGTTCTGACACACACTGGCTATGTGACCCTAGGCAACTCTCTAAGACTCTAAATTCTAAAGAGGGTGCTAACATAGGGAGAGTTGCCTCATTGGAGAATTCCTTGTTATCAATGAAGTCACAGAAAACGGTTTCTACCCTTACTGTAATTTCCTGTGCTTTTTCCTTGAATTGAAATTACTGCTAACTCTTTGACCTGGGATAAGTCTCTTAATCTCTCTAAACCTTGGTTTTCTCCTCATGGTTAAACTGAGACTAACATCTGTCCAACCTCTTTCATTAGGTTGTTTTAAGGATCTAATCAGATAATCAAAATGGATGTACTTTGAAAGCTATTACAAAGTATTATATAATATGAAACATCAATTTATTGGGTTTGGAGCTAAACTGAAGTCCTATTAAAAATGAGCTTTACAAGGAAAACTAAGAAAGTAACATAACTAAATTTTTTGGGGGGGAGGGGGAATATAATTAAATTTGCCCTTTCAGAGTTTTAGTTATTGAATGTTTCCATCCTGGGGAATTTTGTAAATATGTCGACCTAAAACTTACTGGCATGAAAATGCATAAGAATATGGAAGTGATAATGAAATCAACATCCTTTACTATTGCATACAACTTAATCATTTATACTGTTGGAGAGTACTGGGAGAACAGACTACTTAAAAAATTCTTTGTGTGGAATATATTATATGAATTTTTTTCAGTATTTTCACTTATAACTAGAATGAAAATAAATTTATATTCCCAGAATATTTAGCCGGCAGCAAAAATTTTTTAAGGCCTTAAATCAGTACCTCTGAAAGTGTGGTCCATTTTCTAGGCATCATCTTTTAAGTTTGTCTCTCATAGAGGACAAGCTAAATGATGACTGTATCAATGCTTTTGTTTCTGACATTTGGATGGAGTTTTTTTGTGTGTGTTGAATATTTTTTACCTTCAATTTTTTCAGTTCTGGTAAAGTTTTTTCTTTACATGAGTGAAAAGCAGGAACGGGCGGATGGGTTTTTTGTTTGGTCTGTTGGATCTTTTGTCTGACTTGAAATTGTTGTCTAAATTTGTGTATAGCTCATTTAATCATTCAAAGATGGCCATTCCTATGGAAAAATGGGATTTGATAAGATTTTACTTGACTTTGCTGACAAAATTTCAGTTGTGTTAATTTTTAGTTACTTGAAAGCTTTTTCATCGTTAAACTTTCTTTTAATTGCTTATTCACCAGGTAATTGATATAGGGTTATCCCCCTCACCCTTTGGTGACTTACTTCCCCAGTATCTCCTCTGAAAATAGGTAGAAGGAATAGAGTTAGACATCTTTCTGCTCCAAGGACTTTTTTCCTTTTTTTGGCTGCTGCTCCTCTGTTAAAGTGTTAGAACCACTGCAAGATGTGGTCTTCCCTCCACTGCCACTATAAGCTTGTATAGAATATGAAAATCAGAAGGGTAGTAAATTCCTTAAACTGTTATATATGGTAATGAATTAGAGCAGGGTGGGTGGAGAGAGAGAATTGGTTATTTTGTGTTAACTGTTCAGGGAACCCTTATAAGGAAGATCCTGCTGCCAATGCATGTCAGCTCATTCTCTACAAATTTATAGTCTTAAAGAGTTGCCTATATAGCAGGGGTGTCACAAGGCTCAATTCCGCCAGCTACATTACACTCCAAAGTCCAACTGAATCAGATTAAAATGTAATTGGGAAATATTTAACAAAATAAATAAAAATGCAATAAAGCATCCGACAGGATTGTTACATACAAATTAGTAATTTCCATTTCTATTTGAGCTTGATTCCACTGGCCTAGTATATAAAGGGATTAAATGACTTTTCTAGGGTCACACAGCTAGTATTTGTGATAGGATGGCCATAAAGTATTCTTGGCCCTGAGGCCATTTGTTCTCTCCAGTACCAGTTAGTAACTCATATATAGAGGAACTTTTTTTAAAAAGAAAACAATTGCTTTTTAAAAAGAACAAAATTTGGGAACCCTACACTAAAGGAAGCTATATTATGTATGTAATAATGTATACTGGGACCTATAGTGATAAATGTGTTGATTCTTTTATTATAAGTTTGTTGTTTTTATTCTCCCCACCCCCCTTTGGCAGATTTGTCTAGTTCTACTGTCTTCTGCTCCTAAGATTAAAGTAGTTAGCCATCTAGCTGCCAATAGTTAGCAAATTAACAGTATTTGTAGAAGCTCTAAGAATTTGTTTTAACTAGGAAGTTTATCTGTGATGAGAAATTTAGCATTTTCCAAAGCGGTTTTAAAATTCTTACAACCCACTTATGAATATTAGGGACTGCTTATTCATTTTCAAGATTATCAATTGTCTTAATTTTTCTTCATATGCTAAGCGTTTATTATCTTGCTCTGTAGTATCTTTTTTGCAGTTTGTTAATAGCAACTATTGGAGTCTAGTTGGAGATGAGGTTGAAATGGATGGAGAAAAGGAGGCCTTTTGTTTTGTTTTTTTAGTACAGCAGTAAATATTTATCAGATCATATCTCCTGTTATTATAGATAATTTGAGAGTTTACAACTCCAGAAAAACAGCCAAACCTTCACACGATTATATTTCTGATGTGAAAGAATCCACCTAATAAAACTGAATTAAATAAGCTAAATCATCCATAGGTAAGTCAGCAGTGCAAATAAAGATGACTAATCCATTGTGACTCAAACTAAAATAACCCAGTTGAGTAGAGATTTAGGTTTTAATGTCCAAGTAGGTGCTTACCATTATTTAATAATGGCATGCTCTTTAGTTATGAAGTGGTCAGAATGCCTACTGAAGTGGAAGAATGAGTAATTCTAAGAAATAGCTGCAGGGTTAGTAGTCTATTACTGTTATTTACCCCATCCATATATGATCTTTTCCTTTCATTTCCCTCTCTCCTCCCCCAAAGAGTTTCTGAATATAACTTTTTTCTGTAATAAAGTAGTAATTTTTATGTCAACAAAGTTTAACTAGGTGAAAGTTGTTTTGCTTGGAAAAGCATTTATTGAAGGGGATAAATTTAAAATGCTGTGTACAATACCCAGCATTTTGGCGTGAGCTGGAATGATGGAAAGGGGAGAGCTAGTCACCAATCACTTGTGTAACACCACATCTTCTGGCTGAGGTTATAGGATTGCCAGCTTCTCCCTCGGAATCAGTTGTGGTTTTTTGAGTTGTTTGCCTTTGTTTTTATCTTTGCATTATTCTGCAAGAACCATGAGTACAAGTTCTGTCAAGGACTTCTCAGTTGAGAGGGTACAAACTGGACTATAATGTTTTGATAAATTATGAAAAACTTAGGTAATAAGTGTTTCAAAAATATTTATCAGATCCTAATTCTGTGGAAATCAGGAGGGCCACAAAGATGCCTGCCGCCTGCCTCCTGCCTCCTTGCCATCAGGGAGTTTACAGTCTAGTCAGGGGAGAGGAATGTTGAATGTTTTGCATAAATAATTGGAGTAAAAGTTAGAAAATTATTAAATCTGTAGATATTAATAAATTATATTATATTATTGCATTATAATAATTATTTTAAATCTATAAATCTTAGAGGTCAATAGAGTGAGTGGCCTAAGGTTCAGGAGGATGAGACTCATTTCTAGCTGGGGATGGCTGTGATTCAGATCCATAAAGGATTCATGGAACAGATGATAACTGAGCTGGTCTTTGAAGAGAGGGGAAGAATATAGGTAGAGATGGATGTTAGGAGAACCCTGTCTCTCATGGTGTGAGCAGACTTGGAGAAGCCTATCTTTTGCTACTTAGTTTGTTGCTCTAGAACTCTGTCTGTTCATATGGTCTTATGTATACTTCTCCATGTTCACATATTTTTTGTTTGAAATTCCTACAGAACAGAGAGTTCATCTGTTCTGTTTGCTTAGTTTATAATATGTGGATCTGAATTCTTGATGAGGATGGGAGTGAGACAAAGAAGCATAAGGAAGAAGTTTCTGGATATTTAAGATCATGGAATCATGGATTTAGAACTAGAAAAGATTTAAGGGTTATCAAGTACAATCTTTTCCTTTTACAAATGAGGAAAATGAAACCTAGAGAGGTTAAGTGACTTGTTTAAGGTCAAACTGGTACTCCCTGCTAAAATTCCAACCCAGGTCCTCTGACTCTTAACTCAGTGCTGCTTCTATTGGAGCATCTCTAAGAGATGTGAGACAGTATTGCAATCTAATCCTCTTTTAATGATATGACCATGTAGAATAAAAAAATCCAAGGGATACTTTACATATATGTGTACATTTATATGTATATGTTTATATATAGTAGCAGTGTCAGAATAGTTCTATCAGAAACCGAAAACTGTACAATGTCCCGTTGGCATTGTAAGGATACCTATACTTTTTTGAGGCTGTGGGAGGATTAATAACAGCAGCTGGCCAGCACCCCAATCTCCTACTCGATGGAGAAACTTGGTACCTTGGCACTGAGCAGTTTTTCCAGGTTTGCAGTCTTGGAGATATCGTTGATTTTTCGCCCTCCCATTTGTAGGGGGAGCGTCCCTACTCCCCTGCCCCCAGGTTCCCACCATAATTAATTAGTTGCCAACTCCTATTTATTCTATCTGCATGACATCTTGAATCTGTCCCCCCTTTTTTCTGTTCTCAGGTCCTCATCATCTCTTTTCTGGATTATTTTAATGACTTTCTAACTGGTCTTCCTACTTCCAGTCTCTTCTTTGTACAACCTCCCTTTCACATAGGTGCTGAAATAATCATTCCAAGGCATCAGTCTATTCACATCATTCTTTTGCTCAAAAACCTTCAGTGGTTCCCCAGGGCCTCCAGGGGGAAAAATACAAACTATAGCCTAGTTCAACTTACTTTTCCAAGCTTATTTTACATTACTCCCCTTTGCCCACTTTACATTCCATGCAAACCATGTTATTAGTTGTTCCACGGACTTGACATTCCATTTCCTGTTCCTTGGCATTTTTACAAGCTGTCCACCATGACTGGAATGTACTTGCTTCTCATCCCTGCCCCCCAGATTCTTTACCTTCTTTCAAGTTTAGTTCTGGTGCCACTTTTCCTCATGTAAAACTTTCCCTGATTCCCCCTTTGTCCACTTACCCCTTTGTTGGTATTCTCCCTTTACAACTCAATCTATGTGTATTCCCCATATATTAAAAGTTCTTTGAGGTTAGGGACTGTATTTTTTATTCTTTGTATCTATCGTTAGTCCCTTGCACATAGTAGATACCTAATAATTGTTTGCTGAAATAAATTCTAGTGTAACTCTGTGTGAAGATTGCTAGAGAGTGAAAAGGAAGTAATTAAGTGAGCATAGATGCAGTTTTTAGAGTGGTAATTACTTTGTGGGCTATTTTTTTGTTTAATATAAAAAAGTAGAAAATTTAACTATTTTTTTCAGTTTGTAGAATAATATTCATTGTGGTGACATTGAAATACCTTCTAAATTATCAAAGAAAGATTAAATTTGTTATATTTCCCAAAATGTAAATTTCAAAGAAGGACAGATTCCTTAGTTTAGGTCTTGTATAATATTCAGCATTTTACCATTTATTTGAAAGTTTTATGAAAAAGGAAGCATCTGTACCACTGTAGTTACCAAGAAGCATAGATTTTAAAGTTAAGATGGATTTTTGAGGTGATCTAGTAAAATTTCCTTATTAAGATGCCCTCTCTAGTATCTTTCACAGATGACTTTCTAGCCAATGTGCAAACATTTCCAGGAAACAGGAGTTCAGGTCCTTACTGGGCAATGTCTTTCACTGTTTGGCAAGTATTTTGATCGTAAATTTTTCTTACTTTGAGCCAAAATGTGTTTCTTTTGATTTTACATCTTGTTTTTTTAATGTTAAAAAACAAAGCTTTTTGGAACAACATTGTACAACCCTTTTCCCTCTTCAATGTGGCAGCCTTTCAAATATTTGAGGATACCTATCAGGTCATCTTTTTGTGTTATCTTCTGGACTCAACTTAATTTGTTCTTTTAATGGTTTTGCATACTTCTTGCCACCATGTACCAGCTTATTTGTCTGACTTTGTTGGAAGTTCCCACTCTTTTTTATGCTAGTTTTATGCTTCTTGGTTTTTAGATAAAGCTAACTTTATGCTTTCAAAGACTAATCAATGGCATCTGGAACCGATATCCTTGAGATAATCCTGGGAACCACAAGTGTTTTTATTCTAGGCAACTTGCTTCAACCTATAACTTCCTAATAGATTGATTTGGTTTACTCTAATACCTCTATTCTGGAGGAATGGTTTAGTTACTGTTATTTACTGGATGAATTGGGACATCTTTTAACAAGATGAGAATCCCTTGGTGAAGGGCAAAGACAAGCCCCAGAATCAATCCACAGAGAGTCCTATGGGAGAGCTGTGGGTTCTTTCTTTATTTAAGGGCCTTGAAACTATGCAGAGCTATGACATTGGATTAGAGAGGTGGAGGAAGAGAATGACAGGGCAGTGCTCGAGTATTTTTCAGGAATATGATCTAAAATGTTCGGAGTGGGAAATGTTCCTTAAGAATGAGTTTATTGGGGCAGCTGGGTGGCACAGTGAGTAGTATGCTGGCCCTACAGTCAGGAGGATCTGAGATCAAATCTGGGCTCAGACACTTGACACCCTTACTAGCTGTGTGACCTTGGACAAGTCACTTAACCCCACTTGCCTTGCCTTCCCCTCTCCGGAAAAAAAAAAGTTCATTATCTTTTTTTTTCTTGAGCCAGATGATTTTTTTTGACCCTTTGTAAAAAAGAGAATTTTGAACTCAATGCTCTTTAAGGCCTCTTCTAGCTCCAAAATGCCTTCATGAAAGGTTTGGTGCTTGATATAGTGCTATGCATAAAATAGGTTCTCATTTGGGTTTTCAATGTTTATACCAAATGTGTGGCTCAAACTGGTAGTTTCTACCATCCTGTAAAGGTGTCTGGGCCTAATGGTGACCTGTATGTGTTTTGTCCAAGAGCTCATCTCACCAAGTTTGAAGATACCAGGGATAGTAAGAGGAGAATGAATTTTCCAGCTACAGTGACTCTCAAGACCATTGGTTAGAAGGATTTTGATATGCCTATATCAAAATAGGAAGAACAATTAGCTATGCCTATTTTGGTAGAGGCATACATGAAATCACAGATGCTTGAAATATTGGATATAAGTGTAAATGAATAAATACTTAGGGTATGCTCTGATAGCTTATTCTTAGTCAACTTACATTTATTAAGTTATTAAACACTCATTTCTGCCAGGCACTGTGATAGGTGCTGGGGAATACAAAGACAAAAGAGAAAAATAGTTCTTGCCCTTAAGACGTTACATTCTAAAGAATGGTGGCAGTGGTGGTGGTAGAGGGGCAACAACATGTACATGGATAGGCAGAGAAAAACATATAAAGTAACACTGAAGGGAATGGTATTAGCAGTTGAAGGGGCGAGGCCAGGTTTCACACAGAAGGTGGCTCTTGAGCTGTTTTGAAGGAAACCAGGAATTGAAAGAGGAAGAGGTGCATGCATTCCAGGCATTCAGAACAGTCAAATCATGTCCCAAAACAAGCACTTATTAAGCACCCACTGTATTCCAGTCACTGTGCTAAATGCATCAAAAAGGCTTTTGGGGATCATGGAAATTCCAAAAATAAGTACCTCATTAAAGGGGGGTAAAAAAGGAGCAAAGAGGAAAGTGGTTGGTTTTAAAGAAAGGTTAGTATGGTTTCAAGGCACTAGTGTACAAAATAGTGGCAAGGTCCTGGTCACAAGGACTCAAGGAATGGGAATTACTTCCAAAGTTAGCCATGATAATCTGCAGAATTATGAGGTTGCTTTTTGTAAGTTCAAATTGATTACTAAAGATATGCAGGGTAAAAATTATTTGAGTAATTTCCATGGAATGGACCTTACCTTGGACAAGATGTGATTTTTTTTTTTTAAATGGTAAACCATGATTTAAGCTCACGTTGATGTCAAAACCAGCAAAGGCTGGTTACACTGCCTCTTTTGTGTGTATTTTTACCAAGAAGTGCAGCAAGATCCATGAAACCTATTATAGCCAGCAACAGCAGATCTTGAATTCAGTTTCACAAGAAAATGATGGAAATCATGACCCATCCATAGGTGCAGATAAATGATTTGAAAGAAATTTTAAAAAATTAATTCTGCAGAAAGCATTGGAAAAGGCACAGAAAAGACTTGCCAGTCAGTTTACCTTCTCCATGATATATTTGCTCAAAAAGTCAAGATGCTCAAGAAGCCCAAATTGAAATTGGGAAAATTAATGGAACTACATGGTGAAGGTAGTGGCTCTGGAAAACCTTCTGAAGGTGAAAACAACATCAAAGAAAGAGTTCTTTTCTTCCTCCTATCTCACCACCTTGTCTCAGTTTCCTTTGCTAGACTTTCACCGGCATCATGCCCACTACGCTTGGCTGTCCAAGCCTCTCTTCTCTTTTCTTTCTATACTATTTTATTTGGTGATCTCCTTAACTTCCATGGACTCATTAGCATTTCTAAGCTAATGATTCTCAGATTTTCTTATCATGTCCTAACCTCTCTGCTGAACTCCAGTCTTACATCTCCAGCTGCCTATTAGACATTTTGACCCGGATGTCTTCATAGTCATTTTAAACTCAGCATGTCCAAATCTAAATTTATTATCTTTTCCTTCAAACCCACCCCTCTTCCTAACTTCTGTATTACTGTTGAGGGTACCACCTCTTCCCAGTCACCAAGGCTCCCATAGTAGGTGTAATCATAGATTTTTCACTCTCTTTCACCCTCCCCATATCCAATGTGTTAACAAGTTGTTGTATCTACCTTTGTAACATCTCTTGCATTCACCCCTTCTCTCTTCTGAGACTGCCACCATTCTGGTGCAGGCTCTAGTCACTTCATACCTATACTTTTTTAATAGCCTTCTGTTTGGTCTCCCTGTCTCAAGTCTCTCCCCAATCCAGTCTATCACTCAACTGTCAAAATAATTTCCTAAAGTGTAGGTCTGACCATGTCACTTCCCTATCCAGTAAACTCCTATAACTCTCTGTCACCTCCAGAAGATAAAATCCTCTATTTCATGTTCAAAGCCCTTCATATCTGCCCCCTTCCTACCTTTCCAGTCTTCTTACACCATTCACACTCCACCTCCAGAATTCTCTGATCCAGTGACACTCACCTCCTTGCTGTTCCTCAAATTAGAAAAACTCTTGTCTCCTGACTCCAAACATTTTCACTGGCTGTCTATATGCCTGGAATTCTCTTCCTTTTCTCTTTCTCCTGACTTTCCCTCAAGTCTTAGCTAAAATCCTGCCTTCTACAAGAAAACTTTCCTGATTCTCCTTATATTCAGTCCCTTCCCTCTATCAATTATCTCCAGTTTATCTTGTTTATACATAGTTATTGGTATGTAGTCTCCCCCATTAGACTTGAGAGCCAGTATTTTCTTTTACCTTTCTTTGTGTCTCAAGTATTTAGCATAGTGCCCAGCAAGTAGTAGGAGTTTCATAAAGAATTGCTGACTGACAGATCTACCCTGTAATGGGGAAGACAAGTACATATAAAGCATAAACAAATATAAAGCAGTTAAATACAAAGTGATCTGAGAGGGAGATCTAGGAGATCTGCACTAGCAGACTCTTCATGGACAAGGTGGTACTTAAGATGCTTCTAGAAGGAAAGAGGATTCTTTGAGACTGTGATGAAGAGGGAATACATTGCCGGAATGGGGAATGACCAATTCAAAGTCACAGAGATTGGAAATGGAGTGTCATGTTTGAGGAACAAAGAGAAAGTCATGATTTTAGAGTGATAGAATGATAATGTTTAATTGATTAACAGTGTTCAGTCTATACTTAGATTAATTGTATTTATCAACTATTGACCTTTTACCAGTACTGAGGTTTGTAGGACACTCACAACCCCACATCATTACAGAAGCTGAACAGAGGTCTGAAAATGATATTTGGGATATCATTCTGTTTAGTTAAAACTAAAAGCTGTGGTACATTGTTTTTTGGTAACCTGTTTCTATTTGCCATACTGATACTATGCAGCCTGACGTTTGCTTCTTATAATTCTTATTGTAGTCCTTGTCTAATGAGTACTCTGTTTTCTGAAAAAATATCTTATCCAGTCACTGCATTTGCTCTCTGAATTGAGATTTTGGAACATTATTATAATTGAGAAGATTTCTGTCTACAGTAAGCAATAGGCATGTTTAAATTTGGTTTTACAAAGTGTTAGGGGGTATTTTTGTTTTTGTGTTTGGAAGAGACACCATGATGATATGTTACATGCCAGGAAAAATGAAAGTTTCTTACTAGAGAATACTGCTGCTGTTATTTTTGTGTTAATCTGAGGTATTCAGAAGGTAGTAATATTAGATAAGCAACATTTTCGTTTAATTAAATTCAGAAAATAGCATTTGAATTAATGTGGTATGGAATCCTTTGTGGCTGCACCTTCACATTTGCTGAGAATTCAGTCTATAGGTATAAGTACCTTGGTTACAAAATACTCCAGGTTATCCCCGTTACAAGAGAGAGAAGTTCCACTTTAGAACTAATATGATGTTTTGTTGAATTTAGCTTAGAAGTATATTTTGGCTCTTTTGTGGCCATTGGTTTCTGAGGTCATGCTTTTCTTTGTATTGGTAGTGGTACTGACCGAATTATTGTTGCTGCTTTTGATCCTCCCCCTCTGTCTCTTTCTCTCTCTCTCTCTCCATATATGTGTGTGTGTGTGTGTATGTGTGTGTGTGTATGTATATATTTGTACATACATACATAACATATACATTTTACCACATAAGAGGTTTTTTTAATAGACATTGAGAAAAGAAGGTGATTGTATACTGAAGTATAGCATAAGACCCATCTTTCCTTATAATTGTGTTTCTCTTCATCATTGCATCAAAGTAGGGAAGAAGTGATAGAATTTGTCATGGTTCTAAGAAACCTATGTAATTCCCTAGTGTTTCACAGCTAAGTTTAAATATGATTGTAGCATTTTTTATTTGTGGAGAGGGTTTAATAATTAATATACTGAAATAAAACTATTAGTTTTATAAAGGAGGTTAAAAAAATCTTTTTGCATATGCTGATTAATAAAAATGTAACAGAAACTTTAGAATCTTTAGATTACCAGCTCAGGATTTAGGAACCTTAGTGATTTTTGGACCATGGTTTTATTTATTTTTTTTAAAGGACATTTTTTTGAATGGCTGTGGGTCTCATTGAGGAAGTCTGTAGTGTTCTGGGGCTTGATGCATTCAGTACAATCTCCTCTGCAAACTGGAGCATCTGAAGAACCTTACCATCTTCCATTTGGAATCTGAGCAGGACATCATCTTCTATAACGTCATTGAACACATTTGGTGAGCTTGTGCTTCCCTGTTTTATGCTTTGGTTGACATTGATGATAAAGGATCATCTGTTAAAGTTATCTCTGTGGTTACCTCTATCAAGGAGTCTTTAAGTTATCTTAACATTGGGGAGAAAAGCTTTGTTTTACTCAATCGTTTGCTTTTTTTTTCTTTTTGGGAGGGTACTAGACAAGTAATTATCCCAAGGGTCTTAAGTCTACCCCTCTTAGGTAAAGGTAAAAATATTATCTCTTTTTTTAAGAGAGTTTGTGAAATAATTTCTATTCCTTTCTCATATTTACCAAGGGTAATCTTGATGCGCATGTAAACTATTTTTGTAAAGATTTTATAGAGATGAGAAAGTGAGCATATGGGTCAGTGATTACAGATGTCTTTTTAATAGAATCATATGTTATCTTTTATATTCTTTTGGCATTCCCCTCTTGAATCTCTGAATGTATTTAAAATTGCTTAGTCTCTAGCTTGGATTTCTTCTGTGTGTATTTGATCAATTACAGCTTACTCTTCTTGACTTTACTTTCTGAAGTGCTGTTTCCCCTTTCTTATGTAGTAATTTAATTAAACATTAAGACCTTCCTTTAAGACTTAGTATGTTCTAAGCACTGTGCTAAGTCCTGATTACAAAGACAAAATTGAAACAGTCTGCTCTTAAAGAGCTTATACACCAAGTGCCTAGAAGTTAAGATTCCAAATGTGTCTGTTTTACTGCTATTAATGAGGACAGATCTCTATAGAAATGCTGGCAAATGTTTTTCTATTTTATGCCTATTTGTTGTCGTCATTCCAGTTTTATGTATCAATGTGATCAAGTTTAGTTGGATCTCATGCCAAGATCCAGGCTTGTTTTCTCCTTTATTGCTTAAAAGGTGTTTTGAAGATGACCTTTTGCTCTAAATTGGAGTTGCCCTTGACCTCCTTTCTTTTGCCAAAGAGATCAGCTTTGTCTGGCTGAGGCAGTTTCCTAGTTCTTTTCACCTCCTAATAGTGAAATTTAACATCTTTAAAATTGGTGATACATAGAATCAGTGACTTAGGTGTTTCCCATTCCTCATAGCTAATGGTTTACATCATGCTAAAATTGTTGTAGTTGTACAAAGATTAGTTGTCCCATCAATATTTCGTCTTCTAATTTGCTGTTATTGTTTACCTTTGTTCTAACTTATTGGCGATCTTGCTGTATTCCCCTGTCAGTAGGCAATCATTCTCTGCTTTAAGATATAATGACTATGTTTTTGTGAAGTTCAGTGATTTTCATGTCTTGCACCTTCCAACTTTCTTTTAAAGAAATTTTTTTTGTTATATATGCTTGGGATTTTTGAGCAGTTTGCAAGTCTTTCATTTCTTAATTCTGAAATATGTTTTTCCCTATATTTTTAAAAGAGTAGTAAAGCAAGATTTAGCCATTTTATTGCTATACCAGTTACTATATCATTTCAGTGACCTTTTTTGAAGCTTAGACTCTGTACTGCTAATTAGCTCTTCCACCTTTGAAAAGAACAAGAATAACTCTTGACTGTGATTACATTGCAGTGTTATAGAATGTTTTTCCTTTCTCAGTCATAACATATCGAGCAACTACTGTGTTAAAAGCATTGTTTTAGGTGCTGTGGAGGATATAGAAGTATTAGATGTGTTTCATGCTTTCAAGAAACTTAAAATATGATTCTGGAACACAAAACTGACAATTCAGTTCAATAAGCATTTATTAAGTACTCGCTACATGCCAGGAACTGTGTGAAGCACTGAGACTTACATGAAAAGGAGAATGAGTGTACCACCCTGTGGTAGTAAAGGGTGATAGGAGTATGGAGGAGATGGATGTGAGCCAAAGTAGTCCAAGAGGATTCTTGAAAGATCTGGCCTAGGAAGAGCGTGTGGGTTTTAGAAGGCAGAAGAGAGCAGAAAGAATGTTCTTAGAAAGGAGAAAGCAATCAGCAAGCATTTATTTAGCTCCTGTTCTGTTCCTGGCAGTGTGCTCAGTTCTGGAGATACAAAAACAAAAATAAAACAGTCACAGAGTTGGGATTTACTAATGCATGTTACTAGGGACTGAGAAATGAGAAGATGAAGATATTTAGAAAGTGAGTTTAGACTGTGGAGAGCCTTATCCTGGCCAAGGGGTTTTGACTTCATGTAGTAGGTAATTACTGTAAGATTTTGATGGGAAGAGCAATATTATAAACAAGAATGGAAGAAGAGTCTGACAGGACCCATTGGAGAGTGGAAAGACCAAAGGTAGGGAGATAAGTTAAAAGGCTCTTATAATGCAGATCTGAGAAAATGAGAGACTCATAACAGTGGAGGAGAGGGCAAATCAGAGACATTACCCGTTTAGGGAAGAAAAGTGACAAAGCTTGGTAAGATATTGTATCTAGAGTATGAAGAAGTGACTCCAAGATTTTAGCCTCAGAAGCTGGAAAAATGGTTTTCACTACTGATAGACCACAGAATGTGAGCTCCTTGAGGACACAGACTTGTATTTTTGTCTTTGTATCCTTTACATCCAGCACAATGCCTGATACTTATTAGGTACTTAATATATGCTTACTAAATGAATTTATGACATAGGAGAGGGATATGGGGGTGCAGTTTAGGACTGAGTAAACTAAATTATTTTGAGTAGAATATCCCAGTGAAGCTGTCCTAACAAGAGGTTTTGATTGAAGATGTCAAAGAAGTGATAGCTGAAGAATAGAGGTCATACCCTTGTGACTTTGCTTAAGTCACAACTTCCTTGGGCCTCATTTGTTTCACCTGTAACATCAAGGAGTTGGATTGGATGACTTCTGAGATCTTTTCTAGTTCTTAGCCTATGATCCTATGATCTTATGAGTGAAAGAGTAAATTACCATATTAACGTGAAATAAAACTTGTAGGTCAACATACTTTTACATATTTTTTCTTCTTCATCTTATGTATGCCCTTATATAATAAGGGCAGTATTATTCCCATTTTACTTATAAAGAAATTGTTAGTAATTTGAATACTGCTGAATGACTTCTCTAGATTACAGTTATGATCAAGAAATATTATACTTAGAATAATCTTGAGAGATTCTTGTTCAGACCTGCTGTTTTATAAATGAAAAACTGAGGCCCAGTGAGGGAGATCACCCAGCTAGTTTATGGAAGAGCTGGGACTAGGATCCAGCTCTTCAGAGTACTGGTCAAGTGCTTTTTCATTATGCTATGATAGTTGTGGCATCACATGACACATGAAAGAAATCTCTTAACTCCCAAACCAGCTCTTTTTTCATTTTAGTATTCACAAAGACTAGATTTGAACCAACTAGATCAACTTCAGATTACTGCAGTTTTTTTACAAAGTCTAATTATATTGCCACTAATTATTATTCATATTAAAAATGTTTTCTAATTTACTTACAAGTTTTGTGTCATTTATCCTATGTCCTAAGACAGACTTAATGGAGTTGGTGTAGCATGAGCTGATAGGAAGAATAACTAACAAAGTACCAGTATGCAAATTCAGTCAGTGATGGTATCAGAGTGCTTTAAACCAATTAAAAAAAGACAGTCAAGGAAGTTGTTGAATGTGTCCAGGTGTGAGGTTATCTGTGGCCCAACTGCAGACATTTATTCTAGTAATAGTATTCAGTTTTGCATCATTACAGTCTTTAGTAATTGCAGAATAATAGCAGCTTGTATTTTATATAATATTTCAAGATTACAAAGCCCTTTTTACGTGTATTAGATTCTCACAGCTGTCTGAGGTAGTCAGTTATTATTATCTTAATTTACTGATGAAAAAACTGAGACTTAGATGTTAAGTAACTTCCCTAAGGTTATACCGAGTCAGTACCAGGACCTAAATTTTAGCCTTATGTTTGCAAGTCCAGAGTTCTTTCTCCACTTTACCACATCACCTTAGAAGAAAATGAAACATTTTGTCCCAATTTCTCTGATATTTTTAGGTGAATAACTTAGCTTTTTTTTACTTGAAAACTAAGGCAAACTTTACATTTATCTTTCATATTACATTTACATTCACCTTAAACTTAAGGTGAAGTAATATGAAATTGATGTTTTATTCAATTAACATTTCTAAACTCAAAATTTAAAATTTAAAGAGAATCTGGCTGAGAATCCAATTCATTCCTTCACTTGGCAGCATTTTGGAATAGAATTTATTTTGTTCTTAGCATTTGAATAGTTAACAATCTCTACCCGTTCTGTATTCCTTCTCCCTACTCTCTGCTCTCTGTCTCTCTCTCTCTGTGTCTCTCTCTCTCTCTCTCCCCCTCCCCCTCCCTCTCTTTCCCCCCTCTCTCTCATTTTTTTTACTTGCTGGGTCATATAGTATCTATCATGTGATACTTTTTTGTTTTTGTCTGCATCCGTCAAGGTATATTTAATTATATTTGCATTTGTAATGACGTTTCAAATTTAAAATGCTTTCTGATTTACAATTCTGCTTCAATTGTATTGGCATATTTTTCCTCAAAGTACGGCATGCCAGTCTAAAGTGTATCCTGTTTTGTTTGCAACTGAATCAATAAAATGTTAAATGTGTATTTTGAAATGTAGCATTATTAAAATATCTTTTAAAAAAATATTTGCAGTCTTTTTTTTTTTTAAAGAAACATCTATCTTTTCATCTACTGGGAAAAGATAACTTTCACATCAGCAGTAGGCTTGCTTTATGAAGTATAAAAGAGATTCTCACTTAAATGCTACTCAGGCTCAAAAATTCATCTTAATTAAGCTACTCTCCTGAGGTTCCCAAGTACCTGAAACCTGAAAAACGGAGTCAAGGAAAGTTTAAAAGGGGATAAAGAAATTAAAAAAAAATAAAAAATATGTATATTAGGAGAAAATGAATCAGAATGTATAAAAGATTAGTAAGTATTTAAAACAGTTAAATAATTACATTTTTAAGCTATCACTCAGGTTTGTCTGGTGTTCAACCCTAGGAAAGGATTAGAATCCCTGGTTTTAGGCCTAAGTTACTCTTTTGTTGGTCTTTACAACTACTGTAAGAACCATAGACTTCAAGTAAGTTATTCCTTGGTAATAAATTAGACCTTAGGGAAATGTTAACTTTCTAATTTTTACTAGTCCTTCAAATTATGAGTCCAATTGGTTTTAAAAACTCCTCAATGGCTTGAAAAAGTTAACATAACTTTCTTGTCTAACCTAGAGCACAAAAATAACTTGCTTATGCTTAGGATTTGTCCTAAAGAGTTAATTTAATGAAATAGAAAATTTATTGATAGAATATCTCACATATGAAATCCATGAATGAAAATCAGACTATACATTTTTAAAATTATATACTTAATGTTTTGGCAGTAACTTTCACTCAGAATATTGTAAGTTGAACTGATTTCAACAAGTTAGTTAATCTTTTCTCTGAATTTTTACATGCATGAATTGGTTGTTGAACTAAACTAGAATTTTTAAAATTCACGATGTTTTTTTCTGACCCTCTTTCTTGACCAACTAGATGGTCAAGCCATATTTGTAGAAGTCCTTCACTGAAGTAGGTAGGCATCATTGAAAATGAGGCAAATATATCTTTTTTTTTTTGCTTTTTGGAGGGGGGAGGGCAGGGCATTTGGGGTTAAGTGACTTGCCCAAGGTCACATGGCTAGTAATTTTAAGTGTCTAAGGTCAAATTTGAACTCAGGTTCTCCTGACTTTAGGACTGGTGCTCTATTCACTGCACCACCTAGCCACCCTTTGGCAAATATATCTTTGTGTATTACCAAAGCCTATCTTAAAAAATTATCTTAGGAATTAATTTACTATCTGAAACACAGTCCTGCCAGTGAACTGCCAAGTTTATTAGCTTTTTAAAAAAATTCTTAAATTGTACTTATCAAACATTGGAAATAAAATTTTAAAAAATTTTTGACAATGTCTGTTCTAATGTATCTGGAAGGAGTAGAAATTTCACTAAGATATTTTCTTGCATCAGTTTGACAGGTGTGTTTTAGAACATAATATCTGAATTATCATGATACCTAGTATCTTTATGCAGTCAACTTTAACCAACTTTATGATCTTTGTCCATTTTTATACATTCAGTAAGGTTTTAGATAAGTTTAATTGTTATAATGATGCACCATAAAAAAAAACATAGTAATATTGTAAAATGTGTACTTCTCATAGAATCAAGCTCAGAGCTTGTGGATTTAAAATGTATGTCTTAAGTACATAGTCTCATTGTGCACACTTATTATCCTTGTTACCCCTTCAGTTTTAGAGAGAAACTTGTATAGCCTTAGGATTCTTCCACACAATTAAAGCTTCAGTTTTAAATTTTAAAAATTATTTTATAACGTTTTATAGTCCTTAATGTCCATATTCTGTAACTTCATCATTTGTGTAAAAATAATGCTTTTCTAAAGGTTTTAAGTTTCTAGTGTAATTTAATAGCTGTGAAGCATCAGTTTGTTACCTCTGAAGTCCAGACAATAAGGCGTTTTAGTTTAGTGTTATTTCTTATTGTAGTAAAGAAGAATATTTTCCCTTCTTTTTTTTTTTTCTTGGCAAATTTCTGTAACTTTGAAAAAAATAATTTAATTATACTTTTGTCTTAATTAGGAAATAACTCGGTCTCTGATTTAGTAATCTGTGTGAATTGTCTACCTTCCCAGCTCATTCTTGTATGATAGCACCATGCCCTATCCATCACATAAACTAGCCTTTCCTATTTCTGGTAATATAAGGCATAGTTTTTGTGCTTAGAACATCTTGATGAACTATAAATTCCCCTTGCTTAATTTGCTTTAAATACTCTTATTTAAGAATTTTGGCCCATAATAGAATTATATCAGCCATACATTTAGCAAAAATTAGTCTTAAAATTCCAGGCTGTAGAAAGTGATCTCATCCAGAAATTTTATGCAGATTTTTCTGATTAGAACTATCTTAAGCAAACTTATCTTAAGCCACCAGGAAAGTTCAGGAATAAAACAGTAGTTAGTATGTGTTTGAACTTGTTTTTCTAGTACCAGTTTAAAATATTAAAGAACATAGAGACCATTCATAGATTTTTTAGACTTTTAAACTTGTAGGCATCTGACCATTACATTGTTAACTGAGAAGAAGTTATACAGATGGAATGAGAGCTGTGCCTCTTATACTTTAATTTGGATCTATACTTGGACAGAACAGACCTAGATCTCATTTAAAATATTTTGCTTCTCTATGAAAGTCTTATTTCTATCCATATCTTCACAGCTTTCAGCTAAGTTTGTAATATAAAGAATCTTTGTGTTTTCTTTTTCTTTCTTATCTCTTAAATATAAGGTATAATATATACCTGTAACTTAATTCAGATATTTAATAGCTCTTGGTTGATTGGATAGAATAATCTCATAAGTATAATAATAATAATACTACATTTAGGAATTCTTTCATTCTATAGAGCCATTTGAGAGGTCTTCCTAAGAATTAGGGCTACTTTTAAAACATATTCTTTTATGTGGTTACCTAGGTGGTACAAATTAAGAGAAAATTTATGACATGAGAAACTAGCTAAGTATAACAGTTTTTGAGTGCATACCTTTACTGGTTATGGTCCTCGAGCCATTGAGGACGGATTCCAAGCCTAACCAACGTTCAGTTTTCCATCTAGCATTCATTTTCTTTACATGTTCTTGATAACTTGCTTTTAAAAATTGAATTCCATGAAGTCTTACTTAATGCATAGGTGTGAATTAGACCTTGAAAACATAGTCTCAATTTTCATGCTTTTTCACATATAATTTTGAAAATTTGTAATGGTTAGAGACAAGACATTTGTATTTAGTATGCTTTTGTATATTTTGGTGACCTGGAGAGGAAAAACAACCTTCTGATTCTACCCTGATATTACTAATTTAGATATATCTTATAAAGGAGGTTATCCTGCCATAAAATTTGATATATTTCTAGAATGTCATTGGAAACAGTTGTAGGCTGATTGTGATTTGGTGGCCTGACTGTGTCTTTTTGCACATTTAAAATCATTAGACTTAGCCCTTAAACACTTTATTAAGTGATAGAATTCCAGAGTAGGCTATGGAGTATCTCTTCTGGACATAGATTGGTTCTGCTACCAGTCCATCTGCTAAGGAGGATGAACAACACCTTCTGTTCCAATTTCATTCACTGAGATGCAGAAACTGAACAGGTAAGAATTCTTATTTATGAAAGCCTAACCATCTGTCCTGGTATTCGCATTCTCAGATCTAGCAATTAAATGCCATTTAGGAGTTAGTGAAAGATTCTGATTTATTATTAGCTTCATCAACCTTTTCAGGCATCTATTTTCTTTATCCTCTTTTCTTTACTCTTATTTCTTCTACACTTTGTTATATCCTTTACTTATTTCTACCTTTGCTAGTCTTTTTCTTTAGGCAAAATTTCTTTGGGCACCAACAGGTGAATATTTGTGCAATCATTTGCAGAACTTGCAAATCCTTAAAATGGAGCCCTTTAAGAAACGTATTGTGAAGTCTGTTTTCAGTATAAAGATAGGGGACCAGTTAAAAGCAGAAAAGGAATAAAAGGAGGAAAGATCCTGGATTCATTAGAGGGGAATGGCACAGTTAAATCATATTGAACTTCCATAGGAAAAAGTGCAAGATGGTACATAGATAAAGCAATACAGGTTAGAGCAGGAGGGAACTAGATATAAATAAAGAAGAGAAAGGCTTAGGAGTTATTTCAAATTCAATTCAACAGACAGTTATTGAGGGCTTACTGTATAAAGCACTGAGAATGAATGGGAAATATATACCACTGTGGGAGAAAATAAACACACTGATATTGGAATATATTTAAAAAGACTGTGACATGCAAGGATGTAAGTAATTTTACTACTTTAATCTGCATTCTGTTAGATTGTTGTGACCAGTTTGCCACATTTAAAGCATTTATGCAGCTCTTTAGTTTGTTTTTTTTAAACTTGGTTCATTTCTAAACTAGTTAGCCATAGCCATAACTCCTGGTGTTTCCCCAAGACTTCCAAATAGCTGAATTTACTTGTATGTGTACATATTATTCCTTCTCTTGCCCTTCCTCCCCCATAGTGTACTAGCCAGTCAACTATTTTACTAGTTGAGGCAGTATGTGTGGATTGGGCTGAAATTAAAAGATATTGCACAGTGGGCTTTATGTCACTTCAGAGAGATGTACACATATAAAACAAATAGAGTAAGGTTCTTGAAGGTTGGACTATTTCACTTATCTTTCTATTTCTAGTGTCTAAAACAATGAATGTCTGGCATATGGTAGTAGGTCAGGCATAGTAAGTGCTTGTTTTTTAACTAAAAGTAGTTTTCTATCAACTCTTGATAATTGACTTAAAAACTACATAACATTAAGCCAACGGCCAGCTCTGTTGTGTAGTTTGTCCATTCTTCTCCCCTAAATTAGACATTCACTTTCCTGAAGGCACAGAACTAGATAAGATTAACTCCTCAGTTTTCTCCAGTTCTTTGAGTATTCAGCAGTAATTAGCAAAACTTTAATTCTAGATTTTTTTTTCCTCTCAAATTTAGATATAGAAAGCATTTCAATTAAGCAACTATTAGCTAGTGAAAGAGGCTTTAAATTTATAAAAGAAGTATTACTCAAAGGACTTTATCTCATTGCAGAGATGCCTGCATGTGAAATAGATTACTAGAGTATATAATTAAGTGCCTAAGGGGATGGAATGAACAATAAATGTTAGAAGAGGTCAGAGCAGGGAAAGATCTCAGTAGGCTGAAATATTCTAGGAAAAGCTTCATAGAGAAGTTTAAGTTTCTATCTGGGCCATTTAGGTGTTAGTGCTTTCATAGTCTTTTCCCAGACTCTGAAGTAGTTAACCATCTTCAAAAGCAGTTTCTTCAACTCCTTGGGATTGCTACTTGCTACCTAATTGTTGTTTTTGTATCTCGATAGTCTAACTTTGTCATTTGTGTTCTTTAATGTTTAAATTCTTTTGCACTACTAATATTCTAAATGTCACAATTTGGCTGAAGTTCTAGTTTCATTGACTAATAATTCAGGGAATGTCTTTAAAGTTCCTTATAGCTCTGACACTTTGTGCTCTTCCAAATTCCATTGGTTGGTAGGGTTTGTAGTTTCCTATAATTATACTAGGATTATAATTTTGCAGAAATTCAGGTAGTTTTAGGAAAGTGTCTTTATTATCCCCTCCAAATGTTCCTTCATAAATCTAATTGTTGCTTCCTGCTCTTATGGATTCTTGCCATTTCTTGTTATGTCAGTTAGCACCATCAGATTAATTTGTTACCATTAACCGAAGCATACGAAAACCAAGAGGACCATGGCATCAGGGAAATGATGATGTGACTTGCAGTTGACTTTGATTTCAGTGAGGGAGGGCTGTGCAAGGTCACCAGCCTCACTTTCTCCTCCAGAGCTATCTGGATCCAGTGACCAGATATTCATTAGGATGACTGGAGATGACTCGAGATGCAATAGGAGACCCTGACCCTTTTAGGCGAAGGCCTTTTCACAAACTTAGAGTGAGGTAAGGCCCGTTCAGTGAATAGGCCTCTTTAATAAGTGAGTCAAGGGATGGCCTCTTTAATTAGGAAAAAAAGAAAAAAAAAACCAAAATGGGAGGGGAAGACCCTCAAGGTTGCTGTTCCAAAGAGAAACATTTACCCTTGACATTCACTCTAAGCCAGAGGGCCCAAAATACAGCTATTAAGTGGAGCATGGGCAGGGACCTATTGTGGTCCAATCTATGAGCTTTCAGAGGTAATAGGTTCAATGTTTTGAGGAAGGGAGTGAGGGAGGAAGGAAGAAAGGAATCTAGCCAGTGAAGTGGGCAGCTTGTGGCCATCAAAATTTACCTTCCTTTGGAGAAAAGGAGAACAGAAACTTACTGGAAAGCATATATTAATTTTTTTTTGAAGATCCACTTAATTTGGCCCAACTTAATTTCATATAAGCTGTAAGAATGCAGATGAAGACATTTTTAAAGATTAAATAAAATGGCAAAAATGAAAAAATTACCCTCATGTGGAGTCTTCAGTTCAGAAAAATACTTCACAACACTTTTTAATTGCTAGTGAATTAAGTATTATCAGTTTTTTATTTATGTTCAAATCTAAATATAGTCTGAAAGAATCAATGCAGAAAAGTTGATTTGTGGTGACATTCCCACTACTACGTCAATAAGAAATTTTATTTAAAACTGGATAACCAATATTTGTAGTTGTACAGGTCAGACACCTGACTCTTGCTCTAAAATATTCCCAAAGCATTAATGCAGTATCAAGTAGCTATGAAGTTGGGAACAATTGCTTATTTCAATTGGACTATCCTTTTCCACTTCATCCTTTCATTCGTACAATAGATAACTTGTGTGTGTTTGTGTGTAACATAACCATCATAAAATAGCTGACAAATATAAACTAGTTTAATGTGGTTCTACCTGATTAATTCATATATTTATATTGTTCTATGCTACAAAATTAAATGTCAGATTTATGTTTTGTTATTTTGCTATGAACACAGCAAGTATAGATTTACTTGTAATATAAAATGTACTGAGATTATCAAAGTATGATTACTTAGGACATCACCTGGAACTCAGAAATAGTTTGATTATGGTGAAATTTTGGTTATAATGGTATTTGATCCTTTGTCATGGGATTTGACCTGTAACTGAAATTTACAAGAAAAATCAGACTGGATCATATATTCTCTCTTCCCCATTGAAAGTATTTCCTAAATCTTAATCCTTGGTCATAGATACTTTCATAATCCCAAAAGGATTATGACAGTGATTGACACTCTGTCATACTATGGGCTCAAAGTGGGGTGTAGGATGTACTTTAAAAAAGAAGATCTGATATGGTATTTGATTGTACTCACTTGCTGGTGATTTTAAAGTTGTTTTTTAAAAAATATTGCTTTGAGTATAGCAGTTTACATTTTCAAAGATAGATTGAAAGAGGTAAGCCCATAGTTTTCTTTATGAGGTCCCATTTTCATATTTTGCCCTACAGGGCATCATTTTGAAAACTGCTTAGCTCTCTGGTTCCCTTAATAACTGGTTGATAATTCAAGTAGGTTAAATTATTTTATAATGTAAAATTTCTCAAGTGATTTTGCTTTTAAAATTCACTTTTATATTTTTGTGTGATTGTGCAAATATTATTAAATAACCAGTTTTGCTGATCTTATTTTGAGAATTACCAATGAATTAGATAACTTGGTCTTGTCTTATCATATTGCACAACTGGTTTGCTCTGCTAGGGGAGGTCTCAGAAGATGGGATATTCAGGAAATCAACTCTTAGTTCCCAGGAACATTTAGTTAAAGGCTTGCTTTAACTGAAATGGTAGAAGTTACCCTAATATGAAGTTTAAATTTCAAGAAAATACTTCCACAGCCATTTTCTCATTGTTAGGAATTTGAGTAAGATCAGGCTGCATTAATATAACTAGTGCATATCAAGATATCGGTTCTTGTCCCACACTTTCCAGCAACAATGGTAGAGATTCCCAGTAGTTTTGGGGAGTACCCAGTGCCTTTTGAGGATTGGGGGGTTATGTATCTCTCATGAGTATTTCAGTCCCATGCTTATTTTTATTAGAACAAGAATTGGGCATTGCTGATGAGTATTTTATTATGAGAAAAGAAAGGAAAATGTGAGATTTTCTGTAGCTTCTTTTAAAATGGGTATAGAGAATAGACCATAGGATACATTTGGGTTAAAAGGGTTCATTTGATGAGGGCTAATATTAGACAGACCAAATTAAGAGAGAGAGTGGTACATGGGAAAAAACCTCTGACTTTGAAGTCAGAGGATTTGAGTCCAAAACCTGACCCATTTTCTCCCTATGATGACCTTGAGCAAAAGTCACTCAACCTCTCTTATCTCTCTGCTTCAGTTTCCTCAGCTGTAAAATGAAGAAATTGGTCTAGATAAGGTCATTTCTACCACTGAAGCTATGGTATTATGAATATTTAGAATTTAACACATTTTGGAGCTTTAGATAGGGATGGATCAAATATTTATTAACTGCCTACTATGTGTCAGGCACTGTTTACAAATATTATCTTATTTGATCCTCACAACAGTTCTAAGGAAGTATTCTCATTTTATAGTTGAGGAACCTGAATGAGACAAGCAGAGGTTAAATGACTTATCCAGTGTCATACTGCAAGTTTCTGACTCCAGATCTCACATTCTATCCACTGTACTCTATCAACTGCCCCTATACTACCTAACTGCCTTTAAGGTAAAGGTAAAAGGTAAATGAAGTTGTTAAAACAATCTAGTTCTCTATTTCCTAGTACTCTTGTTATTATAGAACACATTGTTCCTTTGCTTTTATAACATTAAAATCAAATTAATCAATTAAATAAAATAAATATAATAAAAAATAAAACAAATTAAATTAAATAATTAAATTAAATATATATTAAATTTTAAAATAGCACAAGTTCCTTTCTACAAAACTTAAATGTGAGGCTAAATAAATAATAATAAACTACCAAACTATTATTATCACTGTCACACAGAATCTACATAGTATTTGCATATACTTGAACTTTATAGGAATTTATGCTGAAGTGTATTTTCTCAAGGGCAGCTAGGAAGACTCATCTTCCTGAGTGCAAATGTGGCCTCAGACACTTAACTAACTATGTGACCCTGGGCAAGTCACTTACCCCTATCTACCTCAGCTTCCTCATCTGTAAAATGAGCAGGAGAAAGAAATGGCAAACTGCTCCAGCGTCTTTGCCAAGAAATCCTTAAAAAGGATTTAAGAAGAGTTGGACAAGACTGAAACAAATATTTTCCCAAAGTTCCATCATAATGTTAGAGCTGTATTCCTTCAGGCAAGGACTGATATTAGCTGGCGTAAAGACATAATAAAAATTCCTATAATTCCCTGCACAAATACCTGGAAACATCTAAATATATAAATTGATAAGATTGTTTTATTACTTTAAAGAGTTTTAATTGTAGTGATACTCCCTGCCATTTGGGAAAATCATAGTCATAGAAAGTGACCAATCAACATTGGACAAAATTTCTAACCCACATTAAAGTTCCAATTTATGAATTGTTTCAGACTTATAGTGTGAAGTGGAAAGTATCACCACATTTTGATGGAGATTAGATTTGGATAAAGATTAAACGATGCCCAACAGAAGCTTTATTAACTTAGACCCTGCTAGTTTCAAATCTTAGACTTTAAATACATGAAAATTGCCAGCCTGTATTGTTAGAGCAGTGGTTCTCAACCTTCCTAATGCCACAACCCTTTAATGCAGTTCCTCATGTTGTGGTGACCCCCAACCGTAAAATTATTTTCATTGCCACTTCATAATTGTAATTTTGCTACTGTTATGAATCTATCTGATATGCAGGATGTATTTTCATTGTTACAAATTGAACATAACCCACAGCTTGAGAACCGCTGGTTTAGAGAGAAGTTCTTCACTGGAACTTCTATATACTAATGAAATTATACCTCTGGACAAAGAAAGAAGGAGAAGGAGGAGGAGAAGAAATAATAATAATAATAATTAACTTAATTCTTCCAGGCTGGGCTCTAGCTTATCTTTTGGAATGTTTGTGAAGCAGAGATTTAATAAACAAAAGTATAAATAAGATAAGGCAGAGAATGTCTTGCCCAAGTAGGTGAATGAACTATTTGCTGGGTGTTCTATAATAACTGGCATTTAAATAGCAGTTTAAGGTTTGTAAAGCAAACATGATATACATTATATCACTTAATTATATTACTAGGGGCAGCTAGGTAGCAACTAACTGGCAAAGTAGATAGAGCACTGGGCCTAGAGTCAGGAAGACCTGAGTTCAAATGTGGCCTCATACATTGACTAAACTGTGTGATCCTGAACTAGTTGATTAATAACTCTCTTCAGCTTCCTTTTCAGTGAAATGGGAATAATAACAGCACCTACCTTCTAGGGTTGTGGTGAGGATCAAATGAGATCGTTGTAAGCACTTAGCACAGTGCTTGGCACATAGCGAGGGCTATGCAAATGTGAGCCATTATGTTTATTTTTGTCGTTATCATCATCAGTAATTTTTGTTATTATTGTTTGTTAGTTCTACAGGTATTATTATCTTCAACTTAATAATGAGGAAACTGATTCTCACCGAAGTTGTGACTTACTCATTTATTACGGACACAACCAGTGAGTGTCAGGAGAGATTAGACCGGTCTTTTCTGACTTTAAGTCTAGCAGATGCCACATATCCTGTCATTAATGAAGGGTGGATCAATTTAGGGGTAATTATATCAATCTGAAACTTTTTTTTAAAAAGCCTAAATTATGGTTACAGACTGACATAATTTCAGTTTGTTTTAATGTTTAAACCAGAGAGTAATGTTCCAATTGTAATATATAACCCTTGGGGCACTATCTCTTACAGACCTAGTATGGTTTCTTCTCTAGCCTCTGGAATATTTTTAATTTCCTGGGAGCTAGGGTGAACATTAATTCAAAGAACCATACTCTATCACTTCTAAGCCACGATCAGACTAGTGATGAGATTATTCTATTAGTTTGGCCTGAATGTTGAGTAGGAAGATTGTCTGATGGGGATTGGGAATTGGGACAGAGTGCCCTAAAATTACTTAAATCATTGACCCCTCCTGTCACCTCCAGAGGTATTTTTAATCCAAAATTCCTGCTGAGAAACTGGTCTTAGAATTGTACTCATAGGCAGTGGAGTGGAATAAAGAGTCTGTGCTGGGTTTCTTAGTCCCCAGGCTATTTTTAAAAGTTCATACTGGCCTGTGGTGCTGTGTATGTGTAGGAAGCCCTATGCTCATGGCACAGATGTCTACATTCAATCACAGAATTATAATGAAACTTGATATCAAAGTCCATTTGTATATTACAATCTGACTTCACCCCTAGAATTAAAGTGGAACTTCACATAGACAAAACTGCTTTGGATTCACTACAGTTCTCTATATTACAATGTTAAAAGAGAAAATTAACATCTCAGACTAGGGGAAAGTTTCCAATCTCATGGTTTGATGCTTTTTTTTTTTTAACTAACCCTTTCCTCCCCCTCTCCCCCAAGTAAATTGAATTCTCTTGCTGTCCTAATACTATTATATATGAAAAATTACCAAGCATAGCTTCAGCTGGTCAGACTATGGAAGCATTTTTGAATATTTTAGGCAAATATAATGTTCCCCAAAGCTATTCAAAAGCCTTTTGAGTTAGAGAGTACATTAGTTTGGTATGTCATCTAATCCAATTTCAAATTAGATTGAGGAAAATGATTTGCAATAGTAAGAGTTTACGTTTATAGTCTGAGCTTGGACATATCTAATCTTTAGCAATCCTGTGAAGTAAATAGAGCAGCTATTATTATGCCTTCTGTGCAGATGAAAAAACTGAAGTGTAGAAAAGGTGTTACTTGCCTGGTCAGTATGGAAGCCAAGACTGAAACCCAGATTATTTGATTCTTAGCCCATGCTACTTACTCCTCCAGCCTTGGATCACCTCAGAGTAGGACTTTAGGATCCTAGATAGAGGTTTTAATCATAAGGATTTAATATAGAAATGTAGCCTTTAAGCATTTAATTTTTTTTAAAAAGATATTTGTCTCTCTAAGGTGTTTAGGTACATCCTACCTGAAATAATAAAAATAAAGATTTTAATGGCAAGAATACGATCTCAATAGGTCTCAGTCTCCTCTTCAGTTACAAACTATAACAAAATACTCAATACCTTAATGGTAACAAAATAAATATAAGTCAGATATCCTGAATGAACTTAGTTTAAATAGTGATACAGAGGAAACATGGTTGTTTGCTAGGTAGATTTTTTAACTCTATCAGTTGGATGAAAGGTGGCTTTCCCTGTACAGGCCAGCCGCATGCCACCATCAATTCCTCTACTAATGGAATAGTAGACATAGCACCAGAGGCAAGTTCGTGAACCAGTATCATTTAGAAGTTCTTAGGTTATTCATTTGGTGTCCATTCACAACTGAAAGGTGATTTCCAGATCTAGATGAATGTGGGCCTCTTGACTTGGTAACCAGAGCCCAGGTATATTGTCTGATTTTGGAAGAACTTGTTTGTCTAGTAAGAACTGTTTGCTTAGAGGTTTGTGCATTCTTTAGATCTGTGGTTATATTGGCCTGTCATCAGAGGCTCTGTAAGAAGAAGCCAAGCTTAGTGCTGGTCCTTGAGTACCATACCTGTTATTTGTACATACTTTAAGTACTGCCAGTATATAGCACCTGTTGGACAAAAAAAAAAAAATTCTAATCCACCATACTTTTTACTTTCATGTTTTATGGTCTTTATGGCCCAGGTTGGCAGTCAAGGTCTGCATTTTCTACTAATGCTTCTTGGCATATGGTTAAATATGTATCTATTAGATTATCTTATATTAGAAAAGAAGAATTATGAACATCTAGAATGAATTGTAGGGAAAGAGTACACTATTGAGGAGCTAGTAATGTTCTCAGAAATAAATTCTAGGAACAAACTTTCTGCTCTGTACTTTGTTTTATATGCATGTTTTGCTTTTTTCTTCTTTAAATCACTTAACTGAGGAAAAGTATAAATCTTTTTTTTTCCGTGATGATGGGAGAAAGAAAATCTTAAGATTTGGGTGATATCGTTAAATAATAATGTTTTTTAGATTTTTCAACCACACTTATGATTTTTCACAAGTTTAGATTTTTTAGTGTACTTATTCATTGGATAAAACTTTAAATACCCCAAATCTGCAAAATGGATCTAACGTTGGAGAGAACCCTAGAGGGAAAAGACTTTAAAAGTTGACTCAAGGTTATTTTCCTTCTCTCAGTGTTTACTTGAACTGTATTATCAGAATTTCTAATGAAGAGAATTTGTTTTAGTGCTTTGCATTTAATAAACAATGAATGCATCTTTTCTACCCTTCCTTGCTTCCAGTTTGGATATTCCTCATTCCACACTCCCAAGATTTGAAGAGGAAATAATTTATTTTTTTCTCCCCATGACTTTTACCTCTTAATGATTTGCTGAAGTAGACAACAGTAGAGCCTCCCAAAAGCTTGACTAAAGAAATAAAGGAGATATGAAGGGCTGATGAAAATGTAAGAAAGAATGCTTAAGTGGTCTTTTAACATCAGATTTATTCTTATCAGTTCCTTAGCAGTTGGGCCAAAGAGCTTATTCTATTCTGATTACCTTTGTCTGAAATTAGACTTCCATTTTCCACTTTACAGTTTACATTGTGAAATATTTTTAAAGTAGTAAAATTGATATTAAATGTTACTTCTTACTTGGTCTTAAAAGGTTTTTTTTTTTGAAACATTGTTTTGTAATGTTTGATTACCTGTATTAGTGCTTTATGAAAAAGGCTTTTCTCTGACAGCCAATTGGAAATATACATGGGATATGTATAAACTTTTCTTTAAGGTCTCTGGTTTTAAATTCAGGAAGAGAGAGTTTAGTAGCTGAAAATTGTTTTTAAATGAAACAAAACTTAGCATATATGACATGTTAGTGACAAAAATTGATTTCTCTTTTGCGGTTGATCTTTGAATCATTTTAGTAATGTTTTCTTCTTTAAAAAAAACCTTCAGATTTAGTGTATTATTGCAAAGGACTTTTAGAATTCTGTGCATTTACCTCTAACAAAGAATTTTAGCTTTAAATGTTTGTAGAATATTCACCTTTCTCACTTGATGCTTTCACTAACAATTACTAATGCTGCTTTAAAAAATGATCACTTTCTGATAACCCTCCTATCATCCAGAATGTACTATATAAAGCTAAGGTGGTGTGGTATGAAGTTTACAGCTTACCTTCTTTCTACTCAGGATACAAATGGCTTTTAATTGTCCATTTTCTACTAGGCTTTATCATAAATGTTAACATTTGATAGGGACCATATTTTAGCTTGACCCCAGTTTTTACTGAAAAGGTATTAATTAGGGGAAACAAAGGAAAATCTTCTGACAGCCCTTACGAAACCATAAGAAAACTTGCCTCAGGAAATCAGAATATTTACTCTTAGCAGCCAAGATGATATAGCTCTTCTTCCTCTGTGCTTACCATATTCAGGAATGTACTCTCACCTTAATTTTATAAAGTAATCTTGATACCATGGTATGTGCCTAAAGGATAAATTAATAGTACTGCCTGGCAACAAAGTCCTTTATGTCTGTCAGGCTTAAGTACTATTTATGAAGTTGTTAGCTAATTATTACTTAGTTTTGTATTCATACTTTTTCAATTATAAACTAATGTTTTAGTTCTTGATTAATTAATTCAGCAATGCAGATAAAAGCTAACATTTTACTGGTCTAGGAATATAGCAAAACAAATATTCAGTTCAATAGTATACCTTTATGAAGCACCTAATGTATGTAGACCATGGTCCTAGGTGCTTGGGAGAGATAAAGATAAATCAGTTCTTTTTTCCTAGGGGAGTATAATGTAGGGTAGAAGAGATACTACTCAAGTAATTATAGTAGCTAACTATAAAGAGAATTTAAGGGCATATGAGAGGTTAAAAACAAGGTACTGTGAACATATTGAGGACAAGCATTTATTAAGCACCTGTTATCTTATGGGTACTGTGCTAAACACTTTACAGGTATTACTAAATTGATTTTCATAATAATCCTGTGAAGGAGGTGTTGTTATAATTCCCATTTAACAGTTGGAGTAACTGAATCTGATGGAAAATTAAGTGTTGTAGCTAAGTGTCTGAGACTGAATTTCAAATCAGATCTTCCTGACTTCAGGTCCAGTACTCTTTCCAGGGGGATAATGTCTGATTAGGTGAAATTAGGACAGATTTCTTTGCAGATTCCTTCAGCTGGAATGTACCTTTTCTTCATTCCTGCCTCTCAGAATCCTAATCTTCATTTAAGGTTCAATTTATGTATTATTGCCTCTGGCAGATTTTCCCTCATGCTTCCTTGTTAGTATTTTCTCTCCTTAAGTTACTTTTTATATACTTTTTATTATGTACTTGTTATTTATTTCCCCTATTCTCCCTAGACCATAAGCTCTGAGTTCAGGAATTGTTTCATTTGTGTCTTTATATCCCCAGACCCTAGAACTGTGCCTTGCACAAAGTAGGCATTTAATAAATGTTTATTGAATTGAATTACTAAGCACACACCCCACCTTAATAAATTGATATTTTGGGCATGTGACCTTTAGCAAATACGAATATATTATTTTTCTCAAGGGTTGTTTTTTTAAAATTAAGTTTAATGAAAAAGAGGATTAATAGTATTTATCAAATATTACTTTCAAAGCTGTTTTAGTAAAGTGAACTCATTCATTTGAATTTTAAAAATTATTTTCAAATGTTTGATGTGTTGTCCTTGTATTCACATTTGTACTTTTTTTCTTCATTTTTGTAGGTTCTGCCGGAGACTCACATTTGGCCTCAATGTGAAATTAAGGTAGAAAGACACATCTACATGTGTTGCTATTAGGATAAGTATATTCACTGGTCATGCCTGAAGAGGGAAGTTCAGTTATAGACAGCTGACTGCTAGCAAATATAAATGATTATCCTAGAAGTCAAGCCTCTCTCCTGTTTACTGGAGTGAAAATCCCCTCCAGATACCAACGGAATATCAACTACAGAAAATGCTTCACGTTTTAAGGATGCCAGCCACCTAGATTCATGCACCCTCTCTGTACAGTTGTTGTGGATGGTTTGCCATCTGAAAGCTCCTCAAGCTCTTATCCAGGCCCTGTATCTGTTTCTGAAATGTCTCTGCTTCATGCTTTGGGCCCAGTGCAGACCTGGCTGGGACAAGAGCTAGAGAAGTGTGGCATTGATGCCATGATTTATACTCGGTATGTCCTCAGTCTTCTGCTGCATGATAGCTATGACTACGATCTACAGGAACAGGTATTTACATATTTTAGATGTTTCATACAAGCAAACTGTTGTTGTCTCTATATGTGTATGTATTGTTGGGAGGTCACACTTGGAACAATGGAAAGGGTACTCAGTTGGGAGTGAGTAGACCTGGGTTCAAGTTCCTGTGCTACAAATTAAAACCTGTGTCACCTGGGGCTTTACCTCCCTGGGCCTCAGTTCTCTTAACTGTAAAATGAGGGGGTGGAGCCAGATGCATGCTAACGTCCTTTTCAGTCTAAGTCTGTGATGCTGTGATCCTATGAATTTCTTGTTCTGATACATTTCCCATTATTTAGGAAAACTCTGTATTCTGACATTTGGTTATGGTATATCCTTGATATATTGTGTTAACATTAAGTTAACAAATAGCCTTAAATAACATGAAGTATCATAAGTTACTTAGTGTGAAATAACACTAACATGTTAAAATAAATGCTTGTTGCTTGTAATTAAATTTTTAAGTTTTTGCAGAAGGTTCATGCTAAACTACTTTTAAATCAGTGTGCATTATAGATCAGTAAACTCTCAGGTTTGGTTGAGTAATGTACTTTTTCCAAACATAATAGTTTCTTTCCTTTCTTTTTGTCCACCCTATCCTAACCTTGAATGACTCACTATATAAATTGATTCCTTATATTCAAAAATAGATTCCTCCAACTGGGCTTAGTTTATGTGCTGAGCTTAAAAATTTTTTTTACCAATTCCAAGTACTCAAACGAAATTTCAGACGTTTTTTCTACCACAAAAGCAGACACATTGGAAGTGAAAGTTGCAATTGCTTCTTAGCTAAGATCGTATATTTTTATAGAACCTTATAGGGATTGGGAAGACCTAAGGGACTTTGAGGGTTTTATCTGTGGTTTTTGTTTTCCTTTCCTTTTTGATAATAGTACTAGCCTCATCCCTACCCTGAAACTTAAGTCTCAAAACAGTGTTAACAAAAGTCTTAGTGAAGTTTTAAGCTATTAGTGATTAAAGCACTAAGGCTTGCTATACTTCTAATGTGACTTCTATGCATTATAATGTGGCTCCAGAGAACAGAACTAGGATCAATGAGTGAAAATTATAGGGGAGCAGATTTTGATGTAATAGAAGGGAAGACTCGTCCCTATTTATTTTGCCTTTGTTCCTTGTAAGATATAGACAGTGGGGGCGGCTAGGTGGCACAGTGAATAGTACACTGGCCCTGGAGTAAGGAGGACTTGAGTTCAAATGTGGCCTCTGACACTTAACACAAAAAACTAGCCATGTGACCTTGGCAAGTCACTTAACCCCAATTGCCCTCCAAAAAGAAAAAAAAAAGAATTCAGAGATGAGGTAAGATATAGATGGTTATTCAGGATGAAAAGACAAGGAGAGGTTATAACTAGGTTATTTATATACTTAGCTAAATATCAGAAAGGATTAGCTTTGTAGCATTACCCAAGATGGAATTTAATACTTTCTGAGATACTAAGTTTCTCTTTTTTGCTTGGGTTTAAGTAAGGAGTTCAAATGACCATCTGTCAAGGATCTCTTAGGTGAGATTCATACATTGAATGGGAAATAGAATTTTAGGGAACCTTTAAAATCCCTTCTAAACCTAAGATTTTGGTCTTTTATTATTTTTTTATATCTGTCCTTCAGAATTCATGAACACACTCTTGATGTTTCATTTCTGTCTAGGCTTTAGCTGCTTTTTCACTTGGGGAAAGAATCATCAATTTAGACTCAGAAGTCATCTGTCTAGTCCAGGGGTTCTATGGACCTGGGATCCATAGACTTCCAAGGAGTCTGTGAACTTGGATGGGAAAAAAAATTATACCCGTATTTTCCTAACCTCTAAATGAAATTTAGCATTTCCTGCAATTATTTAAGTTTATATCAGACTATTCTGAGAAGGGCTTCTTTATTGGCTTCACTAGACTGCCAGTGGTGGGGGGAGATGGGTCCATGATACAAAACAGGTTAACCCCTGATCCAGTTCAACGTCTTCATTTTATGAACGATAAAAGTTAGGCCGAGATAGTTTAGGTAATTTATCTACAGTTATATAAGTAGTAAGAACAAGAATCTCTATTTTATCTTCCTACTTTTGTTGGTGGGAAGTTGGTCTGAAGTTGAGATTTTAGAAGGAGGGGTGACATACTTAGTGGACATCTGGAGGCATTATTTTAAGAAAATTTTGTCTTATGAATGTGTGGTTCCAGTACCAAATTTTCTTGTTATTAAGAAGACTTTCTAATAGAATAATTTTACTGGAACTTTTTTTTGTATGGCATTCTAAAGCTATTGAAGGAAGTTTTATTTCCTAGCTCAAAAAGAAAAAAAAATGTAGAACTCATAATCATGATACTTCCATTGTAAATACATTTTGATTAAGATTTTAAAGGATTGCAACTTGTCACTGCTTCCATAACAGTTTGAAACATTAGATGAATCTATTTGTTGGCTATGTTTCCTCTTGCATTTGAATATTTTTATTTTGTACATACATTCTATCTTAAGTTATGTCTTTCACTTCCTTTGTATGCCAGTTTGTATGACATAATCATAATTTTGTCTGGTTTTCTCCCTATTTATTAGCCATTCAGCTTTGATTTTGTTTTTGACTTAAAGAATATAATGCATTTTTATAGTACTTAAATATTTTCTCATAGAACACAACATATTAATGTAATTAATATGTAATTAATTTTATATTATGTAATTAATTATATATTTAGCTAGTATGACTAGCATTTCTCAATCTTTTTAAGTTTACAAGTATAAACTTACAACAAAACAGGGTGAGAATTCACTTAACATAGACTATCCATTTGCCTATCTGTACCAATCATGCTTTGTGTTTGTATGTATATTTTCATACACACATATGCATATGAAAGGAAGGAGATGTGTCCTCTCTTTTCTTTGCATGATGAATATCAACTGTAACTTCTTGGACAAGAACCAGTAAGAGGGTGGTAAGGAAATCCAAGATTTGTAGCACACACCAAGAGTATTTTCTTAATACTCCCTAACAAAGTGCTTTGCAATGTAGTTGGTACTCAGTACTTGTTGATTAGTTAGTTGGTCAACCTAGCATACAAGTCTTACATACTCCAAGGGGGAGCAATGTCTGAAACTCAATAAAAATGTCACCTTGATACTAAAGTGATCCTTTTTTTTAGAATTATATTTTAACACTGACATATTGTTTTAAACTCTACTTACCACTTTAGGAGAGTAGTGCCTCAGTTAATCCTACTAGGATTCCTTTTCTAGAGTTTAGAATTATTTTATTTATTTTTAAATTTTATTTCAAAAGAATATGTAAAAGGAAAAGTTACAGCGTCATGAGAGTTTTGTATAGAGTTTAAATTTTTTTTCTCTTTATTTTCCTATCTACTGTTTCTTTTATTGTGGTGCTGCTGAGATATTTAAAGAAATTGACTTGTTGATTTACATTTTGTTAAAATCTTTTAAGTACATAGATTTGGAGATTTTAAAAAAATGTTTGACATAATTAAAGATTCCTCTAAGAAAACTTTGGTAAAATATACTATGAGTTTTGTAATCTCTCTCATTAAGATACCTTATAGGTAGCATTTAATAAGAGTAAAATTTTCCTTATGTTCACATTATACATTGGTGATTTAAAGTTGTTAAGGAGTGTCTCTAGCTTATTTAGCAAACTGTAGAATGTTTTTCAAGACAGGAAAAGGGAAATGACAAAACCATATTACCTTAATAAAGTTATGTGACCAAAAGGCATTTATTAATATCATCTATTACAGGAAGCTATTCCATTGTTTAGGCCACTTTGCTTGTTTGCTTCTGACTGAATATAATCTTCTTATTAGAAGTTCCATAGGTAAGCATAAATTACAGTGTTTGAAATTGCAAATATGTAGCATTCTTCTTTTCCATTACCTGTCAAAGATCTAAGACTTCATGAATTGGCATTTTAATTTAGACCCACAGTGTTATTCTGGTCAAAAAGACTAACCTGAGTAACATTAAGAGGGGTAGGAAATCTAAGCAGAAAACATTAGCAATTAGCACTAGCACATTAGATCTCTATTTTTAGGGACCAATCTTCAAAATCCCTTTACTTGTAACATAAAGTCATCAGTTACAAGGCATTCCCTAAGTACAATTTGGATTAGGTTTAGCGTCATCTGCCGCTCCTTAACCACAGTCTCATGAGACCTCTCCATACAGAAATACCCTATAAAAAGTTTCCCCAGCCAAAGTAGCATCACAATATTGCTGTTAATGCATTGTAACAAAACTCCATCTTTAATTGGAATTGTAGCAAACCTTTTTTTGGGCAAAGAACTGTTAGTTCAGCCAGTCAGAAAATGGTTGCTCAACAGAACTCAGAGTGTGCATATGATAGCTGAAGATCAAGACAGAAAAGAAGATGGGGACAGAAAATGAGAAATTTTGGGATTATGATAAATAAGAGTTGAGAGACCCAGCAGAATAACCACTAAAACTCATCTTCCTATCCTTTACCCAAGAAAGATGAAAGACGTGTGGGAATAGCTCCTCCTGAGTCTCACCAAAAATGGAAAGAATTGCTAGAGTTTCTGGGATGGGGAAAGGGATATGTTAGGGAAGGAGGATTGAGCGGTGAAAGAATCAGAATTACTATTATAAAGGGTACAGTTTCTGCTCTTTGTACTAACATAATCTTTTCTAGTCTGAGTTTGAGCCCTTAGGGAATTCACATACCAATCCTTTTTATAAGATTGTTGCTATGAAACTAACTGTTCCCTGCATTATTGTTTTGGGGAACATTGTTTCAAATAGATCTATGGTTTATTTCCATTATTTTGGCATATTGCTACCCAGAAAACATCTGCAGTTTCACTTTTTCAAATGATTTATAAAAAATTGTAATTAAGACCCATCCAAGCATTTAGTTTTAGAAATGCCTACTTATCCCTGGGTCCTAGTTTGTATCTCTAAATCAGTTCTCTAACAATAAGAAAATAAAGATACTATAACTTATTCATTGGTTAAAACAACAACAACAAACCCTACACAAGTATTTTTCAAACCAGATTACAGAACTCCAAACAGCTGTTTGAAAGGGAAACTGTCCTAGTTCAACTTTTAGGACTTTACCTACTACTACCTTATTTTGAGCCTTGTATGAATTGATGCAAAGTGAAGAAAACAAGGAGAACAATATGTGTGATCATGATAATGTAAATTTAATTTTAAAAAAATAGTGAAAAGCATTTGAACTCAAGATTAAATGTAGTGACTAGATACTAAAACATGTCTCCCTCTTCTCAGGTTGGAATGCTGAGTGAAATGTCAGGAAAGGGCCAGGTATATGAATAGTGCTTTCTTTTTCTCTCTCTCTCTCTCTCTCTCTCTCTCTCTCTCTTTCTCTCTCTCTCTCTCTCTCCCTCCCTCCCCCCTCCCACCTCTCTCTCTCTCTCTCTTTCTCCTTCCCTCCCTCCCTCCCTCTGTCTGTCTGTCTGTCTCTCTGTCTCTCTCTGTCTCTCTCCCTCCCTCCCTCTTTCTCTCCCTCTCCCTCCCTCCCTCCCTCTCTCTCTCCTTCTCTCTCTCTCCCTCTCTTTCTCTCTCTCTCTTCTCTCTCTCTCTCTCTCTCCCTCTCTCCTCTCTGTCTCGTTTTCTCTTTCTGTCTCCCCCTCTGCAAAAAGAATCAATAAAATTTAAGGAATAAATACATTTTTGCTGTTACTGAAAGGGAGATTGAGATTTGAGATGCTAACTTGTGAACATTTGGTGTTAAGACTCCAAGGGAAAAAGGAATTATAGACTTTTTGTGGGGGATGGACATGACCTGGTTGATGTTAAAGACAATGGTAGAATTCTCAGTAGGTGGGGGGAATGGGTTATGGAATAGAGTAACAGAATTTGAGAACCACCAATCTGAGATTGGTTTCCTCTATTGAAGAAATTGACCTTTTCTCCGCATTTCTGTCTGATCCCAATCTCTTAGTATTCCTTTCCCTTCAGCCAGTCTCAATGTGTATTTATTGCTGCTTTCCAGATTAGTATGTCTCCCTCTGTCACCCAAAAAAACCCTGTTCCCCAACTCTGTTCCATTTTAGCACAAGTGCCATCCAGCAAAGATGGAGAAAGGCCACTAACTGATTTAGAAGGTTTTTTGTGTTGGTTTTTTTTTTTGCTCTTTTGGAGGGGGGAATGCAGGGCAGTTGGGGTTAAGTGACTTGCCCAAGATCACACAGCCAGTTCTTTGTGTTAAGTGTCTGAGACCAGATGTGAACTCAGGTCCTCCTGACTCCAAGGCCAGTACTCTATTCACTTCGCCACCTAGCCGCCCCTTACACGGTTTTTAATACAATTAAATCTCCTAAAATAGAGCTTTCTAAATTGTGAACAAATGATGATTTCTGGTGACTATCATCCCCTCCTTTATGAGAACATGCTAAAATATTACTCTGCAGGGATGAAAACAGAGTAGGAAAAAGAAGAGAAACTAGTTTTGAAGTTTATAAAATTGAGAGTATATATAGGATGAACATGAATAAAGATGCCTCAAAGTTTGAAAGAACTAAATCTAAAACATAAATGGAATACTTTGTATAGTTGATAGTTAATTTACAGAATTTGTTATCCTGAGAAATATTATGTTTTATTTTCTCAGTGAATCTGTGATATCACTGATGGAGTTATGTCCTTCAACAATGAATATCATAATTTATCCACATCTTTGCATTTTGGTATTTGTCTATGTCCTCCAGTAAATCTGCAACATGTTTTGTACCTTAATGTTTCTTAAAGTTATCCAAGTGCCATTATAGTATGAGGGTTGTCTTTCTCTAATTCTTTACTCATTAACCAGTCCACCTGCTTTTCCAGTTCTGTCTCTCCTCAATATTGGCTTTTTTTCTTTTTTTAATTTCTTTTTCTGTTTCTTGCATGTAAGTTACAGCTAATTTATACCCACCATATATCTTTTTGTTGTCTTTTGGGTTACATGTGATTTGGGTCTTTGGAAATTGTGGTGTTCTATTATTTGCAGTCATAAAGCATCACTGGAAGAATATCAGTATAAAAATATGTGGTTTTATTTCAGAGAAAAGTTTGAGTTTCATTGAGGAAAATTTTAGAAAAAAATTATAGAAATTCATTCTGCTCCCTTTCCTTATTAAAATTTGAGCTGAGCTTATTACTCACCTGCAAAATGTCAAAATCATGGCCTTGACATCATCTGTGTGTTAGACCAACTCTGTGAAAGGACGAACGATCTCATTTCAGCCAAGTTAGTCAATAAACATTAAGCCCTACTATGTGCTATACCCTGTACTAAGCATTGGGCTACAAAGAAAGGCAAAAACAGTCTCCCTGACCTTAAGGGGCTACAAAGAAAGGCAAAAACAGTCTCCCTGACCTTAAGGAGCTCACAGTCTAATAATGGAGACAACATGAAAACAACTCTCTACAAAAAAGATATGCACAGAAAAGTGGAGCTAATCTTAGAGGGAAGGCACTAACTAGAATTAGGGGGCAGAGAATGTCAGGAAAAGCTTGCAGTAAAAGGTGGGATTTTAGCTGGCACTAAAGCCAGGAGGCGGAAATGAGGAAGGAGAGAATTTGAACCTGTAAAAATTGGGATATTGGAGGGTCCTATGGAAAGAACAGCAAGGAGAACAGTGTCACTGATTGTAGTGTTGGGGGAGAGGGGTGGGTTATGAAGGGCTTTGAATGACAAACAGAAGATTCTATATTTGGCCCTAGAAGGTGGCTAGGTGTCACAGTGGATAGAGTGCTAGGCCTGGAGTCGGGAAGACCTGAGTTCAAATCCAGCCTCAGACACTTAAGAGCTGTGTGACCCTAAACAAGTCACTTAACTGTTTGCCTTGGTTTCCTTATCTGTAAAATGAGCTAGAGAAGGAAATGGGAAACCACTCCAGTATTTCTGCCAAGAAAACCCCAAATAGGGTCATACGGAGTTGGACATGACTGAAACAACTGAACAACAACAACAGAGGGTGAGAGGGAACAGTGGAGCTTATTAAGTTGGGAGAAGGGTGACATGGTCAAACCTGTGCCTTAGGAAGATCATTTTGACAGCTGAGTGGAGGATGGCTTGGAGTGAAGAGAGACTTGAGAAAAGCATTGGATTATTCAGCAGGTTGTGAAGGCCTTGAAATCTAGGCAAAGGCATTTGAGATTGCTTAGGTTGGCTACTGAAGCAGAGTGACATGAAGAGATCTATGCCTAAGGAGCCCATCCAGTAGTGATGTAAAAAGCAGACCTCATATCTATCCTGTTGCATAGGAATCAAGTGGTGAATATTGTTTGGAACTGTACCGAGGTATAAAATCCAAGTTTCTTAGCAATCATCTTACCCAATTTCCTCAAGGGAGTTTTTGGGAAATATTCTTAACAAAGCACAACTTCTGCATCTTTGATTCAGGGACCTGAAGATCTGGGATAAGCAAATTTGAAGCTCAGATTAGGATGCAAAACTTATTTGTTTTTTTCTCATCTAGGCAGAGGGGTCATGACTCTTTGACTTAAAACCTAATGTCAGGTGACTCATTTTGAGCACCAATTGACTTGTTCTGTGAAACAAGAACATCGACTGTCAGAAGTGCTGAGTGAGGAGATTTGATCCTATCAGAGTCTCGCTGTGTGACAAGAAAGAAAGTATTGAACTTAACACCCAGTTTTCCCAGCAGAATAGCACCTATCTCTAATTTGTACAGAGGTAGTTTTTAAGGACAAATGTGACAATACCTGTGAAATTGCCTTGAACTCTTGAGAAAAAGGCAAGTCTAAATAGCCACAGTACTATTTTTTTGTGTTTAACTTAAGACAATTTAAGGGAGCCAAGAGGTTTGAAATGTGTTTTTTGCTCCCTTTCAAAAACTTTTTATTAAAGTTTCCTCAGTCTAAAACATGTTCAAAGCATTTCAGTTAGAATTCTTGAAGCAAATCCAGCAAGGACTTTTCCTCAAGTTCTAGTAATAACCATGAGTACTTGAGAGACTTGGATTTGCTCCTTTGGAAATATCCTTACTGATAGCTTTTAAATTTATCCATTTGCTTTAGAATATTTCTGTATTAATGCAAAATGTTGGCAAAATTTTCTAAATTCTTCTAGTAAACTGTAGTTCGAATCTTGCAGTTTGTAGCAACAATTGATTTAGATTATTCCAAAGAAGGCAAGGTGTTTGTCCTTTAAAAGCACATATGAAGAACCTTAATTAGAGTTTAATGTCAGAAATGTGTTTGCCCACTTAAGTCAGACTTCCAAGGATATTGCATGTACATGTGCATTCTTTTATAAAGATTTAGATAAATCTTTACCCAGGCAAATCTTTACTAGTCAGAAAAGTCTGACATTGTGTTCACTGGTCCATCAGTAGTCCTTCCCTTCTGTAGATTGGTGCTTTTTCATATCTCTTCAGAACCAAGCTTATTACTATAATTTTACAGCATTCCATTTTGATTGTTTTGTTGTTCTTTCCATTTATATCATCATTGTGGTCATTATACTATTTTCCTGATTCCTCTTACTTCTCTTTACATTAGTTCATATATTTTCCCATGCTTCTCTGTTTTTATTATGTTTATAATTTCTTACAGCACAGTAATATTCTACCTTCATTCACTACCATGCCTTGTTTAGCTACTTAGTGGACATCTGCTTTGTTGCCAGTTCTTTTTGCTATTCCAAAATATGCTACTCAATATATCTTGGTGTATATAGAACCTTTTTTTTTTTTTTGGTCATTGATCTATTTTGGATATATGCTTAGCAACAACTGAAGGTTTCTGTTATTGCCTACTGAATTAAGATTAAATCCTGGTCACAGCATTCAAAATCTATCACAGACTTACTCCAGCCTACTTCTCTAGCCTTTTCTGTTATGCTAGCCCTACTGAGCTAACCTCTATTCCCCTTTCTTTACTTATCCTTTCCCATGCCTGTATCTTTGATAACATCAGTCCCTTTACTTGGAACAGCCTGTTTTTCTCTTCCCTTCCTAATCTCCTATCTCCCTTCTCCACACTTTCCCTTAAATAATATCCTCAAGTTCCAACTCAGGTGCCACTTCCTCCCTGACAATTCCTACCCTCCAGATGAAAATGATCTCTTCCCCGCTCAGATTTCTCATACAACTTTGCCTGAACCTATCCTCTATTATTTCTCACCCTTGCATTTTTTTCACTGTCAGATTTCAGGCCCCTTCAGCTTATAAATTTTTATATCCCCAAGGCAAGAACGGGCACCTAAGTTCACCATCTTACTCTCATCTTTTGATGCCTCTCTCTCTCACTCAACATTTAGCTAGTTGTCAGATTTTGTCATTTCTGTTTCTTCTTTCGCCTTCCCTTCCCTTCTTTTCCCTTCCCTCCCCTCAACACAACCATTACTCTGCTTCTCTTCTTCATCACCGTTTATCTGTACTCTTGAAATAGCTTCCTGTTTAGTCTCCATACCCCAAATTTTTCCCCATTCCAGTTCATCTTTCAGGTAGCTTGCAAAAGTGATATGGGGGTGACCATGTCCCACTACTACTCAGTAAAATCCTGTGACTCTCAGTTACTTTAGAATCATATATAAACTCTTTTGCTTGGCATTTGAAGCTGTTCCCAGTGGAGAGAGAGAAAATAGGGAGTTCTCCTGAAGTGGAGCTCTTTAATTGGAGGTTTCCTGCTTGAAATGTAATGCATAGACTGGGAGGTGGGGGTTGAACTAGATGACCTCTGAAGTCCCTTCCAGCTGTAACAGAAAAATATTGACTTGATTTAATCTGAAGCTAAACCACTGTGAGTAAGGATATAAGTTGTTAGAGATAATATTTTATTTTATTTTTTGGTGGGGATTATTTGAGAGATACTTTAAAAAAGATTTTCCTTTAAATGCTAACTGTAGCTGCAAAAGGGTTTGTTTTTTCCCTTCCTCACTCCAGCTCCCATTTTCCTGTCTGTTGAGTCAGTTTCCTTCACTGGGTCTCAGTTTCCTCATCTATGGATGAGAATAGATAAACTGTACAGATCCTTCCAATTCCAAGATTATAAGAACAATTCATTGCAGCCTCAACAAATAGGCACTGGAAAAGTACTTACCAATTGACTTGAACATGGAGAAGTATTACCAGTGTGAAAACTTTTGGCCATAGCTCCACCTTAGTGCTTCATTCATAATTATATTCTACCTTTAGGCACCTGGCTTTGGAAACACTTACCTTTACTAGGATCACTTGATTATGTCTAGGTCTAAGAACTTTACTTAGCACCTAGGAAAATCTAGGCTGGAAACTAAAGAAGGTTATAAGTGGAAAAGAAATGTTGTAAAAAGCATGTTGTTTCTTATGCTTTCTTCTCTTTTAAGAATATCCCTGCAGAAGGAATGACATAAACTCTAAACTGGGTATCTTGCCACACAGGAGAGTAGGGGGGATGGGGATGAGAGGTGGGATGATGGAGGGGAGGGCAAAGTAGCGGGGAGGATTGATAGAAGTTACACACTTCTATAAAGGGACAGAGACAGGGTAGAGAATAGAACGAGGGGGGGGGG
>CM053592.1:137483755-137501445 GCA_028646515.1 Pseudochirops corinnae
CTGTGGAGAGGTTCTGCATAATTACACATATACAGCCTATATTTAATTGCTTGTCCTTCGGGGGGGGAGGGGTGACGAGGGAGGAAGGAAAAGAATCTAGAATTTAAAGTTCTATAATCAAATGTTAAAAATATATATGTATACATATATATTATTATTATTATTAATTGCATCCAACTGGGAATTAAGATACACAGGCACTGTGGTAGGGAGATACATCCTGCCCTACCGGAAAGTCAGAGGGGCGAGGGGGAGGACATAGGAGAGAGCAGATTGGGGGAGGGGTTATACAATGGGATGGCTGTTTTGAGGTGTTGGTTAGGGGAAAGACGGGAGAGCATTTGTAACTCAAAATCTCATGGAAATGAATGATGTAAACAAGAAAATAAATAAATTAATTTAAAAAAATAAAAAAATAAACTTAAAAATAAAAAAAAAAGAATATCCCTGCAAATCACAAAGTCATCAGGGTTAGAAAATTTTTGAAAGAAAAGTTCAAATATTTCTTTGCAGAAGAAGAAAATTAAATAGCAAATTTTAACTGCTTTCAAAATTACTGAATAAATTTTAATAAATATAATTTGAGACATTCCAACAAAGTAACATACTTCTAAATGCCAGAGTTTAAGGAAACTTGGCAGATAGGTAACCCTAAATGAGAACAAAATAAAAACTCACTTTTTACTTTCTACTATGTTTTAGATTTCATGAGAATTTGGACTTGTAGGAAAAAACTTGTATTTGGTAAAGAATTTCTCTTAGCCTTGTGATATAATGGATTATAGGACAGATATGCCTAAAATTACAGGATATTAGAGTCCTGAGATTTAAATTCACGGAATTTCTCTACATTTTATATGCCTGTAATTCAAATCTCAGTTATACTATATAGAACATGAATTTTTTAGAGCATATAGAAACAGATAAGTGAATTTCAGAGAGATTGCAGAAAGGAAATTTGAAACTGTCAGATGCCAGCCCCATTCCCTTCAGACAGAACATTAACTTTCCATATGATTTACCTTTTCTCATAGTAGTTCTCGTTAGGGGATCATCTGTCTCTCCCACAGTTGTAAATAACAAATAACAGGTTTCAAGATTGTTTTAAATAACCATCAAAGGAAGAAGAAATGTACCATTCATATTTAGTTACCTAACTTCTAGTCAGAAAATAGAAATAACATCCACCTAGAAAACTAGTGATTTTTTAGGGTATCAATTAGATAATATCTATTAAACTTTTCCTTACCAAAGGAAAAGAAATGATGATAGATTAACACTAGTTATGACTTAATATCACCTCCTCCATAATAATCTAATGATTTGTTTCACTTCTTTGTTGTGAAACCAATGTTTATAATTCTGAGTTGACAGATTATAATGGAGTGAATTGAGAATTGCATTCCCTGTAGTTAGAATCCAAGAAGCTTTTTTAAAAAGTCTTCTCCTATCATCCATGTTTTTGTCTTCACTGCTGAGTTTGGACTCAATGGCTTTTAAAGTCCCTTCCAATCCTTCATGTATGATCCCAGGAAAATAAGATTTGATTTTAAAAGGCCATACATACACACATACAAATACATAATGCATACATTCTTAACATATATCTGTCTTCAACCTCTCTGCTTTTTAGTTTGAAGGATACTTGAGGGCATAGCCATTATCTAAATTTATCTAATATTTTCCTGATACACTATATTATGAACCATATCAAAGATTAGGAAGGATATAAGAAAGCAGAGAGATACTTTGATTTGTAATGTATACTAAAAAAATTAATTTTACCTAGAGGTAAACCCCTGTGGTATAGTGGAAAGAGACCCCCTTACTTCCAGTTTGGAGTAGAAGGATCTGGGTTTGACTCCCTGCCTTTCATTAGCTGTGTGCTCTGCACTAAGGCCCTCACCTCCTCTGAACTCCAGTGTTATCAACTATAAAATGGAATTAATAATACTTTCATTTTCCATTGTATAAGGTTATTTGTGATGATCAGGTAAGATCATGTATTTTGTAATGCATAAAGCACTATGTATTTTTGTAATAAAATATTTGCAAATGTGAATACCTGTGAATAGGTTTTTTGATAACAGAAGGGAATATAGGTAGAAACAGTTTTATTTTACAGGTAAAAATATTGTAGATTCTCAGGTTAAACATGAAACTAATTTTTGGCATCTGTCAAATGTCTGAAGTTTGTTCAAGCATTTGTTTTATTTTTAAAGTAGAGACAGATAGTGAACTGTTCTGAAGCATTGTGATTGCCATTTCCTGGGAGGCCTTTTGGTTTAGTTATGGTTAATAGTATAAATGGTTTTGATATGTGAATGTGATATTTAGATATGAGAAAAGGTAACACAATGTCCTGTTTAATCTTGGTTATTTAACTTTACTGCATTTTATTTTAGGAGAATGACATCTTCCTGGGCTGGGAAAAAGGAGCTTATAAGAAATGGGGAAAGAGTAAGAAGAAGTGCTCAGATCTAACTCTTGAAGAAATGAAAAAACAGGCTGCTGTCCAGTGTCTTCGCTCTGCTTCAGATGAAGTAAGCCTAGAATTTTAGAGTGCTTTTTTAACATTATTTTTATTCATATTTCATAACCACATTTGAATTTGAGAGATATTGTAAGATTATTTTATATTAGTAAGTAGTCAAGACTTCTTACATTTTATTTCAAAAGGAATTTCTAGGCCCTTCAGCATCACAAAACAATGAATCGATTTTTGGAAACCAATTGCCTATTTTGTTGAATACACCTTTGTCTAAGCTAGGGAATCAAATGAGTTTATATCTGTTTTTTAAAAAGCATATGACTAGACAGTAATTCATGTTAACTGAGGTTTTTAGTTGATTGTAAATTCATTATAAACCACAAAATGCAACTAAAAAAGCTTATTCTATTTAAGTTACCTTAATATCTGTAGAGCGTGTAGAATTATGGAGGTGACATTTCTTTTCCACACTGAGCTGATCAGCTCACATATGGAATGTTTGGCGCTAGAACCTTTCCAAAGAGGGTAACAAAGGTGGTAAGCAGAAGAAGATCATGTCATATGAATATCATCATCAGTAATCTCATTTGGTTTTCACAACCATCCTGCCAGATGGGTGCTATTATTATCCCTGTTTTCCCATTGGGGAAACTGCAGCAAATGCCTTGTCTAGGGTCATACAACTAATAAGTGTCTGATACTGGTTTTGAACTCAGGTGTTCCTCACTCCGGGTCCAGCACTCATCTCCTATACCACCTAGCTAGCTATATCAATTAAAACAATTATGTATGTTTAGCTTGGATAAGAGACTTGGGGACATGATCCAAATATTTAAAGACCTTTTATGTGGAAGAGCAGTTCAGTTTATTCTGCTGGGCTCTGAAAGGGCAAAATTATGAGCAATGAATGGAAATTGCAGGAAGGCAGATTTCCTTTAACTTAAGGAAGAACATCTAATAATTGGCACTTTCCCGTCAGTTGTTACTTTCCCAAGAGTCTTGAATACAATACCTACCTAGCAAGTCTCAAAGCTTTTTACACAGAATCTTGAATCGAAGTTAGACCTATAGAAAAGTTTCCTACGTTTAAGGCCATGTGAATATTGCAAATACCTTATCTGCTTTTCTTCCTATTAACCAGCTTCTTATAAAAATGAAAAATGCAGAGAATCGTTCCAAAGACACTTAGGATAACCTATATCAAAGAGCATTTTTGAGTTTATTATTTAATTCCATTCTGGCCTGAACCACGATAATCAAATTATGGGGGGGAAGAGGTAATATAGGGGTGATGGTGGTGGTGAGATGCTAACGTTTAGGTTAGAAAATTACACAGGATAAGAAGATGTGAATGGTTAGGGTCACATATCTTTGGGAGTATTGAATTACTGAAGTAATATGCTATCAAACCCTAAAAATTAATTAACAAAGAGTCACAGAGATTACGCAACTACTGTTAACTCTGAAAAAAATGCCAAAATGCTCATAAAGGTAATACCCCGACTGTTAACTCTGAAAAATAAAACCAAAGAGCTTACAGTGGCAAGCAAAAAGCATTCTTTATTCCTTTGGAGGAGGAAAACCAGATACGTGCCAAGGCCTCCTCTAGGAGGAGACCCAAGACAATGTGGCTAAACCTTGATTGATAGACAGACAGACAGACAGATAGTTGTGTCTACACAGTGAGCTGTAGCCATGACAATGAGGGTGTAACAGCTACAGTGAGGCAAGTTGGATTCATAGCAAGGCTTCATGAGTGGAACATGATTCCTGCAGGTGTTTGTCTGAGCTCAGGCACCACCTGGTGCAAAGCAATTCTAGTACTTGGCTGCAGGAGAGAGGGTGAACGCAAAGGATTGTTGTTATGCCAAGCTCAGATTACAGCTTGATTGCTGGACCTTAGCTCTGGAAAATAGGGGGTCTCCATAGTGAAAAGAGAGAAGTAAAAAGAGAAGGGTGTTCTTGGCATGGGGATCCTGACAATGCTAAAACTTTGAAAAGCCTTTTGCTATAATAGTACAAAGCAATAGCCTTAGAGACTTTTCTTCAATTTGGTATTGCCTGTGTGTATGTAAATATCCATATGAGAGTTCTTGTTAGATATGACAATAGAGATAACTTTGTTCAGTTATACTTTGATTATCACTGTTAATCAGAGTATAAAACAGATGTGATGAGATATTAGCTATTGTCATAGAGGATGTCCCCTGCAGAGCCCAAACAGAATAGATGGCATATACATCTAGCTGCTTCTGTTTTTATAAGGTATTATGCTAATAGTTTAAAGCACTATTCTATAGAGGCTCTCAAATGAACTCTATAGTAATAATGATAATATTTACAATTATAACAGCTTGCATTTACATAGTAGTTTGAGGTTTTGCAAAATATTTTGCATCATATTATCTCAGTTAACATAACCACTCAAGTGTTTAGCCTAACAATCCACACAAGAACATCCAAGTAGACTAAAAGTGTCTATTGTCTGACTACGATACGCAATTATATGGACAGTCCATTGAGCTGATCCATCTGTAGCATATATCTTGGACAGACACTGTGGATCAACAATGATCAGATATAACTGAATAAGAGAGGCTAGCATGCATTTAAGAAGTTTATGTGACACTTATAACAGTCCAAAACTGCTCTCTGAAACACCACCTCCCCTTTTAAAAAATACCAGTATGATGCCAGTTAAAGTATATGGCTGCAAATCATAGAACATAACAAATTTCAAAGAATCAAATCTTTGGGTAACTCAAAAGTAAAAACAGGTCAAATGAATTACAGTTTAGAGTCCTATGCTGGTAGCCATATAACATTATAAGCCCCAGAGGAAGGTCTCTAGCATATTAGCAGACTCCCTATAAAGGATTTAGTAGAACATCTTCAAGTTCTCATTAATTATATTGAATGGAAGGCATGGATGTTTTGTTATATATACATACTGATGAAATCAAGATTCTGTAGAATTATGGAGTAAAATTGAGATGTAAGTATGTTTCAGAATAGGTTATAGGAGATTTTGTGCTGTATCAATATGTTTATTTATGCCTATAAGAAACCCAACTAACCTAGTCCATGTGACCATAACTACTTGTGGCAGTTTACATCAATTTCCAACATATAATATCTAGAAGGATATAGTTTCTGAAATGGTAGCTTTGAAAACCTTAACCTGCAAAGTAATATAGATGTCACATGAGATTGAACATGAAACCAAGTTCTGTGTTGAGGTTGATCTGTACACCTGTCCATCCCTCCCAGGCATGAGAATCTCTAGTGAACCCTTATTGCCTCTAGCATAAAATGCAAGCTCCTTGCCTTGTCATTTAAAGCCCTTCATAGTCTGGCAGTCTCATTTTTCACCACTCACCTTCACACAAAGCCAAACTGACCTACTTGCTCTTTCCCTTGGAACCTGGCGTTCTGTCTCACGCCTGACCAGTGCTCCTTCTCTTTTGGAGTCCTTTGCTTCCTTCAAGGACTAAGTAAAGTGACACTTTGCATTGGAAGTCTTTCCTGTTTCCCATTCCCCTAGTTATTTGTTTTCTTTTTTCATATTTTTTGTATTCATGTGTAAATATTGTTTTTTATTCCTCTATTGCTCCGCACAACAATCACCAAAAAAAGTTCCTTGAGGACAAGGACCGTTTTGGAATTGTTTTTCTAATCCTTGCACCTAGCTTATTGCCTTACCCTAGGTACTTAATAAATGCTTGTTGAATTCAACTGAAATAGGATATTTGCTGTCTATTTCCTAAGGTTAAGGAAATTTTAAGCAGCTAATTATAATAATAATTTAGAATGTTTCAGTTAAAGTTTTTTTTTAAAACATTCTTGATGACACAGGCAGGTTTAGCTTGCAAAATGCCTATGAATAGACAGCATAGTCTAGTAATCCTTTTGACTTTCATAAACTTGATTTATTTTCAAAAACACCTTGGTGATTACCATAGCTCCCAATCTAAATGACATAACCACTTCATAGTGTAAAATAAAATGCAGCTGAAATGTGTTTATGGTAATCTACTGTCATACACTTGGGCATAACTGATGATAAATGTAGGTGTGTTATTTTCTTCATTCCTTAGTAGATATAGCAGAAGAAAGAAATTTACACTTGACCTTGTTGGTTTTAGTATAATTCAGTAAGATCAAGATTGGGGGTGGGAAAGGGGCATTCTTTGGAATTGAGGACTACACTTTTCCTTTGAAAGTTCTTTCTTCTCTTGCCCATTTCTTCCCACCTGGTCTAGGTAGTAGTTACTAAGGATAGAGGGTTAGAAAACAACAGTTTTATAAAGGTTTACACTCTAGTGACCAGTTTACTTGTATTTAATATTTAGGCACATGAGATGAAAACAAAGATTATGCTTTATTGTATCCATATAAAAATTGCCTTTTTCATGTGCTTTGACTCACATAAATGTATGTCAGTAAATGGGGATAGTTATGCTTTTCTTAATATACTTTTCTTAAAATAAATTTCTTGTTGTTTAATGCTTACACTACAGATATAGTTTGCAATTTACTTGCTGTGCTGTGAGTCATCACATAGTAGTGTATGAGGATCTGGCTTTCATGCCAGGCGAGTCCTACGGATGGCACATGCTGGCTGTGTGACTCTCAACAAGTCCTTTAACCTCTCAGTGCTCTGGCAACTCTGTAAGACTATAAATCATAGAAAAGGTACCATTTGCCTTGGAAGAAGAAATTTCCTTATTTAGGAATTCCCTAGTCCAATGAAATCACAGGTCAGTGCCTAACCCTTTTTCTTGGTGAGAGAATTAACAATAATATATGAAAATTATTCTGTGTTTAAAAAAAATTTCCTTTCACTTTAATTTGATAGCCCATTTATTTTGTAGTGACTGTAAATGTAAGAGTTAAGTGTCTGCTGGAAATGAAGAGCAGTTTGCAGTTTAATTAGTTCACAAGGCTAAGCATTTGATTCACAAAGAACAGCTGTCTGATCCCTTCAGTTAGTAACAGGCCACATTCCAAGAAAGGCAATCTGGTGCACTGCAGTTGAAATGTCTTCCTTGGCTAGATTGTCCAGTGCACTAACACAATTATTTAAAATATTTTTTACCTGAACATAATTTCAGACTTTTTATTCATTCAATGTATTTATTAAATAGTTGAATGCAACAAAACTGAAAATCGACATTTTCCAAGAAAATGGTGTGTATCTACTTAAATTATATGCAAGTACGGGGATATGTGCACAAATAAATATACATAAAACCCCAACTAATCCAGATTAATTACAATAAGGTTACTCTGAACTTAAAACATTTTCAAATAAATTACATATTAAACAAATGAAGTTTTATTCTGTTGAATAAAATTAGATGCTAGTGAAAGATTATAATTGATAATAGGTATTTTTAAACTTTTATTACACAGAGAAAATAAAACTGTCTTATTTATATAGTACTTTTAACTTAGAGAATTTTAGAACTAGAAAAGGACCTTAGAAATCTAGTCCAAACCCTTCATCTCAGAGATGAGGAAACTGAAGCTAGAAACTTACACAAGGTCACATGGTAAGTTAGTGGTGGAAACAGGACTTTGTTCTGTGATTTCACACACTTTTTCATTTCATTGGATCCTTACAAGTAACCCTCTGAGATAAGCAAGACAGGTGAGTTTTATTTCCACTTAATACATGGATCATTTGAAATAATCTCATCCATATCTTAATTTCTTCTCTCCCAAGACCCACTTACCCTTTTCTTTTTTTCTTTTTGCACCTTTCCCTCTTACAGTCAGCCACCAACAGTCATTTATTAAGCACCTCCACAAAACCAAGAAGTATGCTATGGACTGGAGATAAACAAAAAAATCTAGACCCTGCTTACAGGGACCATGGATAGAGGGAGATAGATGTGTATATAGAGATTTCTATATCTATCTCTATGTCTATCTATCTGGAATGTGTGTGTATGTACCCAGTATAAATTTTAAAAAAATTCAAGATAGTATGGTAGGGTGCCACCAGCAGATGGTGATCAGGAGAGGCTTTGTGTAGAAGGTGGTACTCAAGCTAAATCTTAAAGGAAAGATGAGATTCACTGAGGCAGAGGTGAAGAAAGGAGGAATGCTGCTCCAAGGCCATTTTCATGCCATGTTATTGCTCTCCAGCCTCCGTCTGTCTCCAGCCTGTCATTCTGCTTCTACCCTTGGGTTTAAACTCCTGATTGGTGAGCTTTCACTACCTGACCTAAACCCACCATATTGCTGCTTCCTGGGTATCTTCATGCCATCCTACCTTGTGAATAGCCTCTGACCCCTCCTAGAAGGGAAAATTTGGAGAGAAAGAGAAGTTCTGTCTAGACATGCTGAGTTGGAGATGTCTGTGAGACATTCACTTTGAATTTTCCAGTAGACAATTGGTGATGTGGGACTAGAGCTCAGGAAAGAGACTGGAGCTGACAATAGAGATTTGGAGGTAATCTATATATAAAGACAATAATTAAAGTCATTGTATTCTTTGAAACTCTTAATGTTACAAGGAAGCAAAGAAAAGATAGCTCTCTCAACACATAGTATTTATTATATAGACTTTCTTGAGATGGAAATTGATTGCCATATATTTTGAATCCTCTTTTGTTCTTTTGTGCATGACATGCTTTTTTTCTTATTTTATATCTGTTTCAATATTTAAGTTTATAATATATTTCTTTTTCTTTTCTTATTGTATATTTAAGTTTTAGTAATAAAAAAAGACATTCTTAATGTGTTTTAGGCAGACTCCTCTCTGTCCTCAAACTAATCCTACTTTATTTCTTCCATCATTTCTCATTTCCTGAAATCTTCCGTGCCCCACCCCCACAACCCTGAAAATATCACAGCAGAACTCTTCAGGGCAACTCAACAAACATTTGTTAAATGCCTGTGCGTTGTGCCAGGGATACCAAGATGAACAATAGTCCTCACCTTCAAGGAGTCTTTCATTTACTGAAGGAACAAGGAATTCTCACAAACATCTATGTTTTTAATTGCTAGGAGAAGGAAACTTAAGAAAGGTTTTGTGAAGGAGGTGACCATGAGCTGGGAAGGTGAAGAGAATAGAGTGCTCAGTGAATACAAGGGGATAGTGCTGGTTGTTGATTGGGGGGAGCCTGTTCCAACCACTGGAGGTGGTTTGGGCACATGCATAGCCGAGAGAGAACAGAGTAGAATTATACATACATAGACTACAGTAGATAGTCAAGTTTGGCTAGAATGTCAGATATACTAAGGGGAATAGTATTAAGTACGGTTGAAAAAATTAAGTTGAAGTTAGATTGTAGATGGGAGAAAGGAGCACTTAAATGTCTTGTTAAGAAATCTTTAATTTTATTTAGTGTGCAGTGGGGAGCCATTAAAAGGTTTCTGTGTAGCATAGTGAATGATGTGATCAGACTTGTGCCTTAGGAACATAACTCTGATGGTGGTATGAAGGATGGATCAGAGGAGAGAGAGACTAGAGGTACAGATAACAGCTAAAAATCATTTTGTTACTCCAAAGCAGACCTGATGAAGAAGTGGAATGTTCATAGTAAGGTAGCTACAATCCCCTCTCTATTTTCTTCTTCATTTGTAAACATGCAGAAGTTAGTCTATAACAGATACTTGTAATTCCCCCTCCACTCATGTAGTCTTTCTTCGTCCTTTTTGGTCCTAATATTCTGTTATTCTGGTTTTTAGCCATCACTGGTTTATTGAAATCTCTTTCAGAGGCCTAATAATTGCCAAATCCATTGGCCTTTTTACAGTGTTTTTTCTCATTAATCTCTCTGATTGACTAGTCTCTTCTTTTGGATACTCTCTCCTCTGTTTTCAGCAGACTATCCTGATTTTCCCCCTGTTCTAACCATGCCTGTGTTTTCATTGACTCTTCATCCTCTTCTATACCTATCCTTAGGGTCTCTCTCTCTCTCTCTCTCTCTCTCTCTCTCTCTCTCTCTCCACACACACACACACACACACACACACACACACACACACACACACACACACACACACACATATATACATATGAGCTAAGAATATATATCTCCAGGAGTCTTTAGAACCTCTCTACCTAAAAGTCCACCAACAAGTCTACCTAAAAAATCAACATGTCCAAAAATTAACTCTCCTCTTAAGCTCTTCCCCTTGTGAGTTCACCATGTTTGCTGCCACTGTTTACCCTGTCTTCAGTATTAGAAATCTTGATGTTATCTTTGTCTCTTCACTCCTACTCTCGTCTCGTATCCAGTTACCATCTGTTTATTCCACCTACATAACATCTTTCACTCATTCCCTTCTCTCTGTTTCCACTTTATCACTTCAGAACAGACCTTCCTTATCACCTATCTGTACTCTTGACAGGTCTTCTCATTTCTGCTCCATCCTCTGTACCATCCTTCATACTATTACCATGATACATATTATTATATTTAGATTATTTCCATTAAATTCCTACTCTAGTTCTTTGTAGCATGGAAGTGAACCCTAGATTCCTATAGATTATACTGATAGTTTACAAACTGATAGCTTCTACATTTCCTCAGACTAGAAGGGATTTATGTATGGACCTTAGGAAAGACTTCATGTCTACCATTCAATAGGCCAGACTTGATAAGTTTGGAAAGCCTTCTCCACAGGTTGGCCACAATGTGACAGCTTCTTCAACCACAGTAACTCTCCAGGACAGCTATAGAAAGGTTGTGATCTGTATCTCTCTGAGAGTGCTAACTCTCACAAAATCAGAGATTTCTGAAGTAACAAAGTATCCCCAGATCTAACCATGTCACTTATCTGCTCCTTACCAAATAAAGTTTAGGTTCCTTTGCTTGGTATTCAAAACCTTCTACAAACTGGCACCTCCATACTTTTCCAGCCTTCCTTCATGTTACATGCCTTTCTGTGCTCCAAGCTCCAGAGAAAATGGACTACGTTTTGCATCGTCCTCTCCCTGCCTTCCTATCCTCAACATGACCTATACTTTGTTGCTTCTGTGATTTTTTTCTCTTGCTGTTCACAGAAGTGTTCATAGGATCATAGACTTAAATTTAGAAGAGATTCAAGAAGTCACCTAGTCTAGCTCTTCATTTTACAGATGAAAAAAAAATTATATCTGGCCCTCTTTACTCTTCTAAAGCTTTCAAAATCACCTTTGCAATTCCTTTTCCTTCTTCAGCTCAAGCTCTTTACCTGTTCCTTTCTCCCTAACCTTATATTTTATTTTATAGGCAATGGGAAGATATTTTAGAACAAATTTGTGAATGAAATGGCCATAGTTGTATTCTAGGAAGATGACTGTCAATTCTGTGAAGGACAGGTTGTCCAGAAAAGAGATTAAAGGAAAGAAAATTATGTAAGTGAGTAATGGGTGTAGTTAAGAGAAAGGTGATAGGGGTCAGAACAATATTATTGATTTAGAATCAACAAGATTTGATTTCTGATTGGATGTGTGTGGTAAAGGTGAGGGAAGAGTTAAGTGGGGCTGAGGTTTTAAGTTTAGGTGACTGGGAGGATAAGGGCATTTTTAAAAATAATAAAGTTGTGAAAGAAGCAGAAAGTTTTAGGAGGGAGAGGGGGGGAATGTGAAATTCCACTTTGGGACATCTTAAATTCCAGGGAGCAGTAAGAGAGACTATTTTTCCCTCTTTTTTGAAAATCATAAGGTTTGTCCTTGCAGGTTCTGTGGTGCTTCTCCTATTCTCTGCTATTTTTCAGATATCACTAAGAGTGGCTTAACAATCACATTCTCTAGGTCTTTCAGTGATAGAATGATAAAGTTGCTTTTAAAAGGTAGCCCATTTGGGCCAGATGCCCAGAATTCATCAAAGACAAACTAGGTGTTTGTGTACTAGCTTATTTCTATTAACCATTTTGTCCTGTTCTTTGCAGTTAAAAAATTCTTTCTTTGGGGGGGGCGCAAAATTAGAATTAAGCATCTCTACCTTTTCTTTATTGTCCGTTATCCAACCCACCCCATCCTTCCCATCCCTTTGATCTTCTTCTTTCCCTCAATATAACTTTCTGAAAAACTACTCTTCTTGTTGTTCCTGACTTTTCTTACACACCGAAGTTCATTTTGAGCTTGACTCTATTCTTACAAGACCATGCTATGCTCTTCTATTTTTCTTCCTTATTGGAATTTTTTCCCTCTTTGTCTAAAGAATTTCACTCTCGAGAGTTTCCCCTCCTAAACTGATTTCCCCTGTACAATTTAGTCCATGGAATCCTATTTATTCTTCCTCTAAGGGCTTAGAAATCTCTGCTCCCAAAAATAAGGTGAATGTCAAATTTTGCTTAAATTTCCTCTCCTAGTCAATCTGAATTCTAGGAGATGACAGTCAGGTCCTCTCCACCAATGATTATCAGATATAAAATAGAAGTCCCCAAATTTATTCTTCTATCTTTTGAAGGATAAAATTATCATGGACAAATCAAGCAGTTATTAGGTGCTCTGCTTTTGGTACACAGAGATAATTCCAGCAGCTCGTCTGGACAGTTGAATTCCCCCATCACTACTATGCCTTATCTCTTTGCCAAGCTTCTGATAGTCTGTTTCTCCTTTTTGTCTTAAGTAGTCTGTAGTATACTCCCATAATAAAATCAGTTTTGATTCTTCCTCCACTGACCTTTGCTCAAATGTGCTTCTTCGTTCTTTCCTTCTCTGCCTCACAATACAACCATAAGAGTATGTATGTCAAGGCAGGCAATGTGTAAGAAGACTGGAAAATAGAAAAGGTCCAAGTTATGAAGATACTTAAATGCCAAACAGAGGTAAGTATGTTTGATTGTCAGGGTAACAGGGAGATACAAATTTATTGAGTAGGTGTGGCTCATAGTGAGGCCTATGCAGACCTAGGAAAATTAACAGCTGTGTGGAGAATGGGTTGGAATGAAAAGGGATATCAGGCAAGGAATTCAATTAGAATACTATTATAATAGTTCAAGACAGAGGTAATAATGAACTAGGCTAGTGACTGTGAGTGGAGAGAAGGAAGACATATTCTAAAGATACTATAGAGAATGAAATTTTAAGACTTGGCAACTGATTATATGTAGAGGATGAGGAAAAAGAAAAGAGAGAGAGAAGTTAAGGGTGAAACTAAGGTTGGGAACCTGAATGACTGAAAAAGTAGTGATGGTCCTCAATGGTAATAGGGAAGTTCAGAAGAGGGGAAGGTATTGAGGAAAATTTAAAAAAAAAAATGCATCTTAAGATTGAGGTACTTAGAGGACATCAAGTTCAAATGGCCCAGAGGCAGATATTGATATAGGATTGGAGCTTAGAAGAGAGGTTAGGGCTGGGGTAAATAGATCTGAGAATTGTCTGAATCCATGGGATCTGATGAGATCAGCGAGTGAAAGATTATAGAAAGAGAAGACTAAAGAGTTAGTAGGCATGACATAGATAAAGGTTTAGCAAAGAAGACAGAGCATCAGACAGGTAGGAAGAAAACTAGGAGAAAGCTATCACAAACTATGTTGAACCCAGATAATTGACTATGGCAAAATTACAAATATTACATACTCAATACAAACCATTGCAAAATTTTCATTATCTCTATACTGACTGAGATCTTCAGCCTTGTTTTTCAAACTGTTTGTGGAGGTTTACAACTTAACCCTTGGGGTGGCTAGGTGGCCAGTGAATAGAGCACCTGCCGTGGAGTCAGGAGGACCTGAGTTCAAATGTGACCTCAGACACTTAATACTTACTAGCCATGTCACCTTGGGCAAGTCACTTAACCCCAATTGCCCTGCCCTCTCCCCTCCAAAAAGCAAAAAAAAAAAAACTTAACCCTCTCCTCACTTTTATAATTTCTTAATTTTACAACTATACTCAGAGGTTCCCAAACTTATTTGGCTTACCACCCCCTTTTCAGAAAAAAAGTACTTAGCGCCCCCCTGGAAATCTACTTTCTTTAACATTTTTTTATTTGAGTCATTTTTTTAAAATATCAAATTTTTTTTAAATGATGCATCTTAAATTTGATAATTTATTGTAAATTTGTGGATTTTTTTCCCTGCATTGAAATTTTTATGATGCAGTATTGCATCATGTAACTGTATAGTGTCATACTGTAAAAAAGTCATCACATGCATGTATTCCTGCTGATGCATGCTAGACTTCCAGACAATTTCCAACATGCTTGCCTGCCAACACTTGCTTATTAAGACCTGTCATGGTACTTGAGCACTGATCAGTTATAATTTTCATTTTGTGTGTTTATTTGGAAAGTAATGTAATCACTATGACTTTAATTCTGTTACACAATGGATGAAACATGTGAGAATGGTTTTTCAAAATTTTCTTCTTTTCTTTCCTTGTGCTTCTACCGCCTCCTTATTTTTATTTAACACCTCCCAGTTGCACCCGAGGCTACCCATCATTCCAGCATCCCCCAGGGAGTAGTATTGCCCACTTGGGAACCTATGGATATACCCAAAGTCCTTTGCCTTCTCTAATTAACCTCTTTTTTTAATTGTCAATTTATTTAACTTAACTTGCCTTATCTTTTCCTACTCATATTCTTTCTTGCATCCTCTGCAGATCTCTTCTGTTCAATCTTTTGCCCTCTTTAGATTGTGCTCTTCTACTTTAGGACAAGTTGTTCTTCACCTTCTCAGATTCTCCTATATATTTCCTCCACAAATTCAATCTTGGACCATTCTTCCACATTCAAACCCCACCCCCCAAGTCACCTTCACAGTTTCCTTATTCAACTCAACTCCTGCCTTATTTTCTGAGACTGGAAGGAAGGAGGAACAGATGAGCAAGACATTTTAAAGTATGATGGAAGGGAGATGAGGGAGATCGCAGCACATAGTCTTAATCTTCTTTAAAAAAAAAAGCTGGAGGTGAGGTCAGGTGGGTCAAATTGGAGCTAGAACAGCCTTTAGAGAAAGTGTCATAGAAATGAGTTTTGCTGTGCGTTGGTGAAGGTCTAGGGGAAGTTAGAAGCCATAATTTTGTAGTGGATTCAGTCGTTGTGTTTTTGTGGTTTCTGACAACTCAGGAATACAAATAAAGGAGGTACAATGAAGGTTATGGCCAGAAAAAGTTCTATGAGTATGTAAAAAAGTATAATGCATATAATACCCTCAAGAAGCTTACAGTCTCGTTGGGGAAACAAGACATATAAAATGAAAAATTGAGTATAAGGCAATAAGTACAAAATCTAACTAAAATATATATATTAGTGTATAGTCACCAAATGAAAAATTAAAGAAACTCAGTACTAAAAGGAAATATAAGTTGTCATTTACTTGTGTCCAACTCTTTGTGACCCCATGGACCATAGTATGCCAGGCTCTTCTACCCTCCACGCTCTCGAAGTCTGTCTAGGCTCATGTTCATTGGTTTATGATACTGCCTATCCATCTCATTCTCTGCCATCTCCGTTTCCTTTTGCCTTCACTCTTTCCCACCATCAGTCTTTTCCAATGAATCCTGTCTTCTCATTATGTGGCCAAAGTAGTTAAGTTTCACCTTCAGTATTTGACCTTCCAGTAAATAGCCTGGATTAATTTCTTTAAGTATTGACTGATTTGGTCTTGCTGTCCACCGGACTCTGAAAAGCTTTCTCCATCACCACAATTTGAAAGCATCGATTCTATAGCACTCAGCTTTCCTTATAGGAAAGTCCTACCCTTGCAGCCATACATTGCTACTGGAAAACCATAGCTTTGAGTATACGGACCTTTGTCAGCAGGTTGATGTCTTTGCTATTTAGTATGCTGTCCAGATTTGTCATAGCTTTCCTTCCAAAGGAGCAAGTGTCTCTTAATTTCCTGGTTGCAATCACCATCTGCAGTGATCTTTGAGCACAAGAATATAAAATCTGACACTGCTTCCATTTCTTCTCCCTCTATTTGCCAGGAAGCGATTGAGCCAGTTGCCAAGAGCTTAGTTTTTTTGATGTTAAGCTTCAAGCCAAGTTTTACACACTCCTCTTTCACCTTCATCAAGAGATTTCTTAATTCCTCTTCACTTCGTGCCATCAAAGTGACATATAATCTGCATATCTGAAATTGTAAATATTTCTCCCAACAACCTTATTCTGGCTTTGGATTCATCCGTTCTGACATTTTGCATGTTATATTCTGCAGATAAGTTAAATAAATAAGGTGACAATATACAGCCTTGTCATATGCCTTTTCCAGTCTTAAACTAGTCAGTTCCATGTTCGGTTCTAATTGTTGCTTCTTGGCTCACGCACAGGTTCCTCAGGAGACAAGTAAGATGATTTGGTATTCCCATCTCTTTGAGGAGTTGTAACATTTTGTTGTAATTCACACAAAGGCCTTACTATAGTCAATAAAGCAGAAGTAGATGCTTTTCTGGAACTCCCTTGTTTTATCCATGTTACAGTAAATGTTGGAAATTTGGTCTCTAGTTCCCATGACTTTTCAAAAACCACCTTGCTCTTCTGATAATTCTCAGTTCATATATTATTAAAACCTAGCTTACAGAATCTTAAGTATAACCTTGCTGGTGTGTGAAATGGGCACAATTGTTGAGTAATTTGAACATTTCTTGGCATTGCCCTTCTTTAGGATCGAGATGTAAACTGATCTTTTCCAACAGAGTGACTACTATTGAGCTTTCCAAAAACATAAAGAAAATCTGTAAAATTAGGGGATGGACTTGATAGCCTGTTAAGGTACCATCCAGCTCTAGATCTATGATCCTACGATCTAATCCAGTGTCTTCATTTTATAGATGAAGAAACTAAGGCCCAATAAGGTTAAGTAATTTGCCTAGGGCTACAAAGCCAATATGTATATAATAAGGATATTATATATCCCTTTTAGAAGGAAAGTATCTGGTGTTTATCCTTTCAGCCTCAGCTTTTCCCCTAGAGCTGTTTCAGTTTTAAGGAACTTTGCAAAGGTGCTTAACTTTTCTTTATCAACCATAGTGCTGGGTCTTGACCACTTTAAAAAAATAATGAAGGAGAAAGTTAGTTTCATAGTTCTATAGTAAAATCAAGCATTCTAGGGGTTTGGTTTGGTTTGTTTCCTTGTTTTTAATGCAATAGTATAAGAAAGAAAAGCACTCTGCTAAACTAAGTTCAAATTTAAAGATAATCTAAGAATCAAGATCCATAGCTGCCACTGATTTTAATATGACACTGCTCACTGGGTAGAGGCCCTCTTTATATTCAGAAATAATTAAACAAAAGGTATTTTTAAGGAA
>CM053592.1:137501945-137552587 GCA_028646515.1 Pseudochirops corinnae
AAAGTCCAAGAATTATTGTCATATAAAGAGATATTAAGTCTTCAACAAAAATCAAGTGGCATAACTTAGCTATCTAGAATCTAGCTCTATACCCAGTGGAACTTAACCGTAAATCATCTCCAGATATATTGGTTAGGAGGGCCACATTGTATTTGTAGTAGTCTTATGAACCTGCACAAATTGCAGGACCCATTGCAAATACCTGTTGGTTGAATTCAGTCACATAGTATGTGTCTTTGATATAGCTGTTTTATGGTGTGCTGTGAGGCTTGGTTCTTAGACTTATCTTGTTCAATATTTTTATCATTAACTTAAATGAAGATGTCGAAATTTACAGGTTATACAAAGCTGATAGTGATAACTTAAAAGACAGAACCAGGATCAGGAAAGATCTCAGTGGGTTGTCACAGTGATATCAGAATGGAATTTAATAGGATAAATGGAAAGACCTACATTTTAGGTTTTAAAATAAATGAAACACAACTACTTCAAGTTCAGGATGTGAAGGATCTGACTAAATAGCTCATGGGTTTAAAGAAAACTAAGGCTTTTTGTGGAGTGCAAGCTTAACTATGTGATATGGCAACTAAAATAATGCAGTTCTAGGTTACATTAATAGAAGAGGGAGCAGCCTCCTGTGATGGAAAGGGTACTAGTTTGTAGTTTGTAGGCAGGGGGTGTATATTCACATCACTAGTCTCTGTGGCTCTTAATTCCCTCATATTTTTAAGTACTGATAGAAGACCTATTCTAGCCTGTAGTGGTTAGACTACAACTAAGGTATCATTTTATTTGGGCATCTCATTGTAAGAGAAAATTAGTAAAATAGAGCTTTTCTAGAGGAGTGTCTGGGAACCAGAAGAGCTGAAGAATCTAAGGCTGTTTAGCTTAAGGAAGAGAACTCAGAGAGGTGCATGATCATTGTCTTCATATGTTTGAAGGGCTGATATTTGGGGGACAAATCTAGTTGTGACTCCAAAGGACAACATTACATTTGGAGTCAGGAGAGCTGAGTTTAAATCTCTGCTCTGACGCACACTACCTGGAAAGGGAATGTGGTTAGAGTGTTGAACTTTGAGTCATGCAGATCTGGGTTTGAATCCTACTTGAGAAGCATATTAGTTGTGACCATGGTCAATTTACTTAATCTCTATGATGTCAATTTCTTTTGTAAAATATGGATTATGATGCCTATTAGTCTGTTATATCACAGGTTTATTGTGGTGCTCAGTTGAGATTCTGAACATTATGTAAAGAGATTACCAGATCTTAAAAATCTATATAAATATATCTATTTATATTTATAAATAGATATATATATATATGTCTGTATAAATCAACTATTCTTATTCTTACTGTTCATATTATTACCTGTGTGTAATCTTGGGGAAGTTTCTTCCCCTTTCTGGGCCTCAGTTTCCTACTCTGTAAAATTAGAGGAGTAAATTAAATGAAGCCTAAATCCTTTAGGCTGCTTGTTATAAGAAATGTGATTTTTGGACTGATACCAAGAAGAATTTATGCAGACCTAGTCATAATTGTATTGAGCTATCTCTCGGAAAGTTAGCTTCCCATGCTGTTTAGTTAGGAATTGTGTGATCACTTACTAGGAACATTGTTGAAATTATTCTTGTATAGAATATTAGAGTAAATGACCTCAGAGGTCCCTGTTAGCTCCAAAATTCTCTGCAGCTATTTTATTCCATGAGTTTACATAAAACTGCTTGTAAATCTTACAGCACTAGTAGGTAAAGGTCAGCTATTACCATTATCTTATGTCATGGGGTAGGGCATCCCTGGCCTTTAGCTCAACTTCATCTGGCCAAGCTAGGTTTTCTGAAATTGTCTTTTAGTACTGCTACTCCATTAGAATCAACAAATGTATTTGCTTAAATATCTGATAGAGTTTTATTGATAAGATACGGATTTTCACATCCTCCTTGGGAAGCTTCCATATTAGTACTTTATTCTAAGACAGCAGTCTTACTAAAGGGGGTAACAGACACTAGGACTGTTGTTCCTAATATGATTTGTTGATAGGGTAAGTCTGAAAAGTACGAGTGGCAAGTGACACTTCTGATCATAGGAAGACTGGGCTTTAGTAGATGATGGGTTCTAGTGATGGATAAAGGCAGCTAGGTGGTGTAGTGGATAGAGTGCCAGGCATGAAGTCAGGAAGACTCATCTTCCTGACTTCAAATCTGGCCTCACTTACTAGATGGGTGATCCTGGGCAAGTCACTTAATCCTTCTGCCTCAGTTTCCTCTTTAGTTAGACATTAAGTCTAACTAAAAGCTGGAGAAGGAAATGACAAACCACTCCATGATCTTCACCAAGAAAACCCCAAATGAGGTCACGAAAAGTCAAACCTGACTGAAAAACTACGGAGCACACATAATGTTAAAGGGATCCTTGCTCAGGTATAGATTGAATGAGATGATCTCTGAAGTTCCTTCCAATTCTGATATTCTTTGCTATGGATGAGAGATTTTGACCAAGTATGGAATCATAGGGACCCATAGGATTTTGGTTCCTTGGTGCTAGATGGAGCCTGTAAGGGCAAAAGCTTTAGAGGAGCGGGTGGGTGGAACTTACTTCTTCCCTACTTTTTTTTTTTTTGGCCCCGTATGTCTTCTCTGGTCTGTTACTGTAATTGCTGTTTCCCCTGCTTCTCCTTTTCTAATTCTTTCTATGTGTCTCCTTTTCCTTCAGTTGAACCATATTATTATATTTAGCTTTTTGTAAATTAAATAAAGATTGTTATTGATTATAAAAGCAGAGTAGTTTTTGTTTTGTTTTGTTTTTTATTTGTGTGTTTGGATTTTTTTCCTGTTACATAATTTGTTTTCAACAAGTGTGTATGTGTGTGTGTAGTTGTTGATGTTGAAAGCAAATTATATATATACACATTCCATCAGTCTTTCTTACACATGACTTAGTGAGTGACTTGAACTAAACCCAGATATATGCAAATACTATGAAAATTACTAACCTACAGGCTACCTGCATTGTATGTAAACTACAAGTGAATTAAAAGCCACCTTCCCTCAACTTTTTTTATTAGTTAATTTATTTATTTTTAGTTTTCAACATTCACTTCCATAAGTTTTAAATTTTCTCCCTCTTCCTCCCCTCTCCCAAAGGCAGCATGCAATCTGATATAGGCTCTACACATATATTCCTGTTAAACACATTTTTTCACATCAGTCATGTTGCATAGAAGAATTATAACGAATGGGAGAAACCATGTGAAAGAAAAAAAACCAAAAAACGAATCTGCTTCCCTCTGCATTCAGACTCCATAGCTCTTTCTCTGGATGTGGATGACATTTTCCATCATGAGTCGTTTGGAATTGTTTTAGGTCCTTGCATTACTGAGAAGGGCTAAGTCTATCAAAATCTGTCATCACACACTGTGGCTATTACTGTGTACGTTTCCCTCAGCTTTCTTAATACTATACAGCAGGAGTGACAAACTATTAGCAGGTTAGTGGCCTGGGTTATTTGACCTTGGGAGCTAAGACTGATTTTTACATTTTAAAATACAGTTTCCTAATCTCTGCCCTTCAGAATCAGAAGCATGTATGTAGACCCATTTATATGCATGCACTAGCATTCGCCTCTAGCATAAAGTGCTTCATACTTTATTATCTAGGTGAACTAATGGACTCCAGATAAATAGATTCTGGTACCCCAGATGGCAAGTTTATAAGCATCCTGACATTTCTATAAACAGGTACTTTTAAATTTGTGGGAATACCTCTTTTAATGAAGATATGTTCCAATAGCACACCTAGTGGTCAGATTTGGTTACACAAAGTAGAAGTAATATAGGAGACCCAGGAATGGGTTCTAAAATATAAAAAGGGTTGTGGAGGGTAACACATTAAGTAATAATGTTGTCTAACTAAAACAGCATCACATAGACCAGAAAATATTAAGTAAATAAATTTTCAAAATTCATATATTCTCTATTATTCTTTGAGTAATATATCTTTAAAAACAGCTTAAAACTACACTAAGACTTTTGGCACAGCCTGTATAAAATAGTAGAGACATAGTCTATGTTCATTTTACTGAAAGTCTTCTTCCTTTCATTAGCTGGTATGTTGGGTGAAGGACCAGGAAACAGATGGCTGTGACTCTCTTAGTTATAGGCTTCTTAGCAGTCCCATAAGATCTCCACATCTGGGAATTTAGCCAGGCCATGAAGGTCTGTCAGCACTTGCTGGATAATCCTCTGGCCTCTTGCTTCAGGACTGAAGTTGAACTGAGCAATGCCGTTGAGACAAGCTGTGACTCCCTGGCCCTACCAACTATAGGCACTGTTACCTTCCTCTTTATGTTGCTAGCCCTGTCTGGGACCACAGGTCATAGATGTGTTCAAGAAAGAGACAATGAAAAGAAGAAAGACAAGAAAGGGAGTGGGAATAAAGAGATTCAGCAAAGCTGCAGATGAGGAGTCTGAAGATGGATGCTAGTCCTGGCTTTTACACTTTGTTCATGAGGAAACTCAAAAGTCATTTAACTTCTGAGCCTCAGTTTCCTTATCTATCAGATAGAGATAATATTCTCAACTAACACAAAAGGAGACTAAGATAATGTGACTCAATGACTTGCTCAAGATGATAAATCCAACTAGAACTTCTTTCCCTCGACCTTTTGTCCAGGCTTCTTTCCAGTGCCTTATCTGTCACCAGCTACACACTGCACTGACTTGAATGTATTCTCTAGAGGATGCAATTTGGGTGTGTTTGCAAGCATGTTGATATCAGAGTTTCACATATTTAGTAACAACCTGGCTTGCTAAACTACTTAATGGAGGATTTGTTTGTGACAAAATCAACTACTAATCCTGCCTTCCTCAGCTCTTTTATGCCTCATTGTATTAGGTAAAGCTAGATCGTTAGTACCATAGATTTAGAGCTGAAAGATATGTTAAAGCTCGTCTTTTCCAGCTTCCTTATTTTACAGGTGAAAAAACTGAGACCTGGAGAAGTTAAGTAATTTGTCTAAGCTTTAAAGTTCATGATTCTTTTCCTGGGATCTTTCTCCTAGGCTTCTTTACAGAGCTCTCCACCTTGCTCCCCACTCCTCTAAAAAGGAGAAATATTGGTCAATTTTGCATTCTACCATTTGCTACCTCAGGAAGTTTATTGTAGAGTAATTACTTCAATATTTTCACTTTGGTCATCGCAATGATGTAGATCTAATTCTGCCTTTAGTTGAATTTGACATTTGTATTTCTGTTAGAAATAATTTTTCCTTCTTGAAATCATCATATTAAATGTGTAATTCTATAAAATAATCTCTCTTAAAATAGCCAAATCTAGTTATGTATTTTGATAAACTATGGTAAAACATGAGCTTTGAGGAAGAATGGGATAAATATCATTAAGGGTAGGGAAATAGTTTTCTTTTCCAGGGCCACATTCATAAAAAAGAAATTTAATATGTCTCAGTAAAAAAATATGAAACATTTAATTAATTTTTTAAGAATCATTAAAATATATTGTTCATTTTCGTATTATAAGCTGTTAAGGAAGATATTTTTGGTAAGAGAAAAGAGAAGCAGAAGGAAGAAAGGGGGAAAAGATTTGGGGAGGGGCAAAGAAAACAAGTAGTGGGAATGGGAAATATAGAGAAGGTTGGGACAGATACGGCTACACCCAGGTTAGGTGGTGGGCGACAGAAGCACAAATGTACATTCAAGGAAAAAAGACGGGTGGTAAGAGACCAGAGAGACAGGGAAGAAATTTAGTAAGCTCCAAGATGAGTTTTAGAGAGTAATTGTTTACATTCACTGAAAAAATAGCATGACCAAGCCAGTTTGCCTTTAACTTTTTTTTTAGCTTTTTGGAGGGGGGAAGGCAGGACAGTTGGGATTAAGTGACTTGCCCAAGGTCACATGGCTAGTTAAGTGTGAAGTGTCTGAGGCTGGATTTGAACTGAGATCCTCCTGACTCCATGCTGTGTTCACGGTGCCACCTAGCTGCCCCTATCTTTAACTTTTCAGTGTAAGTTATCTCAGTACCCAATAGCACAGGGGAGTAGAAACATGTCAGATTTGGAGCCAGAAGGCCTAGACTTGAGTCCTGGCACTGCCACTTAGTCCCCATTTGAGCCTGGGCCATTTGCTTGTTCTTAATTCCCTCATCTGTAAAATGAAGGGCCTGGAGTGGATCAAAGATAGTGGGTATTCAGGGCATGCCTGTATGCCTGCAGTGGCCTGAACAAGATTAAAATGTATTTGGAAAGTATTTAACAAAATAAAAATAAAATAAAACATAGGTTACATTACATTTTAAAACTAAATCTCTATGTGACTGGTAGGGTTCCTTGTGTACAGATGAATAGTACCCATTTCTGGTTTGGAGTTTGACACCACTGGACTAGATAGTGTCTCTAAGGTCCCTTCCAGCTCTAAATCAATGATCATGTGATCCTCTCTTTGATCTCTTTCAGAAAACATAGTAGTTACTGGATCAGATATGAACAGGAAAGAAATTCTCCTTTGTGTATTTCCAAGTGAAAGGAAATAAGCATGTTTCATAAGTATGTTAAAAGCCAGGGCCTAATTTGCTTATTATTACCATGAACTAATGAGAGAATTGTTATTAAATTATTATTAAATTGAGAACTAGTTCTGACTAATCTAAATCTGTCTTCTCCTACCAACCTAAAAATATAGAGAGCTGAAGATATCTTACTTTTCTGCTCCACATTCTCATCCAGGAGGGTCTATGTAAACAGAGGATGGGATAGAGGATATCAACAATGCCAGCATATCTTTATTATAAAGCAGAATTGCATACATCCTCAAACCCTTTCTAGTTTGTATTTATGTTGTTCAAATCTCTCTTCTTTTAAAAAATTTTATTTAAATCCTGTGTATTTCTCAGTTGAAAATTATTTTGTACATTATTTGTACAGTTATAAGAACTATCCTTCAAATTTTTATCTTCATCCAACAGTAAATATTGTCTTCATTTTAATCTGCCTCTGCTTGGTGCACTTAGCTTATCTGTAACTCATTTTACATATCTGGAAATGAGCCTAAGTTTCATAGAATTTTGGGGGGAGGAAACCCTTAAAGGACTATAGGTTGTAAACTACTGTTATTTTTATAGAACCTAGAGGGTGTTGGAGGCCTTACCCTGTAAAATGGAAGGATAGCTCTAATGATAGGTAAGGTCCCTTTTAGTCCTTAAGTTCTGTTATCTCTGGAGCTGGAGTTCTCAACCTTCCTAATGCGGTGACCCATTAATACTTGTATGTGGGTGTGTCTGCATGTGGGTGGACCTGCCTGGAGACAGAGGAGCGGTGTCTCTGTTCCTAAGACTGTTGGAAATATGTGTTTTCCGATGGTCTCAGGGACCCCTGTGAAAGGGTCATTCAACCCCCAAAGGGGTCACAACCCACAGGTTGAGAACTGCTGCTCTGGAGCCATCCATTTGGATTGAAGTCAGGTTTTTAAATTCTGACTCCATGGGAAGAGCTTCAGACTTAGAATCTCTAACAATTGACATGGTATCTACATAGTATCCCTAGAAGGCCATGTGTTCATTTAGCTAGTATTTGTGATGCTTGATGGGAGTAATAGGGATGAATGTAGCTTGAGGAATGCTGATGGGTGAGGTGGCTACAGAGAAGAAAGGGAGTTGCTCTATGGAGTGAGTAGGTGTTCCTTAGCAAGAACTTATTAAGCATCTACTATATACTAGGTGCTAAGGATGCAGATACAAAAGTGAGACAGTCCCAGCCCTCAGGGAGCTTACATTTTGCTACAGTGATACTGCCTTGTCACGGAAAAATACAAGATAATTGGTAACATTGGGTAAGGTAACTGGTAACAAATACTCAGACTACCAAGAATAAACATTCCAGAAGCCCTGGTAACTGGGCTAATTTGGGAGAGAACTCCTAGAGGAAGTGAATACTTAATCCCTATAAAAGGATCCAAGAGTTCCAAAAGGCAAAGGCCATAGTGTTCCAGCAGGGGGCATTGGGCAGTGTATGCAGGCATAAAGAAGTCAGAAATGGCAGATATATGAAGGGAGTGATAGGCGGTCAGACTGGATAGGTAGATATGAAGGGAGTGATAGGCAGTCAGACTGGATAGGTAGAGACTAGCACAAGATTATGTAGAGTTTTAAATGCCAAAAAGTGTGGTTTGTATTTTCTGTTAGAGGAAATGGGGTGCTACTGGAGTTTCTTAAGCAGGGCAGTGACATGGTCAGTCCCATGCATTAGAAGAATTAATGTCGTAGCGGTGTAGAGGATGGACTAGAGATGAAAGAGTAGAAGCAAAAAAACCAACCAAGAGGCTGTTGGAAGGCAAGGCAGGAGACTGGCTGTTGGGGATTACCGGCTGTTGTATGAATGCGTTCACTAAGTGAACTAAGGTCAGAAGGCAGTTAAAGGAAGAAGCAAGGGCTTGGTTTAGTTTTTGTATCGTAATGCATAAACACATTTATTTATTGATTTGTATACTGTGAGTGAATACTATGTAGAGTGTATTGAGTGTATACTGTATAGAAAAGTGGGTACAACAATCACAGACACATCGTACATATGATGACCAACCTTGATAAACTGGACTATCCTCAACAACGCACAGCTAAAGACAACTCTACAAGCCTCAGGATGGGAGGAGATATCTAAACTCAGAGAAAGATATAGAAAGACTATAGTTTAAATGGAGACTGAAGCAAAACAAGCTATTGTTCTCTTTTATGTCTGGTTTTGCTTTTTTTTTCCCAGTGATCACTCATTGGTTACAACCCTTCTATAATATAAACAAACTATTGTACAATATGAAAGTATCTGCAGATCCTATACATGATTGCATGCCACCATGGGGGGGCGGGGGAAGGGAGGGGAGAAAATCTGAAACTCAAGTGATTGTGGAACTGAATCTTGTAAACTAATAGTAAATAAACAAGTCATTCAAAAAAAAAAAAGAAAAGAAAAGAAAAGTGGTACAGGGCCACCCTTGGAGTAAGGATCACCTCAGTCCGATTTCTGCTTTTTTGACACATACTAGCTGTGTGACTATGAGCAAATCACTTAGTGTCTCTGTGCTCCATTGACTGACTAAAAAGAAAGATACTACAGCAGATCTACACTAGAAGAGGGAGTTTGCACATACCAATCAAAGAGCATCAGTAAAGCATTTTCAAAGGGACATGGAAGGAAAGGAGCTTCATTATTCAACTGACACCTCTCTCCACAGTTACCAGTGATCTCTTAATTGCTCACTCTCTTGGCTTGTTTTCAGTCCTCATCCTCCTGGACCTCTCTGTCACATTTGACAATTAATCACCTTCTTCTGGATCCTTTTCCCTCTGGCTTTCTCCTGGTTCTCCTTGTCTTACTACTCCTCATTCTTCTTCAATGATTCTTCATCTGTGTCTCTCCCACTAACAGCCAGTGGCCCTCTTCCCCCCTCCTCCTCCCAGACTATGTCATGGCCTTTTCGCTTTTCACTCCATGTTCTCTTAAATGGTGATCTCCTCAGCTCTCCTGGGTTAAGTTATTGTCTCTGTGCAGATGGTTCCAAGATTTATGTACCCAACCCTTCGACTGAGCACCTTCTCTTTTCTGAACTCCAATCCTGGATCACCAATTAACATTTAGACATCCATGCATGAGGTGGTTATCTGATAAGCATCAGTTATAATATTTTTAAAGCTGTGCTGTCTAGTGGTTTATCTCCTAGATAGATAAGAGATTAAATAAAATATGAATATTTGCATTATTAACTTGGTACCCAGTCACCATTTATTATTATTCATTCCCTCTGAGAATTTTTGCATTGTTATGAATCACCAACCATTCAGTTGAAATCATATGTTTACTCTAGAATCCTGGCTTTATGAATTCAGCATATTGACAGCAATTGCTACCACTTCCCTTCCCCTTCCCCATTATATTAACATTTCCATTAGGGAGCATTGAATTGTAATTTTTTATATACTCTGCCTCTTTTAGTTACTTGTCCATGTTTCTAGCTATGTCAGTATAGTAGCATGGTATTTTAAAGATAAAGATAAATTATTTAAAATTCAGAAACAGTCAAGGAAAGAAACCAAGAATATACATATAAAGCTTGTTTTTAACCTATGCTGTTTGCATAAAGTCATGCTTAGAGTTAGTGTATTAAAGCAAATCAAATCTTAAAACTACACAATCTTGACTGATAGAATAGTTATATTACTGTTTGGAATGAAGAGAAAGCCTGTGATGAGTCGTCAACAATTATATAAACATTCAATCAATTGTAATAAAAATCATTTGAATATGTTTAGCCTCTCTGAGATGATGTGACACTGAGCTGCAGGCTGAGAATGCCAAAGCAGAGGAATAAGCGATCTCTGGAGGCTGGCATTCTGCCCCGAGACTGTTTTTTAGCCCAGGCTTGCTCTACAGAACAGCATGTCAGCTGACACAAGTATTGGTTTCAGGATCAGGAGGAAATGGAGTGTAATTCCAAAACTTGTCACTCCTTGAAAAGTATGGTAAGCCAATTTTTTCATATGGAATTATTAAGTTGGAGTGATGGCGACATTTGGTGCTAATGTCAGCCACAGGTTCTTCTTTTAGGTTTTTCATGATCTTTAGTGGACAGCAGAGTAAAAATGAGAGAAAGATTTGGGGATCTTTCCCCTTTCTCCGTCTGTCTGTTTTTCTTTATAAAATCTATTACATCTCACACTTGAAATGTAACTATTGATTTTTAATGTTCATCTTTTCATTGTAATGGCATTTCTAGCTTCTTAATCTGTGTAACTGTATGATTGCTTATTTAGGTTATTTTTAATACCAGTGCTAAGTCATTTTAAGTTAAGCAAATGGTGTAAAGTTTTATTTTTAGCCCCTCAAGGTTCCAGTGATGGTGTTGAGTTAGAGAAGTGCTTTGTCATGTATGCTTGTTCTAATTGTTTTAAAACTAGGAAGACCTGTTTAAACCTCTAGTTTAAATACGACTTATCCTTTAGATGTAAGCCTGATGACTCAAGTTTCTTAGAAATCTATCTGCCTATGTTTATTGATTTTCTGGATTCTGTTTCTCTCTGTTTTTTAAGAAATGCAGACACATATTAAACATTCTTTGATGAACAGTTGTCAAGCTTCTTGATTTTTTAAAAATTGACTTTCCCTCCCCATATCATTGAGATTTTAGTTATTGATTGCTCTTTGCTTTCTCTACTTGGGACTCTACCCTCAGCCTTCCCTGTTATTCCTAATTATTCCACCCCTAAAATACAATTAATTCAATAATAGGTTTATAATTATATATTTTAATTTAATGTAAATAAAACTAGTTTACTGTCCATTCAGATATTTAAAGTTTTTGTTTTGCTTGTCTATGTTTCCTGTTTGTTTGGTTTGCTTTTTGGGGTTTTTTTACTGAAGGTTAATTATACGCCTCTAGAGGTCAGGGACTGAGTCTTTTAAAAAATTTTTGTATCATGCATATTACATGACAAACAGATAGGTACAATGTACACTTTTTAATGAACATATAATTTTATCCTTACTTTATTTAATGCCTTACTTTGCCCAGTGAATGAGATAATTTTCTTTAATAATAACAACTGACATTTATACATTGCTTAAGCTTTTCAGAATACTTTATATACATGATGTCATTTAATCTTTAGAACTCCTTTAGGTAGATGAGGTTTTCCTAATTTACAGACAATGGAACTGGATCTTAGGGGGTAAGTGGTTTTCTCCATGGTCACATGATTGGGTCACAGAGGGATTTAAAGCAGAGTCCTCTTGATTCACTTGTACTTTCCATTATCAGGCCACCTCTAGGAGGTTTGGGTTTTTTTTTATTCTCATAACTTTGTGAGGCAGGTAGTGCCAGTATTATATCACCTTCATTTTACAGATTGGAAGACTGAGGCTCAGACAGTTCCTGAGGTCATGTTAGAAAAAGGAGGCAGCATCTGAACACAGTCTTCTGAACGCCATTGTTATACTCTTTCTACTCCTATTTAGCATCATAGAATAATGTTATAATGAAGAGAATGTATAAAATCTATCATGAAAACATTGTATTTTCTCTTTTTGATTGTTGTCATTGACCTTAAACAAAGGTTGCTATGTTGGGGCCACACTTTTCTAGTTCATTCTATTCCATTTGAATGTATCATCTGACATGATAAAATATTCTCTGAATACCAAGTTCAAAGTCTTATGCTTTCCCAGTTTATCATTTGTTTTTTCTTTAGCAAGTAATTTTTACCAAACCCTTCAGGATGCTGCCTTTCACAAATGTTTTATATACCTGCCAAGCTTCTCCTCAGACCTCCAGATGCCCTTGTCAAGCTCAGCATCTGACCAGATCACCCCCCTCACTGCTTTTGTAAAGGGGTCCTCCCCAGCAAGGGGAATGTCATGCTTCTTGGGTTGACAGGTGTCACTAACAAGAGGCAAAACAAATTTAAATGGTCTAGACATACTAGGAGGATAACATATTGCTAACTGTATATTTATTTATTTGTAAAAACTTGTGAGAATTATGTATCAATATCAAAACAAAGATTATGATTTTCCAAACTTTATAATTGGTCTATTATTGGTCTAACTTGTCTATTTCTGTTCTCATATAGAGCTCTGGGATTGAAACTTTAGTGGAGGAGCTCTGCTCCAGACTGAAAGACCTTCAGAGTAAGCAAGGTGAGGGATTTATATTTGCAATGAATGGTTCTAACATACAGTGGGATCATAGATCTAAGAACTTAAATTTGTTGTTACCTTGTTATTACTGATCAAGGCAAGCACAGGCAAATTATTTTTGATAGGTAGCTGTCAGTGAATCAACAGTGCAACACCATGCTGTCTGTTTTCAAAAACGCTGTTAATGCAGACACATCGTACATATGATGACCAACCTTGATAAACTGGACTATCCTCAACAACGCACAGCTAAAGACAACTCTACAACCCTCAGGATGGAAGGAGATATCTAAACTCAGAGAAAGATATAGAAAGACTATAGTTTAAATGGAGACTGAAGCAATGCATGCTATCGTTCTCTTTCATGTCTGGTTTTGCTTTTTTTTTTTCTTTTTCCAGTGATCACTCATTGGTTATAACCCTTCTATATAACCAAACTATTGTACAATATGAAAGTATCTGCAGATCCTATACATGATTGCACGCCACCATGGGGGGGGGGAGAAAGGGAGGGGAGAAAATCTGAAACTCAAGTGATTGTGGAACTGAATCTTGTAAACTAAAAGTAAATAAACAAGTCATTCAAAAAAAAATGATGTTGATGAAATTAAATCCTTTAAATTCTTCATGCTGATATAGGAAAGCCCCAGACCCCAGATTGTTCTCATTGTTGGCAGCCATTTAATTTTGTTTACATGATGACCTGGAGCTGCCAGAGGTTTCAAGTACCCTTCTTTTCTTAACCAAGATAAATTAACTGCTAATTTAGTTTTGAAGCTAACTTAATTGTTTCCATTTTGCAAGTAATTTGGAATCTGACAAACTAAATTATCAAAATTATCAAAAAAAAACTAAATCAACATCAAAAAAATGAAAGATATATGTGATTATATCTTGTGCCTCCCCCCCCCCAGTCCAGGGGACACATATACATATATGTGTGTGCATGCATTTGCACACTCCCCATATGACACGTGGTCATGATTCCTCTTGCAAGTATTAGGAGAAACAGGTTCCTCACAAAGCTAAAGAGCCTTTGTCCTATTGCTCTTCTTATTATTAGTGACTTCCCATACTTGCTACTTGCATGAGTATATTCTTAATTTTTTTATTTTGGCTTTTTTGAGGGGGGAGGGTAGGGCAATTGGGGTTAAGTGACTTGCCCAAAGTCTCATAGCTAGTTTTCATGGTTAAGTATCGGAGGTCACATTTGAACTCAGGTCCTCCTGACTCCAGGGCCGGTGCTGTCTTCACTGCACCACCTACCTGCCCTTGCCTGAGTATATTCTTGCCTTATGCCTAAAACAATAGTAATATTTGGCATTTTATCAGAGGAAACAACTGGAATCATGCTGAGAAGTCCCTTTTGCTACTTAATTTGATTAAATGTCTGTATTGTCCTAAACACTAAGTAACTGTTAACCTGTCATATTAAGACATTTCCTTAAATATTTTAATTCATTAATTTTAGCCAATATCTGGCAATGTAAAGTCCATGCATCTTCAGGATTTCAAAATGGTGAATTAATATTTCTAGAATTTGAAACAGATGTTTATGTCTTAAAGCCTCTAAATCAATTTTATATCAGGAAAACTCAAAGGACTTCATATTATCTAAATATATAGTTACATACATAATTAATAATAGACACTGAAAATCTCTAGCCTTTAATTAGTGACAACTTTGGCGCAAGAAGATGGCTCTTGACAAACATGACAAGTGTTTTTTTTAATTGTTGCTTTTTAAATAGAGAAAATATTATAGCCATGTTCTAGATAAATAATAATTTATATAACTTCTAATTGAGTTTTTGAAATATAAGCAAATGAATATTTAAAAATCAAAATAAAAACATTTTTGAATTTTTGTTTTGTAACAGAAGAGAAGATTAATAAGAAATTAGAGGGATCTCCTTCTCCAGAGGCAGAAATATCTCCCACAGCAAAGGATCAAGTGGAAATGTATGTGGAATTTTATTTTGTTTTTAAAATACGAATTTAAGTTTGTTAAAACCAAATTAATAGAGAAGAAAAAGTTTGGTTTTTAGTTTTCCCATTCCCTGGAGGTCCTGTTTACATACACATTTCTTATCATTTTTTCTTTTATGTGTTAAGTATTAAGGTCAGGTTTCTGATAGGAAGGCTGTACTTTTCAACCTGTTGTTTTAGTAAGTCATTTTTAATTGTGTGGAAACAAGCTTTTATATTTTTTAAAAAAGCAGAACAAAATATTTTATATATATTTTAGTACTGAATTTCCTTTTCATCCAAAGGAATTAAAATACTTCAAAAAGTTACTTTATCCTGAATAGAGATAAAAGCTAGATAAAAGGGAAATATTATTCCATATTTTCAAGTAGGGAATTTGAGGGTTAGACCAAATTGCCCAAGGTGATATGATGAGTCTTTAGTAGAATTAGACATAAAGCCAGATCACCTGATCATCACTGTAGTTGTATACATTAGATTATGTCATAAGACTCAGCGGCTGTATAGTACATGATTAAAGTAAGTACGATGTTGAATGAGTTTTCTAATAAAACCATAGCCTTTAGGAGTCCATTCACATTAACCTACTCTCGTGTATTTGTTGGCCAGATGATTTCATCCTACTGTGAAAGTGAAAAACTTGCATACAAAGTACATGTTTGAAGAGCTGGAAGAGTTTAGATCTTCATTAAAGATCTTGCAAAAACTCATATTTGTAATTGTGAAAAGAGAAAAATCACTCATTTTGATAATTCTGTTCATTTTTCAATTCAAGACCTAGTCTCTATAAAATATCGACTGTTTCCTCAACTTGACAGTGAGTCAGTGACGAATTCCTTTTGAGTACAGCCTTATAGCCAGCTGCTCCATCACCAAATATTAGTATTTTCAAGATTTTACTTGATGAAAATCAAAAACCTTTCTAAAAATTACTCGACTTGTTATTATGTGCAATTGTTTTGTTTTATTCAAAATACAATATACTGTTGTCCAACCTTCCATCCCTACAATAAAATTAATTTGCTCATTCAACCAATGTTCAGGTATCTCCTGTGTACAAAATACTGTGTTAGGTGCTGTGGGGAAGCCAGAGATAAATGAAATATAATTGCTGAGTGGTGACCCCAAGGCACCTTCAGAAAAAAAGTCAAAAAGATTAATATAGTGGAAAGAACACCAAACTTGAAATAAAAAACACTTGGGTTCAAATCCCAGAGTTGGATCTTATGATTATGAATAAGACTTTATGAATGTCTTTATTAACTATTAACTTTATTAACTATAACTATTATGAATAAGTTGTGTTAAAAAATGATTTTTAATTGTCAGTAATGTTTTAGTGTACTATCTTATATCTCATCGCCTCGTGCTTGAATTAGTAAAGTAGCCTCCCGCACCCTGGATTTGTCCCTTCCTATCTGTCCTGTATACTCCTGCCAGATGAATATTATTCAGACATTGCTTTTTTTACTTTGTTGTCCTAATCAGAAACCTTCTTTGGTTTCCAATTTCTTACTATTGAAAAAGAAAATTTTTCTGCTTTGCTTTCAAGTCTCTCAGTAAGGGAATTCTGCTTTGTTTCCTACTGTACCACCCTCCCCATAAGAATTGTATTATAGCCAAATGGGTTTGCTAAAAGCGTCATGAATGACATGCTTTTTGTAAGATCATAAGATTTAGAGCTAGAAAGCTATTTGGTTCAGCCTCCTCATTTTTACAGATGAGGAAACTTGAGGCCAAAAGAGTTTGCGACATAGCTAAGTCCACATGGACCTTGTAGCAGAGCTGGTATTCAAAGCCAGGTCCGCGGAGTCCAATCCAGGGTTCTGTCCACTACAAAGTAGCTGTCTCAATAACATTGTTTGTTTTTCTCTTTTCTGGCACGTCCTACCCCTTCATTGCTACAAATTCTGCCTATTTGTGAAGACCTAGCTCAAGCCCCGCCTCCTTGACAAGAACTTCCCTGCTTAGTCTAGCCTCCGGTGATCCCTCACTCTCCTCTAGAATATTTGATGATCGTCTGTATTGTATGATTCACCACTACTTCATGGGTATTAGTCTTATCACTTCAGTCTAACTTTAAACAGCACCTTGAGGATGGAGACTATATCTTATCTTTTCTTTTGTACTCTTTGCCTAGGGAAAGACAGAAAACAGAAGGACTTATGTGATTTAGCTTTAGCTTTATTTCTTTGTATTCTAATTCATTAAATTGGTTATTTGTAAGTGGTAATATAGGTCATCCCTTTTACTGGAATACCCAGTTTTCTGATGTCATTCCAGGTAAGGGGGAATTAATCAAGTTTATCTTTTTTTAAATGCTAATTTTTGGAAGTTTCTTTACTTTTAGGTACTACGAAGCATTTCCACCACTTTCTGAGAAACCAGTTTGCCTGCAAGAAATCATGACCGTATGGAATAAATCTAAAGTTTGCTCTTACTCTAGCTCATCCTCATCATCCACAGCTCCACCAGCTACCACAGACACGTCCTCTCCCAAGGATTGCAATAGTGAAAGTGAAGTCATTAAAGAGAGAAGTAATGAAGTGTCCAGCACTGTACATGAGCGAATCCAACTGAAAAAAAGTAAAAATGAGAAAGAGAACAAGTTTAATAATGGCACAATTGAAGAGAAGCCTGCTTTCTATAAAAAGCAAACCCGACATAAACCTGAAGGAAAAATTCGCCCTCGATCCTGGTCTTCAGGTTCTAGTGAAGCAGGCTCAAGTTCAAGTGGTAATCAGGGAGAATTAAAAGCACCAATGAAATGTGTGAAAGTGAGGCATAGAACACGAGAGATTCGAAACAGAAAAGGGCGAAATGGTCAAAGCAGGATTTCTGTGAAGACCAGTGAAAGGGCTGAAAGAAAGTTTCATGCTGGAAGTAGCAGCAGCAGTAGCAGTGGGTCCATCAAACAGCTGTGCAAAAGGGGCAAAAGACATTTGAAAGAAATTGGAAGAAATGATCCTGGCAACACAGAAGGAAAAGATCTGTACTTGGAGAGCAGAAATGAAAAAGAATATAAAGAGGAGCCACTATGGTATACGGAACCAATTGCAGAATATTTTGTTCCTGTGAGCAGAAAAAGTAAACTTGAGACTACATACCGAAACAGGCAAGATACATGTGATTTAACATCAGAAGCAGTAGAAGTATTGTCAGAATCAGTGCATGGTCTTTGTATTAGCAACAATAATATTCATAAAACATACCTCGCAGCAGGTACTTTCATTGATGGCCACTTTGTAGAAATGCCTGCAGTTATAAATGAGGATATTGACCTCACTGGGACCTCATTATGTTCTCAACAAGAGGACAATAAATATTTGGATGATGTTCATCTGTCAGAACTAACACACTTCTATGAAGTGGATATTGATCAATCCATGTTGGATCCTGGTGCCTCAGATACGATGCAAGGAGAAAGTCGGATTTTGAATATGATTCGACAGAAGAGTAAAGAGAAAACTGATTTTGAGGCAGAATGTTGCATAGTGTTAGATGGAATGGAGTTGCAAGGGGAAAGTGCAATATGGACAGATTCTACCAGCTCTGTTGGTGCTGAGGGGTTAATCTTGCAAGACCTTAGTAATTTAGCTCAATTTTTGGAGTGCTGTTCATCTTCAAGCTCTGGTGATGCAGATGGGGAAAGTTTTGGAGGTGATTCTCCTATTAGACTCTCACCTATCTTAGACAGCACAATGCTTAGTTCACACATGCTTGCTGGCAATCAAGAGCTCTTTTCAGATATTAATGAAGGGTCTGGTATAAACTCTTGTTTTTCAGTGTTTGAAGTGCAATGCAGTAATTCTGTTTTACCATTTTCTTTTGAAACACTCAACTTGGGAAATGAAAATACAGATTCTAGTAGTAGTGCTAACATGCTTGGAAAAACACAGTCTAGGTTGCTAATATGGACCAAAAATAGTGCCTTTGATGAAAATGAACACTGTTCCAATCTTTCAACAAGAACTTGTAGTCCATGGTCACACTCAGAAGAAACACGTTCAGACAATGAGACTTTAAATATTCAGTTTGAAGAATCCACGCAGTTTAATGCAGAAGATATTAATTATGTAGTTCCTAGAGTCTCCTCAAATTATGTAGATGAAGAACTTCTAGATTTTTTGCAAGAAGAAACTTGCCAGCAAAATGATAGAACTTTAGGAGAGATGTCTAATTTGGTTTTCAAAAAAAAGTCTAAACTAGAATCTGTCTGTGGTATTCAGCTAGAACAAAAAACAGAAAGTAAAGACTATGAAGCTACACAGGTTTGTAGTGACAGCAGTCCACCAGGAGATGGCTACAGCTCAGGGGTTATTAAAGACATTTGGACAAATATGACAGACAGAAATTCTGTAGCAATGGTAGAAATAGAAAGAATAGATGATGAGTTGTTTTCAACAGATGTAAATAACTACTGCTGCTGTTTGGATACTGAAGCTAAAATGGAAACCCTCCATGAGCCTAATAAGGCAGTACAGAGATCAGAGTACCATCTGTGGGAGGGACAGAAAGAAAACTTGGAGAAAAGAGCATTTGTTCCAAGTGAGCTATCTAAGGTAGATGGTGGCGATTATACTACACCCTCCAAACCTTGGGATGTAAACGAGGATAAAGAAAATGCGTTTATTCTTGGTGGAGTTTATGGCGAACTCAAAACATTTAATAGTGATGGGGAATGGGCAGTAGTACCACCTAGTCACACAAAAGGAAGCCTACTACAGTGTGCAGCTTCTGATGTAGTGACAATAGCTGGTACAGATGTCTTTATGACCCCAGGAAACAGCTTTGCACCAGGTCACAGGCAGTTATGGAGACCATTTGTATCATTTGAACAGAATGATCAGTCTAAGAGTGGGGAAAGTGGATTAAATAAAGGGTTTTCTTTTATCTTCCATGAAGACTTACTAGGAGCTTGTGGTAACTTTCAAGTCGAAGATCCTGGGCTCGAATATTCATTCTCTTCCTTTGACCTAAACAATCCATTTTCACAAGTTCTTCATGTAGAATGTTCATTTGAACCAGAAGGGATTGCATCTTTCAGCCCTAGTTTTAAACCTAAATCAATCCTCTGCTCTGATTCAGACAGTGAAGTTTTTCATCCCAGGATATGTGGTGTTGACAGAACACAATATAGGGCTATAAGGATTTCTCCAAGGACTCACTTTCGCCCAATTTCTGCATCTGAACTGTCTCCAGGAGGAGGAAGTGAGTCAGAATTTGAATCTGAAAAAGATGAGGCGAATCCTCTCCCTTCTCAAGTTGATGTGTTTGAAGATCCACAAGCAGATCTCAAACCCCTGGAAGAAGATGCAGAGAAAGAAGGGCATTATTATGGGAAGTCAGAGCTTGAGTCTGGAAAGTTCCTTCCCAGATTGAAAAAATCTGGAATGGAGAAAAGTGCTCAGACATCACTGGATTCCCAGGAGGAATCATCTGGGATTTTGCCAATAGGAAAGCAAGATCAGTGTTTGGAGTGTAGCATGAAAGAATCTTTAGAAACAAAACATATAGAAAACTCGGAAGTGAATTGCAAAATATTGGCACCTTGTGAAGAAGAAATAAATAACTTTTGCAGTTGTAAAGCAGGTTGTCAGTTCCCTGCATATGAAGATAATCCTGTTTCTTCAGGAGAGCTAGAAGAGGTATGTATTTGTGTGTGTGCACACATGAGCACACGTATGCTTGCCCATGCATACATGAATACAAAATTAGCATTTTCATATTGATGATCATAGAGTAAGTGACAAATTTAGTAATAGTGATATCAAGCAGTTGAAAAGGCAACAAACAGTTACTGAAAAACAAGCTTAGAAATATTAAAGCAAAATCATTTGAAAATATTTAATCTTTCCACCTAAGTAAAACTTTTATCCTTGTGGGTTTAGAATTAACCTGATGCTTAATATGGTTTGTGTCACCCACAGACTTCATTTGTGTTTATTTCCCCTCCCCTTGGAAATGTCAGCATTTTAAGCAGGTTGCAGGTTACCTTAACAAAAGTTTTTACCACTTTAAGAATGCTTAATTTGTAAAGTTCTACTCTGTTGCTTCATTTTATGGAAATGATGCTGAGTTCTCAACTGTTATCCCAGTATAACATAAGCTCTAGCAGGTTCTACCAAGCATAAAAGACTTTGAGTAAAGACCTGGTGATGGATTGTACATCTTCAGTCCAAAGATCAAGGGGTTCACTACTAGGTATTGAATTTTTTTAGCTGTAGCATTATGAAGGCCATCTACATTGCAGAAAGACTATAAATCTACATCAGTTGAAAGAAATTATGATAAAAATCATAGATCTCTGAAAGTTTTAAAGTATAACACATGAAAACCAATTTAGAAAATAGATATATTTGTGGATAGTTATTAGTGTTACAGAAAGTACCTTTGCTTTAAAGAAATCTTTATCACTGGGCTTCTTTAAATAGCAAGTTCCCTTGTGTACATTTAAGACATTCAATTTGTATAGAAATAAAACTCATACATCTTCAAGAACGTATTCTTTAAGTAAAGCCAAAGTATAGTCAAACTCTAGTTGATGTTCCCTAACACCCCTTTTTTAGTGATACTATAACTACCTTATAATCATACCCTTCATAATAGTGTAAAATTCCAATGTGACACAGGTAGACTAGTCAGTGACAGTCCAAGCTTGCTGCCACCCTGTAATATTTCACATACCCATTTATTTTGATGGAACCCATTAATAATTTTTGTCAAGGTATTCTTATGTACCTGTACAAAGTTTTATGGAAAGTGTTACTTATATTTTTGTTGCATATTATTTTGGGAAAATTTGCATAAGTTTTAAGAAATTACTGTTAATATATTTTATTATATTTCATTCATGGTAGTTCTCATTTCCTCCTAATATATAACCAAGAAATGATATAAAATACAATTGATTCTTAGTAGTAATAGTTAATAGGCTTTAATCTGCCTTACAAAAAGATAGATTGTCACATTACTTTTTAAAGCATCCGTTAGCATGGTGATTCCTATGCCCTTCATAATGGCAGTTTTTTGGGAAATGATTGAGTGTATACTCACAACTGTAATAAGAGAATGGGTAAGTGTTCATTATGTAGCCATTGTTAGGTGTCAAACAAAGAAATCTTATATAACTTCTAGTTAAACAATAGTGGCATGGCCAAAGAGGGACTTACAGTACTAACAAAGTTAGTATCTAGAGGAAAAGGCAAACATTTTTTGTTTTCAAAATATTCCAGGATATTCATTTAGATTAAATAATACTTTAATACTTAAAATTTTATAACCATTATGCATTAATATTCTCTCTTAATGTATTAATTATTAATATAATCTCTATAAATATTAATGTCCAATGACAACTCTTAACATCAGGAATTTGTCATAGTTTGTGCCTTATTTTTAAAATACTAAAGTAGTTTTTTTTTTAAGTTACATTTTATATTATTGTCCTGATGTATGATTTATGGATTAGAACTGTCATAGATAAAAGTTGAGGGTTTTAAAATTTAGGTCAACATCCTTTAAGGTCTGCTAATAAAATTTTCATCTTTGTATTTGAAATATAATCACTTAAATTAGTTCATTAACTCACTGCCACCTGATCTTAAAAATTTTGTTTTTTAAATCACCAATTCTTAGTGTTTCTTTAATTACCTTGGGATGGTATATGAGTATGAGCCAATTTGTATTATTTTATTTTGTTTCACTGCTCATTCACTTAAGCATGTAAGGATCACTATCCTATCAGAATTTCAATATCTTTGTGTTAAACTGTACTTTAAGTATTTCATGTTGCATAACAACTCAAACGTCAACATTAAAAATTAGTTCAGAATTGGTCCTTGTTAATCCTCAGTACTACAATATCAAATATAATTTTAGAACTGAAAAGAACTTCAGAGACCATCTACTTCAACTCCTTTATTTAATAGATGAAAAAACTGAGACTCAGAGAGGTATGGCATTGACTCTGCCACATGGCTAGTTAGTAATAAAGTTGAAGTTAAAATGATGGCCTTCCTAACTACTAATCTAGTACTTTTCCCACTAGACCATGTCTGTTTCAGAGCATGTCTTTAGCTTGTATCCTGCATAATTTACCTGCTTTCTGCATTTTAATTTTCTCTTATTGAATTTGTTTTAACTTTTCAGTTTATCCTCTGATTGTTAGAATTCCTAAAACTATATTTTAAAGCAAAGTAACTACATGGCCATGACATTAACTGCATGGGAAAACTGAAATATGAAGTAATATGGGGGACATAGGGTGATATTAGTTTTCTTTTTATTCATCTTATTCAACCATTTTTTGCATTTCATATTCTCCTCCTGGATTTAGTATTTCATTTGGCTTCATGATGGAAAGAAAAGAAAAATGAGACCCCACTTTATACTATTACCATATCGTGATACTTTATAGTTTGTCATTGTATCTGTGTGTTAAGTTTATCAGAAGTCCTAATTATTCTAGAAGAGGCCTTAGCTACCAATCAAATGTTGAATAGACATTTTGGGATCATCCAGTTATTTATATTTTTGCAGGACTTATGAGCTATTGTTCTGGATCTCTTTGATACTTCTTCTTAGAATCATAGACTCATTGAAACCTTAAAAGATTATCTAGTCTAACCCCTCATTTTACAAATGAGGAAACCAGTGTCCAGGAAAGTTGAGATGCCCTGAGGTCTTATAAACCAGTTAGTGACAGAGCAAAGAGAACAACCCAGGTCTCCTTACTCCCAGGACAATGTCTTTTCTATCTGTCTTTCTACAAAAAAAAAAAAAAACCTGGTCAGTTTTAGAGAGCCCAAAAAATAAAGTCTTTATTTTTTTTAAATTCTTAATGAAGTGAGCTTTTTTTGAAGGTACAAATTTTACTTCAGATGTCAATCACTTTCCCTGCTTCTGTGGTATATGGAAGAAAACGGAGGATTCATCAGATAGTCAAAAAGCATTTATTAAGCACTATGTTCCAAGTGCTGGAGCTACACAGAAAGGCAAAAGATTGTCCTTGTTCTAAAAGAGCTCATAGTCTGATGGTAGAGACAGCTTGCAAACAACTGTGTCCAGACAAGATGTATACAAAATAAATTGGAAGTAATCAACAGAGGAAAAGCACTGCATTAAGGAAAGGTGGGATTTTAGCTAGTACTTGAAGTCATGAAGGAAGTCATGAAACAGAGATGAGGAAGAGAATTCCAGACATGGGAAATAACCAGTGAAAGTACATGGAATCGAGAGGTTGAAGATCTTGTTCAAGGAATAGTGTGGAAATCAGTTTCATTGGATTGTAGTGTATTTGTTGGGAAGTAAGGTGTAATTACGAAGACTGGAAAGGTTAAGAAGGGTCTAGATTATGAAAGACTTTAAAAGCCATATGAGATTTTATATTTGATTGTGGAGGTGAGAGGGAGCCACTGGAGTTTATAGAATTGAAGGGTAGCATGGTCGGACTGTGCTGTAGGAAGATCAGTTTGGCAGATAGACTGAAGTGGGAAGATATTTGAGTCAGGGAACCATCTCTTACTCTCAAAGTTAGGTATGTGTGTACTTTAGTTATATTTGTTTTATAACTGTATTACAGGAGACTGTTTTAAAAGGACTTTTTGAAATTTTAAGAATTAAGTGTGTTCAGTTATTTGGAAAACGTATGCCTCTTCTTAATTTAACTCAGGTTTGCTAAAAATCTGGAGAATATTCTTCAAGAATTTATTAAGCATCTACTGTATGCTAGGTACCGCATGTACTATGTGTGGCCTAATTACTCTCCTCAGGAGGCTTACATCCCACAGGGGTGGGAGGAAGGGTGGTATGATTTGCACACAGATTGATTGTAATGGAGAATAGGAGAAAGGGAAAAGAACAGGTGGCACCTGAACTGAGACTTTAATAAAGTGAAGGGTTCTGAAAGGTAGAGATGAAGAAGGAGTGAGTTACAAGGTCAAGGTGCAGCATGCACAGATGCATATAGAAGCTGGAAAAGGAATGTCAGATCAGGCAAAGGAACTATTACAGTAATCCAAGTGAGAGGTCATGACAGGGAAGAGGACAAATTTGAGAAATGTTGTGAAGGTAAAAATCACAGACTTTGGCAGTGATTATATGTGCATGCTGAGGAAGAGAGGTCATAGATGACTAAGTTTCTCATGTGTAGAATGGGGTGGTATGATCAACAGAAGGGAAGCTGGGTAGAACAGTGAGCTCAGGGGGAAGATAGTTCACTTTTTTGGACACGCAAGTGGGATGTTCTCCTGCCATCAAAAGGTATAGATGTCTAAAAAACATTTGGAGATGAAAGGTATAGATGTCTAAAAAACATTTGGAGAAGGAAAATATTAGAGTTGGAAATATAAATCTGTGAATCCTTTGTATGGAGGTGAATATTGAAAAGTAGGAGCAGAAAAGATTACCAAGAGAGAAAGTATAGCAAAGGGTCCAGGACAGAGCCTTGGGGAACACTTAGGGAGCAAGAGGAGAATGTAAAGAAGAACAAGAAGGTACTCTCAGAGATAAAAGAACTAGGGGAGAGCAACGTAACTGAATCCAAGGGAGGAAAAAGTATCTCAGAAGGAGAGGATGGTCAGCAATGTTGAAATCTGTAAAAAGGTCAAGGACAATGAAAGCTGAGGAAAGGACACTGGATTTAGCAATCAAAAGATCTTTGGCAATCTTTGAAAGAACTGCTGCAATCAAGTGTTGGGCTCAAAAAGAAATCAGATTCTAAGGCAGCAGTTCTCAACCTGTGGGTCGCTACCCCTTTGGGGGTGGAACGACCCTTTCACAGGGGTCACCTAAGACTGTTGGAAAACACATATTTCCGATGGTCTTAGGAACCAAGACACTGCTCCTCTTTCCTCTCCAGGTGGGTCTGCCCACGTGCAGATACTCCCACATACGAGTATTAAAGGGTCACGGCATTAGGAAGGTTGAGAACCAGTGTTCCAAGGGATTAACGAATGAAGAAGTGAGGAATCCAAAGACAAAATCTTGGGTATCAGCAAAGATATTAGAAATTAAGCATAAAATTTCCTGCTTATTTACAGAATTGTATTCACTTGCTCCTGGAATACTTCCTTCAGTCTAGTTGCTACACCTGAATGAAGACATGAAATGAAGCTAGAGAGGGTCCAAAAAAGGACAATTATAATGAATGAATAATCAAGGAAATGAAAGGGTACCCATTTGGGAACTGACCTAAGATTTTTAAAAGCGGGGGAGGGGCAGCAAAGACCGAGCTTGTATATCCTCTTTTCTGTACAATTCTTAAATACATGGCTGGGATGAAAACAGACTTGTTCACCAGATCGGAAACCTAGAAATAAACCTTTTTCTTTCTCAATCCTGCCCAAAGCTTTGAACTTATAAGCAGAAGATCTGGGCTCCAGTTCATCTCTTTGGATACTCACTTTCTTACCTTCACAGTGGAGATAATATTTGCACTACTTACTTCACAGTGATGTTATGAAGAAAGCATTATGTAAACTAAAAGGCATTATATATTCATACCATTATTAACAGGCAAAAATGGAGTAAAAAATGACACAGTAACAAACTTAGGGTACTTATTGCATAGAGGAGATGGTATAGTTTCAATAAGGGTTTCCAGTAAATCAGTAATTGATCTCTAGCAGATAATATATATTAATTAATCGAGTCATAATAACTGAAGAAGGAAATGGCAACCCACTCCAGTATCTTTGCCAAGAAAACCCCAAATAGGATTATGAAGAGTCAGACTACTGAAATGACTGAACAATGAAAAGCAGGTAATAGCCAAGTCAGATTTGTTCTGGGATTATATTTTTTCCTTCTCATATCCAGTTTGGAACATTTGTTTTTATTTAAATATTTTATTAAAAATTGGAACATCAGAACCACCAAGGAAACTGGTTTAGTAACTTGTAAAGTTGTTCAGTCATGTCTGACTTACCATGACCCTCTGGACCATAGTATGCCAGTACTATCCTTGGAGTTTTCTTGGCAAAGATACTGGAGTGGTTTGCCATTTCCTTCTAATTTATTTTACAGATGAGGAAACTGAGACTTGCCCAGGGTCACACAGCTAATAAGTATCTGAGGCTGAATTTGATCTCAGGTCTTCCTGACTCCAGACCTAGCACTCTATCCATAGCTTAGTAACTGCTTATATTTTAATTTATATCAAAGTATCACGTATAATAGTAGTTTTTCAGTTACCCTAAGTTTCCATCAGGATTCTTTGTTCACTTACTTTCATTCACTTTTATAGTGTGTGTGTGCCATGCTTCTGGTTTTGCTTTTTTTCTCCAAATTATTTCATTAAAAGTCTTTACAGATGTCTTTGTATTTTTCAAACTTATCCAGCTTAATTTCTGTTTATTGAACTATTTCTCTCTTTTAAAAAAATTTAGATTGTTCCACTTTTTATGGTTTTTATCTTTAATACAGCTATGACAGAGTTGAGTAGAGAGTTCTCTTTTGATGACACTTTCAGAGCCTCTTTGCAGCACTGTAACTGTTGGCTCATAAAGCATGATTATTTTTGTAACTTTTACTGTATACTGCCAATTGCTTCCAAAAAGATTTTACACATGTACAATTCTACCAGGAATGAGGGAGTGTATTTATTTTTCCACAACCCCACTTTTAGTTTTATTGCTTCTTTCATTTTTGCCAGTTTGATGAGTGTGAACTTTTGCTTAAGAATTGTTTTAAATTTTGTACTTTGGGTTATTAGTGACAACTGAGCATTTTTTCAAGTGATAATTTATATTTCTTCTTTTGAAAATTTATCTGTTCATATCCTTTGATCATTTATCTGTTGTGCACCAGGAAATCACCATTCTTATTTAGAGTATATTCCCAATCTTTTGGGGTAACATCACAAAAGATACAAACCATTCCTTAAGGCTACTATCAGATACTAATGAATTTACCATTAGTCTCACCTCTAGTAACATCTCTTATGTAAGTTTCTTATGATATTTCACTTTAACAAAATGTTCTTCTGAAAACATAAAAGGGGCAGGACAAGTCATAGCATATTCACTGTAGTTTCCTTGTTAAAGAGAATATCCAGATTTACCCTTAAAATTTTGATAAAGTATAGTGTGTATACTTTGCTTTAGTAGGAAAGCACTGGAATGGGAGCCAAAATGCCTGTACTCCCTCTTCAGCTCTACCCCTTAGAACTAGTTTTCTTCAGAGCTCATCTCAAACATATGTTCTGCATGGTTCTCGAGCCTCCACTCCCAGTTACTAGTCCTTTTCCCCCAAAAAATACCTGGTATGTATTTTGTAAGTATTTGTATAGATGTATGTTGTGTCCTCTAGTAGAATACCAGCTCCTTGAGAGCAGGAATAATTTCATTTTTCTCCTTGTATCCCCAGTACTTACAGTGTTGTGAACCTAATGAGTGCTTAATATGTTCTTATTAATCGATCAATTGAATGAATGGAATATTTATTAAAAGCTTACTAATGGACTGTGCTAAGCACTAGGGATTCAAATAGAAAAGTAAAATAGTCTCTGCCCTCCAAGAGCTCACATTCTAAAGGGGTGGAAACAACACAAATGGAAGAATTCAGCTACAAATCAAATGGGAAAGTCCTGTCATCCAGACGGTGCTGCAGCAAAGCAGATGTTAGTGCCCCTCCTTTAATATCATTTCCACTGATAAAATCCTATAAGTTTTTGATGTTGCGCCATTGGACAATGTTAAGGACTTCGGCAGCAACAACTTTCATTGCTAGGTTATCAGTGGCCAAAGACCATAAACCCCAGCAGGAGCAGTGGCCAGGCTACATAACAGACGCTGGCTCCCAGTATGCTGGCTGAGGGCATTGGACTGGAAGCATTTCTACTCCCTGGACTCATAAGTTCAGGGTCCAGGCTTGTCACCATCAGAGTTTGAGGAAAGCCGGTGGTTCAGGTAGTGGTGGTGGTGGTGATCTGACTTGCCTGGCATATGATGCCTTGCTGCTTCAGTTAGGCTGGCTTGCTGACCCATTTTCTACATTAGTCGCTTCTTACATGATAGCTGTGAGGACTGGGCTAAAAGTAAGACTAGTGGTCTGGGAAGTACTGCCATCCCCAGGGCTCCTGTGTCTACCTGACTAGTAGCAACTGATCAGCAGTTGTGACTGATGGTAATGAGGGAGGTGGACTCCCTCTCCATTAATGATTTTTCCCCTCTATGACAACTGGGCTTCAGTGGAAGCAGAAGTGGCATCTCAGAAGTGCTTTTATTTAAATCAGTCGTGGTTCTGGAGAAGGGAGAAACTGCTGTCTCCAAGATTCTTGGGCTCAGAATCCTGGACTGTTTCCATCATGGTCATAGTGGACTTCAATCTCAGTAGTAGTCAAAAGTGAGATAATGGAAGTCTAGAAAGCTAAGGTGATCTGCAGCATGCCCTGTGGAGGGGCACGCACGCGTGTACAACTGGCACTAGAATATTAGGGAGGTATTCATTATACCAAGACTGTTTGCCTCTTTGTAAATTCTATACTTTGTTCTTTGTTCTGTACTCTGAGGCCAAAAAGAGAACAAGTTTAATCCTTTTCCCCTGTGACAGCCTTTCAAATACTTAAAGACAACTGTCATGTCTCTATTAAGTCCTCTAGCAACTTTTCTTTCTTTCCTCTCTTCCTTTCTTTCTTTCCTCCCTCCCTCCCTTCCTTCTTTCCTCCCTTCCTTTCTTTCTTTTTTCTATCTTTCTTTTTCTTTCTTCTTTCCACACATACACTATATATAAAATTATATACATATGATATATACTATATATGTATATGTATATATATATATACATATATATAGTAAAATGTGTAGGTATATAGAATTTTGCCGAGGTTATATAGTATAAGATACAGTGGAAAAGTAGGTTTGAATGGAAATGTGTTTTGTATGATTACACATATATAACCTATGTAAAATTTCTTGCCTTCTCAGTGGGGGGGGGGGAAGGGAGGGAAAAAATTTGGAATTAAAAATTAGAAAAATGTTAAAATTATTTTTATATGTAATTTGGAAAAAAAATTAAAAACATAAAAATAATTAAATGCCCCCCCAAAAAAAAGAAAAGTAGATTTGAGTTAGATTTGAAATGTCTTTACTGTAACTATATGTATGGATTTACATATATTACACTATGTATTATTATACTATGTAGTATATATAGTGTATAGTATATGTATATGTGTGTGTATGTGTGTTTGTGTGTGTACATATATTAGTCATAGACGAGAAAGAGAGTGTGTCTAAGATGAAAGAAGTGATGGTTCTACTGTATTGTGCCCAGTTCGAGACGCTGATAAGGTGGTGTCCTCAAAGGAGGGCAATTGGTTTGGAGAAGGGCCTTGGAGCCCTTGGAGAAGGGCACATACTTAATGGTGTTTGGTTGAAGAAATTGGTAATATTCATCCTAGAGAAGAGACTTAATGAAGACATGATAGTTATCTTCAAGTATTTGAAGGGCTGTCACATGGAAAAAGGATTAAACTTGTTCTTTTTTACTTCAGAGTGCAGAACAAGGAACAGAATATGGAATTTACAAAGTGGCAAACGTAGACTTGATATAAGGAAAATTTTCCTAATAATCTGGGGATAGTGGCTTCTCTCTCCCTGGAGTTCTTCCAGCCAAGGCTAGATAATCACTTGTTAGATATGTTGTAGGAAGAAAATTTTTGTTTAAGTATGGATTAGATTAGATGACCTTTTCCTTCCTACTCTGAATGACTTTGATTCTGTGCTAAGTTGGACATAAGCAAAGATATGAGGGAAGGCATTTTAGTTATAGAGAGCAGTATAATAAAGCATGGTGGAGGGAAAGTTTGATATTTAAAGGTCTGCCTGTTTTGTAAGATCTTGGAATTTGAAATATAGTGGACAAGTAGGTTTGAGCTAAATTTTGAAAAGCCTTTAATGCCAAGTTATGGACTTTTAGCTTTATTTAGCAGGCAAAGGAGGGATACTAAAAGTTTTTGAATAGCAGAGTGAGTTGAACATAGTTGTGCCTTATTAAGAAAATTGATCTGGGGTGGTTAGGTAGTGCAATGAATAGAGCACTGACCCTGGAGTCAGGAGGACCTGAGTTCAAATTTGGCCTCAGATATTTGACACTTGGTAACTGTGTGACTTTGGGCAAGTCATTTAACCCCAATTGCCCTGTCTTTTCCCCTCCAAAAAAAGACAAAAATAAAGAAAGAAAAAAGAAAATTCATCTGGCAGTAATATGTATGATGGATTGGAGGGGGAAAAACTAAGAGTCAGGGAGACCCCTTAACTAGAGCAGTGGTAGTAAGAATGATAAAAGATTATTTTTTTTAAAAAATTTGATGTTTTATTTTTCCCCAATTACATATAAAAACAATTTTAACATTTTTTTCCCAAATTTTGAGTTCCAAATTCTTTTCCTCCCCTCTTCTCCTCCCCCCTTAATTGAGAAAGGAGTTTTACATAGGTTATACATGTGTAGTCATGCAAAGCACATTTCCATGTAAGTCATACTGTGAAGGAAAACATAGCACACACAAAAAAATAAAAAGTCTCCTTGCTCTACATTCTGGCTCCATAAGTTCTTTTTCTGGAGATAGGCAGTACCTTTCATCATAAGTCAAGAAGGGTTATAAATTCTATAGAAGGAATAAGATATAACAATCGATTGGATTTGTTAGATGTGGGGAGGAGAAATTAGAGTTGACTCAGATTATAAGCATGGAAGAATAGCAATATTGTTGGTCAAAATAAGGAAGCTTGAAAGAAGAAACAAGTTTTGAGGGTAAAGTCATGAGTTCAGTTTTACATATTGAATTTCAAATGCCAGTGGGATATCTAGTTGGCATGTATAGCAAGGATCTTTGAAATGGCAGTCTTAGGCCCAAGAGAAAGGTCAGAACTGGAGACGTAAGTTTCGAAGTCACCTACATAAAGGTAATAGTTGAAAATTCAAGTTGGTGAAATGTGTCAGGGAGAGTGGAGAGAGGAAGGAATAGGACCAAGGACAGAACCTTGAGGGAAGTGAGAGCACCTGTGTTCAGAGAGGTAAAAGAAGAAGAAAACTTGAGAAAGGAGATAAAAGTGGAACAGGAAAGAGACACAAGAAAAGAATCAGAAAATATAACATTACAGAAGCCAAGAAAATAGAGACTATCAAGAAGGGCATGGCAAATCATTTCAGATGATGCAGAGAGGTAAATAAGGCCAAAGACTGAGAAAATACCAGAGCACTTTCTAGTCAAATGGTAACATTAAAATCCATATTGCAAAAGATGGAGGCATAAATAGATGGTGAGGAAATGGAGGTATTTTATGTAGACCACCCTTTGAACAAGTTTGGCAGAGAAAGGAAGAAGGAGCAATGTGAGTTGAGCTTGAGGGAAGGTTTTATTTTTGTTTTCTGGAAAAGAGAATATTGAGGATGACACAAGAAAGAAGCCAATAGAAAGGAATATTGAAAATACAGTTAGGGAACTTATAATTGAGTAACATCTCAAAGGAGATGAGAGGCAATAGGATCAAGTACAGATAGAAGAGACAGTTTTGGCCAGGAAGGCCACTTCTTACTCAGAGACAAGAGGGAAAGAGAAGAGGGATGGAGACAGAAATTTGTTAATATAAGCACATAAGAATAAAAAGATGAGGGTTAAAGGACTTGCCAACATTGATGACTTATATTTTTGTAGTATTTTAAGATTTACAGAGCATTCAGCATCTTCAATGAGGAAGCAGGAGAAAGGTTAGGCCTTATAAGAATAGGATAGGGAGTTCATGAGACAATGCAATGAGCTGTAGTAGAAAAAGACTGAGATTCAGAATCTGAAGATGTGGTTTTGAATCCCAACTCTGGTACTTACTAGTATTAGTGGGAACAAATCACTTCACCTCTCTTTATCTCAATTTACAGATCTGTATAAGTCAGTTGAATCAGATGATTTCTTCTCCACCCCCCTCCCCCAGTGATCTCTTAAATTCCCTTCAATCTCTAGATCTAATGATCTTATAAATGGCATATAAAAGGATTATCAAGCAAGTAGTAAGAGTCTAAAACCATGCAGTATAGCTTATAGTGATCCTGATTCCTCTGCTTCATTTTCTCAGCATGCTTAGCAAACCCAGACATGTGCATATCATGAGTGTTATATAGGATTAGGAATTAGCAGGGCTAGAATGATGGAAAGTCAGCAGAGCAAAAAAGATCCTCTAATAGTGAAAAGCTTGCTGTTGAAATGACTATCTATGGAGGTTAGACTGGGTAGGGAAGTAAGAGAAGCTAAAACAGAAGTAGTGCATTTTCTTTTTTTTTTTTTGAGAGGGGAAGGTAGGGCAGTTGGGGTTAAGTGACTTACCCAAGGTCACACGGCTAGCTGAGGAAGTGCATTTTCACAAAGCAAAAAGTCAAGAGTATGAAGAATGTGTACAACAGCAACAAGAGAATGGAAGATAAAACACAGAAGAATTTCAGAATACATAGTATGGAATGTGATTTAAAAGGAGAGACATCTGTCTTCTAATAGACTATTCTAGGACATTACATACAGGGCCTCCTAGTGGAAATCTCCATGCAGCCAAATTATTTTATAACTAGAGCTCAAATATTTAGGCATTCTATGGTTTTTCTCTTATTTTCATCAGTTTTTTATTGCATTTTTTAAATATTTGCATCCAGTTTCCAGTGTAAGAACTTTCAAAGAAATATTTACTTTATATAGCATCATTTCTTTTTCTCAGTTTTCTGACACCAGGGATCATGGGACCACAGATCACATAGTTTTAGAACTAGAGGGGATCCAGCAGCCAAATGAAATCCCTTCATTTTACAGAAGAAACTGAATCCAAGGGAGGATAAGTGACCACCCATGGTCCTATAGCTAGCATAAACATCAGAAGTGGGGTTTTGCTCCAAAGCCAAGTCTCTTTCCACTATACTACAAATTTCCTAAGTATAGTTGTACATCTGTGAAGTAGTTTGCAAAATCAAGACTTTATATGTATCCTAGTACTATACTAAATTCACCTCTTAAATAGCTTCCCAAGGTCCTATACCAGTGGTTCTCCCAATCTTTTCTCAGGAGGACCTCTTTTTAAGATAAAAATTTCTGACATGATAATAAATTGTATTAGTATCCAGTAATTGAGAAAGTCTATATGATGAGGAATTCAGTTTTATATAGTCAGTAATGCTTTTAAATGAATTTATATTTTAATCATATCTTCAAATATTTGAAAATAATACATATTTTTATGGCATATTATTCAGTCTACAAAAGGAATATTAATTTATTTATGGATCCTGTAGAGTAATTTTGCAGCTCATAGGTTAGGAACCATTACTCATATTGCCTTATTTGGTAGGCAATTTATTTAAAGACTTGTGAAATAGCTCATCAGTTTAAAACATCAGAAGGAGATACCTAAACTCAGAGAAAGATATAGAAAGACTATAGTTTAAATGGAGACTGAAGCAAAACTCGTTATCATTCTCTTTCATGTCTGGTTTTGCTTTTTTTTTTTTTCTTTTCCCAGTGATCACTCATTGGTTACAGCCCTTCTATATGACCAAACTATTGTACAATGTGAAAGTATCTGCAGATCCTATACATGATTGCATTCCACCATGGGGGAGGGGGGAAGGGAGGGGAGAAAATCTGAAACTCAAGTGATTGTGGAACTGAATCTTGTAAATTAAAAGTAAATGAGTAAATTAAAAAAAAAAATTTAAAACATCAGCGCATGAGTATGTATTAGTTTAAATACCTCCTTTGTCCTTTGAACAAACTAAACAATTATCTGTTATATTTATTTTTATTAATCTATTTAGTGATTAATTTCTCTCTTTTGTCAGCTTCCTGCTACAAATAAATTTGACAAATTAGTGAAACCCAAATGCCTTATCATTTCTTATTCCTTCTTATTTTTTTTCACTTACAACTGAAAGTTGAAACAGAATCTCAACATAAAATGTTGTTAGCTTAGGTATGCTCAGTAGCAGAATAAATTTATCATATTTTAAAAATATTTGTGATCCTTTTGTCAAGCCACATAGAAAATCCCAGAAATTTTCTGAAAGGAGTAGTGATTTAAAAAGAGTGTACATTTATTGAACACTAATGTATACCCTTTTGCAGGCACTGTAAGAAGGCACAAATGCAGAAATTGACTTATGATTGTCAACTTCCTAATAGAGCTATCTGAACATGGGATGGATTGCCTTGGGGCAAAGTAAGGGGTGGGTGCTGAACATAATCTTCCAGTGAGGTTGAATGACTATTTGTTGGTGTTATATAGCTAGAGGAGATTCACATTTGAAGTAGGGGTTAAACTGGATGACATCTAAAGTCCCTTCCAACTATAGGATTCTGTGGTTAAAATTATTTCATTATATTTTTGAGGTTTTCTTTATTTTAATTTTTTCATAACTTAGTTGAATATGGCACTCTTAAGAATGGAAGGTTGAATGATCTCTTTTCCTTAAATTTTCTTAGAATACTTTGTCTTGCTCTCTCTTTTATTCTGTTACAATCTACTTCATGTTATTTATTTTAGTACGTATCATGCCCCACTATTAGAATATAATTTCCTTATCCTTAAGGAGTTTCTCATCTTTGTAACTCCACTGATTACTACAATACCTTGTAAATAGTAAGTTTTTAATAAATGTTTGTAGAATTAAAATTATAGATGCTCCAGGGGTAAGTTTTCTCTCTATATTTCATATATACCCTATACTCTCATACCAGAATTGGAAGAATTTCTATCTTAGCCTTTTAGTGCACCGGATGAAGACAAGATTTCTGACCTAGGCAGATTTTCAAATCTCAGCTTTATATCTGTGTAAATCTGAAGGGACTTATGTGACTAGAACATATCCATTTCTTCCTATAGTGACCATTTTTTTGCTTGTATTCAAAGTGTTCTTCTTACCTTGTCATTAGTTCTTAGTAGGTACCTAAATTATTGAAAGTAGCAGGTGGTTCCTCAAGTTCTTTTTCCCTAATTATTTCTCTCCAAGAAGTCCCCAATTATCCTTTAATTAGGCAATGCCTGGTAGCTAACATTTACTAAAGCTTTAGGGTTAACAAAGTGCTTTATTAACACAAACCTGCATGTGGTATTAGCCCATTTTATAGTTGAGAACATTTAAACTAGGTTCAGAGAGGAAAAAAAGACTCACGATTGTTCACACTATGAATAAACAGCACCTCATGCTGCCTCTCCTTAATCCATTATCATCTGGTACATCTTTTTCATACAGTAGGTAGCAATCATGACTATTCTTATTATTTTGTGATTATAAAGCAAAATATTTTCTCAGAGAAATTTCCAGGATTTTCCTTTGTTTTCAATATTAGACTCCTGCCCCATTTGTGGGATGCTGATTCATTACTATATTTGCTTTTATCTAAACAGTTTCCTATATTGAATACTGATCTGCAAGGAATGAGTGGCAATCAAGAGAAGCAGTGCTGGTGGGGAAAAGCGCTGTACTCTCCCCTTTTTCCTGGATCAGAGTGTGAAGGTAAACAGTCTTACAGCGATCACATGAGGAAATCTGACGCTGAAATGTACTCCTAGTATTAACTAGATAGAGCGTACACAGAGCATACATTGACACTAGATGTAGTGTGTGCTTCACTCTCAAGTTCATTTTCACCGTAGGGTGAAAAGATCAGCACCCAACTTAGCCTTTTCTGTAGCTATGTTATTTAACTCACATGGATATTGTAAAGTAATTGCATAAAATGCTCACCCATTTTACAGATGGAGAAACTGACATTCATAAAGTTTAAATGGTTTGCCCAAGGTCACACAATAAGTAGGGAAACTAAGATTTGAATCTAGATCTTATACCTCAAAAACTAGTATTCCCTCCACTGTACGACATTGTTTTTTGTCTGTACTTATATTCTCCTTGAGCACCGTAGCTATTTTCTGCAAGCTGACTCATAATAAAGCAACTTCTTCAAAAGTATCACCTTATCTCTTTGTTCCCAATAGTTAATGGCTGTGCTTTAGTGCTTTAAGTTTTTCTTAGCACATTGTAATTAATGAATGGGGTTTCTTCTGTCACTCTGCCAGTGACCTGTCCATTTTTGCTCTATAATGATTGGTTTGACAGTTTGGTTCTGTATATCCCTTGCATATGTCTGTAGCCTGTCAATAAAGGACGTTACAAGTTTAGTTTGTGTTCAAAAGTAATCATCAGAATAAAGCTCAGGGTCTTAATTTGTTAATCTTATTTTTCTACTTCTCAAAATCTGGCACATTGGCAACATAGTTGACATCGCTCAAACTGGATACATGATCTCCATTTGACAAGTAACCGTGTCCTGCTTTGTGACATGTCTTCTATTTTGTCTGTTATTTATAATTTTTGTTGTTATTTGACTTTGTACGTATTTAATGTGTTGTGTCTTCACCTATACTTGTAGGTTCCTCGAGGACAATATCCATATCTTAACATTGTTGGTATTTCCTGTAGCACGAACTACTATGCCTATCACATAATAGATGCTCGGCAAAAATCTCATGCTTTTCTTTCATATGGTATAATAGAATTAATTTTATTGAAAATTCTGTATGCTTTAGCTGGAGGTTTGTACTGTGGCTGATTAGTTGATGAGAGCAACAGCTTAATAAGGCAGGTTTAATCCCTGTGTAGCACAATGAATTTTTTTCTCTATTACATCCTTAATCCATCCTAGCCAGGCATTTTGAAATATGTGCTTTTGGCCATAAAGGCTACTAAGTGAAATATTGTAGCTCGAGCAACACTTTCAAAATACATACCTTCCTTTATCATTGGCAAGTCATTAGCACTATCTTTATCTGCATAGTGTATCTGTAGAATATCAGATCTAAGAAAGGTTTTGGAGATGGTGTATTCAACTCCTTCGTTTTACAAATAAGGGAAACTCATGCTGAGAGAATGGGATGTCATTTGCCCAGAGTCACACAATTTATGGCAAAAATAGGACTGGAATCCAACTCTCCTGTCTCCTATTGATTTTCCATTAACCTATACCACAGGCCACATTAATGTATAAAGATTCTGTTTGTATTCTTACAGTATTCTGGTTTTTGACCAGTTGATACATTGTGAATTTGATTATTAACCTATTAACCTCCATCTCTGGTTGTATGTACAGTTTCTCTAGTATATCCTTGTAGTAATTAAATCCTTAAAGCTGTGTTAACTGCAAAGTAGCATACCCCTTATATACAAGTTTAACTTGTGCTGAATGAGTAATTGTATATAGTCTTGAATTAGTCATGCATAATTTGTTATAATGATTTCAGTCACTGTGATGTTTGATGGGGGGGTTAAGAAGGGAAAAGCATTCCTGGAACCCTGACATCGTGAAGCACTCCTATAGAGACAGGCATTCCTAATAGAGACTGGATTAGAGCAGTCATGAAATAGCAGGCACCCATACACCCAACCTTATCAATCTCCCCTTAACTGTGGTAAATGTTTAGGTTCCTAAAACCGCCTTACTTTTATTGGGCATTTACTTTTACCATCTCCAGTTCTGGGAAATTTAAGTTCTGCAGGAATTTATGGAAAATTAAATTAATGAGTGTCTATGAGATGCTTTGGATTTAGAGAGGGAAGTACTTGTAAAAATGTTCAACAATAAAGTCCTTCTCAAGTGCTGCTTCTAAACACAAAGGTGCCATGCTGTGCTGTGCCGTGCCAACAGTACATAAGCTCTGGCAAGTCCTGCCATTCTGGGAAGACTTTGAGTTCAGGCCTGGTTTCAAGGTTCATCCTTTTAGTGGCTTTCTTGAACATCAGCTGAGAAAATTGACCATCAGAAGATTCTATTTTATTTTTTTCCCACAGCAACCCGTGGAAGCATCCATTAAAGTATGAAGAGAATGTTAATTTGAATTAGTGGAAGAAGTGCCACTGTGAGGAATAAAAATGAAAGATATTTTTAATTACTAAAATAGTATTTGCAGTATTTAAATTCACATTATTCCACCTGTACAGTTAATTGGCATTTTATGTGTCTATGCTGTTACAGTACTCTTACATAGATACAGAATTTTTAAAACATCCTAAAATTCAAGAGAATCAGCTGTTTGTATTCTTTAGCATACACATTACAAGAGTTGTGGAAACATACAATCACCTATCACAGTACAAACAAATAGTACCTACGTGGGTGAATGAGTACCACGACTAGGCAAACTTGGAGATACCCCTATGGATAAGAAAGAGTGACTCTAAGGACAGAAAAACATGTTTGCACCCAGTCATCAGGAGGATGTGATGTGATAGGTCCATATGTACCCAAGGAAACAGCATGAAGCAGCTTGGCCTGACCATGAAAAATAGTTAAGTTCTCTTCAAAGCCATGATGAAACATAATTGAGTCCTTAGGGGGTCTGCCACCCCTCCCCCAATAAAAACCCAGAAAATTATAATGGTGCTTTTTGGAGTGTGTGAAAGCTATCAGGAAACCTGGTTGTTATATTTCCAGGACCACAGAAAAAACAGCCGAGACTTTTTCTTCATGGGGTCAGGTCTCAATTGTCTTCCATCCCTAAAACAACAGCCTTCCATTAAGGGACTTGGCCATTACTGCATACTGCCATTATTCCTTATTGATCTTCACTGAATTCTGTCCCTGTTCTGTAAATCTAGTAAAATAAAGGCTGTTTGTGTGGGGGATGATTTTTCATAGCGGTTTTAGGTTTTTTTTAGGGGAGATAGAGAAGGAAATGGTAAAAAATGGGAGCAAAGGTGAATGAACTTTGAAATTTCATTGATGTCTCTAGAATATAGTTATACTGGCAATATAATCTTTAGTAATAAAAAAGATTTCAAAAATAGATACAATCCACTTTCTTTATTCACCACATTGTCTAAATTATTCCCTTATTAGAATTTGGTACAGTGGATAGAGCCCTTGCTCTAGAGTCTGAGGGCTTGGTTTCAAATTCTACCTTTGACACTAGAAGTTATTTAAACCCCTTGGGCCTCAGTCAGTTCCATCATCTGGAAAATGAAGGGTTTGGACTAGAAATCCTCTGAGACTTATTCATCTCTAAATCTATGATCTATATGATCCTATATAATGAATATAATAAACTATGGTCCCAAAGGCAGTATAATATTTTGAATAGTGAGCAGGTACTGGTGTAAGGAAAACCAGGATTCATATCCTGCTTTTGATACCTACTAGTTACATAACCATGAACAAATCAATTAACCACTCAAGTTTTCAGGCAGAACTCTCCCAAGATTGAGTTGCCAATGTAACTAAATGAGTGTTATAATGAAAATAGTACATAAAATTGTTTAATAACTTTGTCTTTCCCTCTCACCCTCCCTCTTTTCATTCACTTGCATTCAAAATTCGTAAGAATGTTATACAAATACCAAGGGAGAGAATGGCTTGGAAGAATATCCAGATGTTAAAGAAATACCCAACGATGGAGAGCATCTGTTAGATTTTAATAGAGTAAGTATTACTTTTAGAATTGTATTGCTGCTAAACATCCAACCCCCTTGTCCCTTCATACACTTTTTCTACTCCTGTTAAGGTGCCAATTCAAATCATTTTCTCTACAAAACTACTTCTCTGTCATTTATTTTTTATCCTACCCATCAGCTTTGACCAAAGGTCTAAACATTCTGTGTGGAAACAAAGATGCTTTATGCTCTTCACAGATTTCTCTCCCTACGTGAAGTATGGGGAGTGGGAAAATTGTTGTGTCTCTGTTTAAGAGGAATTTGTCACAACTGTTTATTTATTCTTAGGTGTCTTCTGTTTATGAAGCAAGGTGTACAGAAGAAAGAAATCCTGGAACAAAATCAAATGGCTTCCGGAAAAAATTATATTCCAGTGATAGTTCCAACTCTGAAGACACAGCCTCAGAAGGTGGTAGTGAATGGGTTGATCCTTGTGAAGAGGAGCTTTTTTCTCGAACTCATCTATGAAACTGCAGAGTAGTACCAATTTGTCTAAAAAAGTAATATATGATGGAAAACTCCTTTTTGTGAGACCTGTTACTCTAAAACAACAACTTGGGTTTCCTCTTCAAGTAACTGATTCAGATGCGTATTTATCTTTCTCTTCTTGCTTATTTTATGGTTGAGGATGACTCTCCTCTTGGAACATTTTTCCCCCCAACCTGTCCAGTTCTTGGCTATTTGAAATAGACTAGGTTGTGTTGTCACTTCCAGAATGGGTGTGCATGTGCTTACCTTCGATGCATCGCTGCTCTGGCCTCTTCCCTGCAGTTATTTTCATTTGTAATTGCAGCCTCACCACTATTATCTTATTAGCATTGCAGTGTCTATAACTCCTTCTGCTATTCAGAGACTTTAGCTTTTGGCACATTTTAGCTTTGTTCTCTAAGAACTGGGAGATAAATACTGAACACTGTAATTTATCAGTGCCTTTCTGAATGCAGGAGAAGAGCATGAATGACTTGTCTAGTCTTCATTTGGTAAAATCTCATGTAAATTTGAAGTAGGAACAACAAGGTTGTGCTTTAGAGACTTACAGAATACTGTGTTTTCTATCTTAGGATATTTCCCCCCCTAAATAAACCCACAGAGGATTCTATGGTTTGTGATTTTCTTGCTAACTGGAGAAGCCAAGGATTTTTTTTTTTTTTAATTTTTGGTATGTGTGGAGGCAATATGAGGGGGTTGCAGTCTTTCTTCTGTTTCTTTTCCCCTTTCTTCTCTTCTCTCCCCCTCTTTTGTACTCATCTTTTCCTTTTCAGTCTAGTCTCTTCTCCTATCTTCTCTCTCCCTCTTTTTTCTCCCCTTCTTTCTGTCTTCTCTCCCTTCTCTCTCCCTTAACTTCTCCATCTTTTCTTCTCATCTTTCCTTCCACCTCTCCTCTCAGTCTCTCTCCCTTTAGCTCTCTATCTCTCTGTCTTTTTCCTTCCATTTTAAAGCTGATGAACATTGAAAATAACACCAAAAAATGTCTTGGGGTGGGAGGTGGGGGAAAACAGGGATTTGTGATGGTAAATCTTTTAACAAGAAATAAGGACTATGTCTCCTTGCAAATGATTACCTTAGTGTAACCTGCAATGCATCCTGTATTGAATTTGAGCCTATTGAACTCATCTAAAATGCTCATATTTTAAAGTGTTTTATATGCAAAAAAAAAAAAGGTCACACTTCACTTGAAAGAAATCTTTGGCTGCTGCAGTTAGCCGCTGTTGTGGCTGTAATTTAGTAGATCTTGTAGTTCATTTTGTGTTTTCTGAGAGAATGTTAGGGGCAAGTTATGTGTGTGGTGGGTGGGTGGGTGGGGTGCAGAGTAATGATTTTCAACATACACGTGTGATTGCAGTAGTGGTGGTTGCTTTCTGTGACTTGCTTTTAAATTTTCTTTTGTTAACCTAGACAGTCAGTACATCGTCAAGTTATATCTGTACAAGACTATCAACTCCTAGTGCTTTTAACACATTATGCAAAATGTTGAAGCCAGGAGGAGCAATATTTGCAAAACCTAAACATTCTAAGTTTTTACCAACTCATCATTTTAAGAACTAATCTATACAATAGCAGCATGTCTAGAACATCAGGAAGTGTAGAGAATCCAATGTTGACTTGAAAGCTTAACTATTCATTTTGACAGGCAATAAGAACTCATACAAATTTTGTTTGAAATGTGAGCTGAACTGGCTTTGAAAATATGTTGATTTTGATTAAGTAACTGGGTTTTGTTGCCTTTTATTGATAACATGGAAAACGCTGTCTAAGGTTGTAAAGTCATTTGAGGAGGTTATATATGTCCTTGCTGTTGGAAACCCTGATTAAATTGGCTAGGTTTGATCTTGTCAAATAAACAGAATTATGTGAGGGTTTATATTTCTGCAGCAAATCATTTAACACTTTCAAGGGGTTTTTTGTTGTTGTTGTTATTTATTTACAAACTTTGGATAAATTTTCTGTAACTTACTTTATTTTGGAGCTTCCTAAAAAAAAAAAAAAGGTTGTTAACCACCTACACTGAAAAAAATTGTGAACAGTGAAGGCAAAAAAAAAATTGACTTTGTAAATTCCTCAAATTAGGACAGTGGATATTGTAATAGAAATTGTGGATAGAGTAGCAAAGATCAAATAGACACATTTCAAATACAACCTTCAGCTCAGTTTCTTTTCAGCTGAGCTACTTTTCTAGCAAGAAAGGGCTCCGAATGGCAGAGGTGCTGACTTGACTCACATGATAGAGAAAGGCAGCCCTTGTAAAGGGGAGGGGGTGGGACAGGGAGGGTCTGGGCAATAACAAATTATGTCTTTACTTGTTTCCATACTTAAGTGGCTCAGAAGCTTTCAGCAAGAGAGTTGAAGTGTGATTTTTAGTTATTTGTATGGATAGACACAAAACAACATTAAAAGTTGGCAAAACGCTGAAATGCACTGTGGGATGAAGCGCGTGGCAGATCCATAGCACTGAAGTATCAGTTTTCCATTCCTGGGCTGAGATTTGTTTCTACTTTTTTGCTTCAAGTGGTTGTATTGTTCTGATTTCACGTACACCAGAGTAACTGATTTTGTTTTCTTGTGGAGTTACTTAACACCAAATAAAAATTTAAAAGGACAGTGTCATGTTTTCATTTGGGAGGGTACACCGTTCTTTTAGAAACACATCAGAGTCATGGCCTCCTGCTGGTAGTATGGGAAGGGTCCTGGACTAAGAGCCACAACACTTGAATTCCCCAAATTAATAGTGGTGTCACCAGAACTAGATCTCTAAAGTCCCTTCCAGAGGTAATAATGTAATGTGGATATGATTCTCTGTGTTAATGGAATACGGAAAGAGCTCTGGGGTCATAATACTTGAAACTAAGGTCTGACAGCTCTTCTTCAGTAAATTTCTCCTTAAAAGGAAATTGCCTCTACTAAAATGATTCTTAGATCCTTCATCCTGCCTTAGAATTGATCCTGGGTTCTCAAAATCTGTTTCAGCAGAGCATGATGTCTAGCAGATTGAAGCAATGGAAAGGTTTCAAGCAAAGCTTTGGTGACCAACTTTGTGTCTCTTTAACCTTCACTAGCCCAACTAAGATTGGGGGAGAAAGCTGCCACCAAGTGATGAAGACTTTTGCCTGAATCATAGAGCTGCAGTAATCTATCAGTAAAGTGAAAATCCATAACAATAAAACCAGATATCTTTTTAAATATTAAGAATAAGGTATCTGACCAATTTCCCCGTAATGACTTCAAATATAAAACTGTTAAAATGTTAGTATTATGGTTCTGAAATTAAAATGTACTCAAAGCCCTGCTTTCATATGTTACTAACATTTGAATATTCTATTAAGGTATAACCATGCTTATACTAACCCATGAACCTGAAAAAATGATTCCCTCTATGTATTTTAATATCAAAGCACCATGTCTAAGATCCTGACTCTAAAATTCTATTTTTTAACCAGTCTCCTATCGTCCCACCTCTCTTATACTTCCTTTCTCGCCCCTTATATTTTCCTTACTCACCTGCTCTCCTCCCAACACCCATCATAACATTCAGTTCCTAAATTCCTCCCTTTTCTTCCTGTCTACCAAGCTTTTTCTGGCCTCGCTTTCCTCCTTCTGTAGTTTTAACACCCAATCCTCAGTTTCTTGTCCCTTGACCTACGCCTATTTCTACCTTGCTAAACTTCAGTTCTTTCTATCTGCCTCATTTATTCCTATTCCTGAGCTCCTGATTTCTCCCAGAAGAAATTACAAAATCATGCTGATTGGGGCTACAATAAACTTAACTGGCCCCTCTCTGCTGCATAGGTATTATTTTACTAATCTTTTATTGACTTTTAATCATACTCCCCATAACAGGTGGTCCGTACTTTTTCCTTGAGCCTCTAACATCATCCTATTCCTCATTTTCAGCATACAATTTATGTGACTTTGGATTTGGGTAGAAATTATGGGAACTTTAAGGAGAAGTGAACACTCCATTTTAGGATTAGTGATAGAGAAGTAATGGAAAGTTGAGAATTATCTTCATCCCAACTTTGGAGAGAGGAAATTTCAAAGAGTTCAGGAAAGGATAAATAAGATGCCATGAACTGAGATTATAAAAGGGAAATCCGCCCAGAAGGGAAGAGAAGCTCTTGATGGAATTCTGAAGATACAATTTCAGTTTAGAGAATGAAGGGGAACACATCTAAAGGGAAGAATGGATGCACAGGGAACTTGCCAATGCAAAACAATGGACAGCAATGATGTCAATAGAAATGGGAGCCACTAATCCAATGTATAAGTTTTCCTGTGGGCTGCATGTTGACTTAGTTTTTAAATGTAAAGTTATATATTGTGTTTTTATTGTATTTTCATTTATTTCGTTAAGTATTTCCCATTTGATTTTAATCTGGTTCAGATGGCATTTGGGACTTGGGACTTAACATCTCTGCCATAGAGTATTAATTCCTGCCTCTGTTCTACAAGAATAGTGTCAGGAATGTCAGATTAAAATGAACTGAGACTAGAGACGAAGGCTGATGATCACAAAAAGATTTTGTTTTAGTATGCTGTTGTGTTTGTCCTTCATTCTAGAAGAGGACCATGACAGGGAGATGATGACATGATTTAAACAGTTGACTTTGATTTGAGTGAGGGAAGGCTGTGCAAGGTCAACAGCCTCACTTTCTCCTACGGAGCCATCTGATTTTAGTGGCCAATATCTGGCCTACTATCATCAGGACTACTACAGCAGATGGTCCTGGATGCAGTGGGAGACCATGGCCTTTTAAAAAGCTAATGTCTTTCCCAGGACTCAGTTTGACTAATGCTCAGAACAGAGCAGAGAAAGTAATGGCTTCTGTTCTCTTTGCTAAGAATGATCTTTGGGCTGGAAAAGACAGAGCACTTAATAGTATAGAGAATAGTGTAGGGAATTGACACCCCAAATAAGGAATACTGTAAAAGCACCTCAGTATCTGTAATAAGTTCATATTATCAAGTCCAGACAAACTCCATAACAACATATATGAGAGAACTTAAGGATATTATTGAGATATAACAGCATTGGAGAGAGTAATGTCCTAGTTTTTAGAGCAAGGAAGAGATTGGAATCTACAGACTAGACCAGTGAGTGTAGTGAAAATCCAGAAAAGGGAATGGCTGTCTCAGGGCAGAGCTTTAAGAACATGTCCAACCAAAATGCTCTTCTGTTTTTCTAACAATTACTATACTGGAAAATCAGGGAAATGCTATAGTTTGTCAAATGCTTTACCAAAATTTAAGTAGGTCATGCTATTCTTAAAGAAAAGGAGGAGGATGGTTAGGTGGTGCAGTGAATAGAGCACTGGCCCTGGAGTCAGGAAGACCTGAGTTCAAATGCGACTTCAGACACTTAACTCTCACTAGCTGTGTGACCTTAGGCAAGTCACCTAACCCCAATTGCCCTGCCTGCCCCCCTCCAAAAAAAAAGAAAAGGAGGAACAAGAGTCTAATTTAGGTGGATCTGGAACTGATTGGCCTGAACCATAGAGTAATCATTGCTCATTTTATGACTCCTTGGAAGGTCTATGTTTTCTAGGATCAAAGCATGGCCCTTTATTATGGCCTCTAATACTAAAATCTCCTTAAGTTCTCCTACATCTCTTCCCTTTCATAGCCAAACTCCTTGTTTAACATTTTTATAAATGTCTTAGAAGAAGGGATAAATGATATGCTTATCAAAGAGCATCGCTAGGAGGAGCTAAGCCACTCAACCTTAGGACCATGCTTCTTTACCCCCAGCTGCTCTACCATAGCTGCTACAGCTCCTTCACTCTTAAACCAATCCTCCAAGGATCTTGCTTAGGAGAAACTAAAGCTGAGTTAAGCCTAAGGCTCTTGGCTCCTGTTCTGGGACCACTGCTTCTTCACTGAGCCACCTTTAGACCTGCTGCTGCTTTACTCTCCAAATCTTAACTTCCAGGGACCATAGGCCCACAAGAACTAAACCACTCAACTCTAAACTTCCCTCCCTGATCACCATTCCGTTGTATTTCTTGCTTCCAACTATTGGAATGTAAACCCCTTAAGGGCAGAAACTTATTCACTTTTATATTTCTTTAGTGCTTAGCACAGTGCCTGGTACATTAATAAATCCTTTTTCTTATATTCATTTGTCAGATTTGCACAAAGTTGAGAGGAATAACTAGCAGAAAGAACCTTTTATCATACCTTATTGAGAAAATAGATTATTCACAGTGAGCTCCCTCTTTTCCCCTACTTAGACCTTAAAATCTCTTGATATCATCCATTTTACTTCACTCCAGTCCCCAATGAAAAAGTGGCTCTTCCCCTTCATCCTTCCCACAGATTGCCCTCACAACCAGCCCTTTGCTCTAAGCTCCACTCTGCTTTCTAATTGACTTATTCCCTGCTGCCTACAAACATGCCCATGTCTCCCTCATCCTTAAAAAGCCCTAATTTAATCATACCATTCAAGTTAAATTCCTTTACATCTAACTTAGTAGTCAAACTCTTAGGAAAGGGCAGTCTACGCTTGCCTTTATTTCCTCTCTAATCATTTCCCCAACCCCTTGCAATGTGTTGAACCTCATCAGTCAAGTGAAACTGAATTCTCCAACATTACTAACGCTCTCTTAATTGCTATAGTCAGTGATCTTTTATCAGGTTTTATTCTTCTTGGCCTCTCTACAGCATGCTATTCTTTCTTCCTGAGCAAAAGATGAGGAATGAAGGTATCCCAGGCATGAAGGATAGCTTATACAAGGTTATCAGGATTCTGTCTCTCTTGATTCTCTTCCTAACTATCTGGGCATGGTCTCTAGAAGTCTGTTTTAAGAAGGTAAAGCGTCAGCAAAGGATCTTAAAATCACTATTGATGTCCTGCCTCCTAATGGTGAGTATAGCCTATGGTTCTCTTCTAGACCTTTTCTTTCCTCATGCTCTTCTTTCCTTTGCTGATTTTATCAGTTCCCAAGAGATCAGATATCATTTTTATGTAGATGACTCTTAAATCTATACATCTTGCCCTAATCTATCTTCTGAGCTCCTGCTCTATATCACCAACCACCGATTAGACATTTTTAACTGGATGTCCCATGGGTATCAACATGTCCAAAATAAAATTCATTATATTTCTCTACTTTATATTGGAAGGACCACCACCCTTTTAGGCATCCAGGTTTTAAACTATTTGGTCATCCTCAACTTTCTCATCCTCTTTCACCAATCAGTTGTCAAATTGTATAGATTATGTTGCTACAATATCTCATATCCATCCCCTTCTCTCTAGTCACATGGTCCAACCACTTTAGTTCCAGCCTGGACCATTCCTCTCTCTTCTCACCTGGATCATTGTAAAAGCCTTCACATTGGACTCAAGCATCCAGTCTCTGCTCTGACTCCCAGCTGAAACTTTGTTTTTAGTAATTCTTTAGTTCTGTCTTCTGTTTCTTATATCACTGTGGTTATTCCAAATATCCTTTCCTCTCTCCCTCCAAGAAATTAATCCAATATAACAAACTATTTTTTTGAGAGGAGAAAGAAAAAGGTCAGTAACACTGATGGATATATTGAAAAAGTCCAAAAACAGGTGCAATGTATAACACCTGTGGACCTCCACAAAGTGGTGAGTTGGAGATACCTTCTCATATCTCTTCACTGGAGTCCTAAATGATCTTAATATTTTTGTTACATTTACTTGTGATTTTTTGGTGTGGTGTTCTTTCCATTTATATTGTTGTAGTTACTGTGTATGTTGTTTCATTTGTTCTGTTTACTTCCTCTGCATCAGTTCATATAGGTCTTTTCATGGTTCTCTGTATTCCATCACATACATCATTTCTTACAGCACAGTAATATTCCCTTACATTCAAATACCACAATTTGTGTAGCCATTCCCCAGTTGATGGGCATCTACATTGTTTCCAATTCTTAGCTATCACAAAAAGTGCTACTACAAATATTTTTGAGTATATGGGAACTTTTTTCTTATCAATGGCTTCCTTGGAGTATAAATCTCAGTAATGAGGTCATTAGTTCAAAGGGTATGGACATTTTAGTCACTTTATTTTCCTAATTTCAAATTGCTTTCAAACATGGTTGCACCATTTCACAGCTCCATCAACAATGTATTCGTGTGCCTATCTTTCCACAATTCCTCCAATGTTGACTTGGTATTTTTTGTGTCATTTTTGTCCATTTGCAAAGTGTGAGATAAAACCTCAAGAGTTGCTTTGATTGGCATTTCTCTTATTTTTAGTGATTTAGAGCATTCTTTTATATGGTTGTAAACACATTACAATTCCTCTTTTGAGAACTGTTTATATCCTTTGACCACTTGTCTGTTGGAGAATGGCTATTAGTCATATGTGAATATACATAAATTATGTATTTTAGATACCAAACCATTGTCAGAGAAATTTTATGTAAATATCCCTTCCTATTTAATCACTTCCTTTCTTATCCAGGGTACATTAATTTTGTCTTTACAGAAGCTTTTTAGTGTAATCAAAATTGTCTATTTTATCTTTTGGAATTATCTCTTTTGTTTGATTAAGAATACATTTCCTATTCATAACTGTGAGAGGTATATGATCTGTTTCTCTTCTAATTTTTTAAAGTTGATTTGTTTATTTACTTTTAGTTTACAAGATTCAGTTCCACAATCCCTTGAGTTTCTCATTTTCTCCCCTCCTTCCCCCTCTCCCCATGGCGGCTTGCAATCAAGTATAGGATCTGCAAATACTTTCACATTTGACATTGGTCTGTTGTATAGAAAGGTTGTAACCAATGGAATGTACAGTGGGAAAGAGGAAATAAAACCAAACATGGAAAAGAAAGAGAGCATATACTTTGCTTTAGTTTCCTTTTAAATTCTATTCTTTCTGGATCCTTCTCTGAATGTAGACATCTCCTTCTATCCTGAGACTTTTAGAGTTATCTTGTAACCTTGTGTTGCTGAGAAGAGTCCAGTTTATCAAAGTTGGTTGTCACACATATGTTGTATCTGTCATTATATGCAAATTTCTCCTGGTTCTGCTCTTCTCACTTAGCATCAGTTAGTATAAGCCTCTCCAGGTAAATATGAAATCCATCTGCTCCTCATTTCTTATAGCACAATAGTATTCCATTACATTCATATACCACGTCTTGTTTAGCCATTCCCCAATTGATGGGCATCCCTTGATTTCCAGTTTTTTGCCACCATAAAGAGAACTGCAATAAATATTTTTGTACATATGGGTCTTCCTCCCACTTTTATGATCTCTTTGGGATACAACCCCAGAAGTGGTATTACTGGCTCAAAGGATATGCAATTATTTATAGCCCTTTGGGCATAGTTTCAGATTGCTCTCCAGAATGGTTGAATCAGTTCACAACTCCACCAACAATGCATTAGTGTTCCAATTTTTCTACATCCTCTCCAGCATTTGTCATTTTCCTGTTTTGTAATCTTAGCCAATCTGACTGATGAGATGTGGTACCTCAAAGTTGTTTTGATTTTCATTTCTCGAATCAATAATGATTTAGAGCAATGGTTCTCAACTTTCCTAATGTTGTGACCCTTTAATACTCATGTGGGCATATCTGCATGTGGGCAGACCTGCCTAGAGACAAATAAAGGAGCAGTGTCTCAGTTCCTAAGACCATCAGAAATATGTGTTTTCTGATGGTCTTAGGCAACCCTGTTCAACTCCCAAAGGGGTCATGACCCACAGGTTGAGAACCACTGATTTAGAGCATGTTTTTTCATGTGGTTATAGATATCTTTAATTTCTACCTCTGAAAATTGCCTGTTCATATCCTTTGACCATTTATCAATTGGGGAATGACTTGTATTCTTATAGATTTGACTCAGTTCCCTGTATATTTTAGAAATGAGGCCTTTATCAGAGACACTGGTTGTAAAAATTCTTTCCCAATTTCCCACTGCCCTCTTAATCTTGGTTACATTGGCTTTGTTTGTACAGAAACTTTTCAATTTGATGTAATCAAGATTATCCATTTTGCATTTTATAATGCTCACTAACTCTTCTTTG